>JAZHFQ010000625.1:0-673092 GCA_038387885.1 Spodoptera picta | reverse complement strand
ATTTGAAAGTTAAAATTACTTGTGCACATCCAAAACTAAAAATACACATGACAAACGCTGACCAATTTACAAATCAATATTGAATGATGAAGATTATTTATGTACATATTTATTACTTGAAGTTCGTTGTAAGGAACCGTTTGCGTCCACAATGGACTGGTCATCTCTTCATTCTGTTTCTGCAGAAATTTGCATTTCAAATGCGTTAGTATGTTAATGAATAATGTATTAAACTAGTCTAATGTGTTAGTGGATAAAAAGTCGTCGTAAAAGGATTTATCTGTGTCGTCCATCTTGACTTGATTCTTTTTCACAAATCTTTGTTGATGTATTTTGTATTTCTAATGGTTTTTTGGGGGTTACTTAGGTTAGGATTCGAGTGGTTCTTGCAGTACGTTGATGCACATTATAACGAACTACTATATTAAATTAAAATTTGCCTAACACAGTTTGTCAAATTTCTAGTTTGCCTAGCCTAACTACATGAGCATCAACATGAATACACACACTGACTTTTGAGCGAGCTATGCTGTCTACGCACCTCAATGGAATAGCGTTCCAATCTACATTCTTTAGGTTCACGAGTTCAAGGATGATGGAAAACAAGCCTATTTAATTATTCAAATATCCATGACTGGACCCCCTGATTCATAGAGTCCAGAGTCCTCACGTATTTAACGCAACTTACCTAACAACGGATGCCTGCACAATAGTGTTATAACTACTTAGTACTAACATCTGGTGTTTTGATTGGAACCTATTGTTAAATACTACGGCTGGTTCATATTTACATTGCTAGCGAGGACTATGCTAAGTAATGGCGGCTGCCATAATTGTTCGATTCTTTTCCTGTATATACCGGCGCCAAGTATTTATTTATGATTTATTGTTATTTCAATGGGTGGAAGTGAGTGAGACAGGGTGAATTAATGTGAGGGATGTTGAGTCAGAGAGTGCAGTCAAGTTCGTTAGAATATTGTAGTTTCAGATTGTCCTTTATTGTGTATGAGTAATACAACACTTCTAACAGACGAAACTTACTTAACCTATCTATATTAAACTATTTTGTTGTGTATGTAACAATCTGTTGCTCTAAATTATTGTGGGCCCCTGGCACGGCTTGAAATTAATCGAGTAATTTCTAAAACAGTTGATTGAGGAAACCGTGGTACCAATTGTAACAGTCTGTTTTAACTACTAAACTCTTGAACCAAGTATTCAATATTTTTCAGTTATTCTTCATCAAACTCTGTCTTCAATCTATCCTTAAATAACGATAACTAATGGTTATCGATCACACGAGGAAAGAGACCACAGGTGAGTCAGTAATTTGTACAAATTATTTACAAATTACAACACAGTTTGTCAACACAATAAAAAAAACATTGTTCTTCAATCCTCGAGACCCTCTTTGTATGACATGGTTAAACATATCTTGTTTATATTCCCACTGTTGTATAAGTACGTATTGTTTATATACAAAAATTGTATTACTTATGTTATGAAATGACCCAGTTACAATGATAATTAGCATTAATTACCTTTTCAACGCGAAGGTCGTTCCGTCTGTTTTTTTTGCACAGATTTCGTTGTTTCTTTAAGTAGACATGGTAAATTTTTCATAGTTAAGTTCATATTTTTGAACTCCCGTTTGAAATTAAGTTGCAAACGTCGCTACTGACCATAAAATCACTTACTATCTCTTGTTGTGGCTAGCAAAATATAGACAAATTGATTTAAAAACCCCTAGGAGCTTCACAATTCCTGGAATAAGGACATTAAATGAATCCAAAACCGTAAAAACTTTCATTATGAATCTATCATTGAATGGATCGTACCTCTCCTTTCCGATACCTCATGTTTTATAGAAACCAAAGTGAGTTGAGGTTATTCCCGAATCCATCTAGCTCCTAACATGAGTACACACGTATTTAGGCCGGTACTAGGCTATTTATTTGGGGTCTTCCCAAAGTGGTTTTCATGTATTCAGTGAGTTTACTTATCCTTCACAGTGCTTGTGAATAAATCGAAGATTCTTATACTCATTCTTATTGATATTTTGCAAAGTGTGGTACTTTCACGGAAAAATAGATAAGTAACCACTGAATATTGTTATTTGCCTTTTCTAATGTGTTTATTTATTTTTGGACATATTCACTGAAGTGTGGGATGGCATGGCTCGTGAAATTATTATAGTGGCAGTACGTAATGGTCTTATTTTGTACACGCCTACACGCTTTAGGGACTTATAGACCAATGACTATATAGCTAGACTTTCGATTTTTTGGGAGAAGTAATCTCGTGACCTCGGGTGTTTTTAAATAATTATATAGACTCTAAAGCACGTTCACATACTTCTGCTACTACTACGTAATAGTTAACTTCCAAATATTTAAAGTGATAATCTTTTTGTTTACACAAACTTGTTTTTAATGGTTCTCTAGTTATTTGGATAAGAGATAAGTAAGTAGAGCGAGGTTCTCATTAAAGTAGGAGATATTAGAATATTGGAAAACTGTTGAATGATAATTAGAATTTAATGGCTTAACTGCTGATGGCAAGGCTTTTCACTTCGATTTGCTAGAAGTGGGTCATAAGGATCCTTAATTTTTATTCTCAGTAGACTACCAATTAAGATTTGTCTTTAAGCCATAGACTCACCGCAAGGAAATTGGAATTAAAAATGCGCTTCTAACTAACTATATCGAAAATCAAGAGGCTTTTGTCATGGGCATACCCTACCCTAAAAGAGGACACATGCCTGTTTAACCAGAAGAAAACTATGATATGACGCAGAGAAATTATAAACCTTTAATGAAACTGTAACCTAGTATACCTCTAACCTATATTACTCAAGTTACAATCACATACCAAATGCCATTTTGTAGAGCAAGCATGCTCACTTTACAGCGCCATTAGTTTAAACTAACATGATTGCCTGTGTGGGTAGATAACCATTGTACACCATTGTAGTATCGATAGTTTAACCAAATTGTCATGGCAGGCCGTCGATGGTATTTGTAAAGCAATTTGTACATTTATGGGCTATTCGGTTGCAAGACTGTGTTGAAATTGGGATTAGTGTTTCTTTTTGGTATCAGGTCTAACTGGTTTTGAAGCTGAGGTGATTTTACTGTAGGTGTTCTGTGTATAGGAATGGTCCTAACTCTCTTCTCCAGAAATCTCCAAAAGTCATTAGACTGTTTTTGACTGCACTAAAATAGCAACTAAAAGATTTCAAGGTCAGCTCACTGAAAGTTCTGTACGTTTAAAGTACCATGTAATAAAAGACCGAGGCATCTGTGTTAATCCAACTGAACTTTAATGCAATGAGACAAAATCGCAATAACTACAGATAGGTACCTACTTTGATCGACATCGAATTTGGGAAGCGTTTTCGCTACCGCCAGGTATTCAACAGTTCGACCGGCCGCGACATTTTTAACAGCGACAACATTTTTAACGTATTTAACAGCGACCACTTCAAAAAATGTATGTAGTTAAGTATATATTGTCAAGTCAATTATGTACTTGATTGCAATTTGCTAACGTTTAACTTCCATATGTACCAATAAATGGTTTAATAATGATCTTTTTTACCGAATCATCGGACATATTTTTTGAGTATTGAAAGCATTCATACATACATTTATGAAGTTCTTTGTACTTGACAAAACGATTCCGGTATTTTCAGAATTCGTTTCTTTTTGCAAGAATGTCCATTGTTTATTAATGGATTTGGTTAACATTTGAGTTTTATGAATAGATATAGTTTGTAGGTTTGATTAAAACTGTCACGTTCTTCGTAGACTAAATTAAAACTTTGCCTTCAAAATAGTTGTAGCAGTTGTTTATTTGATACGTAATTTCAACTTTGTCCTCATAAGTTTATAGTTTCAAAGTTTTGATTATTTCGAGAATTGTTCGTATATTATGTGTGTACACACTTCTGACTGTATAATTTATACTATTTATTTCATCTTTCTATCACCTGAATTCTTCGAAATAGGCGAAGGCGTTATACTTACACCTACATTTGACGTGTGTAGGCCCACTCATATAATTGAGCATCTTATTTCTCAGAAAATATTTCCTAGTATTGAGACTTAGAAGATATTTCTTAGTCAGAATCTGTAATATGATTTTGAATAATATCTTCTATTATTAAATGATGACAGCATGATAAAAATAAATTCTCTACCATAATTTTGGTAATTATTTATTACTTCACTATCATCTGTGCTCTACTTGTATCATTCTAGTAAAAATAAACTTATCTACTTCTGTTCATGCCATCTGTTTTAATCCCTTTTTTGATCCAATTTCTTTTTCCGCCTTGGATTAGATGAGAAGCAGTGTCAGACTCTTACTGACTAAAAACTACCCCGTTCCTACTCCTGCCCCTCGGGTCGGAGCCCCGGCAACCCGTTAGGCCTTTCGCGGCTCCGTATCAGGCATCAGCCCTACTGGGCCCCATCTGTGGTAGTCTGTTTTAATCTCTGCCTTTCTTAGCTATAGACTAGTTTAACCCTCAATTGTAACATCATCAGCCTAATTTATAGTATTAGATACTAGATATGGTTTACTGTCATAGGTAGTTATCAAAAACGAAATTGTAACACTTACGACAATTGATCTGCAAATTTCGATGTTATTACTTTTTCTCTATCCATCCTTCACAGTCTATCTCCCAAATGAACAGACAAGTTAGAAAGAACAGTAAACCGCTATTTTATATAACAGTTACGAACAAAGAGTAGCGGATAATTGTTTAATTATTTATCTAAATCCGTGACAGATGTTATTTAACTTCGTCTGGTTAAAGATAGTTTAGGTACAGACGGTTTATAGACTGGATCGAAACAGACTTTATGCTTAGGAATTGAAATTTTTGTCTAGTCTGACGAATAATTTACATAACATTCTACGTCATGAACGTTCCTTTTTTAAGGCGGTTTAGTTATAATAATTACGAATTACTCACGTAAATATACCTACTGAAAAAAGCGCGGCGATGTCGCGCTCGCTGCTAATTAGGAAGAGTCCCTCTGTGACTCGAAACGAGTAGAGCTTTCTCAGTATATTCCCGTGAGTAACACATAATTGACTGCCTCGTTGGCCGAGTGGTCGCAAGTGCGACTGCCGGGCAAGGGGTCTCGGGTTCGATTCCCGGGCCGGGCAAAGTATTACTGGGCGTTTTAAAAAAAATCTTAGTAGTAGCACGGAGTCTGGAAATGTGCCCGGTATATGGCAATAGGCTCATCCCCTATTACATGGGACTCATAACATAAATATTGAAAAGTGGGTGTTACTTCTGTGTGCACCTCTGCCTACGCCTTCGGGAATAAAAAGGCGCGATGTTAATGTTATGTTAACTCGTAATTTTTAGATTTTTTATTCGTTTCAATATTTGTAAGTTTTGTTTACAACTTCACACTCATGCTCTCATCTCATATATCATCATATTTAGTAGTTCTTGAACTTTTGTTTTTGCAAAAAGCTTCTGTCTCTTTGTAACTGGAATACCAACCTCAACAAGATGTGATAGGGTAAATAAATTCAATTTTTTCAGTAACACGTATTGGAGAAAATTTCCTAATTTGGTGGCAGATTAATAAAATAGACTTTACTGGGATTTCGATCTTTCGCGAGTTCGAAATCCAATGTATTTGTTGGAAAAAATATATTGATTAGTTACATAGCATGCTTGCATGGTATCCGTTCATTCGGTTATCCGGGTCCATGATTAGATCCGGTTAAACCGGTAATAATGTCGAATATCTTATTTTTGTCGGATTTGATCCTCCTTTTTCTTTTGATTCCATTTAATTTATATAATGTTGAGAGTTTCCAAGTTTAGGGTTGTTCGCTGTGATCCTGATTCTTATTGATTATTGTTTGTAGAATAAGTATTTGTACCGTTTTATCTGGTTTCAAATAAGCGAGTGTAATCCATCTTCTTGTTAGTCTACACCATTTCTACTATGGCACATGCTTTTAGCACTTGTACTCAATTTAGGCCTTTTATTACTTTCCTTTAATAGATAAAGCGTATTATCAAGCATCGGACACTAAACCACAATCTACATTTATCCTTAACAGATATATATCTCGTGAATACACCGTCTATATCATTCTAATTCTTTGCACTAATTGGAGCAAGAACGAATAAACATTTCTCAATACAATACATAATAAAAAAAATACCACATGGAACTGAGCTAATTTTCTCTAGACTTCATACTTCTGCGTCGGGTGTAATGACTAATGAAACCTAATAAATGGTAGTAATAAATATTGAGACGTGTAGGCGTGCTATCACGATACGTGTTAAAAAACGAACTATCGCTTCGATGCATGATTGAAATGTGACTACGTAAGACATTGTTGTGATTTTAATAACTTGACTGCTTCGTTGGCCAAGTGGTCGAAAGTGCGACTGCTGGTCAAGGGGTCTCAATTCCCGGGTCGGGCAAAGTAATAAAAAATTTCGGGTTTAAAAAATATTCTCAGTAGTAGCACCGAATCTGGAATTGTACAGTGGCATTAAGTGCCGTAATGTGCCTCTGCCTACCCCTTCGGGGATAAAAGGCTTGCTTGATGTTATGATGTATGTTATGTGTTGAACAACGGTGTCGAATGTACCTACTTCAATATGGCGTCTAATGTTTGACAGTTCGAATGTGAAATCTTCATTTGTTTTGGGACATAATGATTCTGTTTATTCATTCTACCTACTTGGATTTGCAACCAAAGATAGATAAACGATGATTTAAAATATGTATTTTATTGGAATACTCGTTAGTCAAGATACTGACTCACACATTCTTTTCCAATTAACCTCCCATAAAACCATACTTAACAGCACCATGACATAATAGTTATCGATATAAATGGCTGTACAAACCATTAGAAATTAACCGAGTTTCCCCACACTAGTAACACGGTCATAGATTCGGTCACGGTCCACTAGCGCCGCTGTTTTATAGCTCATCATTGGCGGTGATAGCTGATTCATATTAATAATTGTCGTCGCACATCACTAGGCCAACGTAACGTGATGCTGCAGAAGGTTAATTAATAACTTCAGAAATGTAACACTACGAGAGCAAAGTGAATGAAGAAATGTAAGACCTAGAGCATCCTCTGTAGAGTATTGTGGCTAACAAATAGTTTGACGTGTAATAGTATAATAAAAAGAGACAATAATTCAAGTTTTAACTGGATTTTACACAAAAACTCGATAGTTACTACGTAAAACCTAAGATAGGTATCAAGATGGACAGGCAGGCAATACTTTGAGGAAATTTTAAAGATGATAAGATTATCAAGTACAAAATATTTTGAAACAATCTGGTCAGCAGTAATTCTTGCAGTTCCTAGACAGCACATAAAATATGTAGATACTATGCACTAGCAATTCACACAACTGCACTATCAGACGTAACAAATAAACATATCACCTTCAGTTTACCCAGCATTAGCATAAACTAGCAATAATTCTGTTTCACTCGACAGCCAGACGCAAACAAGATTGCTCATCAAGTTATACAAAACCGGTTCACCATGGCCTCGCTTTGTATAATCTGTGTACACATCAGACGGTCAGTCTATACTGGTATTGCACAGGTTGATGTGTGCGTCTAAGGCACATGCGTGTTGGAGCGCACTGGATCTTCTGCAGCCATTTATTGCATTGTCACACCACACAGCAAGAATATCGTGGTAACGTGGAATTTATTTCCTTTTCTAGATCTTAGATAAAAGTGACCATATGTCTGTAAGTTATCATCTCGTAAAAGACTTGCTTGACAGTAATGCAGTTTGAATTAGCAATTTTATTAGCTGAAAGGCTGAAATTGTTTAGTATTTTTGTGTTGGTGTTAATCCGTGTTTGAAGATGGGATGTGATATTTAACATGCTTCAGTTAGTTAATTGAATGAAAGCAAAATGTGTTCTCATGTTTTTATCCGATTGCCAACGAATCCAGAAGCCTAGTAAGATTTTACTCCCAAAATATTTGGATCTCTATAAGAATCTATTAGACTCCTCAACTACACATAGAAACCTGACAAAATTGCAAAATATACACCAACACATTCACCAATATCTATGAATCAGAATAAAAAACCTGATTCCCGTACTTGATCCCGGTGTCGTATCCAAGGATTTCCCGGGAAGTCCGTGACTCATGGCTTCCAAGAATACATCCCGTGGTGTGAGTCATTCTGTTTTATGGTCGAGTTATGGCCACAAGCAGTTCAAGGCTCACCCTGTGTATTGGTTATGTGAAAATGTTGTAACTGAGAAATCATTCGAATAACAAGTTTATTATAGTGCACCTAGGAGTGATTATTGAAAGATTTGGACAATTATAGCAAACAATACCTATTTGGGAAAGATTCTTTATCACAATTTTGGGAGAGATAGTACCTACGTAGTAGACTTATCCTTTTGCACCCCAGAATTAGTAAAATCGGAAAACTAATTAAATACCGCTAATCAAATTGTAACCCTTTTGTAATAGTGAAACTAAGTTCTAATTGAATTTTCATCACTAAATTCAAATCTAAACTGATTTAGTTACGTCGCCTAGTTGGTGTCGTGGATTTAAATATTCGCATCGATTTTGAGGTTAGAGACTACCGAGGGAGGATCAAGGACGTGGAGGTAAAGTTTCGATTGAACCCATATAAGATAATATTGTGTATTATGATGTTAACTACACAAGTATTAAGTAACAAAATAAAGACTTAAGATCTCCTTCGTTATCTTTAATCGAACGTTCTGGAAAACTTAGGTACCTAATTCTTTGCAAATAAACAGATCAAAATACTCGACATTTTACCGATAAAATATATAAATAAACAGACGCGCCATTTTCTAAATATAGTTAAATCCATCAAGGCCCGTAAAAGGATACTCTGTGGTTTATTTACGAGCACAAATACACCCAGGTTTGAATTGAACTTTAACCTTTACGAAACCTCGAATTGAGATATTAAAATTAAATACGGACTGTAATAATTTTATTGAAGAGCATTTGTGAATTATTTTATTATTTCATTTAATATATCAAGACTTTTACAAAACGTAATCAGCAATTGTGGTTCAGTCATAGCATTGCTTAATGCATTTTATGAATGATGTACTATTTTCAGATGGGTCAAGATAATATTATGTTCAAATCATAATGGATGTCTCACTGCATTTTTTTAAGGGGGGATAATCATCGAATGACTTCTCCGGCCCGGGTGAGGCGGGAAGGAGTGTCAGACTTTTACTGACTAAAAACCACCCCGTTCCTTCTCCTGCACGTCGAGCCGGAGCCCCGGTTACCCGGTTCTCCGTAGCTCACTGCATAATGGATACGACATACAATAACTAAAAGCTAATCGAAGTACTATCATAATGGCCTAAAGTTTATTTTGCTAAGTCTCTAGTGCTTATCTGTTTAATCTAAATATAAATCACACGACTGTCTATTTTTCTAATAAATCTCTCAGTAATTAATTAACAGAAGTCACTTATGTTCGTATTTAAGTTTGATGACAAACATATGCTAATTTGTATGCAAAACGCATACAAGTTTTCACTCCTTTTTAATTGGTATTAACTAGGAGTGAAAGTCTTTGTTTAAATTAAAAAAGTACTGAGCTTACCTTGGCAAACTAAATTACAATTATATGTACGATAAAAATAAAACAACATTCATTACGTAACCAAGCTTAAATATTATATAGTAGCAAAAAATTTTTAATCGATCCCGTCAGTTTTGCTAGCTTCCATTTAGTTTCTTGCCATGTTTTTCTTTCAATCAACGATCGCGATGGTTCAACTGATTTCGAGCCACACCGGGACTCATAATAAAGAGTTGCATATCGGTTGATGACGTCACGTGATTGCGTGAACACAATATTTAAGTAAACTACACTTGAAATAATATCAATATTGTTAAATATAACATTAAATGTATAAAACATGCCCAGTTATCTCCTAAAAAGAAAACAACGACAATATTGTAAACACAGTTTTATAACTTCCATACAAATTCCACTCTATATTTAGCCATTTCATTATTTGTTTACTTATTGTTACACCACCTAATACTTGTGCATAAATACACATCAAACTGTAAAAATCCAGTTTATCACGATCTCTTTATCTATGACCATGCTATAGTTTTGACGGTCAGGTTATACTGGTACAGAGCTTGATGCATGGAGCTATACAAAACCAGTTTGTCATGAACCCACTTTGTAAGAAGTTTACGTACGTAAACTTTGTACAACCAACTGAACGTCGATTGTACAATCGACGTTCAGTTTATACTGGTTATTCCATAGCTTAATGTTTACGATTTCCGACGATGTGTAGCGTGGGTTGCTAATCAGCTCCATATATTATGTTTACCTTTTATTCTCAAACACAAACACAGTGCCATCCACAACCTTCAACCCACACGTTTCGACACTACTGCCTAGCATATTTTGAAACATTACTCCTTTGATGGAAACGAAAATAAACAGTGTTAAATACCAAGTAGGACTTGAAACTGAATGCTGTAGTGACTTGTGATTAATTTTGTACGAGAATGTGTATTGTGACGTCACGTTTTTTTGAGCGTCAAACAGCGTACTTATTTCTTAAAAATTTGCTGGAAACATATTATAGTTATAAAATCAATTAATAAAAGAGTGATTACTTTTTAAGATTTTATTGTATTGGACAGTCAAAATAATTTATTTTTGATTCAGGAAAGTACCCAATTGTGAAATCTAATGTCTCCAGGACCTTCATTTGAAGTTCGTTTACGAACTGCGTTACGCACAAAGAAGTTATAATACGTATTTTCTCTTACTTATTAATTCAAAGAATGTAGCAACGTCGACACATTAGTACCTATAAAAAAATTGAGACAATTCACAATGTGATACTACTAATCTTCTTCCAAATACAAAACAGAAAGAAACTGTAGCTTTGTTGATTGCCTTTGTGTCAATTTAAATGTTACTTGTATAAATAAAAGGTACAATTTTCCACGACAGCTCAAGTTACACCGGGCACACAGTCACAACACTAGTAAATCCCAATTCAAATGAATCGAGTCACATGCGTTGCGTAACTGACGAATTAATTCGCTGACTGTCATGATTCAGTTACATCGAATTCAGTTTCACGCACCAGACATGGAATATTCAACCTTATAGCTAGTGATGAAGGTAGGATTTCGTTTATTTTTTGAAATAAGGTCAGATTTGCATTAAACTTTGACGACAATTGAGTTACGCCTGGCTGAGTGTGAACTATGGTTATTTGTAGTAATAAAGTCTATTGAATTAGTTGCAGTTAATATGGACTGAGTTGTCATTACGTGATGGGAACGCATGGACCAATCTACTGATACAAACATAAAATCACAAGTAACAAATATCATGAAATCAAGCGACCCCCTTATCTGAGCCTTGGATAATGTTCTTTTGACTCTGGACATTGACATCAATATGCATCTTGACCAGCAGTAATGCCGATTCGTTTGATACGATTGGTACTGCATATGGTTTTCAGCAGGTTTTGGAGGCACATCACAGTCGCTCTATAGTGGATGACAGTCTCTTTGTAAAATATTAACATTCAGCCGGTTTTTTGTTAAGAATCAGAGAAAGATTTGATGACAAGAAGGGAGTAGGTACCCTTCCCTTCTATTATAAACCTTTAATAAAAGCATAATTCCTTAAGCAACTCTTATAAATCACTTAACAAACACACGTCGAAACAATAGTGTTGTAACTGTAAGCGAGGATGCAACACTGAGGCCCCTTTATCGTACGCTAAGCAGAATAGATGCTGAGATAATCAACAATAGATTGCAGGCAACTTTTATAATATACTCTTTACTTAACTCTTGCTAAGTTGCGACTAACGAACCGAGAATTTTCCTAGGAAATCTATACTTAATATTATAAAGAGGAAAGATTTGTATTTTTGTATGTTTGTAATGAATAAACTCAAAAACTACTGGACCGATTGCAATAATTTTTTCACCATTAGAAAGCTGCATTATTCAGAAGTAACATAGGCCATATAATATCGCGCTAGTTGTGGAGCAGTAACCAAAAATGTTTTAAAAACGGGGGAAAAGTATCGTTTCTGAGGCCTTCCGTGGCGTGCGCTGAGCATATAGTTAAAGTTATACAAAAATGCTCTAGAGATGAATTGTTCATAAATAAATGAAATAAGTAAATGAAGTCCGGAAAAATATTTTCAAAAGGTAAATACTTCCTAAATAAAAAAAAACTGAGAATAAATATAAATAAAACGTAAATAAAACTATGTAAAAAATCTTAAGTCCCCCCGTGCGAAGCCGGGACGGGCCGCTAGTAATCTATAAAAGTAAACTGAACAAATTCAAATGTGGGGGAAGTCCCTAGGAAAGTACGTTAAACTTCTCTCTTGCGGCTAACTTCATTTGAGTTGACGTTTGCTATTATTCTGATGTAGACTAGCTTCTGTCAGCGGTTTCGCCCACGTTCCCGTTGGATAAAAAGTACCCTATGTGTTACTCGACATCCATAATCTACCCCTGTTTCAAATTTATCTCGATCCTTTCAGCCGTTTTGACGTGAAGAAGTACACGACATTGACGACAACAAATAAAAAGACATTTAAACTTTTCGCATTTATAATTTTAGTAGGATTGGTGGAAATAAGACAATGGAGTGCCCATTCTATATTTTCGTGTTAAACATTTACTCACTCTGTTGAATCAGCGACTCGAGCGAATCTTAATTTTCTATACAAGATACGTGTACTTTTAGCATTGTCATAATCACCGAATCACATCATTTGATGGTTACTAATCTAAATATGAAGCTTGTATCTTCTATATCTATCTATACATATAAAAAAATCGTAGGTAAGTCAAAATTGTACATTGAATATATATATTATTTTTTTAAATAAAATCGTAGATTTTTTTAATTTTTGTCCGTTTCTCTATATGTATGTCCTGGATGATCTCAAAAAGTACTGCATGGATTTACTTCAAATTTTTAACACACTGTCTCCTACAGGGTATGCGCAGTAAATCACTATTCCACGCGAACGAAGTCGCAGGCACAGCGTGATAGTGACTCATAATGTTATATGTACTCAAACATATACAGAGTGTTCTTTATACTCGAAAGGGTGAGCTAACCTTCAAATGGCAGCGTAAAGGGTAGAAGCTACCGATGCAATGTAAATACAAACGCTTTGATGATTTATTGTGTAGTAAAATAAGTTTTGATTGAAGAATTTGTTCTTCTTATTGATTAGTCATTGAACTCAATACAGGCGTAGATTTCTTAGGAATTGTATTTTAACAAAACAGTAACAACATCTATCTAATCGTCTAAATTTCGTCTTTATTTTATGTCGCATAGGCAATATTTTAAAGTAGCGCAATGTAAAATAAAAAACAAACCCATCTTTCTAAACGTGACATAACTGCCCATACAATAAACATGGAGCACTTAGATCGGTCAATTTCACGCGACCAATTACCAATTCTGTAGACAATGCGTCGTAAAGCTGCGCTTGCGCAACCTATCTGTTGCAATTTAGATTTATTGATACTGCTCGATGACGTCACTGAACACGACTGATGGGTTCATGTGACTATGTGGTTTGATAATAGAAAAAGTCTCTTTTATTATCTTATGGTATGTAGAGTTTGTAGAGCATCTACTTGTGTGGTCTCATAAGCCCCTCTAGACAAATAACATTTAGACACTACTTACTCGAAAGAATTAAACTTTCAAACACCAAGCGGTCACCGGTGACCGCAACCTATTGTTCTATAATTGTGTCTATAATGACGGTACTCGACGAGAAAAGTCAATGAATGATCTTTGACATAATTAGTCGAACGATATCAATTCAATGTAGTAGTTATTGATTTTAAATATTCAGTATTTAGAGCGTTCAGTATTAGTTTGTTCTACGTTTAATAAGATAGAAACGTTATCGCGTTTAGTCTTCTGATTGGTTGGTTCATTGGAGTAGGCCAATCAGAGCGCGCCTCAAAGAGCCATCAGCTCACCATTGATGAAGCCCAATAGTGCTGATGCCAATACAGAGCCGCGGAGGACTCAACGGATTATCAGGGCACTGGTTCGAAGTGCAGGAGTAGAAGCGGAGTGGTTTTTAGTCAGTATGTGTCTGACTCCCCTTCTAACCTGACTCGGGCGGGAGAAGCCATTCGATGATTTTCCCCTCTTAAAAAACCCCCTCAGATGCCATTTATTGAATTGTAAGTCACAGTCTTAATACATTATAGAATAGATTGTGGTATGCTCGAGAAAAATAACAATGAGGATCTAAACCAAGACATGATAAAAAAACCTTTAGATAATCAAAGTTCTTGGTAGACCTTTGATAGCTAACCTTTATAATAGAATTATTCAGTACACTCTGTCCTTGGAACCTACAATATTCAATGAAGTTGAAAGTTTACTTCAAATTCTTTGTAATATTAAGTAATTACTTCAAAACGTAAGTAACTACAATTTGATAGATCAATGTTATCTGTCTAAGCGTGATCGCAGCTCCCGGGATAATTTTTTGTAATAAAAGAAGAGGAAACTGTTAGAAGAGACTTACCGCTGTATTGAGTCATAATGGTTACCTAACGCAGTCCTGAGTAAGAGCCTTTTCACCCGTACCGGTTGCTAGGTAGCCGGCGCCGGGTGCCCGACAGTGAGGTTTATAGCGTGTCGATAGTAAAGGCGCGACCGAATGCAAAATCGGCTCATGTAAAAGCTGAATGAGATATCGGCTACCGGCAACCGGAACGTGTAAAAAGGCACTAATTGTTTTTAGAACAAAATCGTTATTAAGGAATAGTTTGAGTGATCATTAGTTGGCTTTGACTGTCAATAAAAGACTGTTGAAGACAAATCGTCTGCTAACGTTGGTCACCGGTGTCTCCACAGCGTTTAAGGTGTTAAATGTCTCTGAGTACGACAGCAAATCTTGTTCCAATATTGTGCCAAAGAGACTGCCATTTTCTAAAACAGAAGTCTTTCAAAATATGTCTAATCTTTTAATCTTTGAACGCAAACACTGAATAAATTCCTTTTCAATGTATGTAGTGTATCGTAACGTGGTTTAGTATAATATGTTAGTAAAACTATTTGCAATAAATATCTGATACGGTCCACTTAAGATCTGTTCCAGTGAGGATAGTGCAATGTTATGGTGCAATGATCTCCCTGGGATAGGGCTGTCGCAGTGAGAAAGGGGGACTAGTCGCGAATAAGTAACTGATCCTTTACTATACTCTTTTTCAAGAATACAATACAAAAAGGATAGTATAGTGGAATCAGTAGAAAAGTAGCCCTACTAATCCAAGGGTTACTTAGTACCTAACTGGTTTTTGCAGTAGTAGGAAAGTAATACCAGACTAGCCTATTTCTGATTAAATTCAAAGTTTCTTAGATTTGGTTTCAGCAGTGGAATTTTCTGCCCATTCTGTTCCTATCATGATGGTAGTGGTAGTACTTAATCATCTTCTTGAATTCATTTTTATTGAAATGAAACTTTAAATATATCTCGTATAAAAAGTAGAAAAAGAAATCTCACAACCAACCCTATTCACAGTGACGTGAACTCTCGTTAAGACGCCTGCATTTGCCCGACAATGCACTCGTTACGTCACACAGTTTGTTCTACACACGATTTTTATTATATTCTGAATAAGCGAATGCACTTTGCACGCGTAAGCGTTTATTTGTGCAACAAATCGTCTTGCAGTGAAATCGAGATGATATAACTTGAATATTGTGTGAGCTTCAAGTGTTTGTTTGATTTAATTAAAGGTATTTTGGTATTGGTTTTGTTGCCGTTTGTAATCAAGTGGGGTAGATAACAATCCTATTCACATTTCATGCTTTTTTTTGTTTAGTTTAATAGTGTTCAGGGTTAATCAGGAGATCTGGTTTGGAAGAGCCATGCTTCGGCACGAATGGGCTGACTCGACCGGAGTGATACCACGGCCTCACAGAAAACCGACGTGAAGCAAGGCTTGTGTTGTGTTTCGTCATGTGAGTGAGGTTACCGGAGGCCCAATGATCCTATCCAATCCGCGAATCCTCCACAATCCTCAAATTCCTAATTCCCAAACGGCCGGTAACGCCTTGGTGTTTCAGATGTCCATGGGCGGCGCCGATTGATTACCATTAGGTGATCTGTTTGCTCGTTTACCGGCTTATGCCATAAAAAGTCATGTATTAATGGAATATTTGTTAATTGAATTGTATTCATAAATATCGTTTGCGTGTTGTGAATTTTACAAACGCATGGTTTATTCATATTCATCTACAAATGCAAGTTCAAATGAAAATACACACTTACCTACACAAGAGAAACTTTAGCACAATTTGCAAACAAAATCCACTCACCACGTAGCTAAGTAATAAAAAAATAACTGCGACAATGTACCTACATTACAAATAACAAAAGTATGAACATATAACCAGTTTATGCGTCACCTAATTATCTGAAGCATGATTTTTACGACTTATAAGTACGAAAATTACAAAAATTATAGGCACGCGACTCAATAGCCGCAAGTATATTGACTTTGGAACATAAAAACTGCGACGAATTCTTACGATCTGTTGTAAAAGTGTTGATTGTGATGTTAGTATTGGGAGTAACAGGATTTTTGTGATTAGGCGAATATACCTACCTTCTTTTATCCCGAGCTACTTGAGGTCCCTTCATTCTGACGAGGTTGACCAAAAACAAAGTCAAACTCAAAATCATTTTTTTATTCAATTAGACAAGAAAGACACTTTTGAACGTCAACAAATAAATTAAAAGTGAAGCTATTTGCTCATTCCTATGGAGAAGAACGAGCAAGAAACTCCATAGATTACTCTTTTTCAATCAGGTTCACAATACAATTCTCTAGTTTCATAGTTTTCTTGTTTAGAAAAATCCATTTTATAAGTAAATAGCTCAAAAACTACCAAAATCTTCGTCAGTTAAGCTATTAAATTAAATTGGATCATAACGTATCTGGTGAACACTGTCTTAAATGTGTACCTATTTCTGCTTACCTCTTTGGGGATTCAAAGAAATGACGTTATCTAATGTGATAGGGAAACTGTCACGAAAGCTAATATTAAAATGACATCGCCAGATTTCCGTATTGCAACTGGACGGTTCGTTCCGTGAGTTACGAACTTCTTATGTCACCGTACGACCATCAGCCACAGTTATTTGTATGATAATATCATAAAATAATTTATTGTGGCTCGTAAAGCATTTGGTACACACTTACTTACCTACAATAATTTATAGTGGAATACATTTTATTAGAACTATACGAAAGTAGGATTCGCGACGTAACTGCCACCGCACACGCTGCGCATGAAGAAGAGTCCCCTCAGTGACTCGAAACTAGTAGAGCTTTTCTCAGCATATTTACGTGAGTAAACCGTTATTTTTAGTGGATTCAGCATGTTTTACCATAGTTTTTATAAAGTAAATCTAACAACTGATATAAATAATCGGTCAAGTTGTAGGTTAGACTTGATAGTCTAAAGTTTAATATTATTCTCAATGATTGATTCACTCCATGTTACGCTGGCGCCAAAATTCTAAGTTTACTTGCAAAAACTGTTTTCCTTACCACTTTGAAGAGGAATCGGCTTGAAATAGATAGAATAAACTTTAATTAAAATACTTAATTAACACATTAAATCATCTTCAAAAACATTGCGTTTCAGTTCTAGTGTCAACAAAAATTATGGCGTACTTAACCAACTCATTTCCTTACGATATTTCCATAAAAAATGTCTTTTTATGCCCATAAACGTAAATAATAATGACGTTAAGATTTATAGGCGAATTCTTTTTTCAATTCACTTTAAAAAGTCCGTGGAAATTCATGTTAGTTTTTCTATTTCCTTCATGAATTTTCCTAGTGCAATCCGAAGCCTGTTCTTATAAAACTGACAGGTCTTACAGGCTAAAAGCCTGAAAATGGGTTGACAAGTTAAATAGTTAAACGTTCTTGGGAAATTGTAAAATGTGTTATTTAGTTAGACTGAAAGTGTTAAAAACTTACTTGTAAGTTTTAAGTGCTTCGATAGTTTTTTTCTGTTATAAGAATTTCGCAATCGATCAGATGATCAGTTAACGAAATGCGATTTAACAATTTGAGATTTATCCTCGATGACTGCTTGTTGTTTTTGCTTAACACGATGACTGCATTTTGGCCCTCGCCATGGGTCAGTTAACGCAGACTATAGTTAGTTAGTTCTCAATTTCATAATTCTCAATGCATGGAGCCTTTTCCTCGTCATGAGAACCATATTTGAAAATAAATTCTCTTAAGCGGTCATATTTCTAGTTTCCTACATATTTTACAACACATAAATATAATAAAATCACCCACAAAATGCCACCATATCACAAATACTGAGTAATGTAATGCGAATGTCCTTCACTTGAACGAAATTGCGCTTTTAACCTTGTCGCGTTTTGAAGGAAAAATGTGATATTCGCAGACGGATTCCAGCGTGACTAATGTGTGAACTTGTACACTAGTGTCACAGATAACGTTATATTTACCTTGCTATATCTGTTTTGCATATGAAATGATACCACGTTACTCTATCAGCGTGTCGGAACAACTGATTAAGTGCAGTGTGCAGGCCTGCACATTAGATGGTCCCCTTTGATAAATCTAAGCCGATGTCTAAACCTCTTTAATTGCGTTTTTGAATTCGTTTAGCAAACGAGGAGATCATTGTAAACCCTCACGTGTAAAGATGACTCACAGTCGAGCAGTGACTGTCATAGACTGTTGAAAGTGATCAGCTCATCTGCCAAGCTGGACCGACTTCCTCTTAAGAAGATAAATTCTTACCTCTTATATATTTGATGGACCGACGTTAGACCACTATCTCGCCTGATGGTAAGCGATGATGCGGTCTACCATAGAGCACGTCGACCCAAAAGCAACCTATTCACTCAGGCCTTGAAGACACCCAGGTTATACCCTTGAGGAAATACAGACTCTGGCAAAGATTTCAAATGCTGATTTTAATTATGAATCCCAAAGTCAAGCAAGGCATGTTTAGTATTTCGATTTGAATCTTCTACCAGTAAAAGCACCATCTCTTCAAATTGTTACTAGCTCTCCAAACGAAACAACTATGCTAACTCGCAAAAAATACACATGTTGCTTATACCAGCAAAACGCGATGTTATGTCATGTTGTATATCGTTTTTAAACACATCTGTGGACCACATATGTACCGTAAATGTCCGACATAGTCTCAATAAGGGCTTTGTACGTGTTTCTAATGTCAATGTACACGTGTTGTAATTGTATGCAAAACGTGGTTTAGATTAATGTTATTATATTATTGATTAAATAATTAGCTGGTGATAAGATTAACTGCGTTGGATATTAGTGTTGGAAGTGGGTGGTGGAGTCTAATCTTATTTTAATGAAGATGTAGATGTAGTGGTGTTTAGTTAGGATCAGGGGTTTATTGTTTATATAGGTATTGTATATATAGGTTTAGAAGTGCCTTCGAATCGAATTCGATAGTTTATGATAGGACACAAGAACAACACTTTCCTACCGAAAATCGAAAGAGTGGTGGACATTTAAATGGCTCATTGTGAATAATCACAGATTGTCAAGTTGCAGAAAACATTAAAAAATAACTTTTTTTATGTACCTATACAGTATCAAGAAGACCTAATTGGCTGAAAATTAGTTTAATTATCTTTTAAGAAAAAAGTGTAGAGGAATATTCGATTTTCTTATACATTACGCATTATTTATTAGTTAAGCGACGACATTGGTCTTTTCAACTTTTCCATTATTGCTATCTGAACTTCAAGCCATATCACAAAAAATCTCGAACATTCCATAATTCCATTTCATCTCCCCACGTCTCGGACCCTAGAAGCAATCAGTGCAGCCTTGTACCAATTGTCCAGTCGACCGCTTGTCAAATATTACGGTAGTTAGCAGCTGTGATGACGTATAGACACCAGCTGATCAATCTACACAAATCTGACAATTTTATAGGATTTTCGTCTTTGTGATTAGACAATATAAAGTTGGAAATTGAATAAAGACATTTGATAGAACGGTGTAGGTTGAAATGCTGTCTGAATTATAATGGAGTGTGTATTGAATGATTTATTGGTTCAAACAATATTGTTGTATTTGAATATTTTGAATGCCTTGTTAAGTTATTATGAACACAAGTGCTGATAATTTCCCTAGTGTTTTGGGGCAGACTATTTGGACTAGCAGTTCCAAGTGTGACAATCAAGGGGTTCAGGGTCTTGAAGGCATTTATAATGTAGGATAGTAGATACCTCTTGTTTATATTGTCCTACATTATAATACGGGATCTCCGACATCCTCGTCGAAGAAAGCTATTTCTATTTGTTATGTATAAAAAAACCAATAAAACTTTTTTCATCTCGAAACCCTGAATTTTGTAAGCAAAAATTCATCACCCTATAAGTTGCAAATGCCGACCAACGGCCTCTTCTCACACTGAAAAAGTTTGAGCATTAATCACCACGCTTGCTCAATACGGGTTGGCGATTTCAACCTTATAATTAGAAATTATAAGCCCAGGTTTCCTCACGATGTTTTTCTAACCGTTTGTTATTGGTGTCTAGATAATCTTAGAAAGTACATATACCTAACTCAGAAAAAGTCACATTGGTACTTGCTTTTGCTCATGCTTGAGAAGAGTCTTAAGCCTTCGGGCCACCACGACACAATTCAATATTTAGAGTTATCAATTAAAAAAAAATCCAAGTAGTAATATCAAATTGTACTGAATTTAGTTTGTCTGTTTATTAAGTTACTTTTATTCATTAAGTGTTACGCGACTGTCACGTAATTAGATTACAAAACTAAAGCAATTAGCGTGAAATCGGATTCGTTTATAATTACTTTAAGTATGATAAATTAATGGTCTGTTTTATTTTTGTTACAGGTAATAGACCTACACAATTATTGCCACTGCGCAGTATTTTGCTGCGCCTGAATGAATCACCTGGGCGAGGTTTCTGACTGGTCAAAAATTTGTCAAAATTTAATTTCTACAAACACTAGGTACATAAGAAGTCTTCTAGATTAATATACAAATAAAACATATAGTGTCTATTTTTAAATATGTAATGCATTTACATTATAGTTGGCCATGGAGTTTTAACTTTAAGATAAAACGAATCGAAATTTAGGAGTGGGGGCTAAAACGTCATTTGTACGTATGAAATGTACATAGAAGTGAGGTCACGCGACATTTCAAATCAATATAACGTCGCAAGTATTCGTTTCTGTAAGAAAATAAAAAATTCGTGTCTAATGATTTAAAATAATCTACCAGACGGACATAAAAAAATCCAAGATACATCTAATGAACATTTTTCATTACCTACTTACTAAGGTTCCTACCATAAAACCTCAAAGACACGTTACGGTCTATAAACCAAACGCAATTAGGCATTATAGCTTCTAATACCCAGATTTTAAGGCACATTTCCGAGTTAATCACAGTTAGTATTTTAGTTTAATGAATTCAAATTGTTATTTATAGTGTCATTATTGAATTTTTATTGGTGTTTAAAATACTTCCTTCCTTAGACAGATGTGAAAAGTCATGCATGTATAATTGAAGTAGTAACTTACAAGTATTTATTGAAACTTATGTGTTTAACTACATTCGCTGTGTGAGGCAATGTTCGTGCATCATTAAGGTCAAATCCCCCATTAGTGGGTACTAGTTTTTGCATACTACATCGACGAATGCAACTAAGATTTTGTTTACATGCTACGACTTTTTTTCTGACTATGAATTTTGACACTAAAGATAACTGACTGCACGGTTGGCGCGGTGGCTGGGTAACTAGCTGCCGCGCAACATGTCGCGGGTTAGATTCCCGCACGGAACCATTCTTTGTGTGACCCACATATTGTTGTTCCGGGTCTGGGTGTCAAGTGTATGTGATATTGTATGTTTGTAAACGCACCCACGGCATAGAAGAAAATCCTAGTATGGGGCAACGTTTTATTAAAAAGAAAAAAATAATAATTTGACTGACCGATAATATATTAGAAAGGGCTTTGCTATAAAAGTATTAGTTGCTTCGTAGTAGATAAAGAGGAAAGGACAATAGACCACGAAGTGGTTTTCCATCACATACGGAATCGTTTCTGGCATACTTTTTTCGCTACAACTAGTAACTGCCTCGTTGGCCGAGTGGTCGCAAGTGACATAAATAGTGATTTTGATTTGTTTAAATGATTTTGATTTGATTTGATTTGATTTGAATGAAAAGTGGGTGTTACATGATACAGTGGCATTAAGTGCCGTGAGGTACACCTCTGCCTACCCTTTGGAGATAAAGGGCGTGATGTTATGTAGAAACTAGAGTAGTTAAAATGTAAATATTTGCTTGTGGCAGCTGTTCGCATGCATGCGTCGTGCGGCTCATGTCAACGTACGCCAATATAAATTTTATAAACGCACGACACCTCGTAACCGTCTGGACCAAGATTTATATTTTACAATAAATAAAAAATAACGATTTCACAAAATTTCTAAACAGGCAGACTATCCGTCCAATCATGTTTTATAGTGGCACATTGCGTAGTTATAGCAGTTAATGCATTTTTTTATTGAATTGTGAATGTCATTGTATTTTTTTGTAATATTAAAATTGTTTGCTAATTCGCATCTTTGCTAGGCTACGAAGTTTTATTTATAAACTAACGTAACATAGCATAACATCACGCCTTTTTATCCCCGAAGGGGTCTGCCTACCCCTGCACGTGCACGCCTAGGTGCACATTTCGGCACTTAATATATACCGGGCACAATTTCAGACTCCGTGTTACTACTGAGATTTTTTAAAAAGCCAGTAACACTGCTCGGCGTGAGAATCGAACCCGAGACCCCTTGCCCGGCAGTCGCACTTGTGACCACTCGGCCAACGAGGTAGTCTGTATTTATAAACCATTATATTATTTATATTGTTTGTCTGTCAATCATATGTTTACTGTCGACTTCTTACTATGTCTTTGGTAAGAGGACTGTCTAATCAGGTTCTAGAAATAGAGACCATATCCTACTAAATGCATTTGATGGAGATGTTACTTAACTCATATTCCCCTCAAAAAAGTAGATAACACAGGTTAATATTGTCAATAATAAGGAGTTCAATATACCTACATATTCCAATATCAATTAATTATGAACAATATGACATTTAACAATTAATATTGATTGTTAATTAATAATTAATATATAATGTGTTTTGACGCTTTACCGTATATTTTATTTATTGACACAATACCGACAGTAATTCACTTATGTAGTAGATATTCACACCCTACGGTTGTTGTCTATTGAAGCTTTCAGCAGGGTAACTTAAAGTTACATTTCTTTGAGTCATCAAAGTAGATAAGTAAAATGATTCCGAAAGACGATTACCCTATTTAATTGAAAATCACGTAAACTTGAGAAAAGCACTAGTTTCAAGTCATAATGGTACTCATAACCATGATCGAGTCGAAGTTATAGACATCCAAGGGGTGTTATAGACATCTAAGGACCCTATAGACATCCAATAGATGTCATTTCAGACTCCGTATGTACTAATTGTCTACAATACTTTTTTATACAAGGCAGGTACTTAGGCCCATTAAACTGTCAAACACCAAGCGGTCACCGGTGACCGCAACCTATTGTTCTATAATTGTGTCTATAATGACTGTACTCGACGAGTTAAGCGGCCCATAGGCTTTGTTGCCACAAATTGTAATATATTTTATGCCTGATTGTCCCACACATGATAGGTACAACATTAAAAGGCTTGGTGGATACTCCTTCCTCATTAAATGACAAGTAATTGATGGGTGTGCCCATTTAGATCGTCTTTTGTCATTATAATTTGCTTTGGCTAGATAATTATCGATGTCGTGGTGGCTCGGAGGTTTAAGACGCCCGCTTCTCTTGCATGAGGGTGCGGGTTCGAAACCTACCAAAGGCAAGTATCAATGTGACTTTTTCAAAGTTATATGTACTTTCTAAGAATATTTAGACACCACTGACAAACGGTGAAGGAAAAACATCGTGAGGAAACCTGGGCTTATAATTTCTAATTATAAGTTTGTAATCACCAACCCGCATTGAGCAAGCATGGTGATTAATTGCTCTAACCTTCTCCGTGTGAGAAGAGGCTTTGTTCAGCAGTGGGTATTTATAGGCTGTTGATGATGAGATAATGGGGTAGACGACTAATTTTTATTTTAATGTCCGTCTGGTAGATTATTTAAAAACATTAGACACGTATTTTTTATTTTCTTACGGAAACGAATAGTTTCGAAGATATATTGATTTGAAATGTCGCGTGACGTCACTTCTCAGTACATTTTATACTAAGAAATGACGTTTTAGCCCCCACTCCTAAACTTTGATTCGTTTTATCTAAGTATTGTTTTATTATACAACAAAATAAAAAAATACGTGTCTAATATTTTTTTATTACCTAAGTTACGGACTAATTATATTTTTAATTTTCATACCCTGTCATCATCCCCATTATAATGATTTTAATGCTATTGTGGCACTCAAGGTCTTGTTGTTGATCCTTGGATCAGGCGAAGTAGATAGTTGCGTATTTATTTAAACTTCCAGCATCTATTTATTTTAAAAGTAAGAACCTAGTCTATAATAAAAGGCATCAGCGTGATTTGAAACGTAACTATCAGAAATTGGGCGTATATGTAATTAAATTAAATAGAGGTATAATAATAAAATCAATGTGTTGGTTCTTTAAATGAAGAAAAGACATTTAATGTTTATTTTTCCACATATTCTTTAACACAAAATTCTTGTTATACTGACGTTTAGACAAACCACAGACCCTTTGACAATTTATAGGAATCAATTGAAAATCAAAGAAAACCTATTTTCTTTAGAATACCTATTGAGAACATCGTTGAAAACCAGTAGTAGTTTCTACATACTCATAATCTACTCTCATTTTTAGAGGAAAATCCCCATAATTATAACAATCCTCGAACCTACAGCACACACTACACGACTTTTGGCACCTAACATATTAACCCACTCGGTGCGCAGTGGGTCGCTAAATTAGACCTATTTACTACTCCAATAAACACGAATAGCCTACATCGGAGATCTGTTTACCAAGTACCTACTTATGTACGTATGTTTGGAAACAAAATGTTCTTATTGTGCGTACTATTTGTCTAGTCTTCTAGACAAGTTCGTTTGTTTTTCTGTTTTAGGTCATGTGTAAAAAAAATAATAGAAAATGCATGATCTAACTTATACTTTTATACAGGGCTATAATTCCCTATCAAGAAGTGGTATAGTAGCGTAGACGTAAATTAAAAACTTAAACGAATTCAAACAATCGGTCGTCCTTAAACTGGCCATAAAGTTAGTGGCTGTATAAATGATAATTTAATGATAGTGGAAGATGCAAGAATTCAATTGAAAACTTATAAATCCTTACTAGTTTGTTTGTTTGTTTGTTTGTTTGTTCTGCTTTCACGCCGTAACTACTGAACCGATTGCTTTGAATTTTTGCAGACATAAAGTTAGAAGTCTGGATTAAATAATAGGGTACTTTTTATCCCGGAAAAAATTGATATTCCCGAGGGAAAGCAAAAGTATTGGTATAGATGGCGCTGTGTGTATTGGTATATGTCACATAGGCTACTTCTTATCCTTTTGTGACGCGAGCGAAGCCGCGGGTAAAAGTTAGTATCCTATAAAAAGATATATTCTAATACAAAAGAGGTAACTTAGTTATTATCATGGGACAATAGACCGTCACATCGCTAGAGACACAAGCGCAACTTGCTACTAAAGTTGCGATAGAAGCTGTTTATATTTCATATCCCGCGAGAAATATAAGTTTATAGTTAAGAAAATGTATGAATAACTTATATTGTTAGTACTAACTTTGTGAACTTATCTCGGTCTAGTTGAAGTACAATGTGGACTCTGAGTTATGAAAACTATGTATGTATTGGATGCATTTTCGTCTGAGTTAGGGTAGTATAAAGCAATACATTATTTCATTTTCTACAGTATCAACAATATGGCTAAAAAAATCCATATAATACAAAGTCATTATTATGTCAAAATCTCAAAAAGTAGTTAACTACATATTTGGTTTTTACACTGTCTCCTGACTCCTAAACGACTGAATCATTAACATTAACATAACATCACGCCTTTTATCCCCGAAGGGGTAGGCAGAGGTGCACAATGTAACCACCCACTTTTCACTATTTATGTTATAAGTCCCATGTAACAGGGGGTGAGCCTATTGCCATATACCGGGCACAAATCCAGACTCCGAGCTATTACTGAGAATATTTAAGAACTCAGTAATATTTTTCCCCGACCCGGGAATCGAACCCGAGACCCCTTGCCCGACAGTCGCACTTACGACCACGCGGCCAGCGAGACGACTGAACCAATTTTGGTGAATTTGACAGATAGAGCATTTATTCTTGTTACATTCTTTAGGGACATAGAAAACAGTAGTTTATTATAAATTCTGTCGAATCTCACCAAACAAAGAGCACTTACTCATGTAAGTATGGTCCTAAAAATACATACAAAACACAATTTATCCACAAATAATGGCTGTACTCCAAATAACATGGTCCACTGTTCATCATGAACTAGATAACTACTCAAATGTGTCGCTTCCTTTAATAATAAAACATTTAAGCCGCGGAAGACATTTCCGATAGCCTTGGCATTCACTAAATGTTATTTCAAATGCTAATTACGGGTTAATCTCTAGAATAAAAACTCTTTTAAGTTTATGTGTGCCTGGTACTTCTAAATTACTTTGTGATTGCAAATCAATTAAGTTAAGGAAGTAACACGTCTTCGATAATTGTTATATGTTCGATTTGATGAATAGTTTTGAGAAATTTTCATATTATGATGACTTGCATGGTTGACGCAGTGTCTTTTTTAAACTGTCAAACACCAAGCGTTCACCGGTGACCGCAACCTATTGTTCTATAATTGTGTCTATAATGACGGTACTCGACGAGTTAAGGGGCACAATCATAGAATTACTTCTCCCGCCCGGGTGAGAGCGACTGTCAGACTCTTACTGACTAAAAACCACCCCGTTCCTATTCCTGCACTTTCAGCCGGAGCTCCGGTAATCCGTTAAGGCCTCCGGGGCTCCGTATCGGCGTCAGCCCTATTGGGCCCCATCTGTGGCACACAAGGTTGTTTGGAGTCGAGACTGTGATAGTTGTATGTGAATTATCATTGTGTTTACGCACTCATGACACAGGAGAAGTATATACTGTGTGTCAAAGTTTAAAAAAAGCGATTCTCTAAAAATCGTCATTGGATCAGATGCATTAATACGAGTAACTGTTCCTTGATCAAATCCTGTCTGAAATTCAAAAACCCTGGTGTTATCACGTATGTACAAAACTACAAGTTATTTATATTTCCAACTGTCAACTTCTTAACCCGTTAGTTGTCTTATTGGGCTCTAACTATTCTTGTTTATTTCAAGTTTTCTGTCTCGGAGTGAGTTAAGTTTAAACGCTACGGCTTCACTGTTTGATTTCAGCTAAACTTTACAGTTGTTTAATGGCTGCTTCTCACTCTGTTATCTTTAAAGTGTTCTGTAACTTTATAATGGAGTTTATTGGGTTTATTTTTACTGTTAGTAGTGATGTTTTGCCCGACTGCAGGAAGGGTATTGTTTTCAGCTGTAATTCTTCATCATTTGAATCGTAAACTTTTAGTTCTTTCATAAGAGTTTAAGCTTTGGACTCGTTCCATACTGTTGAGTTTAAGGATGAAACCAATTTGGCTTTTCTGTAACCAAATAAATTTTTCAAGACTGACATTACTGATTCAGACTATTTCTCTAGATCTTCTCAGGAAATATTTGTTTAATGTGCTGCATTGTGTGTGCTGTGAATATTATTTTAAAATAGCATCTTCTCAGTTTTACACCCTCTTAAAGAAAGACCTCCACATAGTATGTACATCTCTATCATTCCAATCTATAGCTGTCTCATTCTGTTTTAAAGAAGTTGAGAGTAACATACAAGATTTATGAGTGTCAAAGTATTTATGATAAGGAGGGCGAGGGTGACTTCCCTGCCTATAAAAAGTGGTTTGTATAAACAGGTCAAAAGTTATAATGGCCGTCGTTATTCAGTTTTATTATAGTTATGGCAAACTGAAGATCTTTAACAATTTGAATATTATTGGTGTGTTGGATTGCTTTGGATATAACAAGTGCAGTACATTTTTCTCATACGTTATGAATTCTGTGGCAATCCGGCGGAAACAACAATTCTTCCCAAAAGCTTAGCAGGATAATACATTAAATGACTATTTTACTTCTAGAAGCTAACTAATTTTTACTCCTAGAAATGTTTAAATTCAGTTACACCGGAAAAATCAATCAATCACTAATATCATCAACCCTCTCAGCAGATTTACAACAGAAAAATATCTAACATATTTCCAACTTGAATCCTGCAGATTGAACTCTGTTGTCCTTTAAATCCAGTACAGGTAATAAAGAAGACATTAAAAGAACCCACAAGACAGATCGAATGCCTCCGATGCGACTGCAAGATGTCGTAAATTATTTAGTCAGTCAGGATTTATCTGTCTATCCCTTGGATCATTGTCAATGGGATCATCCTACACGTGACATTTAGGGGTTATAAAGGACCATATTGTTATTATGCAGGTTATGCGTGTGTAGTTCATTTCAATGCACAATTTAACATAATGTGGTTATAAATTGACACCTTTGTCTTAAATCTCATGAGAGTCGGATACTACAAAGTCATCTAATCTTTTAATACTAATTAAGTTTGCTCCACACTCAAACGTTCGGTTCTAGATACTCAATGTCCTAGTCACTATTCTCGTCAACATGATTAGAAGAGGTCAAGATTCATATTGACTTCTGGAGATTCAGGTTAATTACCTCTTCAATTACATTATTAATCATATTTAGGGCATTTATGTATTCCATATTTTTGGACAATACCGTAACTATTTCAAAAAAATACAATCTTCAGTGATTATACCATTGTACTGTCCATTCATAACAGCTAATATTATTCCAATTTTCCTCATACTCCCAATATCATCTTCAAGCTACAATCTGGCTTCTAATCCTGTCCTAAGAAATCATGGCGACATGTAGTGAGATTTAACGAGTGCGAGACATCCCGATATAGCCGGGTTCATTGAACCACACGAAGGGATGACAGCTATTAATATATAGCTTTAGGAATGTCTCATCATCAGTTTGTTTAGGACAGATCAGTGATTGAAGTTATTTAGTAATGGAGGTAGGAAAATAAATGGAGTTTGAATTTTGTTTACAAAATAAAATTCTTTGTAGTTTCTAGTCACGTTACGGACTTGTTCAAATATATTATCGGGAAACTTTTATTATAAAAAACTGGACTATGCAACTTTACTTGCTATTTATCCCTTTGAAAGTATTGCTTATGGTTGGTAATATTTTATTACAGATTCCTGAAGGGTATAACGTAGGAGTTTTCAAGGCCCGAGTGAATAGTTTGCTTATGGGACGACGTACCCCATCGTAGACCGCATCATCGCTTACCACCAGGCGAGATAGTGGTCAAACGTCGCCCCATCAAATATAAAAAATAAAAAAAGATCCATGATATTCAAGAGATATTGATGATATGATATTCATGATATTCAATTTTCCTAACTACTCTTTTCCACTCAAATTCTTGTGAATCAAACCTCTTACAACAATCGCAATCTTGCCACAGTTTACTCGGCTTCACAATTCTAATAATAACAAGTCTGTCAGAGCTCAACCGTACCTCTTCAATCTTTACCGTCCGCCGGTACAAAGCTTCGCCTAAGCCGTCAGCACAATATCCCTGGCTCCGGCCGGCCTTAAGCCGACTTGTGCTCAATTCGTTGCACATAATTATGAAGAACTTAAGTTCAGCCGTGAACGCAACAATAAACCTGATTAAGTATGTAGATGGTGCGTGAAATGAGATAATTGTTTTCACCATGAGGTTAAATAGTCCTTCTGTCAATAAGCAGCAGAAGGAAGCAGTAGTTTATAGTTGACGATAAATCATTTATTTACGCATACACATCACGCCTGTCGCCCATTGGGAAAGACTGAGGCTATGGAACGCCAATTGCTACGATTCTTACACTTCTGTCGCTTCCTCAACAGTAATCAGTCTTTTCATGCATGCTCGTCGGTTAAGGGTATTTTTAATATTTTTGCCCTTCGTTAATATATCGCCAATATAGGTAGTCGCTCTCTACCGACGCGATGGTCCTATTCATATTCACAATTAAACAAAATGAAAGTCTGAAAAGAAATCAGAAAGTTAAATAACAAAAAAAACATAATTATGGATGTATAATGTAATTAAGTAAATTGAATGAAGATCCTCACGAAGATCAGGAAAAAGTCACGTTTAGTTATGATGAAGAAAGAATAATTTCGTTTGTGACCTTGATCACAAAAAGGATCCCTTTTCTCTAGGTACGTAATTGTCTAACGCCTGCGGGAATTCTTGGATATTGCGTTCTTAATAGTTTTGTTAGTAGTCGGTCCGGAAGTCAGAAGAAACACCCGGTAGGATCATAAGAATGAGATATTCACTGACATATATTATATGTTCTTTAAATTTCGTCGTTGATCTTTATCATGTTGATTCTTATTAAGCTTGATTTTATCTAGTTGCCAATCTCTTCAATATTTATAGCTGAGAAGAATTTAATTAATGAACTTTTAAGAATGAATTGCATATTAAAATTAGCACCTATTTTCCATTAACGGCTAAAACTTATCTCGCTGTGCTAGACAATGCGGTGACTCGAGTTCGATTTGAAACCAGTTGGCTAATTATTATAATACCTGTTCTTTATTCTGAAGGTTAAGACATGGAAATAGTCTGATCTGGCGGTTTCCGTACTTTGAAATTTATACAGACCTTGAAGATGGAGTGTCTTTTGCATGGCGGAAGAAGAAATTGAAGATGCAAGTCGAGAACTGATAGCGGTTCTGGACAAAGGGGTCGGAACGTGGAGATGGTTATTTGATAGAAACCCCTAATTTATTGAATTGTTGACATAATTATTATACCGCTTATACTTGATCCGTGTTGGGAGATCAGAGCTTCGGCACGAATAGGCCGGCTCGACCGGAGCGACACCACGGCCTCACCGAAACCGACACCGGCGTGAAACAACGCTTGCGTTGTATCTCGTTGTATGTCTGTGGTTGCCGGAGGCCTAATAACTCGGATTAGGGAAGGGGGGATTTTCACACTTTACAATTTCTCTACAAGACTTTACTTTCTACATAACTTAACTCGTCGAGTACCGTCATTATAGACACAATTATAGAACAATAGGTTGCGGTCACCGGTGACCGCTTGGTGTTTGACAGTTTAATCGCTTCATCTTATGCCTTAAACTTCAACTAGTTATAAAATTATGTATGAAATATCCCTCGACTTGCGCACCAGACTCAAATACTGATACCACCAACGATTGATGTTCCCGACCACCATTTAATTGTGCCTACCAATCGGTTGGGGGCTTAGACATGGAGATTTTAATGTTTAAATATTATAGCGCAAGGAAATTTATCGCAAGATTGGGTATTTATTTCAAGTACTTGCTTACCTTGTTTAATGTTTATTTAAGGTATATTTAAAACGAATTCGATCACGTGATTTTAAGCTGTATGTATGGGTACCAATATGTATTTCATTCGGTGTAGGGTTGTAAACTTATTGAATTTTTAATGTTATATCGTCGTATTTTGATTTATATTTATTGGATATTAGTAACGAATGGAACAATAAAAATAAATAAAATGAAATACATTTATTTCAGGTGATCATAACCCACATTGTACTCAGTTACATTGTTAATCAGATAAAATAGATTCAAAAGTAAAGATACAATTATTTTATTTAGGAAAACTACACTAAAATTTACAAGCACATGTCATTAAAAAGCATAAAATTAAATGAAATTAAAAAAATAAAATTATAATTAAAATATAATTAATATTAATTAAAATTATAATTAATAAAATCAAAAATAAAGTTAATATAATCTCTTCATCCGACATTGCGGGTAGTGTCTTTCACAATACTGTTAGTTGTCTAGTCTTCGGACACGTAAAAGGTTCACTTTCTCCTGACCTTTCCTCATCTAGGTCTGAATTCGCACTGAATCTTAATGATTCTAGCTGTTACCCATTTAATAAAAACTTGACAAGCGCAGTTTTACTCCAAAACTCTTTTACACCCACTTCTAAACAAAAACCTCAGTATAAAAATAGGGGTAAGTCATTATTCCTATGCTTAACATGAGGATCAAAGTTAGGTCAACGAAAATTTAGGACTCTTCATCTATCTACGCATTACATACTGAAAATTTCCTTCCGAAACTCCCTGCCTGCGACATGGACATCAATGGTTGTCCGTTCATTTGTTCCATCGATTGTTATGGTCAGTAAATTGGACATTGTGTTCAAGTGGAGCAGGTCAGCTCATCCTGCCACCCTGGATACAAATGTCACCTGTGTTTTTGTTTAGGGTCGCATTAGACCTCTCTATCTTCTGCATTATGTGGTAACTGTATTAGTAACTATTTGTGACTTCAAATATTTTTGTGATCGCGGCAAGGTCCCGTACAGTGAAGGCTTTATGGAACAAAAATTAATTAAAATTGGGCATACTTTATTTTATCTGTGACACTGTGTCTTTTAGCGAACAACATATACGTAACACTAACATAATTTAAAACCACCAAGATATACCGTGTTCTTTGTGGTTTCACAGCAATCGATGTCACATAAACAAGCCTTTGTATACCCTCTTCAGCGCACCATAACATCACCATTCACCAAGTCACTACCAACATAAAGTAAAGTCCGCAAATCTGCCATGAAACAACCTCATTCGGAGAAAGGATCAACAAGTTCGTTTACCCGATGTCGCAACATGTTACACCATATAACATGTAGTGTCACTCTCCTTTGTCTGCCAGTTTTTAGGTTATTGAGTCATCGATGCTCTGTTAATGAGTTGTGAGCTTAAATTGCGATAGCGTATTGTTTTGAAGTATTGTAAGAGATTTATTTGTGAAGGAGTTGAGGTATTTAGCACAAGTATTCAGAATGAACTGTGCATGGATAGAATGAACTGTGCATGGATTGCTAAACGCAGAGTTGATAGTTTTATGGTTTCGATCTTTTGTCATGTTCAATACAAAAGATAATAAACCACATATTATCTTTTTATTGCTGACTTATCTCAAGTTCGTAGACGTAATAATATAGTTAGTTAGTTATCTGACCATCCAGCCGCAGGAAACACTCTTAGGAATAGGACTCATGTTTCATTATTGAACGATGCTCTTAGTGGCAAGGGGATTTATCTCTTGAACTCTTCTGGCGGAACAGTTTGTATTCTAGGACATGTTTTAATTTGATTTAGTGTAGATAATTGAATTGATTCTTTATTACATTACCACATATATGTAGAAGTTCTATGACTGCCTCGTTGGCCGAGTGGTCGCAAATGCGACTGCCGAGCAATGGGTCTCGGGTTCAATTCCCGGGCCGGGCAAGGTATTACTGGGTTTTAAAAAATCTCAGTAGTAGCACAGAGTCTAAAATTGTGCCCTGTATATGACAATAGGCTCACCCCTATTACATGGGACTCATAACATAAATAGTGAAAAGTGGGTGTTACATTGTACAGTGGCATAATGTGCACCTTTGCCTACCCCTTCGGGAATAAAAGGCGTGATGTTATGTTATGTTAATATAGAGGCACAGAATTGCATAGAAAGTAAGATAATTCCTACTTACTCTAAATTGACAAAACAGCTTAAAAACTCCTCAAATATTCCCAGAAACCATCAGTATTATTGTTTAGCCCCTCAAATACTGATAAGTACGTACAATTTCCTTGCGCATTTGTGATCTTCCATTTCCATTGGACCTTCGTTTTCATTACGTTTCGTCTTCATTCCGATGTTGATTAATTCAGCAGTATCAACCTAATCCTTTTCTCTTTGTAAATGAAACTCCAGATTATTATTTATGCTATACTGTTTAAAATAATTTTCGTCTTTATCGGAGTAACATTTCAGTGGTTTAGAATTGAGAAGGTTTTCTTAAAAACGATTACATTTGTTAAAATAATTTTTGATCCAGTCATTACCATAAGTTCATAAAATAGCTTTGCTTCCTTTGTGATTTTGACGGTTCGTAATCTTTACCTACTTACGTGTTTTTTTTTTTCGAATTAGTTCTTTCACGTAGGGATGTAACTTCTATTTTACATACATAGCATTTCAATAATTTAGAAATTTTGTTATTTTAAAAGATAGCCTTAGTCTCACAATCTCATTCACGCCTCTTTAATAAAATAACTCGATCTTGTCATTGTCCGGTACTAGTCTCAATACCACATCTGTCTCATATTTTAACTCAAGTTTTAATTGATCCTAATCTCATAATCGTTGACCCTTAGTCCTCATTTCTGAATCCTCGCTCAGCTTCGTCCGCGGTTGTCACACGAAATTATGATTTATTGCTAGAACGTTAAGATGTATGTTGCTGTGTATAATATTTTTATGTGGATTTAGAGAACTGTTGGTTAATGCGGGTTTAAAATATAACTAGTCCAGCTCATTTGGAAATCACCAAAGAAGTACTAGAATTTTGTTCAGTGGTGGACGTTTGGAGTAATGATAAAATGATTAGTGGCGTGGGAAGTAATTTTAAACTCTATTTATGGAGTATGTAGTGATTATTCTACCTTTATTATTAAATATGTATTCTTGCAAATAAATGAATTTGAATTTGAATTCATTATTGTATTTACTAATACATATTGACATTAACTTAAATTAAGCGCCGTAATCTAATAACTAAAACAAAACACACTTAGAAACAATATCACATACAAACAGTCACACTGCATAATCCAAACATTCTGACTCAGTCAACACTCGATAATTAAGTACACTTTCATAAAATGTTTACCTTCTGCGACAACGATAGCTGTCTCTCTCTAATGTTCACAGTTTATGTTGCTGTCTTATTCTCTCATTGCGTTGCGTATCTTCACTTGCCTTGAACTCGCAACATTTTGTGGAGCGAAGCGAGACGCAAGATGCCATCACGCGATGTAACGCTTCATTGATTATATAGTTTTTTGATCCTTATCTTCAGCAGAAAAACTGTCTCAGAAAGCTTGACGACCGAGATATTGTTATGGTAGCAAAAAGTTATTATATCATTCCATGGAATGTTTGGATTTCAGTTATTTGAGTGTTGATGTCACGTTTTGTAAGTTTACCAAAACAGTTTAAGTTAATTGGGACCTTGAGGCATATTTTCGTTTTCCAAAAATTTAGAATCAATTTTTAATTTTCCTGCAAAATATTTCATGCCGGGTCCACACGCTTGGCAAACAAAAACGGCAAACAGCAAACACGAATATATGTATGGATCAAGCGTATGGATACATCGCAAACTGTTTGCCGAACAGCCCTTGACCTGTGTTTATGTTCGCCACTGTTCGACACCGATCCCGAACAGGGGCGAACACAAACAGGAACAGGCAAACACATACAAACACCCATCCACATGTAGGTGTCTGCTGTTTGTTGTTTGTCATTGTTTGCCAAGCGCATGTACGGGGCTTTAGACATGACGTTATCTACGGTTGTATACCCGCTGCTGACGTCACACATTCGCCCCCTAACCAGCGAATAAGTAGCAATTGTACCTACACAGTGCGCTATATTTAGAACAGTCTAAATCCTGATTAAGAAGCCATTGACGGACATCGAAGTTGCGTGACGTGGTTCATATGCCAGTCAGTAAACTTTTGGCTTTGTTGTATAGTACACCACAACCCACCCACATTTCATACCTATTACTTGCGGTTTTTGTTAGGTTTTCTTTATAGATAAAGATATATTATTGTTTGTATAAACATGGGTAGGTAACATTAAATAACTTACATAACATCACGCCTTTTATCCCCTAAGGGGTGTGCCACTGTACAATGTAACACCCACTTTTCATTATTTATGTTCTGAGTCCCATGTAACAGAGGGTGAGCCTATTACCATGAGTGATGCCATATACCGGGCACAATTCCTGACTCCGTGCTACTACTGAAAATATTTAAAAACTCAGTAATCCGTGCTACTACTGAAAATATTTAAAAACTCAGTAATTCTTTGCCCGACCCGGGGATTGAACCCGAGACCCAGCAGTCGCACTTGCGACCACTCGGCCAATGAGGCAGTCAATGTCTCAATGAGTAGAAACATGTGTAGATAGCATTATACCTATAAATACAATTGCAGATAATAAAGTGAAAACTGTAACGTCTCAACAAGTTTTGTCACAATTGGGGTAGGTACAAAAAATATAATATTAAAAAAAACTATTAAAAAAACAACTAAAGTTAAAATATATGAGACGAACAACTTATAAATTATCATTCACATAAGTAACTATTTAATTTTTTTGAATAAATTATTGTGATTTATATTTACTACTAATAATTTTTTGTTCTACGTTAAATAATGTCTAAATTACATTTCAATAAGAGTATCTTTTAGCTCTTCTTTGAAAAGAAATTGTAAATAGAAGTGACCTAATATAAACCTCCTTTCGTTACACACTTGTCTCGACCTTAAAATCTCACGTTTCACTTTAATTAAATTAAAAACCTCCTCTGGAATGGTCAACATTTTTTTCAAATTACAAGTGCAGTGGATAGCTCTCACAATTTCACCGTAGAAAGGATAAAAGTTGGCAAGAAAACTGCATCTAGGGCTAGAGATTTTTCCACCCGTTAAGCCCCATCAGGGAAGAAGCAAAAATGTAAAAAAGGCCATGCCACCTGTAGCCAAGTACACTTAACCTGATTTTGCTACTACCCTCGCATCTCTCATTTAATCTTGCTAACGAAGATTAAACTTTAACATCCGAGGTTTAAGAGCAAGAATTAACTGTATGAACATATGCGTTTGAAGTTAGAAGTCAGCTTTTGAAATGCGACTTGGAATAGGGACGTATTTCCTGTCGTGTGCTGTAGTTACTGGGTGTATGAGTTTTGACATTATTTACGCCTGAAGAACTTTCAAGGGGTAAGATGCAAGATTGTTTGTTTTGTCCTATGTAATATAGGTCCTATAAGTCCCATAATCCTGGTTGGATTAAGCATGGGTACGGTTACCCGACTTTGGTCCTAAGTAAAATCAATTTTATGGAAAATTTCGTATAACATGTATTTGTAATAACTATCGTGAGACATTTTTTTTGAATTGGGACAAGCCCGCCACCACCTCCCAAAACCACTGCAACTCCTGTAAGCCAGGACCTACAATAGATACAACCATGAAAACACACTGAAGTCCGGCGCGTCCCAGGGACATGAGTAACTGTCTTGGTTCCCGCAGTGAATCAGAAGATATTATAAGAGGAGAAGAAGAAAAAACGATGGTTTCCACTTCCCTCGGTTATTACTGCAGGAGACAGACAGTATCGTCAGAGATACTAAATTAACCAAAAATCGCGGGATACTCACGTGAATATACTGAGAAAAGCTCTACTAGTTTCGAGCCTGAGAGAAGCTTTTCCCCATGAGCAGTATATTGTAGTATATTCACGTAAGTAACATGCGATTTTTAGTTAATATCGTATAAGAACATTGCAACAGAAAAACCACAGTAGAACTCTTACAATAATTCCTACAGAATATTAAAGGTTGGTTGCTTCTGAATAAAAATAGAAACAAATCCCTTTATAAACGACTTAAAGGGATTTAGGATTAAACCAGACTTTTAAGGGGAGTTTACTGAAAGAGTTTTGGATAAATAATTTAAAAGGATTGGAATTTTAATGTGTTTATCTGAAGTTTGTGTGAAAAAGAACTCAAAGGCAATTTTAGATTTTACTTTAGATAGTAATCCTAGACTGCACGGTTGGTGCAGTGGCTGCGCAACCGGCTATCGTGCAACGAGTCGCGGGTTCTATCCCCGCACGGAACAACACTTTGTGTGATCCACAAATTGTTGTTTCGAAAACGCACTCACGACACAAGAGAAAATCTTAGAGTGGGCCAATGTTGAAGAAAAAAAGACATTGTGTTTGTAAACCTCTAATAGATTTTTTTATTAACACACTTAACTAATATGGTAAAATATGAATAAACAGTACCTATATATATGTCATAGTTATCACCCAGACCACAACTAAGAAGTCCACTCTTAAACCATTGTTAACCTTGAAATCGAAGCATAGAGAATGTGTAACCTATACATTCAAGAGTTCCGGATAGCCATAAAAATACCATTGTCAAACTACTAGCTACTTGCGCGTGGTTTCACCCGCTCTGCTCGACTCCTATTGGTCGTAGCGAGATGTTTTATGGCCTTCCTTGATAAATGGACTATCCAACACAAAAAGAATTATTCAATTCGATTCAGTAGTTTCGGAGATTAGCGCGCTCAAACAAACAAACGTAAAAACAAACTCTTCAGCTTTATAATATTAGTATAGATCGTCACAAATCGTAACAATTTCTAGTAAAAATCTTCCACGATGGCTGGCGACACTCCAGCACTGGCCGCAAAGTTAAGCTTTAGTACAAATGAGCGCAGTTCTTCAACTGAGGACTCTACTTCCAGGCCGCCATTGTCATTATAAAGCGAGGCAACTCGGACGAAGAAACGAGGTGAGGAGACCATTCTGATAGCACTCGACTTTGTTATGGAACGAAATATTTAATACAAGTGAAACAAGTGAATTTATTTCTGCAAATAGGCTACAAGGCAGCACTTTTTATTTTTACACATCAATTTTATCAAGCGAACGATGAGGTCGACATTTCCTAACTGACTGCTCTGAGAAGAAATGCCGAAACAAACTCAGAGGTCTGTCTCTTTTAAAGTCCAGACAATATTATTATGTATAACCAGATTATGTTTGAGAACCGTGCCAGCTGCTTTTTATTCCTTGAATGGGTCTAACGTAACTATTTTACGTCTGATATGGTGCTGGAAGTCATTGGAGAGTAAAGGCACCGCTCCAACCCAGCAATTAACAATAGCAACGCACCTGTGACTCCTCTGGTGTTGGTGTCTATGGACGGTGCTGATTACTTACCATGATATAAAAAATGGCCAGTTCCTGAGTTTGCTATCGCTTACAATTTGGAAATCAAATACAACTACAGTTTTTTGACCCAGGTGTGCTCGGTCTAGTCTAGAGTGTCATTGGCATCCACTAACAAAGTATTAATTTTCAGAAGTTATAAATTATACCATCTGACAGCTAACAGCATTTGATTACACGCAAAATGGGAAATGTGAAACCGACATATTTTGTAACAATTACTTATATTTACTATGTTTCCGGCATCAACAAAAGAAACATAACATAACATCACGCCTTTTATCCCCAAAGGGGTAGGCAGAGGTACACATTCCGACAATTAATGCCACTGTGTGTATAATGTAACACCCACTTTTCACTAATTATGTTACGAGTCCCATGTAATAGGGGGTGAGCCTATTGCCATATACCGGACACTAATCCAGACTCCGTGCTACTACTGAGATTTTTTTTAACAACTTAGTAATACTTTGCCCGACCCGGGAATCGAACCTGAGACCCTTTGCCCAGCACTCGCACTTGCGACAACTCGACCAACGAAGCAGTACACAAGAAAATTGAAATAAACTCTTTACTTGTGCAAGTTGCCTTAAGTGCTTTTTAACTTTGATTATGTAGTTTGCGAAATGTAATTATGAAAATACCCATTTTATGGAAAATATATGTAGGACAAATGTGCATACGTATAACTTCAAACTAAATCAATTTCAATATAACAGTATTGTCTGTTCCAGACAGTATACAACCTCGAAACATAACAGAAGCTTTTAAAAGTCGAACTGTCAAATTTTTTTAAACCTTTATTTTCCACTGCTATACAAAGAAGTCATGAATTTTAGATTCATCTGTGATTTTATATTACTCGATAAATTGATAGAAAATTAGAAATATAGAGTGACATCGCAATAGTATCCTAGATCCGGAAGAGTTGCAACATTTCCGTGACAGTTTTGTGCGACGATTCTTTGAAGCGAAAAGATATGCAGTCTTTAAAAGTGTATTTAATAATAATATCACGTCATTCCTTACTATTTTTGAAGGGGTAGGCAGATGTCCCCACGTTTCCCAGTGCATTACCTACTTTTTACAAGTTACGAGTTTCAATGAGTAAGTCTATCTAAAATTAAACCATTGTACAAATCGACTGACAATAATTTCATTTCTTTAATGATTCGTTGTTTAATCATAATTGAGCGGACATTTTCCCCTCATTAATATTAATTGAATTGTCAAAGATATCTTCAAGAAGACAGCCCTGCAAGTCTAAGACCAATTTACCTTATATTTCAGTGTTATTAAGTCTGTCTCAGCTGATGACACTGAGGTTTTTTATATAGGATAAGTCGGTAAACGATCAGACGGATCACCTGATGGTAAGCAATCGACGTCGCACATGGACACCTGAAACACAAGAGGGGTTACAAGTGCGTTACTGGTCTTTTGGGATTAAGAATTTGAGGATTGTTGGGGATTCAGGGATTGGAAAGGGGGGGGTGTAATTGGGCCTCCGGTAACCTCACTTACGCGACGAAACAACGTCACGTCACGTCGGTTTACTGTGAGGCCGTGGTATCACTCCGGTCGAGCCGGCACATTCGTGCCGTAACATGGCTCTCCCGCACTTAAGGTTCTAAATTTTTTTAATAATTGTGTAACACTCTATATTGTGATTGTAAGTTGTTATGATTTTTAACAAAGTAAATATTGAGCTGAATAACCCAAACTTACAGTTATGCGTATTTAAAACAAAATACAGAAACATTTACTGCTGAATGTGTTCTAAATTATATCTAGATCGCCTCTTTTTATTAAGGAGCAAAGTATTGTCAATATGACCCTTACATTTAATTTCTAACTATATTGAATTATAACACACGGGACCGATTTTTCAAACATCACTTAATTCTTAACTGTATTGATATTTGACAGTTTTCAGTATGGAAGACTTGTCACATATTCCAAGTTATTTCTCATTTAAAATTTATCTGGCATTAGAAAAATGGGCCCTTAATAATTTAGCTTAATTATTTTGTTTTACATACCATACAATCCACCACAACCGTTAGGTGAAGTCAGACGAAAATTCTCGCATAATTTTCACCTATATCAATAGGAATGCAGACATAATACCCATGCATTATTTGACATAAGAAACAATAACATGTTGCACAAAATACAAAGGCTAAACCTACCAGTATATTCACAAATATGTAGCCATCAAGTTAAGCATATCCAGTATAAATTGACCGTCATGTCTGCAGACACATCCTACAAAGCAAGATCATGATAAACTGGTTTGTATAGATTGATGTGTCGCCGTATGCGCACACAATAAAAGGAATGTCTGTCGGTACGTTTCCGGGTAATTGCTGTGAAATACTCCGTATTCTTGTTCAAAATATTTTGCTTTGGTAAGTAAACCAAGTAATGTGTTTAATATTTGAAGTATTGAAATGTTAATGATGAGTGAAACAACGGCCATCTTGGATAAGATGGTGGCTGAATTAAATCGCTGTTTGCCACATCCGTATATGATCGGCAACGTACTACACCACCATGCCCTCTAAAGGGTATTGGAGGTCTATAGGTATCAATAAGCGCCGTTAATAGCCTAGTTTAAGATGATCCGTCTAGTCGTTGATACTTTGTATCTTTTCATCAACTCTTCAGAAGCCCCAATGATACCTTCCATTCTACATCTCACCACGCTACAGCCACTATGACACAATATAAATCTAAAACAACAGCAAAAAGACAGCTTGGTTCAGACTACACAGTTTCAAAGCTAGAGCTAATGTCAGAAGAGCTACAGTACATGACAACGTCTCTTAGTAAGTGCTAAACTTAAGTGACGGTGCACATGACGCGATTATATTTTTCGTGTATTAAATCTAAACATATTTTGAGGAGCTAATCTAAGGCCCAGAATTGCCTAGAAATCACGCTTATTACTAGATGACATCTATAATATAATCAATTTTGAAAATATGACTTGGGAAACCTATAAAAATCCTCATAAACCAGCTATAATGCCTTACCCACATAGCACTCTTATAATAGAAATAAACTTCTTACCTCGAAGTTACCTACAAATAGGTAATCCCCTAATCGTCTTAAGATTTCCACCGTGTGTAATGAGGCTTACCTTAATACCTAGCTAATGAAATGTCTGGCCTATTCTAATAAAATTACTATTTTGTTTCAGGTAAATTGCTGTTTATTCACTACACCAAGAGTCCAAGTAAATGATTGTGCTTAAACACATCAATTCTTGAAGTAGGTGTACGGTGACGGTGAGTACATTTAAAAAAATATATATCATAACTTCTCTCAAAACGCTTCGATAATAACTAATATTTTTATTACTTTTCTTTTAACCTTGCTTTATCTTTTATTATAGAAGTAAAGATTGGTTGATCTCTTTGCCTGTTGTATGGCGTAGAGTAATAAGCGTACAATGGGGTCGACGTCGCATATTGCTCAAAAAACCTTAATAAATGAAATCTGTTATCATAAGTACATAAATTTTATATCCTATCTTAACCACACACACACATACACACACATACAAACACATGCACAAATACACACCATTATGTATCATATTGTATATTATTTTATTTTTATTTTTTTTTATTTTTATTTTTTTGAGTTGTAGTTGTATTTTTGTATTATATGTATAGTACTTTATAATTAATTATTGTACACTTGACGACGCATATCAGACTCCTATTACTGCTCCATCCAAAGGTTGTCTGTAAGAAATCGCCTTGTGCGATAAGACCGCCCATTGTACACTATTTTTGTTAATATTTTTCCTATAATGTGATTGTGTGGTGTACAATAAAGCATATATTATTATTATTATTATCTTCTAGAAGCGTCCTGATATATCTTCACCAATTCGTGTAAATTCGTCGTAGTAGTTCGCAAATACCGTCTACCAAGACATGCTCTTATATGGATTAGACTGGCGAAACGACACCTGGCTAGACGTGAAATGCATTGTGGAAATGCTTCCTACATTCTCTGATATTTTCGAACGATGTTACTGAAGTTAAGCTCTTATTCGATAGGCTAGAATAGGTAAGGATTGCATCTGAGTTGCGATACAGATTATTTTAGTTTGTATGTTCATTGTATATTGTAAATGCGTCTTTGGAAATTTATACAGCAAACAAAATAACGAAACGTGAAGGTACGAAAAGGAGAATTTTAAAACCACAAAAGTTCAAAGACAGTCAACCTAAAATTGTTTATACATTCACCAGCAAAATCTCTCCCCACATTATCCCTTAAAAAACAACAAAGATTCCAATTTCAAATTTCAAATCAAACGGACGCGGAAATCCTTTTAAAATGTTGCCAACAGCGTTTATTCAAAAATTAAAATTCGTTCAGAAAACGGACCCTTGATTTTTATCGTTGAAGTGTCTGGATGCAATTAAACTGAGATCAACTGGATGTCAAGGCGACTTGAAGTGTGGGGCCAGAGAAACAGCGATAATTTGAGCATTTATTGGTTATTAAGAGCAATTAAACTGTCAAATACCAAGCGGTCACCGGTGACCGCAACCTATTGTTCTATAATTGTGTCTACAAAACCGGTACTCGACGAGTTAAATTGACTAGTTCGTAATTGGTTCTAGATCCGTCGATCAAATGTGTATGGGTAGATTAGGTAGGTGTTTGGGCGTGGGAAAGGTCAGTGTGCTGTGTTTAATTTGTGCGAATATTGCCATACATACATATCATACATCAACAGCTGTTGCTGTTGATGTATGGCTTTGCTCAGCAGTGGGTATTTATAAGCAACAGCTTATAAATACCCACTGCTGAGCAAAGCCTCTTCTCACACGGAGACGGTTTAAGCATACCAGGGTTTATAATTTCTAATTATAAACCCTGGTTTCCTCACGATGTTTTCAGTGGTGTCTAAATAATATAAGAAAGTACATATGTATAACTCGGAAAAAGTCACATTGGTTACTTCCCGTTGGTAGGTTTCGAACCCAATAAGGCAATCACGACTTATTAACTAACTTATATACTTAAAATAGGGAAGAAACACCCACTATACCATTATACAATTAGGACCTCCTCAGTTACGTATTAGTTTTCGATAAAGAAAAATTTTCAGTATTTTTCTATTATTGGTATTACTGATATGATTAATTTTTAACTTTTAATCAACTACGAAATCTATACAGCTCATGACTATGAGCCCCCTGACGTGGCTTGAAACTAGTCGGGTTGCCTCGTGAAACCACAAAATTCAATTAATCAATCTAATATGTCTTACAAGATTTATAATACAGAAATGTATGTTTACAACATCAAGGTTTAATTAAACAGTATGTGGTTTAATTTATGTATTGAAATACAAACTCTATCCTTTAACAAAGTTCACTTCGAAACCAAACCAAATGTAACAATCACAGAGTTGGTATTATGTCAATCAGTTCGCTTTGAAATAGAATTAACTACTCAGCATCGGATTTAAACCTAATTACTTACATCTCTTAATTGGGATTTAGAGACTTGTGTTCGAATTCAGATATTAATTAATATACTAGATTGTTTTCAGTTTGCCTGTTATTTGGCGCAGTAATCTGGATAATTAAAGGGCAGATAAATTGTAATTGTGCCTGAAATTCAATGCTGATGGTGGTTAAATAGATTACCTAATATAATCTCTCTTTTGACTAGTTCTATTTTAAATCATATTGTTATTACTGATTATATGGTGCAAAGCGTCTAAAAATATAGTTTTATAATAACTATTGTGAGATACTAAATTAACTGAAATCGTGGGTTATATAATTATATTGAATGCGTGAATATACTGAGGAAAGCTCTACTAGTATCGCACGCGCTGCTCATGAGGAAGACTAGTACCTAGAGCTTTTCTCAGTATATTCACGTGAAACCGCGATTTTAGTTAATTAAAAAATATTTTTTTTTCTAATACGATAATCTAAACTTTAGTTACATAACTCTCTACTTAACTTGCTCTTTTTAACTTAATTTTGCAAAGTCTTTAGTTTTTGTTAAATAAACTAAACTAAGAATCATCAATGTGGCTAGCGTAAAGTACATTTGTAATAAATATTTTATTAGAACACTTCTCTACATAGAAAAAACAAAAGCCGATCACATTATTTTACTCAATATTTAACACTCTTTTCCTAGCCACAAGCAAAAATGGAAGCGGCTTATAAAGTGACATCGGCTGGTCGGCTTACATCGGCTTTTCCCGATAGTGAAGCCGTAATACCCTGTAGCTTCGGACTTATTATATTTCATAATGGGCAACTCGGAAATCATTTTCTAAAGTCACAGTTGCCCATTGAAAATTATATGTTATTCGATATCTGTGTACAGTATCTGTGTTCCGTAGTCAGTGTTACATTTCATTTTAACCAGATTATTATTGTGGTCAGTCAGTCATCAGTCAGGTTTGTTTGTTCAATTTTGGATTTTATTTGTATGTTTGTTAATTATTTTATTTCTATTTTGAAGTAGGGGATGTGTGCAATGATATTTTTACACCTCACCAATAACTAGTCCCATCCTCCATTATTATTGAATATAGAGGTACTTAAATGAAACCTAGAAGTACATTCAAATTACTCACAATAAACTGAAATGACTGCAAATGACGAAAATGACTGCACGGTTGGTGCGATGGCTGGGCAACCGGCTGCCGTGTAACGTGTCGCGGATTCGATTCCCGCACGGAACAACACTTTGTGTCCACAAATTGTTGTTCCGGGTCTGGGTGTCATGTGTATGTGAACTTGTATGTTTGTAAACGCACCCACGACACAGGAGAAAATCCTAGTGTGGGGCAACGTTTTTTTTACTTAAAAAAAAGTAATAAAAATACTTGGTGAATCTGTTACTTAATTTGGCATTTACTAAATAAAATGTTTTCTACCGGTACTACTATTATCAGCCAACACATATCGTTCGTAGTACACAAACACAGTACTACAAATAAACAATCAAATCCACTACAAAGCGATTATGGTATGATTCATATTGATGCGCTTACGTTTCCTGACGACCTTGAGGTGCCGTCTGCATGTCACGTAATGCGTGATTGGATGCTCACATGCAGCCATATTGAATCAGACAGTTGAATAAAAACTAGGATTGTTGTAGCAAGGTCACTTGTAACTATTTCACAGATTGTAATACATAGTATAATATCGGTGTTATTCTGTAGATTTAGACAAAGGTAATATGTGTAGTGTATCAATGCTATTTGTTTTAATAGTTACTAGTACTTAGTTGTTTACTTTGATATTTTTGCCATACCTGTTATTGGAAGCAAGTATAACAGCTCACACATAGGATCCACTCAATTTTAGTCAAATTTACTCCTGGGAGAAACCCAGTCGGTAAGCACAACTGGTTGTGCAGTCTTTTTTTGTGCCTTTAAGCTTAATTCATTCTGTCTCCTGCTACTGCAGGTGAGCTACTGCTCACCACGGGAAGTGGAAACTATTGTTTTTTTTTCTTCTCCTCTTATAATATATTCTGATATATTTCGTTGCGGGAACCAAGACAGTTATTCATATCCCTGGGACGCGGACTTCAGTGTTCCGCTGTATTAATGGTTGTATCTGCTGTAGCTTCAGGCTTACAGGAGGTTGCAGTGGATTTGGGAGGTTGTGGTGGGCTTGTCCTATTAAAAGTACTTTACTCGTGCTAAAGGGTCGTACCTGCGTATACATCATGTGCCTACAATGTTAAGTAAAATTTGTTAATACTAGATTTTTGCTTTAGATTTTCGCTTGATTTCAGGTTTCCTCTACCATTAGTTCAGTTCAGCTGTGTGTTGTTTGTCAGTCGTTATGCATTGTTTAGTTTTACTGTGTTAAATGAAGATGAAAACGTAGAGTTTTTATTTAGAAGAACTATTACGAAACATCATGTTTTAATCCTGATTCAGATTTCGATAAACCTTAATTCAAAATCGTCTGCTTAGAATAAAATTAAAACTTATATGATGCACAATAATACAAAGTATTTTCCTAACAATGTTATCCTATTTTCTACTATGAACAATGTGTCAGGAAATTCAATCCCCAATTACTGTTTAATTACGTCAATCTATCATAATCCTTACTGAGAGGCCGTACTGTTCGTACTGGCAAAATTCCCTCAATTTGTCACGAACCTAACACCACTAAGCTGAAGACTTAGAGCCTATTTAGCACTTAACACATTGTGTAACTGAAACCCTAATTTTGACAGAATACGCAAAATTCTTCCTAATTGTATTAACTAAGATCTGTGGGTGTAGTTTAAGATTATTCACGCTAACTCGATCACCATGCTTATGACGTTTGGCGGTCTGATTGGCTGCTTCAAAACCAACCAATCAGACGGCTCAACGACACTGCGTTTCGAGCACGTTACCGTAATATATTTACTCATATTAGGGCCTCTGTTTAGCGAAATGTCGGGTGTTTAACGAAATGTAGGATCTTGTTTACATTAAGCTCTGTAGCGTATTGCGTCATTAGAGGTTAGAATAATGATATTAACACATTTGTGTGCGGTTTGTAGAAGATTCGCTATGTTTATGGAACGGGGAATCAGCTTAGCGTTTTTGTAGCTTCGTGTTGGATCGTAAATAAGATGTTTTCTTGTACTTTTCTAGTGTACTTTAAGTTACATACATAACATAACATCACGCCTTTTATCCCCGAAGGGGTAGGCAGAGGTGCACATTCTACCATAGTACAATGTAACACCCACTTTTCACTAGTTGTTATGAGTCCCATGTAATAGGGGGTGAGCCTATTGCCATATACCGGGCACATTTCCAGACTCCGTGCTACTACTGAGAATTTTAAAAAACCCAGTAATACTTTGCCCGACCCGGGAATCGAACCCGAGACCCCTTGCCCGGCAGTCGCACTTGCGAATACTCGGCCAACGAGGCAGTCGAGCTTTAAGTTTTAAATGTTAAATTGTTAGATGTAGTTTGTCGTTAGTGGAAGGTTTAATTGTTTAAATGTCTGAGTACCTAAATGGGTTTTAAATTAGGGGGAAGTCCCATAACACCGGACGGCACCTAACGCCGGACACTTGTATTATCTCGATAGCTAATAACGCGAGCGATTTAATTTTTAGAGGGAAGTTTCCCAGTGGCAGACACCTAAGATTTTTAGTAAAAATTGAATCGCTCGCGTTATTAGTTATCGAGATAATACAAGCGGTGCGTTACGGGACTTCTCCCTGCGTATTAGTCAGTTTTACAAAACTCTAAACTGCGATATACACATGATGATGGTGATCGCAGCCAATGAAGAAAATCCTAAAAATAATTCAGTCTCCATAATTCGATGCGTGTCATCAACCAAAATCTCTTAGCACTGATTAAAACCTAGTAACAAAAACGCACCCTTTTATGAATATCTGAATGAAACATTGGCGTATCATCTTATCGCCTTTCCAAACGAATTGACACAGAGTAAAAATCCAAAATGGCGTATCATGCTAGCTAATGATATTTGCTACTCTGTGGTCGGGAAATATTTCCGCATCGACACGCTTTCTTCATGAACATAGCTAAATTACGTGTGTCTAGTTGTTATGTAAACTTATGGCTAATTAGAAATGGACATAGGTATATATGTAGAAATTGTTTTTAATTAAAGATTGATGATGGCTGTAGGTTTATCTCCTGTCATGCTAGATTAATTCTTAATTTTTCTTGTATACATTTATAATATGTCTATAATATAAAATGTCTGTCCTTTATCTTATTCCTTATACCTTAAGTCCTTTATCTCATTATAAAATTAAAGTTTAACGTCATTTTAGTATCATATAGTACATTTAGATACATTAACACACGAGAGATGAACCAATACCAAAAAATTATGAAATGTTCATAATCAATTATGAGAAATATGAGAATACCTCGGTATGAAAACAAATTGGTTGAATAATTCATTACTTCTTATTTATGTGTGTTTTAAAATTATACCTACTTAAAATAAAAGCATGATTGTTAAGTTAATCAAGCCACCTTGCCTTATCGAATAAGTAATATATTCCATAACATAATTGAACTGCGTTGGCGCACGTGTGCTAGCTCTGTGGTCAGCGGTGGCGTATCGCGTGACCTGGCTGGCCCCAGTGCTATAATAATATGCCTACGAATATAAACTTGGTCTGTTATTATAGACATGTGAATGTAACGCTAGAGCAAAGGTAAAGCACAATAATTTTGTTACCGCCTAATCTCTTCCTGCAGTTCCGACAAAACTCCATACAATTTCCATATCAAAAATCGCTCCATATCAGTTCAGATTTAAATCAGTTATTAATCTCGGTCATATCATACGGAACTACGTACGTTTAGAAACGGGTGCAATGCCCTCTGATATCTGAAAAATATGGCTCTTATTTTTAAGGGGGGAAAAATCATCGAATGACACTTCCACCTGTGTGAGGCGGGAGGGAGTGTCAGACTCTTACTGACTATAAACCACCCCGTTCCTACTCCTGCCCTTCAAGCCGGAGCCCTTGCAAACCGTTAAGTTCTCCGCGGCTACGTATCGGGCATCAGTCCTATTGGGCCTCATCCGTGGTGGTCTGATGGGTGTTTGAGGAGCGCGCGGAATGCGAGGCGCTGTATGCTCGGGCTCTGATGAGCCTAACAAATATTTTTAAACTGTGATCTCTGAATCGCCTGCTAAGCATGGTAATTTTGGCAAACCTCATGAAGAAATTCAGTTCCATTATTTTAACTCGTGTTCACAAAACTAAGATATCGTTACATCACAAGCATTAAATGGCTACCAACATAACAAAATTGATTATTATTTTTGATGCAACATGCAGTGGTCGGCTGGCGTGCTGCCAGTGACAGAAACCCGGTTATCCGCGATGGTGACATATGTCGAAATGTTACCGGACTGCTGGAATTAGAACCGTATTCCTATGTTAGTTAAAAGAGAAGAATTTATTTGTCGAATGTGTATTTTTGAGTTTTCTAGGATAAAAGGTCTTTGGATCATCTTTGTAATTATAAATGTAGCTTTGAGGCCAACAATTATTAACCACATTCTACTACGTTCCGTACAATGTACAATGTTAAGAAAACTACAAGTCTGGTGATTAAGTGGTACCGTTCTACATACATAATACATTTATTAAATCGCTCTCAATTACCTGTACTTATACAAAGTAAATTCACTAGACACCTAACAATTAAGCCAACAAAGTATACCTATAGTAACTCTAATTGCCTATATTACATCTTAATCCTATTCAATTTTAAAATACTCCTAATTAAATTGTCACAGATGCCAATGTAAATGGAGGACTAAGTGTTGCGATTATTTCCGAACTGCACTAAATGAAAACTATTTTACAAGTTACTCCTACACGCGGAATATGAATACTATAGTCAAAACAATAAAGTTTTACTGCAATTTCTAGATAATAAATTTAATGTAATAGGAGAATGAAATATATTATAATTAATGCTAAACGGAAGGCAAATATCGGGTTTCGTTGACGCTGGATTAAGTTCTGTTTTAAGAGGCTCATGAATATTTATTATTTCCAATTTTGTGCTGAAATGTAATTAATTATTTGAGTCATGAACTTTATTCTGGTGACGTGAAACGTGTCGTTGACCAAATAAAGTGTAAGCTGTTTGGTTAATGACTTAAATCATTATTTCATAACATAGTACAATACATACCTACAACAACACTATAGTACTATTTTAATTACGAAAGCAATCTGTTTGTTGAGTCCACAAAGAGTATAAATAAAGTAACAGTTATTATTTTAAGAACAGAAAATGTCTAAACCTGAATTGTCATTAATACTAGAGTAAAACAATGCAGTTAAAATGATAAATTACTTCACAAACATTGTGTTCGAGTAAACTTTTGGCTTATGACTATTAGTACTCACTTTTGTGGTGAACTCTATTGAATGATTAATTTGTGCGTTTGACAATCAACTTTTTGAGGGACAATGTGACTAATAGCAGTTTAGATACTTTAGTCTAAGAACTCTAGTCGAACAGCACCTTCGCTCCTGCTAATGACCTTTATATCTTTACATGAAAGATCATATTTGAGTTGTGAGTAAAACTCGATATACACTTCACATAACATCATACAAACCACACATTGATTTATGTTAGACGTATAAGTCCCATGTAATAAGGGTCAAATCTATTACAATGCATCGGGCACATGGGCTTTAGCTTTTGAAAATCAACCAAATTATAACCTCAAAATTCCCAGCAGTCGTGAACAACTCTTAGCGAGCTTTACATAGAACAACTCGAAACTTAATAACGAATTCTAGGACGCACGTCGATCAAACAAGTTGTTCCGTGGGTGTAGCAAGACAGGCTGGAACAAACCGTATCGGGGTTTGACATTGAGTGGTTAACAAATGGAATGGTAAATGTATACTGAAAACTTGACGGTTAGAATCACCATACTAGGTTGAGTTGTGGTTAATTTGTAAAATCGATGTTCGAAGTGATAAAGTTTATGGAAGTCATAAAAATAGATATGCAACATGAGTGAAGAGTATACTAAAGCTAAAAGAGTCTCATAATATGTATGAATTTCGGAAAACGACATGTCAAGCTTTCCTTTATGCAATTTCGTTTACGTCACCATTCATGGTACATTATCGACACATTGACGCAGTCCTCATAACTTTAAACCTGCTCATTCTAACACGTTCTTCACAACCTAACTGTTCCTAAGAAGCACTAATCAATTCAGAAAAACAATCACACATCACCATTAAATGTCAAAGTTAACCCTCCATACACTATCTATTCCGTGTGAACACCATATCGGGAGTCACGGCGCCATGTTGCAACAAGTCGCCTTTGTCATGATAGTTAAGTTTAATGATGGGAAACTGTTTACAGTTAGCTTTAGAAAAAGTAAACAAACGCGAACTTATGACTGATAGACATGAGATTGATTTATTATGGTTTTAATTAGCACTAGACGATTAACGTTTCCGTGTTAAGTTTTAAAACAAAATGGGTCTAAATGGGTGGCTGTTGCAACTGCGTTATGTAGAATTATTCTTAGAAATTCAACTGCTTAGTACTAGTTCTTATGTTCATAACACAACATCACGCCTTTTATCCCCGAAGGGGTGGGCAGAGGTGCACATTATGCCACTGTACAATATAACGCCCACTTTTCACTGTTTATGTTACGAGTCGTATGTAATAGGGAGTGAGCCTATTGCCATATACCGGGCTCAATTCCAGACTCCGTGCTACTACTGAGATTAAAAAAGCCTGGTAGTACTTTGTCCGTCCCGGGAATTATACCCGAGACCCCTTGTTCGGCAGTCGCACTTGTGACCACTCGGTCAACGAGGCAGTCATTCTTAAGTTCATGTTAGGTTAAATATTTCTGGTTGTAGGTTTGCAGCGGACTATGGAAATGCAACTATTAGCTAATTAAAATATTATGGCACCAGTCATGGTTCAGCATGTTGATACAAACAATACTGTACGATGTACAGTTAGCAAAAATGAATGTTTACTATAGATGATAGGAAACATTCATTTTGCATGAATTATTATAACCTACACATGTTTTGGCAAATAAAACGATATTTATCTTTATCTTTATGGCCTTGCAGATTTCCTGCAAATGCGAACATTGATTGTACTAAAAAATACTATTCAAGTAATCCATATCCATCCTCATCATATAGATGGTTGGCAGGCCACAACTGTGCGCTTCTCTCGTAATTTTCTGCCTCGCACAGCAAAACTATAGAATGATCTGTCGTCAGCGGTATTTCCGAACCCATACGATCTTTAGTGAGTATTCCTTTTTAAAAAGCCGGCAACGCACCTGTGACTCCTCTGGTGTTGCGGGTGTTCATAAGCGGCGCTGATCGCTTACCACCAGGTGATCAGTCCACTCGTTTGCCTCCTATTCCATAAAAAAAATTCCTAAACCCTTGAGAAATGACAATCTACAACAAGAAATATAAAAATAAAGAAACCAACAGACGTTCAAGACAAAAAAATTTAATCTAAGTCAATGAAAGTCAAATATATTTTTTGTTAGGAACTTAAACTTTGAGAGCTTCTCATAATATCTCCAAGTTTTGAAGTTTCTAATTGTTGCTAAGGCGAGTTTTGTCGGAACAGCGCCCAGAGGCCACCATCTTGACTTGTTATGCGAGAGTTTTGTCTCCAAGTGCCCTTGATGCCCTCGAGAATGGCATATGAAGTGGTTTCTTCTAATACTAAGTAGATTTGAGTATCAACAAATTATAGAAGGGCCAAGGAATATTTACGTGTTTGACCGGTTCATTGATGAACAGAAATTACAATTAAATCTGTTTTAGGTACTATTTCTCTGTCTCCCCTTAGTCTTCCCTGTCTTTGTTTTTCTGTGTAAAGTTGACCCAGTCTTGACTATTGTTAGTATTATAGGCAGGTTGACTGACTTTCACATTCATACCAAGCAAATGATGACGCCTTGTCATTGTTAATCATTTATCATTACTTTTTTTGCATTATCATTAGTTTATTAACAAGAATTTAAATTAAATAAATATATACAACTTAAAATATAAATAACTAAAATATTTACACACACCTTAAAAAGTAATAATAATAAAAATGCTATCTAAAGGCATTAAATAAAATTTCCTCATCGGTATCATGAGTTAGGGTGCCCAAATAGGTAAATTCAAATATAGTATCATCACCCTTCATAGTAAATGACTTATCAATCGTTCACAGACGTTAAAATAAAACAAAGTATTGATTACATAACATTCATAGAAAAAATAGTGATTAAAGCCGTCTATTCACGGCACGTACAAACAATCGATAGTGCGACCTCCCTTACGACAATCGTTGAACTTGCGACGGACAAGTTCATTGCGGTGAGTCATCCGCACTTGTAAGACGTCGCATTCATAATAAGACTTGTCTATGTTTAGCTGGCATTTAGAGTAATGAGTTTTAGATATAGGCTGCTTACTGGCTTTATTATATGATGTTTGCTTATTTAAATTGTATATTATTATCGGTGTTAAGGATTTCCGTGTATTTAATTTAATTTTGTTGAATTAAATGGGCTGAAAGTTGTATCGCTATAAACTTTTCTACATAGCACTACCTAGTAAGTTAATGAAAAAAAAAACAGATATGGTTAGGAAGTTATCCCTAACACATAATCAACGTAATTCTGAGAAGCAACCAAAAGCGATTCTAAACTTAGACTGAAAACTACACGATATGATAATACTTTGTCTAACATACTGTAGTGGTATAAATCTCACAACACTTTATACATAAAATTATCTCATACTTGTAATTCTTCACATGAAAATATAATTTGCATTGTGCTCAGTCCCATTGTTGGAACCGGTAACTCTCACAAAAATTGATAAACATTGCACTAAGGTAAACAGTGAAACTACAAGAAGATAAAATGTCGAGATAAAAACAAAAAAAATATGTGCCAAGCCATTATGTACCTACGAGGAAGTTCGTTATCTGTTCATGTCAAGACAATTACTGCGTACTGGTTTGTCGTTGAACGCACGGCGCATGGGAATCTTTATTGCATTTGAAATGTGTGCGATGTTGGACGAGCGAATATTTTTAGCTTACACTTCATTCTAATGAGACGTTATTCAGCAATTAAATTTAAATTATGGCACTCCGGATGTCCTGTAAGCGAATTTTTATACATATTTCAATTTCTATTTATGTAGATTACATAAATAACTTACTTATCTGTCATTACATTTTTAATTAAAATATATGGCTTCTCTGCGTTTTACGCCATTAGCAAAACGATTCTGTACTAAACTGAACAAAATATTTATGTAATCTTTTAAAGGCAGATCAAAAAGTTAGAAAGTGACTGTATCAATTTAAATTTTCTACAAAACATTTTAAAATTTCGACATAATATAATTGGGGACTCGTTAGTATAAAAGATCTAGCCGTTGAACACAGGAATCTAAGTATTGCCACATCTCAATTTCATGAAAACGTATCGTCATAACAAATGTTCATCATTACATTTACTAATTAATTCTAATTGCAACGTCTGAAGACTATTAGCGAATTATCGCAAAAGAACTTCCAATCATTCATAGCTATTAAAATATTTGTCATATTTTTAAAGTAAAATGTTGGTCTTTTACGACTTGTCTGATATATTTAAGCATTGTTTTTGCAATGTTTGCTACTAATAAAATAAATTTCACTGAGTTTATTTTATCCTCAAAATAAGTAGGTACATATTTGTTATAAATTATTGAAACATTTATAATGGATTGGTTTTCAAGTATTTAAATAAAAAGAGAATTTAATATGGTTGCTTAAACATTTTCAATTACATTTTAAGAATTATTTAAAATTTATATTTCTGAAACACGTTTGTTTTCACTTATCTAAATTAATCGCTTTATTTATATTATGTAAATGTTAGTACATTAAGGCCTTTTTAATGCTTTTTGTAGATTTATTTTTTAAACTCAACTACATTTTTCTTTGCACACTTTACCGACAATGCTATGACATCAGATATTGTGTCGTAACCTAAGCATGTTATTGTTAGCAACAACGATAACTGAATGCAATTAGTGTAGTTTCTCAGAACAGTGTGTACTGTATGCGCAGGAGTTTGCGATGATTCACTTCTATAGATATCTGGTATTTTAGATAATATATGTTGTTGTATCTACTGTGTCTTGAGTAGTTCATAAATAACTTCCTTGGTTAATGAACATGGTTAGAATTAACCTTAGGGAGATGTTAAACTTTGGACTGCCTATAGAAAAATATTATACGGTGACCTACGCGCCGATTAACGTGTTCAAGATGCTTCTGTCCTGACTAATTTAGTAGCACAGTTGATAAGTATTCTCAGCCTCTTAGAGACTATGCGAAAAAAAAACTATTTTTACGTTTATAGATATTATGAGATTATTAATATACATGTATATTTTATGTATACATGATTATTATGTATACCTACAACTTAAAATATAAATAATTTAAAACTAAAATATTTACACCTTCAAAAAAAATAAAAATATATCATAAGGCATCAAAGAAAAAAATTTCCTCATCATAAATGTATCTGCAATGTAAAAAATAGATTTTTTTACGTACTTTCAACTTATGTGTTTTTCGTATCTACTCCACTATTTCTTATTTTCTTGCTGAAAGTGTTGGAGAGCCATGCTTCGGCACGAATAGGCCGGCTCGACCGGAGTGATACCACGGCCTCACAGAAAACCCACGTGAAACAACGCTTGCGTTGTGTTTTGTCGTGAGAGTGAGATTAGCAGAGGCCCAACTACCATTTCCCCAAATCTCCCTAATCCTCAATAATCCTCAAATTCCTAATCCCCAACCGGTAACGCACTTGTAACACCTCTGGTGTACCGGGCGCCGATAGCGTACCATCAGGTGATCCGTCTGTTTGTTTAAATAAGCAAATTTCATAGGCATATAGATAAGCAAAATTCTTCAATACCATCGCGCGATTAACGCAGTTGTATGGACACAATCACCTTCTCGTACAATGATAGAATCTGCTTCTATTTTGTATTTCATTGTATTCCCCACACTATTAATGTTCACCAACCAAGGTTGTTGATCCTAAGTCTATGTTCTCTAAGATATTGGAATTTCGTGAATTGAATGTCTGAACTCTAATATTGAATAGGGTGCCTAAACCTGAGTCAAATTTATTCAGCTCTCAGTTTGTCTTGAACAAATATAGACGGGGAAAACTAATACTCGCTGTGTTGTTTGCAGTTTTCTGCTGATTTGGATAGGGCATTTACAAGGGTATTATTATTTAGAGGTTTTTTATAAGGGGGTAAAATCATCGAATGACTGCTCCCGCCTGGGTGAGGCGGGAGGGAGTGTCAGGACTCTTACTGACTAAAAACCACCCCGTTCCTTCTCCGGCATGTCGAGCCGGAGTCCCGGTAACCCTTTAGGTTCTCCGCGACATTATTAAGGGTTAATAGCCATTAACCCTTAATAATGTCGCTCGTGTGTATCGATTTTGTCGTGTTAAACAAGCCTGTTTAACACGACAAAATCGATAGAAGATTCTAAAGGACATTTAGAAGTATCACAGCACTGCTCTGATGAAGGAGACACGTTCTTCAATAACTCCATAAAACCATAATAAACTAACTTAAATGTATAAATAGAACAAGGTGCAAAATAAATAAAAAAGGGATACAAAAAGCCACATAAAACTTGACCTTCGCTATAACAGGCGTGTTATTTAAAAATCTGAGAGCCTATCTAAGCGGTGCGAATGCTCACCCATCCGAAACATCTGCCAGCAGAGCGTGAGAGAAAGCTGAATTAGACGCAGTGCTAGTGCCATAGAATACCTGGTGTGTTACCACTGCGGTTGATGTACTGGGGTTCTAAAAGATGAGGCTGAAGGAGTTTGTTTAGGATATGGTATAATACAGAATAATATGGTGCTGTTGTATTTGGTGATTTTAATATTAAATTAGATAGTTATGATGTGTTCAGTGGCCTATTTTGTGTTACGTAATCTATATAGAGGTATATAAAAGAAAGTCGTGTTAGTTACACTATTTATAACTCAAGAACGCCTCAATCGATTTAGATGAAAATTGGTAGGGAGGTAGCTTAGAACCAGGAGACGGACATAGGGTACTTTTTATAGAATACTTTTTTTTACTTTTTACCGAAAATAACGAACGGGAACGGGGGCAAAATGGGATTGCGCGTACGAAGTCGCGGGCAGAAGCTAGTATTTAATATTTTTTTTATTGACTTTTGCACTGTCTATATTGTATGCCCAAAGGGCGGGACATACCTGATCTACTTAATTGTATATATATATATATATATATTTAAGACCTGTATTGTGTACAAGCCTTTGACTACAGAAAATAAATTTGAATTTGAAACTTGATGGTCTCAAAAGTGTGTCTGTATCAAAAGATAGAAAACAGATATCCAATAAATCTTTCCATAATTATAACAATAAAAACAAGTCTTAGTAACACAAGAACGATCTTCACATCCATCATTAACTTCGAGCACATAACAATTGCAAATAACTCAATTGCAACAATGAACTCATACGCATCTTACAACAAAAACCATAAATAGTAATTAGCTATTACGAAAATCAAATTAGCTGACTTGAGCACAAAAACATGCGCACGGTTTGTCGTTAGCAACACTTCGTCACGGAGTTTAGGCGATGTAATTGTCAGTGATCATGATGACCAGGAGAAACTTATGTCTAATTCTCAATTATGCATGTTTTTGGTACGTATATTATAGCTTTGTGAGATACATTACTTTAATACCGACACGTTTACTGTTTTATCGTGTATGTGATCTATAAAACACGTAAATATTATTATTTTGGTGATACTCTTTCCAAAACTTAATTCCCTCTGGAGGGACTATTGCCGTTCATAGTTATTAATAAACCCGAAAGGAATCGATTTTGACACCAAGTGACTATAGAGGTAGATAGATATAATAAGACTGTCTGTTGTTTGTGGTCTTTTCTTCAACCCCTCAAGTGTAGAGGATTATCCCTTTCCACACCACAATCAATACCGTAGGTTCAAATAAGTTGGCAAAGGAGGTGGCGAAGCGCGTGAGATAGCGAAACGCTGTCACCTCACAACCCAGCCGTCACCAAGGACACTCCGAGCATTGGGGATGGCGGGACGATCTCCAGCCACCGAAAGCACGCGCTCCTCAAAGAGTCATTAGACCACCACGGATTGGGCCTAATAGGGCTGATGCAGATACGTAGCCGCGGAGGACTTAACGGGGTGCCGGGGCTCCAGTTCGAAGTGCAGGCGTAGGAACGGGGTGGTTTTTAGTCAGTAAGAGTCTGACACTCCCTCCCGCTTCACCTAGACGGGAGGGAGAAGTCACTCGATGATTTGCACTACTTGAAAAAAAGAAGATTCAAATGAACCAAAACCAACATCACTAATACTCTTATTTCGTTCACTAAGCAAACTAATCAACGGATTTATTAATCAAAAGTTTTATCATAATTTGTCACGCTAGTATAATGCCGCCTGGCATCATTCGTCACGCTTGCAGTCTTAGTAATGATTAGACGGTGTGATGACCGAGTGAAAACGGCTACGTTGAACTAGCCGTTGGTACTACGACTTTTTCAACCACATTTGTATCTACAGCAGACATCAGTATTGCGTGTGAACTTAACAATGGCCGTGCTGTACTGGTGATTGCGTAAGGTGGAGGAAATTCTGTCCTGGTAGTAACTGGTCGCTTATTTACTTATTTGATGCAGATGATGTATCTTAAGCTAAGAAATTGAGGAAACTGTTTAACATAATGTTCGGATGTTCGTGCGGAGATTCATCACAGCCCAAAATTCGATTACCTATAATGATCATTATAATTAGATAACATAACATCACGCCATAGGCAGAGGCGCACATTACGGCACTTAATGCCACTGTGCAATGTAACATATACTTTTCACTGTTAATGTTATGAGTCCCATGTAATAGGGCTTGATCCTATTGCCATATACCGGGCACTATTCCAGACAACGTGCTACAACTGACATTAAAAAAAAATTCAAATCAGGAATCGAACCCGAGACCCCTTGCCCGGCCCTTGTACTAGCAATCACTCGGCCAACGAGGCCGTCATTATAATCACTATAATCATTATAATTAGATGAGTAAAGTCATTGTAACTTAGCAATTCTGCCTTCCTTAACATTTCATAATCTCGATTAGAACCATCCTCCAAAATACTTTGGCTTCAGTTATTTTAGAAATCAAATATACCTCTAGTAACTTTCTCTCATATTACATTCTCGAAGAAAAAAAGAAATGCTGAACAAAATAATTTCGCGGACTTTATTATGAAGATACCAAATATAAAAGTACTTCTTCTTAGGCATTCCTACCTCGGCTTAAGAATTCCCATTACTGAACGTCCGAGGCGCAGGCGCCGCTCCGTACCTCTTTTTTATTTCCTTTTTAATGACGTTCTACATTCAATGATATGGTGTTTGTTTTATTGCTTGAAATTGCACTCGAGACATTTTCTTGAATCGAATTACTGATTTCCAGTTAGTAGATCAATTGGCCATAACATACCATTACACTATTTCCCTGAAATGGAATCCGTTATAGTACTTACACGGAGTTTTAATCCGTTAAGCTATTAGTCTTATTGCAAAAAGGTGACCTTATCGCCAAAGATCTACAAATTCGTAACAGGAAAAATACAACTGTTATGTCAGTATTATAAAACATACGTGTCTAATTTAACTTAAAATAACAAATGGCTTCTCCTCGCGTTAAAACGTAAACAAGGAATCCATCAAAACAATACATGTTAAATATACTACCAATACTGATCTGAGTCACGATGCAGATGTTTCTACAATTGAAACAAACAGACAAACAGATCCTTTATAAATAAAGCTTGATGGCGAACTGGATAATGTTAGAGATAACGTGGAAATATAGGCAGACCCAAATGATGGACTAAGCTATAAACTAAATATGCTTTGGAATACTGCTCTTAAAGATGTTCTTGATGCATCTGTTCAAGTGCTGGATTAAACTGATTTAGATGATGCATCTGGGGTATAAGAATGCTTTGGTCATGGCGTGCTTTTCTTGAAAGGAGTGAGCGCAGATCAGTATAGGTACTCCTTTTGCAAGTTAAGTGACTCAGTTTATTTAGAGGTATATCTATATCTCATGATATTTCTCTTCTATTGTGGACGTAACAAGGCGGTACAAAAGTGTGCGCATTTTGTTTTCAGTAGTTGTAGTTTTATGATGCTCTACTTCAGTGTTTATTGTAATCAATTCTATTATTCTTTGTGTTATGTTAAGGGAAAGAGGTATGTAATGATCCTAGCAATTGGCGTCCCATAGTTGCTACCTACTCCCATGGGAGACAGGCGTAAGGTTATGTATGTTATGTACGTTCCAAAATTATCTTCACTTGGTTGCTGCATTATAGCCGTCCAAAGTCGGGAAGGCATTGCTAGTAAACCACATATAAGCTATTAAATCATACAAAACATTTCATATCGGAACTTCGTATTACCGAACTAAATTACACAGCAAACTCAAAGAATACTGAACCATAAACCTCTAAGTTATAGCTGCCTCATCGTTCCAAACTGCATTACTTCGAGCTAATTCAATCTTCAATACATTACTTGCTCAAACAGAGCTCGTGCTTGCAGATGTAATGTAAAGTCAGCAGTGGATGTTGAACATATAATTTTGTTCGTTGGTAAGGAAGTTTTGGGAGGAAGTTGTGAGGAGGGCTCTATTTGTGGCGTGCATAGGAATGCGTGCAGTCAATTCTATACTTGGCAGAGGAAATACGATGTTTAGAAACATTGACAGTTTGCAACGAGAGAAAGTGGAATTGTATGATTATATGCTCGTTTCCTGGCACCTGCACCTGTTTATGTATTTGCCGACTGGTTTTACTGCTTCTGTGTGTACTGTTTTGGAAATTACGGTTCTTTGTAAAAATTCTGTTTGAAGTCTTTGTATGTATTTGGTTTCGTTCAACCAAGTTATTAGAAAGATGGTTAAATCATCATTAGTAGGGAGTCATTCTTTTATCTTATTCCTTTAGTTGTCGACAAGTTAATATATACTATGCATTTAATTGCAACTGTGCTGATCCTTATCATTATTATTACTTGAGACTGACTTAGTCATCAGAACAGCTGCAAGTCGTGCGTAGCTTACTATTAATAGGTCCAAGCTTAGTTATAAGCAGTACACACAGCCAGTAAACCAAAAGCTGATTTTTAATGGACAGTTTATTGCCAATAGCAAAATAAAACCCCGATCAAACGGATTTTTATTACGTATATAAAAGCTATCGAATGTTGTAAAAATCAGACATTAAACTTTTTAACACTCATTCCTCTTAAATCGCAAAATATATTTTTTTTATTTGCAACCGTACAAGAGAGAGGAAATAATAAATTTACGTAAAGTTGCAAAGAAGAGTTAAATTATAAGCGACACTAGAAACAATAAATTCTCTAGGATGCCACGCAAAGGGAAATTGTGGACTTTAGAGAAAAACATTATAGACTAGACGAAGTCTAAACACAAAGTTAGACACATAAATTTTAGAAATGAAATAGACGTAACTAATGGACATAATAGACTTTACAACAATAGTCCCATAACTATTGCATGTAGCAAAAGATTACACCCATATGTATACTTGGCTATACTACCGGAGATGGAAAAATTGACATGATGATAAAATAAGACTTGAATTTATTTTTATACTAGCGTTCCGCCGCCCTGGCTTCGCACAGGTGCAATATGTATGTATTATACCTCTACACACAAACCTTCCTTAACTCGTCGAGTACCGGTTTTGTAGACACAATTATAGAACAATAGGTTGCGGTCACCGGTGACCGCTTGGTGTTTGACAGTTTAAGAATCAATCTATCTATAAAAAGAAATCGCATCACAATCCGTTGCGTAGTTTTAAAGATCTAAGCATACATAGGGACAGACAGACGGCGGATAGCGACTTTGTTTTATACTATGTAGTGAAGCTTAATCAGTATTATAGTTAGATAGACTGCCTCGTTGACCGAGTGGTCGCAAGTGCGATTGCCGGGCAAGGGGTCTCGGGTTCGATTCCTGGGTCGGGCAAAGTATTACTGGGTTTTTACAAAATTCTCAGTAGTAGCACGGAGTCTGGAATTGTGCCCAGTATGGTACATGGCAATAGGCTCACCCCCTATTACATGGGACTCATAACATAAATAGTGAAAAGTGGGTGTTACATTGTACAGTGGCATAATGTGCACCTCTGCCTACCCCTTCGGGGATATAAGGCGTGATGTTATGCTATAGTTAGATAGATGGTTATCTATGCCTGGTGAGTTTATGGTTGAAAAAATAGTAATAGAAATTCAGAAGTGAAATCCAAATCAAGTTTAAAACTAAACTAGATAGCTCAGACTAGTATAAATACAAACTGGAAAGTACAATCATCAAGAGGCAAGAAAATCCGGAAATTGAATACATTTAGCTAAATTGCTTTGTTGAGATTACAGAAAATCTAAATGGAGCTACAACTAGGTCTCAAAATGCTGAATTGGGAGATGCAAATCCGACTTTGGAATTACGAATTCACGAGTTATTATTCTAGTGTTTCGCGATGATACAAAACGAATTTCGTTCAAAGAAAATGGCATTTTAGAAATACTTACTAAGTGATGGGTGGAGTAATAAAAGGTAACAACTTAGATAATAAAGTAATAGGTAATGTTTCTTAACGGGTAAAGAAGTCCCTATGCGGGTTTGTGTGTATGTTTTGTACGATTTTCAGATTAAAAAGCAAGCGAGTACATAAAGTTAACAATTAAACAGTCTTTAAAAAAAACACTCAATATTTACCTACATATCCAATCGCACATACAATTTTAGATTTAACAGACTCCACTCCATATGATAACTAGAATACTTACTGGACCGCAAATACCTTAATCCATTTTCGAATGAATTACTCCATACCCTTTCCCTAACCTGAGAATCCTAAACCTCCATGTGAAGATCTGATGTCTAATATATTCATATTCGGTTGGCATCACAATACGGAAATTGGATTGGCGGGGATCGTCGCCATATCCCGAATTTCGCCGTCAAACAGATTGATTGGATTGGTTCTCGTATGTTCAGCATATCGGAACCATATCTACTTTAAAATGGATTTATTTTATATGTTACATTTTTGGATATGGTCGGTGTTAGGGAAATTAATAATGGTACTTAATGATGGTTAGCTAAGAGAATAAATGATTTTATGAAGGTTTTTGAAGTGAGAAGTACCTACTCTAAAACGATGTGTGGTATAAAGATAAAGACCATAGTAATCGCTATGGTCAGAATCCAAGTCCGTATTGTAGTAGTCCGTCATTGTGCAAAATGCAGTAAAAATATTTTCGTTTAATGCTAAATAAGCCTAGTTCAATTATGTTACAAGTAAAAAATAAAATTACAGTTAATAGTAACAATTTAAACTAGATAATTTTTTCCCAGTTTCCCCGTAAATTACTGCACAATTATTTTTAAATATTTGAAGCTACCTTATTTTGCAGAAACAACTTATTCATCTATCATCTGCTATCAGTTAGGACCCTTGTATTCTTCATAGGAGATAATGCTACACTATCAGACTTTGTACAAAATAAATCCTACATTGAACTGAATCTTTGTTCTCTTTCGTTGAAACTGGATTGACATGAACTTCGCGGAAAAACGCCGTGGCATCGTGATGGAATTTATGCGGATTTGCGACAATTACTCACAAAGGCAAGGCGATGCCTTTGTGAGTAATTGTCTTGTACTGTTGCTCAATAATGATATATTCTTTGTTTTGAACGCATTCATTGGGAAGAGCCGATCATTATTAAGACTAATTTTAAAAAATAATACTGATTAAGTATACCTCTAATTGGCCGTAGACTTGGCTCTTAACAAAACTGTCGATAAGTTAAAAAAGTTATGCTCGAATACTGGAACGTTAAGTACTCAATTTATAATCGCGCTTAAATATAGTTCTGTCACTACAAGTTCTTTGTAAAATGAAAGAGATGGCACGATATTTAAGTACTACTCAAAATACGGTATTTGACAACTAGTCAAATTCAATTTGTTTGATATTGTTCTATGAATTTTGTACAAAAAAACTAACTTATGATTTCTAAAAATAAATGTAAGAATCAATCGAAATTTAAGTATATCGTCAAATCAATGAATAAATGTGTAATTAATTATATTTTAATATTTAATTAGGTTGAAAAATCTAAATAATTAATTTTGACCCTACCCATTTCAGTGGCCTTTCAGTATTCAGTTGTCAAACACATAATGTCGTAGATTTAATAAGAGAACGAATTCATATCGGAGATGTGTATGATCTCTAGAACGAGTCATTCATTTTTTAACACCTTACTCTCAACAGACACCTTCATTATACACAACACAGAATAACCTCAAAATCAATTAGCATTTTACACATTGTTCCAATTCCCATGTAAGTTCCCAAAATTACAAAAACGTCATAATGGCGATGTCGCAATGCATTGTGGGGTATAATTGTACCATCGTGACCTTACGAGCTACGTTCACTCACGATCATACTGAGGTCACTTTCACGATAATATGTTGCTGTAATTATTTAAAAATATATATATTGATTGGCACTGATGATTGGTGGAATTGAAGGATCTTTTCTGTTGTTTTCGGTCAAGGGGTTCTTTCAGTCCTTATTAAAGTAGCTTTTGTTGGTATTGACAACTCAGTGTATATAATATTAGACCTTCATGCCGGTTTCGGCTACGACGACCGTTTACAGACTACTGGCGATTATCATAAGCTCTCACGTGGCTAGAAAACCCACCATAGTATGAGTATAGTGGCTTTCGCGAACGTATAGACAGAGGAGAGGTGTTGTTAATTGACAACTCAATAATACTCAGTACGAGTGGCTCATCTTTCATGAATGTGTATAAAGAAGAAATCTTGGAGGAGACTTCATTTTCGAATATGTTGGAGATGAAAGAAGAAAGAAAAATAAATTATTCGCTATTAAGCATGATGCACCATATACACAAACAGAAAGAACGGTGAAACGAATAAACAATAAAAAAAGATATAGAAAATAATGATAAAAAAGAGATCGTAGTTTGAAAGGTTCAAGTATATAAGAGAGCTCTACTGCTCAGTCTCTTACAAATATATAATTCTGTAGTCCCTCAATCGAGTCTTATGACATTCATACCTAGGAAGAGTAGAGATATCAACAAATTATATCTGAATATACCCCATGGCTCACCACACAATCACCTACTACCTACTACCTACTTTAAAAACCCACACATAGAAACCATCTCACAAGCCATTAATCCACCACCTGTAACCGCTGCATTATTAAACGAACGAGAACCACCTAAACCTCATGTTTTCCAATTGTGGGTGTTCAGTAAATCATATCTCGTGGGAACATACCGTCTTATTTTAGCGAGGAAATCGTCTTACCATCTCCTGAGTGTACGTCATTACGTTACGAATAAGGACGTACTAAATGGGATTTCGTTTGGAGTGAGAATCTGTGAATAACGGGATTTGAAACTGTCTGTTGTCCATGTGACGTTGTTGTGGAATAGTAGAAAAGTTGATGTGGTGTGAGGCTTGCATGGATATGTGGAATTGTTAAACTAATTGATAGCTGTGGTTTGTCTATTTAAGTCCTTGTGTGCGTTTAAAAGGTATCTATACTAATGTTATAAAGAGGAAAGATTTGTATTTTTATATGTTTGTAATGAATAAACTCAAAAACTACTGGACCGATTGCAATATGTTTTTCACCATTAGAAAGCTGCATTATTCAGAAGTAACATAGGCTATATAATATCACGCTAGGTCCTATAGTTGTGGAGCAATAACCAAAAATGTTTTAAAAACGGGGGAAAAGTATCGTTTCTGAGGCCTTCCGTGGCGTGCGCTGAGCATATAGTTAAAGTTATACAAAAATGCTCTATAGATGAATTGTTCATCTTAACATTATTTTTAAAAAAGTCCGCGAGAGCATATGTCTACCTTTTATAGTTTACCCATAACAATCGTTTTAATGAATGGTTCAATCCTTATAAAAGTTTGCTCTAGATAACTTTTGAATTGTTCAATCGGTTACCTTAAGACTATTAATTCATCCAAAAGATACCTATTAGGTAAGTAAAAGAAAAACAAAAAAAACCTTAAAACAACAAAGAAAAACAAAAAAAAATAAAAAGATGTAAATATTTTTCAATAAATGTAAAAAAAACAATTTAAAAACAAACTTTTACCTCAACCAAAACAAACAACAACAAAATAGGTAGGTTCCTATTTAAGAAGAAAATAATTAATTAAATAAATGAAATAAGTAAATGAAGGCCGGAAAAATATTTTCAAAAGGTAAATACTTCCTAAATAAAAAAAAACTGAGAATAAATATAATAAAACGTAAAACTATGTAAAAAGCCTTAAGTCCCCCGTGCGAAGCCGGGACGGGCCGCTAGTATTTTTAAAATCTGCGCGTCTACGTCCATCTTCAAATATAACATGATAATTTCATATACCTAACTGAATCTCCAACAGCACGCCATTTTCATTTATAGTAATTCCAACAAATATTCAAACTTTTTGACTCCTGGACTTAGCAAAACATCTTGAGAATGTTGCCTCATCGTGTGATAAATGCGTTATGTGAGAATATCTATTCTTATCCGCTTGGAAGGAGCGCATCACCGGCATCTCGTCCCGCGACGTCACAAGTCCCGGACCATTGCACATCACTAGCAGCGAACGTTTTATTTATATCCCGATCTTTCCCGGAATCAAAGTTGGACAGCTCTATTTTCAAATATGATGGATTTCACTTCGCTAAGATTTTCCTAACTTTGTTTTCGTTTGATTTATAATGATTTGTCAGTTTTTATTATCGGAAGCTGTTTCAATATTTGATGAAGTCAATGATTTGTTATTTTTATTTTTGACACGTAGTTTAGGGCCGTTATTACTTATTTACATAACGTCACGCCTTTTATCCACGAAATGGTAGGCAGAGGTGCACATTTTTTAAGGGGGGAAAAATCATCGAAATACTGCTCCCGCCTGGGTGAGGCGGGAGGGAGTGTCAGACTCTTACTGACTAAAAGCCACTCCTTTCCTTCTCTTGCACGTCGAGTTGGAGCCCCGGTAACCCGTTAGGTTCTCCGCGACAGACGTGCACATTACGGCACTTAATGCGACAGTATAAACCACTTTTCACTATTTATGTTATGAGTCCCATGTAATAGGGGGTGAGCCTATTGCCATATACCGGGCACAGTTCCAGACTCCGTGCTACCACTGAGAAAAACGCAGTATTACTTTGCCTGACTCGGGAATCGAACCCGAGACCCCTTGCCCGGCAGTCGCACTTGCGACAACTCGGCCAACGAGGCGGTCATTTATTGAAATAAATCCTATTTCAGAAACACTTTCTCTCCAAAGGTCACAGATATACATATTTCTCAAGTAATTTTAGGCTTACAATCTTAGACCTAGGCAACCAATCGTCAACAGTCATATGATATGTATAACTTAATATTATATGAATGAAAGCTCTGGTACATAGGCCCTAATATATATTTCAATAGGTATTACTTATTACCTTGCCGAGGAAACTCGGCAAATTGAATTTGTTATCACAAGGGAACAATCAATCATCTTACCTTATATCCTTTCGTTGGATGACATATAATGTATTAGTATTTGAGTTCTAATAGCACTCTGGTACGCAGAATCATATATTGGGTCTATAATACTTTGTGTTAATGTAAGATATCTTTAAGAAAAGACGTACTCCTACTTCAAACGCCAGTAAGGCACTTGTATCTCCTCCAATGTAGCTGGTATGTATAGGCGACACTGATAGCTAACTGATAACGAACAAACTAGTGAACGAATCGCCTAGTGATAACTATCAGAGTGATATGTTCTCACATATCACATAACATCACCCCTTCTATCCTCGAAGGGGTAGTTAAATTACAGATACAATACAGTAACACCCACTTTTCACTATTTATGTTATGAGTCCCATGTAATAGGGGGTGAGCCCATTGCCATATACCGGGCACAGTTCCAGACTCTGTGCTACTACTGAAAATTTTTGAAAAAACCCAATAATACATTGCCCGACCCGGGAATCGAAGCCGAGACCCCTTGCCCGGCAGTCGCAATTGCGACCACTCGGCCAACGAGGCAGTAGTTTGTTCTCTGTCTTATAATAAAGCTTGCAAATGATCCTCAGAAATGATGACCGTTTTTAATCACAGCCGTCAAAGCCACCATCTTCGTGTTAAACTTAAGAAAAATGGAGCTTACTTTCTACCATTCATCAGCAGCTAAACACAACCAATTAAAAGTCAATTATCCCCACGAGCAGCGCACAGTAATCATCCGGAAAAGCCGCGAAACCTTGAACTTCGACTAAGACAACTTTATGCCAACTTACAACCTTACCCCAACACTCCAATCAAACAATAATAAACTTTATTTATTGGTACACAAGATCGACAGTAACTGCAGAAACAACACAACGTTTGTTATAGATCAACAATCTTTGTGTTGCGTGCTGATTAAAATAAAATATGACTTATGTGATTGTAATAAAGGTGTAGGTGTATGTATTTGATTTGTGCTGAAAAGTTCAATGGCTTGAGTAAAAAAGTAGTATGGCATACCGTGGGTTCCGTCACGCAGTTATTGCGACTTGTATTGTTTCGATTTATATATTTTTTATTATTTATTGATACCGATTCAGTTCTACTACTGAATACATTTTTTGTGTGAATATGTGTTTATGTTCGCTTTAGATAGAGATTCTTGATGTATCGATCTAAGTTACCTTTTTTTTTTAAGGGGAGAAAGTCATCTATGTACTGCTCCCGCCTGGGTGAGGCGGGAGGGAGTGTCAGGACTCTTACTGACTAAAAACCACCCCGTTCCTTCTCCGGGATGTCGAGCCGGAGCCCCGGTTACCCGTTAGGTTCTCCGCGACTCCGAGTTACCTTAGCACTTTACTGTCTCGTCGGTCTAGAGTGTGAAAAGTCACTACTGAGAATGGGGGTCTTAGGTTAGATTTCTGAGTCGGAAAAATGTACGTAAGGCTTTTATCATCAATAATCATCATCAACAAACAGCTTATAAGTGACTACTACTGACCAAAAGCCTTTTCTCACACGGAGAAGGTTTGAGCATTAATCACCACACTTGCTCAATGCGGGTCGGCAATTTCAAACTTATAGTTATAAATTATAAGCTCAGGTTTCTTCACAATTTTGTCCTTCCTCGTTTGTCAGTGGTATCTAAATAATCTTAGAAAATACATAGTATAACTCGGAAAAAGTCACATTGTTACTTGCCGTTGGTAGGTTTCAAATCCGCGTCATCGTGAATGAGAAGTCTTTAACTCCCATTACGAAATAGGACTAGGCATTTATCGTTATTCCGAATATTTTTAGCTTAGAGTTCGGAATTAATCAATTACATTGTACAGTGGCATTAAGTACCGTAACGTACACCTTTGTCTACGCCTTCGGGGATGAAAGGCGTGATGTTGTGTTATGTTAGAGTCTTGAATCTGCTATATAATGCCCAGTACACCTATTACATGAGGCTAGTCAGAAATCTTACAAAACGTAGGCAGATAAATACACCACACAAGTTACCATATTACGTACACATTATACCTGGGTGTACCTAGTCAGTCATTAATTGGAAAAAAAAGAACTGGAATAACTAGCCATGGGTATCAAAGTCGTTCAAACCTGAGTTTGTATGAAACACTTTTTTTGCACAGTGGGTTAAATCAAGTTGATTGGTCTTAAAACGGAAATGTCTGGGTTTGAAGCCAGAGTAAGGTACGTCTCAATTAACATTTGCTGCTGACTGGTATTAGGGGAGATCGCAATGATACTTTGTCTGATTGCTTCTATTAAATGTTTTTAAAGTTCAAAGTCAAGGGTTTTACAATGAACTGTGACGGTTGTTTAACCGACTTCAAAAATGAAGGAGGTTCTCAGTTGTCCTGTATGTATCTTTGTGCGTAAACAAAAAATGTTTGTTACACTTTTTTTAAGGGGGAAAATCATCGAATGACTTCTCCTGGGTGAGGAGGGAGGGAGTGTCAGACTCTTACTGAATAAAAACCACCCCGTTCCTACTCGAGCCGGAGCTATGTTCTCCGTGGCTTCGTATCGACATCAGCCCTATTGGGCCCCATCCGTGGTAGTCTGATGGCTTTATGAGGCGCGCACGGAACGCGACGTGCTATACGCTCGGGGTTTATTACACCTAGGAAAAGGTTTTAGTGCTTATATGAACTTACCGAGTGTCGTGGTGGCCTCGAGGTTTAAGACGCTCGCTTCTCATGCATGAGGGTGCGGGTTCGGAACCTACCAGCGGCAAGTACCAATGTGACTTTTTCCGAGTTATATGTACTTTCTAAGATTATTTAGACACCACTGACAAACGGTGAAGGAAAAACATCGTGAGGAAACCTGGACTTATAATTTCTAATTATAAGTTTGAAATCGCCAACCCGCATTGAGCAAGCGTGGTGATTAACGCTCTAACCTTCTCCGTGTGAGAAGAGGCTTTGCTCAGCAGTGGGCATTTATAGGCTGTTGATGATGAACTTACCGACTCCAAAAAGAGGGGGTTGAAATCGGTATTTTTAAACGTAGTTTATCAAAGAATTATTATTATTGTCAGTTATCAGTCTTGTAGTGTCAGAGGACAAACAAAAGCCTAAACAACCTTTTCCTAAGTATCTATAAATAACACTTTTTTAAAAACCGTAATCAAATTTGGTTCAGCCAATCGCGAGTTAATCGCGCACAATATACATTTTCCCCCTTAAAAAAAAAAACACGGCAGCCGGTTGCCCAGCCAGCGCACCAACCGTATAGTCAATTGTATTTGTAATTTGATGAAAATAATACATATACTGGGTAAACTAAGTACCTCCTTTTTTGAAGTCGGTTAAATGTCATAAATAATAAATTAACACGTTCACCGTTCAGACCTGTTCAGACGATCTGCAAATAATAATAACCGAACTCCATAAACTAATCGTACTACGAAGGCTTAGTTGCACCACAGAAAGTAGTTATAGTATTAGTTAGTGTTCAATTTAACTGTAACCGTAACGCTGACTTTAACGGTTATAGCAAAACATATATACGGTCGAATTGAGAACCTCCTCCTTTTTTTTGAAGTCAGGTAAAAATGTGTTGCACGAGCGAATTCGGTAGCTTTGTCAAAGTTGAAAGTATTGCATGTCAAATGAGGTGTGTTTTTCCCCTTATTTTATGTGGGTAATATTTTTAAACATAAAATACTAAAAAGTGAAACTACTAAGGTAATCGTAAATAACATCGAGAATTTCATTCCACTGTCTTTAGTGGACTGAAATTCTCGCCAAAACCCAAAAGCCTTCAGAGTTCAGTATCTATCTTCTAATAATTACTTGACCTCAGAAAAAAGGCACTATGCCTAATATAAAAACAAACATCGGCTAATGGAATATAATTTGCCATTTAAACCTTCCTAGCGTCCATCAAGCAGTTAAAATATTCAAGCACCAATTATTACAGGATCCGGTTATTTCCAGAAGGTCGAAGGTCGTAATTTCAGTTCTTGGAAGGACCTCTTGAAGCTTCCAACACGTATTTGTAAATGGTTTCTGAAATATGAGAGTGGAACCTTCGATTTTTTTGGTCAAAATTGGATTAAACTTCCATCTTCATTTAAGAGCTTTCGGCCTATGAAGAAATAAATCTGTGAATAATGTTACGTAATGTTACGATGTAATTCCCTCTAAGGGGGTAGACAAAGAGTAACACTGGTCAACATAGGTACAAAAATATCTTAATTGAGCGACAAGATCTTAAAAATAATATGCCTATACTAGGAATATTCTTGTGTCACAGGCGATAGTAGCTCTAAAAATATGTTAATGATAAGACAACTTATTTATATGTAGTAACTATATTTAAAATATTTAACACAATTTTCAAAAGTAAGGTAGGATTGTTTAATATACTACACTACACTACATACATACATACATATAATAACGTCACGCTTTTTATTCCCTGAAGAAGAATAAAATGTTGTACCTACATGATACATTAATATAAAATTAATTAAACAAACAAAAGTAGACACTTATGAAAGTGCATCACCATAAATCTTAGCTTACCACGCTGTTTTGTGCCTCGAAAATCTCTATACCTTACTGCTTGACCGACATAGGGATCAAAATTAAAAAGATTTGGTTGCTGCTTGCAACCAAATGACCAGCATTTTTTCATGCTTAACATACTATGGTAGTATCGTACATATAAAAATATGCCCAAAAACTACATAACATTAAACCAGCCATATGTTCTATTTCCCATTATTCTTCTTTCCAAACTAATTAATGTTTCCTTTTTACAGGTCTTGTCGGGGCGGCCGGTTACCATGGCAACGGCTACTGAAACAAACCCCTGAAACGAAAGGGTGAGTTCGACCTAACCTACATAAATAATGACGAGGTTGAAGGTGAAAACCACCCGGAAATGGAATTGAAAAAACTGAAACTTGGTACTAGTCGTTGGAAAACTTTTGAAGGACAATTTCTTCGTTGGTTGAAATCGATGTTTATTTTACTTGAAGTAGTTTATCAGTATCATATGTACCAAAATTTGTATCCGTGGTCTTGTTCAAGGGCGCCACTGATCACTAACCATCAAGCGATCTGTCTGCTTGTTAACCCTTGTCCTACCGAAATAGAAATGAAAATAATATACAGAGGAAAGATAAAACACAATTTCTAGTTTTATTGACATCAAACTTATTTTGTTTACCAAAAAATCCGATAATATCACTGGTGCGTTTTGTAAATCCTTAAAACAACGAACAGCTAACATATCAGTCAAGCCAAAAATATGTAATACATACCTATCCATTTAGCAGACATTACTGTATGTTCTAGACAACTCAATAGTTTTAGACAGAGTGTGGGATGATAATCAAGTGAAATCAAAATACAATCTACATTATGTCACCCACGCTCAATTCAATTGCAGAATTGCATCAGTTTTGCACACTTACCTATGTTAAATATTTCAAAATAAGAGCTTGAGATGTATTGCATCGACTGCATGGTTGGTGCGGTGGGTGGGTTGGCTGCCGCGCAACACACCACAGATCCTGGGTCTGGGTGTCATGTGTATGTGAACTTGTATGTTTGTAAACGCACCCACGAGACAGGGGAAAAACCTAGTGTGAGACAAAGTTTAAAAATAATTATTATTTAGCTACGAATGAAAGCTCTTTCAATAGTCAAAAATGAGCCTTATTATAAAAAGTTTTGATATGGGATAAGCCTGTAAACGAGCAGACGGATCACCTGATTATAAGTATACGGCGTCGCCCATAGACACCTGGAACACCAGAGGCGTTACAAGTGCGTTACCGGGCTTTTGGGGATTAGAAATTGGGCCTCCGATAACCTCACTCACACGACGAAACTTAACGTCAGCGTTTTTACTTTGTTTTACACATATTATTATGCTAGGTCTTTTACTGAAGCCTGGTTACTCTTTATGCTTCATTATTATTATCATGTCAACCAACAGACGTCCGTGGTTGAACATATTGACCAGCTCGAACCGACCATGGAGGTCCTACTTTATGTTCAACTGAGTTCTCCTGTGGAGTTGGTGACAAGTCACCTACTTTAACATACCCCAACTCCATTCCACTATGTGTTGATGTGAATTTCGGCTCTTCTGAATTACGTTTACAGATACACGTGGCTATATAAGTACTTTTTTCACATCTCTATTTTCAAAAGAAAATCTAAGGAAAATATTCTTATTTTCTACTGATCTTTGTCGACTTTACCTTACCAATGAAAAAGATAAAATTCTATACATTTACATCGTTCTTCCTTCTCGCCACGTTTTCTTATATTTAAAGAGCATTAATTCAAAAGACTTGCAAAGTGGAATAAACTGACTACATTTCATAGACAATTTGAAATTCAAAATGGCGAATGTCAATATAAGATTAAGCAAATTGAGACAGTTATTGGAATTGTGATTTGTTTGAGTTTATACACTTAGGAGATAATGATTTGTGTTTCTGATATTAGGAGATTGAGTGGCAATTTATTGTAATGTTTATTATTCGTATTTTAATGAGGTTCGATGTTTCTCCCATTCAATTTTTTAATTCCGTGATAGTAGGTACTGATGTTTATTGTGAACAATGTGCCAATATACTGACGTCAAAGTACTGAAACTTAACGTATTGTTCTGGTACTTATATTTGAGCTGATAACAGTATGTTAAGTAGTTAAATTCGATACATAAAAATGTAATTGAAAAGTCTATTCTAATTAAACTGTCAAACACCGCGAGGACATCGGTGACCGCAACCTATTGTTCTTCAATTGTGTCTATAATGACGGTACTCAACGAGTTAAATCAATCTAATTCTAATGATATTAATATACTTACATAATGAACACCAATCAGTGTAGTATTAACACGAGGGTACAGGCAGCAAGAAACAAAATATGCTATTGTTATGTATACTTAAAACCTGAAGGAAGGAATGGCAAGGACCATGTGATGAAAAATATTAGGTACAAAAACAGAACACCTCCCATTCTGCCATTATGTTCTAGATACATATGTAATTACGTTTTGACCATCTCCCCACACTTGTGGCAATAGACCTCATAACAGATAGTATTGACACACACACATTCAGCTCAAACAGGGTCGCGTCCTAGCAATGCCGTTCACACAACTGAACAAACATAGTAATTTCCAACTGTAACATTGGAATTTTCGTGAATTATTGTGAAAATATGACTGTAATATTACGAAATACGATTATGTGGCTCTCTTTGGTTGTATATGCAGTAACTGTCTTTGACTATATTCTATGTATTACAGAAAAACGTGTATACTGTAATATGTATATACTAGCTACTTCCGCGCGGTTTCACACGCTCGGCTCAGCTCCTACTGGCTGTACCGTGATGTTTTATAGCCTATAGCCATCCTCGATAAATGCGCTATCCAACAAAAAAAGAATTATTTAAATCAGACTTGTAGTTACGGAGATTAGCGCGTTCAAACAAAAAAAAAAACAATTTCTTCCGGTTTATACCTCTATAATAGTATAAAATAAGATGTTAATTTGGTAGCAGTAGCACCTTAAGTAGGATACTGATATAATCAGCAAAGTCTGAAAACTAATTGCGAAAGCACCAAGCGAAAGATCGTGTCAATCAAGCGAAAGACAGTGTGTGTACCAAAGACGTTGAAAAAATGGCGGACATAGTCTCTTGAACCAATGACTGTTTCACCTGCCTACTATACACATACACGCAGAACACAAACACATTGACACGAAGGGCATCTGTGATTTTCTAAGTCTGGTAACGTGGTAACCCATTACCCACGCACACATAAATAACCCACTGACATTTTGGTGCTTCAATTATTTCTAAGTGACATTATGTCACCTTTATTTTGAACGTCCTTGATGTCTACTATATTGTCTTCTCTGCCTATTTTTTTTATAAATAAGTAGTAGCTCCATTAATTGTTTTGCCCTTCAAAGTTTACAAGGCCGTTAATCCTCTTAGCTCAGTCCTCAGGTGTTCTTCCATCGATTCCTTCAACCGACACAATTGATGGACCCATTAGGAATCTTTTAATTGTTTTCTGTCAAATGCTTTATTAAATTGGTAATTTGTCTTTGTAAACTGATTGTTTTTGGTGAAACCTCTGAAGAATATTCCCTCTAATTGATAACGTTTCCTTGGAGATATTTGGAGCTCCAATTTCCAATTAGTGGTCGAGTGCTTGTAGCCTGTATAAGTACCTATTCAGAAATGATATGGGATTTTCTGTAATTATTTGCTTTTTGAAAGCGATTAGCTGGATTTTGTTGGTTAGTTTTTATGTTAAAACTACTGCAGAGATTAAAATGTTAAAAGGCCTTGTTCATTGCCAATTAGATTGTCATGGTCATCACTATGAAGGTAAGTATTCATGTTAGGTAAATAAATAATGAGACGTTGATAGGATTCTTGCGTAGCTATTCATTAGAATTGTCATTCATAAGACTAATAATATTTGCACTCTCTGAAACTTCATCTATTCTCGAACACTGTAGGGAATATCCTATACTATAACACAAAGCGGAAAAGTTTTTTTTTTTTGTTTGTTTGTTTGAACGCGCTAATCTCCATAACTAGAAGTCTGATTTGAATAATTCTTTTTGTGTTGGATAGTGCATTTATCTAGGATGGCTATAGGCTATAAAACATCACGCTACGACCAATAGGAGCTGAGCAGAGCGTGTGAAACCGCGCGGAAGTAGCTAGTTACATAATATTTTCACTTACAACTCACACTTTTCACGCAAATAACGCCTTTATTGTGCATAATGAAGAATCGTCCCAACCTTGTATTATCCATAACAAAGGAGACACAGACGATCAACATTCAAAAAACAAAAACGGCATTTTGAAACCTTTCTCTAATTTTGTGTCTCAAATCACCGGTCTCAGATTGACAATAAAAGGTAATACTGTATGACCAACAATGATGTGGTACCATAATGTTCGCCGGTCTAGTTTACACGACATGAGGCAATGAAATAATTGTCTGCCTACGAAACTTTTGGGTTTAAAGTTTTATGTATGTATTACATTCAGTGTGGTTGAAGTTTAGGTGTTGAATAATTCTGTTTGATATTGACTGACTATTCTGTACAGATGTTCTGGGAATGAAAAGTTAATCTATGTTGGTATGGTTATTTTTTTTTTTAAATGCTCCACTCTAGGATTTTCTCCTGTGTCGTAGGTGCGTTTACAAATATGCAAGTTCACATACACAATACACCAGACCCGAAACAACAATCCGTAGATCACACAAAGAGTTGTTTCTTGCGGGAATCGAACCCGCGACACGTTACGCGGCAGCCACCGCGCCAACCGTGCCGTCATCATCAGTTGAAAGACTACAACAGATGTTGATGTTGAAAGAACTATTAGATGATCAGAGAATCTCCTCCTTTAAGCTTGTCTTCTATACTAAGTTTAATCACCAGTGCTCACTTATTTATATATAACTACGGCAGACAAATCTTCGTAGAAAAAAACACCGTTAGCTCTTTGTGTTTTTAGTAAACAATTACTATATATATATGAGATGGATATTAGAGATGGATATTTTTGCATAAATCATCGTTATTAAGCAAATAGAATAAGATTTATCAGATTAAAATAGAATTAGATCGTCTAATAAAAATTGCACTATTGCAATCCCAGCATAAAATACCATCTCAAAGCTCAAATTTAAAACCTATTATAATGCATTAGAAAAGTCTGAAGATACTAATCATAACACAAAAGGACTTTGCCCTGTAAAAGTACAATAACCGACGAACATTTTCACTCGAATATTTACTCAGAGAACATCCATCGACCCCTTTAAAAAAACAACATGAATTATGGTCATCAATCACTTGTTTTCTCACACATCGTATGGTTAAACCTGCCTTAATAAATGGCTGCTTGTTGACACCCCTGGACGGCATGAACGAAGTGTTTTTCATCTGTACCTCTATACACGGAATAACACTGTGTTGGTTTACTATGCTCGGTTTCATCAACCTATAAGTGACTCTTAAGTCGCGGAGAACCTAACGGGTAACCGGGGCTCCGACTCGACGTGCAGGAGAAGGAACGGGGTGGTTTTTAGTCAGTAAGAGTCTGACACTCCCTCCCGCTTCACCCAGGCGGGAGCAGTCATTCGATGATTTTCCCCCCTTAAAAAAAAAGTGACTCTTAAAGCTAAAGGTAAGGGTTTAGTTTAGGTGCTCCCTCAAGCTCTTAGTTAAGAGATGGTTTAAGTCACACACATCACATGAACAGTCTATAAGTGGCCACTGCTGACCAAAGGTCTCCTCTAACACGGAGAAGGTTTGAGCAATCGCCACGCTTGCTCAATGCTGGTTTCAAACTTATAATTAGAAATTATAAGCCCAGGTTTCCTTACATTGTTTTCCTTCACCGTTTGTCAGTGGTGTCTAAATAATCTTAGAAAGTATTACTCGGAAAAGTCACATTGGTACTTGCTGTTGGTAGGTTTCGAACCCATGTATGAGCCCGATTCCCGTCTTAAACCTTCAGGCCACCACGACTCATGATTCATGATTGAATAGTTTAAGTATAGTTAGTAAAAACCGCCATTAATAATCATACTGTAGATACATACATTCAATGGCTTTTAAAGATACGATTTTGATGTTATTTTACTTGGATTTCAAATCAAAATTCTATCATACTTAAAACTTTCAACTCGGAAAAACCTCGAATCGATTTTCCGAACTCAAATGAATTTTCGGTAATTGAATTTTGATCACAGTGTCAACAAAACGGTATTGAGTTGTTGGAAAAATAATGTGGGAGCTCTTTGTTACAATGTAAACAATAACAATGTGACTATAGTAAGATAGTTTGGTAATTTCTTTACAGCTGTTGTTTCTATTATTGGATTTTAGTTTATATTCATGTATAGTTCATCATTTGAATGCTTTTATGACAAACAGTATAATGTTTAACATCAGTAAGATTAAAATAACAAGTAAAATAAAAAGAAAAAGACGAATTGATCTAATAACGGATTATCATAAGACTTGTCACCCAAATAAATCAATTGATCTTCCATATTATCAACACTTCAAAAATTTCCACCAAAGGACACAGCGCGTAATAGGAAAACACTAACCTCCGTAGTTTACGTACAACACCCTATCTTTATCGCACCCCTTCCTATTTTATACACCCATCTCTTTTTCGCACAGCATCCGTATCGATCGGAGATGTGACCTTGACCTTGTAGGGCATACAATGTCCCGTGTTCCCGACCTTGGATGCTGTAGAATGAGATATAAATAGAAAGAGATAGAACTAGTAAGAGATAATGCTCGTCTAATGTCTGTCTTAGTACAAACTGCAGATAACAGCCTGGTTATTATTTTTATGTTATTGTTATTTGAGATTGTTAAGAGTTTATTCTGTGTTTATTATTTTGGATGGTTTGTTATCTTGTAATGTGGTTATGTTGAGTGAGGTTTTAAGTAAGTAATAATAGGCTGTTTATATTTACTGAATAAGTTGTAACCTTGTAGCATATAAAGCTAGGATACACTAGGAGACAAAATGTCCTGCGACACGTGTCGCCAGAGACGTTGGGTTAAGTAGCGCGATGTTGCGGGACTTTAGTCGACGTGTGTGGCAATATCAACATCGCTGTGTGTGTGGACATAAGTCGCACGTAATATTGTCACCATAGATGTAAGACGACATTGGCCGGCTTCGTTTGATATGTCGCCGATACATATCGTGGGGCATTATTTGTCCTCTACTGTATCCATGGCTAAATTATTGCATTGTATTCAAGTTTGAAGAGACAAATGTATTTTGTTGTCTGTATAAGTATCCTAAAATGTTAGAAGCATTGATGTAAGTGGCTGAGTCGTCTTCTTAGAGCTAAGACAAGTAAATAGGCTAACTTAAGCAAGGTTAATCAACAAACAGCACCTAGCATCTGAATTACGAAATTCTCATTAGTTACGCTGGTTTGGACATGTAGAAAGGATGGATGAAAGTAGAGTAACGAAAGAAGTATACAGGGCGATATAAATGGAGCCGTCGGTAGAGGGCGCCCTAGACGGATATATACTAACCAGATTGGCGATATATTAAAGAAGAGCCAAATTAAAAATCCTCCACCGACGAGCATGCATGGAAAGATTGATAACTGTTGATGAAGTGAAAGAGATATGTAGGAATCGTAGCAATTGGCGTTCTATAGTCTCTGCCTAACCTCATGGGAGACACGCGTGAAGTGATGTATGTATGTTACTATGGAGCTGGATATAAACCTTATTGACCGATATGACAGAATGAGCAAAAATATGTCTAGCAACAGTAAAAGTAATAAATGTCCCTACTCGTATCCTGTGTAAACAAGTTTCTTAGAAGCAATACCTAGAACCTACATCATATCTATTCTTCTATTCTGTAAAAGCGGAAGAGATGTTTGTTTGTTGACCTCGCTTATCTCTGGAACAAGAAGTTCAAATCTTTCTATCTTACTCATATTATAAATGCTAAAATTTGTGTGTATGTTTTTTTACTCAATTACGACGAAACGACTGAAGGGAGTGTGTTGAAGTTTTTTTTATGGGATTAGCCGGTAAATGAGCTCATGGTATAAGCAATCGGCGTCGCCCATGGACACCTGGGACACCAGTTAAAAGTGTGTTACCGGTCTTTTGGGACTAGGGATTTGAGAATCGTTGGGCATTCAGGGTAATTTGGAACAGGCACAGTCTGGCACATGTGCTACTTTTTATCTCACAGGAACGTGGAGAAGCCGTGGACGTTTGGCCTCCATCTCGTCTGGTGGTAAGCGGTGATGTGACCGACGATGGAGCACGCCTACCTATGTGCAACCTGTTGGGAACACTAGGGACAAGTTACAAATATTTTTGTGCCGGATAGAGCCATTTATCGAGTACGGCATTAGGATAGGTCATTCATAAAACATTTTACTGCCACTAATAGGAGTTGAGCAAAGTTATTATCACTCGCAACACAGGTAACACCGTATGTTCTAAGTAACGTGACTTCAGGGAGTGTTGCCAACACCGAGCAATATCTCGAGCTCGATTTATTCCCTCGTAATGAAGTTTTTTTTTTTTTTTAATCTCTTTATTTTTATTATTTTAGGGGGTTTTTGTCCATATGGATACGTCAACCCCATCGTACCTTATCTAATTAAATATACTCTATAAATGAAAGGGAATCATTAACAAGGTATGAGATAAATAAAAGAAAAGCTATGTCACTCTCACCAATTCACATAATCCCTTTGCGATCTTCGTTTTAGGATTTGGTAATGAAGTTTTATAGCACCTCCTTGAACGGCTGGACGCCTGATACACACAGTTACTCAAGCTGTACAAAACCAGTATAAACTGATCGTTGAATTTGCGAATAGGTCATACAAAGTAAGATCATGATAAATTGGTTTTGTACATTTTGATATGAAGCTGTGTACATGCTTACCTTTAATATTGTATGAAGTGATCTTTTTGTATGTTATGTAGGCCTAAAAGGTCATTGTTTGTTCTATTGGTAAGTCAATTTTGTCTTAGAGAAAGGTTGTGCTTTAGGATCTAGAATTATTGAACTTTGTTTTGTGTGCGGTACTAGGCGACATGAAATAATTTAAGTGGATGTAAAAGAAATATTGTTATACAATGTAACAAACAGACCACCACAAATTGGGCCCAACAGGGCCGATACCGATTCAGAGTCGCGGAGAACCTAACGGGTTACCGAGGCTCCGGCTCGACGTGCAGGAGAAGGAACGGGGTGGTTTTAGTCAATAAGAGTCTGACACTCCCTCCCGCCTCACCCAGGCGGGAAAACACATTCGATGATTTTCCCCCCTTAAAAAATGTAACTAACATGTTTCACATCGCAACAGTTTAACCCATTTTCTGTAGTGAATGGAAATCAAAACACCATTATAATTATTTTATGAGGAAAAAGCCGATTTAATAAACCAAAATTTTCCGACAGCGGAAAACGACCGGGGAATAATGTTAAAAGTCCGAACGCATAATAAAACAATGTTTGTTGAGATCCCTCTTCTTGTAACAACACTGTTGAACACAAAATAATAATAATAATATAACAAACAATATAATGTAAACAGGTTATTAATAAACGGTAAAGCCGTAACATAATTACGGGTAAACCCTTAGGGGTTTGTGTAACAATTAGCTCGAACGGTAATTGTTAAGAGAATTAGTTTGGCATTATCTTTGTTACTGAATATCTTGTTATGATAAACAATGTCTTATTCCGTTTTGTTGTTCGTATTTATAGTAACACCACGTAGATTAAAATGTTTTTTTAAACATGAGCAACAGAATTTTACTTACACCAGTACACTTATAATTACTAATTGTAAGTTTCAAATCGCCACCCTGCTCGCGATTAATGCTCAAGCCTTCTCCTCGTGAGAAAAAGCCTATTACAATGTAAGACCTTTTTACTCCAGAACTGTTTTAGTCGTACCCGGTCATCGAACGCGAAACATCTTGTTTGTTACCCTCAGTATATTCGAAGTCCTGTAGAAGGGTTTTTTTATAAACAAAGGTGGATTTTACATAGACGTCAGTAGTCAACAAATGGTCACTGCAGCCGAAACCAGCCTGGAAAGATTATACCAGAAATTTCATAAAAATCACCTTTTTATATGTCCGCGGGAACCTTTAAAAAGGCGCCTCGCTTTTTGGGGGGAAAGACTAGGGAGTGTGGGATTCGTATCTCAGTAAAACCACCTCGGTGGCTACCCTCAGCACCTGCAAAGGGCATGGGGTACTCTGAAGAGACTTGCTCCGGAGCCCCCACGATTCAACGCCTGTTGCAGCACATCCCTAGGGAGAAGTGCGTGTCTCTTGATCATCGCTTTGCACGGCAGCTCGTGACCACTGTGCTACCACCTTCCTTCAGGCCACTGGAGTCTAGAGTCCCCACTCTATGCACCAGTGGCCCCTGAGTATCACCTACTAATCGGTTTCACACTAGTGACATTACATTCGAATGTCAATAATATTTTGACAAAGAACATCCAAAAGAACGTACAATATCTCTCATTGATATAAATGACCTGTCGTTAAAACCCTTTTACAAAGTACTGTAACCTCCGAACACTCAGTCCAAGGTCTAAGAGACCCGTATCTCCCACAAATTAAGACTGACGCCTCAATTTACTTGTGTTTTCAACTGACTTCCATTTACTTCGCTACGTTATTAGAAAAAAAGATTAACGATGAAAAGAAACTCGTGGAAATGATATTAAAAAGGTGCTTTGGAAAACTTTGGTAAAGAGGAACGTAAACGTGAATTGTGTGAATAGATACTTGTGCTATCATTATGATCATTATCGTTTATCAGTTTGTTGTTGCCCAACTGCTTGGCAAATACCTCTTCTCACATCTTATATGTGTGGTTATGTGTAAATATCATTAGAAAAATTATGCAAAAGGACAATAATAAAACATGGAGTGTTAATTGTCAAACATTGCAACGGTTTTGCGAGGCTTAAACTATAACATACTAATGTCGTGGTGGCCCGGAGGTTTAAGACACTGACTTCTCATGCATGAGAATGCGGTTTCGAAAACTACCAACAGCAAGTACCAATGTGACTTTTTCCGAGTTATATGTACTTTAAAAGATTATTTAGACACCTCTGAAGGAAAACATCGTGAGGAAACCTGGGCTTATAATTTCTAATTATAAGTTTGTAATCGCCAACCCGCATTGATCAAGCGTGGTGATTAATGCTCAGCAGTGGACATTTATAGGCTGTTGATGATGATGAAATTATAACATACTTACCTGTTTGATTTAAAGATAAATAAATAATTATAATAATAATTGACGGCGGTTCTTACCTTACGTAAACAGACAGTCCTGCCTTATTTTTTTTGTATACATATCTATTTTTATTTTTCTCTCTCCGTAATTTCAGACCAAAGTTTAAGGTGTACCTACGTGCCAGCACGTGCATGATTTTTTTAGTATTTTAATTAAACACTTGGTGTGATTAGTTAATCCGCGCTTGGATAACTTCCGTAATCATTATAAATAAGCTAATTAAGGATGTTTTAGATTAACATTTTATTAAGGAAGAAGGGAGGACCTTTATTGAAGTTTTTTATTCATCCTAAATCTTCTTACATAGGATATTTGAACATGACTGTTATTACTAGAAAAGGCAGGGAAAACTCCATCTGGAGAAAAATTCATGTACCTTCTTTCATTCTTTATTAATCTATATACAATACATGCATTTAATTCTTATATTGACACCTTTGTTGCATTTAAAACAATAAAAAACACAAATGACTATTCGATAGTGGGTCCCATGTAATTGTACAGTGGCATTAAGTGCTGTAATGTGCACCTCTGCCTACCCCTTCGATGATAAAAGGCGTGATGTTATCCTATGCTATTTAATATTCAAATATTTTGTTTTGACGTTCAAAAGTGCCTTCCTGGGCTAATTGAAATAAATGATTTTGACTTTGACTTTTGACTTGTGGGGATGAACGATGAGCATCTAGTACGTATTTACTGTTGCAAAGTTCATTCAATGAACTTGTGCCATGTGTATTCTTCAAGCATATACATCGACACAGCATGATGTAATGATGTTGGTGTTCATTACAGGAGCGGGCTCGGATGTCGGGCGGCGGCGGCGGGGGCCTCATGTCGTGTGTCCGCGAGGGCTCGCTGGAGCCGCCATACCGACCGCCCGTCACCGACACACACAACCATGGTAAGTTTCTCACTCACTACAAATATTTGACCACTATTGAAGGTATATTTTAAAATTATTCAGCACATAAAGTGGACTTGACGCCAAAGGCATTATCTATCAGTCGCGAACTTTTGGTTAATATACCTATGGTCAAAGTAATGGTGGACGTAATAATCTCTTGCTTTACTCTATTTTTTGAAGTTCGAGTACCTACTATATATAGAGGTAATATCTGGTATATTTTGCTCCAGAATAGAAGTATCAAATCGCATTGATTTATTATTATTGAAATAATAAGCTCAGTTTCAAACAAATATTTTCATCTCTGTCTGAACTGCGTTGTTGGCCGAGTGGTCGCAAGTGCGACTGCCGAGCAAGGAGTTTCGGGTTCGATACCCGGGTCGGGCAAAGTATAACTGGTTTTTTTTAGAAAGTCTCAGTAGTACCACGGAGTCTGGAATTGTGCCCGGTATATGGCAATAGGCTCACCCCTTATTACATGGGACTCATAACATAAATCGTGAAAAGTGGGTGTTACATTGTACAGTCGCATAATGTACATCTCTGCTGATCTGACGTTATGTTATGTTTTTCATCATTTAAGTAACTACCTATGTAGTTCGATGCAGTTCCCCGATACTCAATGCATCTGTCGACACTTCAAACTGTTTGATCTATTGATTGGTGACTGACATCGCTGACTACATCGACAATTGGCGAGAGGGGGATTCCCCTAATCACAAACAATACAATTCTGCACACTGACCCCTGATTAAGTTAGCGATATAATCGTAAATCTATCGCATAATTCGCATCTTGGGGAGACCAACCCCTAAAATTTTGTTGATGCAATAAAAAATGGGTAAGGGAATGATTAGGGGAACTGTCTTCAAATAAAATCTCATTGCGGTATAAATTTTAATTAGAATCGTTTATTAGGTCTTTGGCCTTTTATAGATTAACTTAACCTCCATTTTCGGTCTACAAAAACATGGTAGTAAACTTGTGTGAACTTGGTCTGTTGATAGAGATTAGGATTCTTGGGTTGATTTCCAATTAGATAAAGAAAAGTGTTTAGTAATCAATTGTCTGACTTATCCAATTATCTTGTCTAGACTAAATAATAATTATTAATTTGACATTAAAAGACTCAAGTACGGTATTACGGCTACTGAGCAATTTCGGGATCGAATATTCGAGACATAGGATCGTCCAAATGCTAAATTTTTGGTGTCAGACAAAAGCATAAAAGATAAAAATTAGTTATTTTAGGGCAGTTAGTAGTTATATTAGCCTACTTAAAAAGTTCCTTGTATTAACACGTTGATATGTATTTAACAAAAGGAAATAATAATGGTTCCGAAAAACAAATTAATCTCTAGCGATCTATGACCGACTATAAAAATGGATCTTCGAATTACAAAAGTAAAGTTGCGAATAGAATACTGAACCTTTGACCAAATTACTAAGTTACCGGTTAGGTTAGGTTAGGTTAGACAAAGCATTGTTTTCAGTAGAACGTAATTTATGTGTGTAGAAAAGTATTATAGCAATAAATAGTCATTTTTATCTTTCGAAGATTTCAGTGGGTACTTCATTCGGTCTTTACGTTATTATTTTTCGGACAAAAGTAGTCGTATTAAGGCAGTAGATTTAATATTTTGAGTAAGGACAATTCTTCTTTTTTTGTCGGAGCTTTTATTACTACCCTTTTACAAACGTACTAATCTTAGTTGTTCATGTTCCAGGCGAGGGTCGCACTGGTCGTTTCCTCAGGGGCCTCCGGCGCATGTTCAAGCGTCGCGGTAGTGGCGCACGCACAGATGCCTCGCCCGACCCCAAGAGCAGTTCCACCTCCGAACTCTTGGATGCCGACCGACATGCTAGAAGAAAGTAAGTTGCAATTATGTATTTAAGAGTAATAAGTTTCTACCTAAATTGACAAAGAGGGCAGACCTGTTGTATCAAGTTTTTAGATTACTACCCATTTGAGGTTTCTCACCATAAAGATCTTTACTCTTACTATTTTAAGTCTAGTCTTACTAGTCTACCTTAGTGTTAGTATACTACTACCTTAGTCTTATTATTTGAAGAAAAAACTAGGCTCTGGTTATTAAAAAAGTATTGCAAATTAATCCTAACTTTAATCTAACAAGTAGCGCCATCTATGTATCGGTGGTGGAACCAGTTTGCAAAACTTTGCTTGTTGCATGCAGTCCAAAGAAATACTTCCTTCCTTCCTTTCCTAGTTAACTATAAAAATTTCATAGTCAGGGCATTATTTTTCTTTTAGTTCGGATTTACTTATTATTTGCTTGAGTTATGGTTAGAAAACTACTGATATTTTTTAATACTAACTAGTTGTATTTTGGTTTTCCTTTGTATGTTTCTAGTAATAGTGTATAATATTTTCGGTGTATTTCTCTATAAACTATAAGCCTATTTAAGTTTTATTAAAAGATAATATTAAGGTTAAACCGTTGCTATGGACTTATTAGGCTGTTCATCATTTAGGTGAAGCTATAGTGTATAAATATAACTGCAATTCCGAATCCAACTTTATCCTTTTAATATCTATGAGCCGTTTGGGGTTGAGGAGACGTTAGGTCCGTGGGGTCCGAGTGCCTATACTTTATATAAAAACATTTCAAAATAGGTCGACGCATCTCGTGACCAGAGGGCTGGTCTATTTCTCGGTCAGAACGTGTCAATGCTGCCATCCTTCTGGGTACTTTCCCTATTGACGTAGATGCGGACGAAATTTTTGATGCTCTCTGTAAATAATTATTTTTAAATTTCTTTTATTTAATTTTTATCTTTTAATCGTAGTGTATCTTAAGTTGTACATATTTATTTATTTTTTTACTTCTTTTCTAGAAATAAAATGCTTTATATTTGTTACAGGGAGGGCGCCTACGGCAGTGGGCTATCAGTGTCCCATGACTCGGTGTTCACGGGCGAGCGGTCGGGCGACGAGTCCAGCGACGAGCGGCCCACTCCTGCGCACGGCCTCGCACACGTCGCCACTTCGCATCGCGTAAGTACTAGATACAAATTAATAACGGCAATACTGAATATACGACTCTTATCCAAAATCTGGATTGATTTTCGTTTTTGATACCTCCACCAAAATCCAAAATGTTCGTAGAACAGCTTCAGAGAGTCAACAGCTGGACTATACTATAAAGAGGGATTTACCATAATTTTCATGGTTGACTGCCTCATTGGCCGAGTGGTCTTCGATTCCCGGGTCGGGCAAAGTTTATTGGGTTTTAAAAAAATTCTCAGTAGTAGCACGGAGTCTGGAATTGTGCTCGGTATATGGCAATAGGCTCACCCTCTATTACATGGGACTCATAACATAAATAGTGAAAAGTGGGTGTTACATTGTACGAGGATAAAAGGCATGATGTTATGTTATGCCCATGGTTGACAAACGGGTTGGGGATCGCAGTTAAAAGCTCAGGTTTAACAGAGAGCGCTGCTATATAGACTTCGAACTACACATCTGTCGAAAGGGCAGTTCCTTATTCGACTTATACGATACCTCATGCCCGCAGAAAGAGCAGAGATGACAAAGTATCCTATCTGCCGTCATAATACGGAAAATATCAGCTAAAACAGTTTTACTACGCTATATGAAGTCAATTTTTGCACTAACGCAAGAAGCGATTACGTTTACCCAAAACAAAGTTTAACTCTGAACAATGCTTGTTAGAGAAGTAAGTAAAATTGCTGCATAATATTTATTATACATATGCAATAATTGTGTAAGTACACGTAAATTGATTTTTTACAAAAATACACCCATGTTGCATGATTCCAAATGAGATTACAGTGCGAGGCGCGACTCTTGACGCGGTCATGTAAGCTTATTTACTGCTTACTGCTCACACGGCACTTATATCATTACCAGTTATATATAACTTAGAGGAATCACTTGCTACTGTAGCTGGGAGTCTGTTTTTTATCCAAATTAATTGTTTATCTGTACAAATTATTTGAAAGTTCAGTTACTTGTCGATAGATGGCGTTAGACACAATTGTATCTCGCTACGACATCTGACTCGTACTTGGCCAGTTTTGAATATAGAATATCAGAATCAGTAGTTCGAAATATTAAAGACTAGATCTATGTACTGGTAATTGAAGCAAAATTTGATAAGATTGGTATTTTAAAACGAATGATATTTCGGCCTGTATTAGTAGATATAATAAATGTTTATTGATGTATTAACAAGTGATAAAAACTTTAACAGCTTAAATCAAACCAATAATTTTTTATTTATTGATGTTTTTGTAGTCAGTTAGGAATTTTATTACCAAAACCGAAAATGTTGAATATCTCAGAAACTAGCCACTCTCAGACTCAGGGCAAAATTTATAGGATATTTATTGTTTTATTACTTCCCGAGAGGAATACGTCGAGTTACAAGTAACCGTGTATTATACACACTATTAGACAAACAGTAGTTATTGTCTAATGTCATTTTTAAGTAAATCTTAATCATCATAAGCCCGTATTCGTCCACTGCTGGACTGGCCTCTCCAATGGCACGCCACTGAGCTCGGTTTTGCGGATGTCGTCACTGCACCTAGTTCGAGGGCGCCCTGCACTACGTTTGCCTAAAAACAAATATGATAATAAATAATTAAAATTTATTTTCAAACAGACTAGAAATATACAATTTTGCTTAAAGCTATATAAAGTTCGCAACAGAAGGTGCCTGATCTAGGGCACCTGTGTTTCATGCGAGGCGAGATATACAATACAAGATTAAAAGTAAAATCTTTGAAGCGCAAAATAATGTAAGTTAGTTTAATAATAAATCCCTGTTCCTGTTGTTATACAGAGGAGGGACTCTTGTACCGTCATAGAGTTAGTTAGTCGTCTGTCTAATGAGCTTATTTAACAGCTAACTGTTGTTAACTTTGAGATTCAAAAACTGCTTTTAATGACGTCAGTTTTGAGTTCAAATTTAAATATGTATGAGCCTACTAGCGTCTGCCAGCGGTTTCACCCACATTAAAGGGATAAAACACTTTTTCTTTATACCTTTAATGTGTACTTTTTACTATACTTAGTAAGTATAAAATAAGGGCAATGTATCTCTGTGCCAAACTTCATAGTTAACTAAAAATGAAGAAGTCATATATTTCTGGTTTAGAGAACATAACTTCACTAACAACTTGGAAAATATTTAGATTTTACCCGTTTCCCGTTTCCCGTTGTCACGCCATAACTTGAGAACGGCTGGACCGATTTGGCTGATTTTTTTTTGTTGTTATTGTTATTGTCAGAGAAGGTTCTTATGATAGAAAAAAAATCCTGAAAATCGTATGGGAACGAGAGAAAATGGGATTGCGCGTACGAAGTCGTGGGCAGAAGCTGGTTATTAAATAAGCTTCGATTCAAACACTAACGTAACCACATCAGTGTACGCTATATTTAAGTAGAATGTATTTAAATAGAAAGTGTATGAAATTGTACACACAATAGTACACAAATAGTAACACGTCATAGCACATATATTACACAACTACACAAAACGGCCGGTCATGGTAAGATCCTCAATGATTTGCGGAATTATAGTGAATACACTGAATTAATCGTTACTGAGTAATCTCTTTGGAAGTGTGTATTTGACTTAAATATCTATGTATGTACTATGTATATAGTGTGAACATAATTTCGCTTTCAATAATTCAACAAATCAGCTCTAAGGCACCATTCGCATTGGTGATTTTTAAACATTGCGTTAAAAAAGCGTTCAAATAGATCAAGGTTTAACATCACGCCTTTTATCCCCGAATGGGTGGGCAGAGATGCACATTATGCCACTGTACAATGTAACACCCACTTTCACTATTTATGTTATGATCCCCATATAACAGGGGGTGAGCCTATTGTCATATACCGGGCACAATTCCAGACTAGATCCCTTGCGAACCGAACCAACAAAAGTATAACTGGAGAAATGTATTGTAAACCCGATTGAAAAAGAGTAACCTGTGGAGTTTCTTCGTTTTTCTCTATAGGAATCTACACCTTGGAATAACCACCTAGCTTCACTTCTAAATATTTGTTGTTGACGTTCAAAAGTGCCTTCTTGGTCTGATTGAAATAAATGATTTTGACTTGACTTTGATTTGCCCGGCAGTCGTACTAGTTCAACCACTCCACTCGGCCAACGAGGCAGAATTTAGTTTTAATTTAGCATTTAACGCCTAATGTCCTGTGTTGAAAAAGAAACACTGCTTAGTATTTGGTAACTAAAAGACCCTAGGAAAAGCTTTCTTGCGGATGGGCCCTAAATTGTGTAGGTAGGTAATTTAAAAAAAATGATTTAAGATGTTGTTACTCGTCTTTAATAGCACGTTAGTCTGACCTCGTTTTGGAATAAATATAATATTATCTAATCTTGAACATTCTATACTAATTTTTCTTTTGCTTGCCTCTATTCCATATTATTTGGACTCCTCTTCCAATCTCCCGTCAACCGTCATCTTATTACAAACTCCTTTCTCTTTCATCTCACTCTTCGACAATTTATCCACCTTCTCTTTTAAGACGAGTATTTTATTTTAAGACTGAGTTTCCTTACGATGCATTCCTTAATCATGATTCAGACTTCAAGATAAACTTAATACTGGTATTTGCTAAGTCTTGAACTCTCTTGAGGGGCAATCATCTTGACCTCCGGGCTACCATAACATTTTTACGGCTACACAGTTACCTATACCTAGTTAAAAATATTATTATAAATTTCCTCTTTATAGTTCCATCTTCTCCAAATCATCAAAGATCACCTACTACGATATGATAACTCACTTAAATATCATCACTTGACATAATCAAACGTTCCTGTTATCCCAAAACAAGATGGCAGCAGCATTGCAAATAAAACCTCAAGTAACGTAATACTGAAATCTGGACACGCCCAGACGTGTATTAATTAATACATTTATTAATACCACATAACAACACACGTACCCACTGTGATAATTCAACCATAATATACAGACAGATGTAGGAGACAGTAGTACCACTCTGCACAAAACGTGTCATTTTGTGTGGACATACTTGTGGAAGCATGGTCTGCCATTTACAGTTTTATGTTGTTTCTCTATTGTGTATTACGCTGTGTTTCTGTTTTGTGTGTGTACCTATTGAATAAATAAATAAAAAAATTGTAAGACTTAAGAACCAAATTGATTGAAATATCCAATTAAAATGTTTGGAAGACTCAACTAGTTTCAAACCATACCGGGACTCATATTTATATAGTCGCCGCCGCTATAGTTCACATCTATATCTATCTATTTTAAGATAAAATACAGTTTTCATTTATTATTAAAAATAACAAACAAACTGCTATTATAAAATAATTATTATCGCCATTGTGATAGATTAAATCTGAATTCGAATGCTAAAGTATCAATAATTTACAGATTATGTATGCGACAAATATTTAATACAATGAAGTTATGCGATTCTCTTCCTCATTCATAGATAGCGATCTCATTTTACTTTTTAACTTCCAATCCAGTTTTCTCATGGCCACCATTTTTGATCGAAGACGATTAAATATCAACACAGATTGTGGTTAATGGTTCTCGCATCTTGTTGCTAAGCAACGAAGAATTGATCGTGTCATCCGATTAGTTTGCCTAAGACCAACCACGAAGGCTAATAAAAGACGAAGTTAGGATGCCTTTTGTTTCCTAGGTTTTATTCTACGATGGTAATAAATAAGTATTTGCGTCAAATGAATATTCAACTTAAGTGTACTAGGTTTTCACTCCTGTGAGTGAAAACTTTAAAATTATGAGAGTCTGAGTACTGTAGGTGAAGACAGCTTGACCTACAGTACTCAGACTCTTATAATTTATATATTTAGGCCTTAACAGCCGAGCATGCATCAAAAGACTGATGACTGTTGATGAACCGAAAAAGGTATGTAAGAATCGTTGCAATTGACGTTCCATAGTCTCTGTCTACCACCATGGGAGACAGACGTAAGGTTATGTATGTATGTATCTAGGCTTTCTTCAAAAAACAATCTATTCACTGATAAAAATCGCGTAAAAATCGGTCCAATACTTTTTAAACCTAATGGGTTACCGGGGCTCCGGCTTGACGTGCAGGAGAAGGAACGGGGTGGTTTTTAGCAGTAAGAGTCTGACACTCCCTCCCGCCTCACTCAGGCGGGAGCAGGCATTCGATGATTTTCCCCCTTAAAAAAATCCTATTATAAAACAGTAATTCTAAACTACAACAAGTTCTTTAATAAAATAAACCTTCTGCAAATAAGTTCAGCATCCAAGATGTAGTAACGCGAAATCCTATACAAGACCGTGTTCCGTTGTCCGGTTATGCTCTCTCGAACACAGTCACAATTGTGTGTAGCGCGCGTGTGTTGCGGACCTAATACAAGTTGTTTTTTTTCCTTCATCGACTGTACGGGATGAATCACCCAGTCTGAACCGAGCACGCGACTAAACCCGTCGTACTAAATAATACTACCTACTTAAAAATTTTATTCAAATATTTAAGTGACTTAAAATCTAAATTGTGCTGTGATAGTGTATAAAAGTGTACTAAATAACAGTGTTTTTTGTTGAGTTTTCTTCGAGTTTGGTTATTGTTTTTGTGAGATCTTATTTGAATACTCATCTGTTATGTGTTTGGCATGACATTGACCTACACTTAATAAAGCTTCCAAATTGTCGTTGAGATGGTTTGGCTAGGTCGCCAAGATTCTACATTTTTACTTAAATCTTTAGTTTAAATAGACACTTAATATCTACATTTGTTCTATCAAATATCTTAATAGTACAATCAAAGAATATTTATCGTCATCTGTAATATATCTCAAAGAAGTTTTTCATTACCCAGTTCGCTCACCAACAAAGCTCGTGCCAATTGCTTGCGAAAAAAAAACAATACACAATGACGTCACCCGTCCCGCCACCCTTGACAGCCAGGTTTAAAATAGTGCTAATTTTAAGCTAATTAACCGGCGTAAATGTGTCTGCCTTACCAATATGGAAACTGGGTTTGGTCTTAACTCTGACTCATTTTCACTACTGATCGATAAACTTTACATATGTGCCAGTGTTTTATGGGCTATAGCCAATGATGTCGTTTTGTTTGTTTTTCGAATTTGTGTAAAATGACGTCATACGTAATTTTTTTTTCGTTTGAAATAAGGATTGTGTCAGTATTTAATTGCCATTTTATAAATAGAATAGAGTTGAATTGTTATTGTTTTATATATTGTCTTATAAAGTCAATGTTTGAGGTTCTTCTAAGTAGTACAATTGATTGGAAATATCTACTGGAGATCTGCTTTGGGCTTGCGAAAACTATATTAAACTGAAAGTCTTATTACTTACAACAAATATACCTACACAAAAAGATTAAAAAGATGGAAAACAGTACCATACAGCAAAATATTTTTATTATATTGTACGAAACTGCACGCACAGAAAATTAATTAATATAGTTTTTTTTTTCATACAAATAACTTATTAAAGCACTCTATCAAAAAATTACACAAAATATGATACAACATTGCGAAGAAAACCTGTTAATAAAAAAAGCAATTATATGATTATTTGTTATCAAATCCTACTCCAGAGAGAATTAATAATGTATTAGGTACTTATAATTTCTGTTGCGAAAACACACGCCATTTCTATAAATCTACAAAATAAATTGAACTTTTTAATTACTATAATTAACCGACTTCAAAAAAAGGAGGTTCTCAATTTAACCTGTATGTCTGTATGTATTTATGTATGTGCACGATTATCTTACAATTGGTTGACTCGATTTTGATGCGGTGTTCAGAAAAGTAACTATTAAACTTAGAAGACTTTAGTATATAGTGGGTTGAAGTCGGTTTTTTTTAATGTAGATTATAAGAGTTATTTCAGCTTTGACTTTGCCAGTGTATAATGTATAAGATGTCTCTGGAAAAGGCGTCTATCATGTAAAAATATCGAAGTAAAACTAGACTTAAAAATTATGATATTATTTTAAAATTAGTCCATCAGTTTAGAAGCCTATTTACTGCAAACAAACACATATTTCCTACATTACATTTCGTTACCTCTTTAGTGAATACAATATGATATTTAATGGTTGAAAGTGCATAATATATAAACATTCAAATCTACATTAATTAAACATTTTTACTTCACAATTCTGTGAAACGGCGCGGCGTAATGTACGATATTTATATGCTTATGACTGTATGACTGTATACTTTGGTATGTATGACTTTTGCAGTAACCTTCAATGGCTTCAATTCTACATAATTATAATATTTACGTAACATAGAAATAATCTACTAACGGTACAGACCAAACAACTAGCAAATCAAGCTAAACTGCCAAAATTCATTAATCAATTTTCAACGTTACAATTTCGCAATTAGGTTGAAAGTCAATCAGTCAGTTAGTCAATAAAAAGATTACATTTTTCACCAGTTATGTGTCCTATGGGGAGTAATAGGTCGCGGAGAACCTAACGGGTTTCCGAGGCTCCGGCTCGACGTGAAGGAGAAGGAACGGGTTAGTTTTTAGTCCGTAAGAGTCCGACACTCTCTCCCGCCTCATCCAGGCGGGAGCAGTCATTCGATGATTTTCCCCCCTTAAAAAAAACCTACGTTCATATTATTATACCGGGCACTATTTCAAACTGTACTATTGCTCAAACACGAAAACTGATAAAACTGAATACTATCAAATATAAGTAGGTACAAAGTTAAAGTCTAATGATAAAAATAGCACGTAAATGCTATACTAGAATTGCAATAAAGCGGATAATGCATGAGAATGTGTTCTGAATATCTTGTTGTGCTGCCATCTATTTGTATGATAAAAATTTGACAAGTCAGTTTATGCAGTTGAGTCATTTAATGTAACTTCACTCCGTGGGTAATGGACTATGCTTTATTTTATTTCTTTAGAATTTAGATAGTATATCGTGGTTTTTAGCATAATCTGGTTTGTTTAGCATAAATGCCGTAAAACTGTGTTACATAGGACACATAATACAATTGTCAAAAGCTCATTGACTTTTCTAAGCGGTTGGTTCGGTGGCAGGGCAACTGGCTGCCGCGCAACATGTCGCGGGTTTGATTCCCGCACGGAGCGACTCTTTGTGTGATCCACAGATTGTAAGCAACTCTGTGTGTGATCCACAGATTGTTGTTTCGGGTCTGGGTGTCATGTGTATGTAAAGTTGTATGTTTGTAAACGCACCCACGACACAGGAGAAAATACAAGTGTGGGACAACGTTTTTAAAAAAAATTAATATATATTTACCTATCCGATTTAATTAACCTTTGGGTTTTGTTGGAAATTGTATTTCACATACAGTACAGATTCCGTGTTCTTACCGAGATTTCTGAAAACTGCATTATTCTTTACTCAATTCTACAATTGAACCGAAAATGTATTGTTTGACAAGTATTTACTAGATGTCATAACCTGATGTTAGCATATGCTTATGGATAAGATAGCTGATAGGTTATTGTCTACAAAACTGCCGTTATATTATAGAAAATATTATTTTACTTTAATTCCTCTAGACAATCGCCTTGACCATATTTGGTCGCCAACACGACTGTCTAGAAAGGTCTTAGGTTTTATTATAACATCATAACATCACGCCTTTTATCCCCGAAGGGGTAGGCAGAGGTGCACATGCCACTATAATGTTACACCTACTTTCACTGTTATGTGTCTCTAGTGAGCCTATTGCCACATACCGGGCACAATTCCAGACTCCGTGCTACTACTGAGAACTTTTTTCAACAACACAATAATACTTTGCCCGACCCGGGAATTGAACCCGAGACCCCTTGCCCGGCATTAGCACTTGTGACCACTCAGTCAACTAGGCAGTCTTAAGGTTTTATTTCCGGGAAAAGTTAAATATTATATCGGATCTTCGATTATACTCTTTACTTGCAATGTGGTATTTAGCATGATGTCCGATGTTTGACAGTATACACCTTTAGAAGCCTTTAGACACCCCTGAAATAAAATAAAATTAAAAACAGTCAGCATCCTTTTTTATCTTTTTTTTTAATCTTTTTCTATTTTTTTTTAACGTTGCCCCACACTAGGGTTATCTGCTGTGTCGTGGGTGCGTTTACAAACATGCAAGTTGACATACACATGACACCCAGACCCGAAACAACAATTTGTGGATCACACAAAGTGTTGTTCCGTGCGGGAATCGAACCCGCGACACGTTGCACGGCAGCCGGTTGTCCAGCCACCGCACCAACCATGCAGTCAAGTCTAAAACAAAGAAACTTAAACTATTCTACTTAATACCCTTTTATAGTCATACGTGTATAACTTATGCGATAGTTTTCATTTCATAGCAGTTATGAAATAGTTACCGACAGAGAAGTTTTGTAATAACCTTCCTAAGTTCCGGCATACGTATAAAACTTAGCTTTATGATATTGGAATAATTTTCTTTCTTCTCTTGACCTTGTGACGTCATAGAATCTGTTGAAATTGTTAAAATAATGTCATGTATGACAATTACTTGATCCACCTTTGCGAAGGATGTGGTTCCAGCTGGTTTCTATCGATACTAAAAATCTCTAGGTGTTAATTATCAAGCAATTAATCAAGCAACAGTTACACTGATTACACTAAATTATGACAGGACTTAACGCATCACTAGCGCCATCTACTGATCGCAAAAATACAAAACACTCATATATTTTTCACCTGTCATTTATGATTCGTGTATCACTATCTAGCAAATAGCAGGCTGTCTGATAGTAGACGAGACTCGGACGTAAGCGTCGCCACGCATTGCTAATCTTCTACAAAATGATTCATCTGCTCGTATATACTAATTTAACGATTCTTGACCACGTTAGGTGTGAGACACATTGGTGGATGAAGTCTGATTGGTAGAATTAATTTGTATATTTTTAAAATGACTGGGAATTCTTTTTTTAAATGCTTTGTAAAAATATTGTTTCTCCTATCTCGTCTGTTACACAGCCAGTGCCCCAACCGAGCAGTCAGCAGATTACAGTTTAAATTGTAAAATCCTTGGCCTTATGTTCAACAACGAGTCCTCAAACATTATCTCCATTATAGAAATTCTTCAATACCTTGCAAATAAATTTCTATTAACACGGGAAAAGCCCTTGATGAAGGAAGTAATCGTTTAAAAAACTATTTTAGGATCCATTAGAGTTAAAATAACGGTAAAATATATAAGCACTATGCATGCACTACATCATAAAATGTTTATTATACATAACAGTTGCCATTTACGACCACTTGGGACCGCATAGTTATAAACTAAATCTCGACCCAATATAAAACTATAAAAGAAATGTAATAAAAATAATATTTACAGTTTACATTAAGGCATTAAGTCCGCCATTCACTGTTTTTGTGAAGAAGAAATAAATAAATAAATACAGTCAATCAACACTTCGGTTTAACTGAAAGATTTGCAGTTTGATAGGAATTTACTGATCGATCGCTAAATCACCAGATACAATATCTAATTGTTTCAGAGAAAAAACACAAATCACATTACAGAAAAATACCACTATTTCACGGTAATTCGCCACTGTGCACGCGGCGTAGGCGACGATACATTAATTTCAATGCTCAGTACCGTTTCGCTCGATGCCTCTACTTTCCAAAATTCTCTTCACAGAGTAAACTATACGTCCCACAATTACTTCCAGTGGTTTTGATTCTTTCCGCCGTGCAACACTGTGCTTAATTCATCACTCTAATAAAAAAAAATTAGCTGTCAAAAATTTTCGCGCGGATTTTCAAATTTGGAGTTGTTCGTTCTCATTCCTTACGTTACGGAAAGTGAATTTTAAATTGGTAATTTTGTTTTGAGTTTCTGTGTTTTTTTAATTAGTATCCTGTCCTGGAATTTGTGCTTAAATTAATGTAACCACAAAAATCTAGAGGGTTGAAGGGATTTTTGAATATCTTCACTGTTAAAAAGGTACGAAACGTCACATATTTGCATCAAAAGTATTCAAAATATGAGTGGCATCTGTGATTATGTTAAGTCATAGAGAATGTAACGATGAAGTAATTACTTTTTTGTTCGCTCGGCTGTGTATTCTATTCAAATGATATTTTCACTATGTTGTTCGTTTATGTAAATTCCTTTTGTATTCTCATAACATTTAGTTTTATTCCGTAACTGAGGAATGAGAACAAACTACAAATTGTATGTTTTTAGTCACTCAAATAAAAATAATTGATTGTACATAAAAATTCAAATTTGAATTTGGAATTTGAGAAGTTCGGTGTGTGTGACGTAATAAAATGGCGCGGATTTCTGAAGCAATTCGAACTATTTGGAACATGGCCTGGCTGTTGGCAACAAAAGTGTTTTTGGTGAATACTCTTTTGTTTATTTATTTTTAAGATGTGGCAATACACAGAACACCAAATAATGTTCTCTCGTATAAAATTTGATGTGGAATCTTTCATTACTAATCATCAGTAATTTGGACTAATTTATCGGGATTTTTCGTAAGTCCTTTCTGATTTCTACGAATGAATATTTAAGTATCTTATTCTAGAGGTAAAAAAGACTGTGTTCTGTCTATCTGCACTGCGAAAATCTCCGCGATGTTATGTAAAGAGTTTAATATTATATAACAATAATAATAATTTACCGACTGCAACTGTAACGGTAGCTTAACCCCGAGAGTTACTGATTAGTCTTAACTTAATGGTGCCTTATTATATTTTTACATAATATTGGTGCAGTAAGTAGGTACCCTGTTAAACAAAATGTTCTATTTGACTTGTCTTTTACTAAATTTTTAATTACCGTCGGAGATACTGCAAATCCGCGGAAATTGCCGCATATCTGACTAATTTACCTAATTCAAGTTTTCGCAGAAAAATCCCGCAAGATTGATTTGACTCCCACTACCTTGACACGAGTTAATTTCGACTCATTTTTTATATGTAAAAATGACATCAAATTTATTGAATTAAAGTTATTTCCTTTTAACCTTTCCCTGCAAAATTGGATCTATTGCAGTTACGCGGCCCTTACGTTTGGTAGATTCGCGAATCTGCACTGATTTGCACTATCACCGACGTTACCAAACAAGTTAATCAAAACTTTTCAACGTCTCATTTTAAATGACTTAAAAGAGAATTACTGAAAAGGAGATGGCGGGACGAATTGCACATCTATGACAAGGATTGGCAGCAAAAAGCTTTACTTAGAGAAGAGTGGAAGGAGGGTAGGGTGGCCTTTGCCCTGCAGTGGGACGATCAAGGCTGAAAATAAATAAATAAAACAAATATGTATTTTTGCAAAACGTTGCGCTGTGGGCCTGGATGGTAATTTATAGTTCTATTAATATTCCAATGGAATGATGTCATTATTATTTTCCTGTACTTGTTTATTAGTTGTATACTAATGTGCCTATGTGCCTACATCTGTATGCCTTGTCGTTTTATACTATTTTTATTGACTGGATTATTAGAAGGTACTTACCAGCGGCTAGTTCATCCATTCGATACTTAGCTATTACCAATAATATTTGTAATTACTTATCTACTATTAAATCTTTTATGATTCAGTTTCTTTTTAAATCAACCATGTCCTCATTTACTTTATTTTTGTACTATTTTCTCAGCTCTCTTATCCTTATCCTTACTAATATTATAAATAGGAAAGTGAGTTTGTTTGTTTGTTCCGCTTTTACGCCGTAACTACTAAACCGATTGCTTTGAATTTTGCAGACGTAAAGTTAGAAGTCTGGATTAAATAATAGGGTACTTTTTATCCCGGAAAAAATTATATTCCCGAGAGAAAATAAAAGTATTGGTATAGATGGCGCTGTGTGTTGGTATATGTCACACAGGCTACTTTTTATCCCTTTGTGACGCGAGCGAAGCCGCGGGTGAAATAAGCTATAAACATAATCGTTCTAGAGGTACATTAAAGTTTATCATGACTACTCAGTGTCATTTTCTGTGACTGTTCCATATTTAGTTTGCCAGTACTTCACTACCTCTACATAGTATAAAACAAAAGTTCGCTATCCGCCGTCTGTCTGTCCCTATGTATGCTTAGATCTTTAAAATTACGCAACGGATTTTTTAAAAATTACGCAACGGTTTTTTTAATTGTTAGAGTGATTCTTAAGGTAAGTTTATGTATATAGTATATGTATATTGAACCCGTGCGAAGCCGGTGCGAGTCGCCAGTAATATATGTATAAGTTACAATTTTTTTTTAGGTTTTACCAAAAATTGCGGTAACTTTTGAGCATATATTCACTCAACTCATAAACACGACGTTGCTTGATAAATATCGAAGACCCTTGCTCACCTCGAGAGAAAGGAAAAGTATGGGCTGGGTTTTAAAAAAAAATCTCAGTAGTAGCACGGAGTCTATGGCATTAGGCTCACGGCTCACCCCTATTACATGAGACTCTGGGCTCGCTGCCATCGCAGCGGTAAGTCGCCTCTTTGAGGAGTGGCTTGAGAGACGCTACGGCGTCCTCACCTACCGCCTGACGCAGGTCCTCACCGGACATGGAAGTTTCGGGAGGTACCTGTGTCTGATGGGGCGGGAGGAAACGCCCGGGTGTCATCACTGCGAGGACCGCCCTGAGGACACGGTGGAACACACGGTGGGAGAATGCCCTTCGTGGGCTGAGCACCGCCGTGTCCTCAGGGAAGTGATCGGCGATGGCGACCTCTCGCGTCCGGGCCTAGTGCAGGCCATGATGCGGAGCGAGGGGGACTGGGATGCCGTCTCCTCCTTTTGCGAAGCAGTCATGCTAGCTAAGGAGGAGGCGGGACGCGTGAGGCAGCGAAGCGCTGCCTCCTGGCAACCCAGCCATCGCGAAGGACACACCGGGCGTCGGGGATCGCGAGACGATCTCCGGCCACCGTAAGCGCGGGCCTGCGGACGGCGAGCATGGGTGGCTCCCCGTCCGACCAGAAACAGACCTGAGCGTACGGCGCGTCGCGTTCCGCGCGCGCCTCAAAGAGCCATCAGACCACCACAGATGGGGCCCAATACGGCCGATGCCGATTCGGAGTCGCGGAGAACCTAACGGGTAACCGGGGCTCCGGCTCGACGTGCAGGTGAAGGAACGGAGTGGTTTTTAGTCAGTAAGAGTCTGACACTCCCTCCCGCCTCACCCAGGCGGGAGAAGTCATTCGATGATTTTCCCCCCTTAAAAAAAAAAAAATTACATGAGACTCATAAGATAAATAGTGAAAAGTGGGTGTAACGTTGTACAGTGGCATAATGTGCACCTCTGCCTACCCCTTCGGGAATAAAAGGCGTGATGTTATGATAGTTATCATAATAATTTCAATCATAATAATGCTTATGGTATTCGATTTGATACATTCTCTATGTCACTTGAACTTCAAAATCGATACGTTCTACTCGGTTATTATGACGTCCTAGCTAGCTATTAGCTTTGCGTTCTGCTCTGCTCGGCGCTCTGATTGGCCGGCACCAATGAACCAGCCAATCAGAGCGCTGAACGCGGTCTCGTTTGGATTACGACTTACAAACGCGTACTAAGCCCTAAGGTCTCAATGTTTACGAAAGCGCCTACAGCAGCAATCATAAGTCAGGAATCAGTTAATTCACTGGGAAAATTCTATCAAAATCTGTTCAGTAGTTTTTGATCTTATTGCGAATTGTGAAAAGACGGGCGCTACAGGAGAATATTACAATATCTATGAAAATATTCTACCACAATTAATCCAATCACAAAATTGATACCATAACAATATCACTCCAGTTTACCTGCGGACAAATTAATTCAGTTTGTTCCTAATGCGATTAAATACTTGATACATTTTGTGTATTTCCTCCAGTCACCATGAACGATGGCTGACAATCAGTCTTTGCTTAATTGGATCAGCAAGATGACTTCATTACGGCATTTACGTCGCTTTTGTATTTTAATAAATTGCTGACTAGGACGATAGACTGTTTCGAGAAGTAGAGAATGATTTTTTTTTAAGCGTTGCCCCACGTTATGATTTTCTCCTGTGTCGTGGGTGCGTTTACAAACATACAAGTTCACATACACAATGACACCCAGGTCCGAAACAACAATTTGTGGATCACACAAAGTGTTGTCCCGTGCGGGAATCGAACCCGCGACACGTTGCACGGCAGCCGGTTGCCCAGCCACCGCACCAGCCGTGCAGTCAAAATTATTCTATATATTGTCTAGTCTAAAATTAATCTAGATATTATGTATAGCCTAGCCCAATTTACGTAGATCTACGTGACATACGAAATGTACCTCTAGGAAATACTTAAAATGTTAAGACAATACCTAAGTAGAACATTGTCCTTCATAACATGTGTACTCGACTTACTATTGTGTTATTGTTTTATCTCGCGAAAGTGAAATTCCACTCGCTTTTGTGATGATATGTTGCAAGGGAGGAGTGTAGAGCGATCAGAATAGCGATTAGCGATGTTGTTTAACAACCTGGCTATATCAATGTTTTTAAGCACATTTATTTATTAATTTAAGATTTTTACACAATTGGGTATTGGCCTTAATCAAAAATAAATTATTTCGACAGTCCAATACAATAAAATATTGAAAAATAATCATACTTTCATTAAATAATTTTATGACTAATTTAATTTTAGTATATAACCAGCAAATTACTATGAAATAAGTATTCTGTTTGACACTAAAAGCTAAAAAAAAAACGTGACGTCACAATACACAATGTCATACAAAATTCATACTACATTCAAAAGTATTGAATTAGACTAGTTGGCAAGTACCAAATTGCGTAAGGAAGATTTAATGCTGACAGCATTCTCTATCAGTCCTCAGTCATCCTTAGGGTGGTACACACGGCTACACATCGAGCTTTACATAACCAGCATAAACTGAACGTTAAATGTGCGGAAAGATGATGCGACGCGATACCAGGATAAACTGGTTTTGTATAGATTGATGTGTGGTCGTGTGTACAAAAATGTATCTGGTGGTAAGGTGCAAAAAGGGTATGAATGGTAGTGGTATAACACATGCATATCGACTACCGTGCATGACGATTGTGTTGTAATAATAGCAAACTTCTTCTTGATATTTTTGTCTTAAGCCTTTTTTCATGTCACTTTGTAAGAAACATGGCTTTTTCGGGTGAATATTTCAAGACTTGATGGATTACTAAATGTTTATATATAAAACTTATAAATTTCACCGTTCTATTTCGGGGCAGATTAGCTATATAAGCTATCAAACTGGTCTCTTCTATACATATTTCTAAACTCGCTATAATCTATTCCCTTGTACCACGCAACAAGAGGATGCGACCTGTGAACTGGCGCGTATTATTTAATATACTTATGTTTATCGCGGGTTCTATGTTACCCCGGATTTTGTAACGTTTCACGTTTAATTGCCTGTTAACATAACATTTTAACAATACCTAGAATTTAATCGCCATCTTGTTTCGTCATTCGAAAAGTGGATTTTTAACTTGAAATAATGAAATCTGTTTGATTCTCTACAACATATTTAGATAATTTGGATTCCTTGCTTATTTTTCATTATATGTAAAAACCCACGGTAAGCAAGTAAACATTCATTTACAATTACAATAATTGTTATACACATCTGTGTGAACTTAATAGCAATTTTGTATGTGTGGGTAATTACTTTTTCATTTTGCTTTCGGTGCTTATCATAAATAAATATATTATTAGAAAACAGGTGAAAACTTATGTTTAATAAAAATGTCATTAGAACGACTAGATAATTAACCTCAAATTAACAAACAGAGAAATATTGGTTGCCAGTACAAGCGTATTGCCAGTCTGATGAATCTCGAACGATAAAAAGGGAGCGGTTATGAATTCGACACGCCCTTTATACCTAATTAAATTTTCCTCTACCTTCAAAGATTCCCAACAATATATATAATACAAATGAATAGTGATGTAATATATATGACACATAACATAACATCACGCCTTTTTATCCCCGAAGGGGTAGGCAGAGGTGCACATTACGGCAGTTAATGCCACTGTACAATGTAACACCCACTTTTCACTATTTCACTATATATATATATGAATAATTTCAAATATTACAACGTACACACGTTTACTATTTTTTGAGGAAATTTTTAAACTCCCATAAAATTTTATTTAACTAATTCAATAATTTTGCATGCCGTAAGGCAAAATGTACTGGGATTCACCATAAGTTATAAAACAACATATTTGTTACCTACATTTTTGGCAAATAAATTATTTCTTATTCTTATTCTTATTCTTATTCTATATATATCTAGCTATTCTATCATAGCTACATTTTTGGCTATCTTTATTACCTATCCTAAATTCCATATTTTTCTGCAAAATCAATAGCCAATACATTTCCTTTGTTAAATAACGATTAAATAACAAAGTGTGGCTTACGTCAGTTGGTAATTATCATTATTTTATGGTCTCCTAGTAGATAAGATGAATTAATTAAAACTTGTATAGGCGGGTAGGAAGCGGGCTGGTCAAATTGTCCGAATTCCTTTGGTAAAATGTTACTTCTTGTAACATTCTTTATCGATTTATTTTCGTTCTTGCTTTGTTATGATTTCCTGGTAGTTTTACGGTTGCGTTGCCTTTATAATAAAATTAATTTAGTAGAGACGTATTGCAAACTCATCCACGTCTCTCTTCGGCAATTTTTAGATTGACGATATTTACAAATTATTTTAGCAGGCTTTTAGTGTACCACAATAGTTCAGACACAAATTAATAAAGAGATCTTCAACAGTAGCCCCAGCGGTCCGATTATCGTTACCAACGCCCTCTATTACATCTAATCATAACTGTCAATACCAACTTTATTTATTTTTATTTATTAATTAGTATCAGGCAACGAAGGCCCATATTAAAATATCATAATACAACAATAATTATTAGCGGCAGCTACACCGGTACCATTGCCGTGTAGTAAAATAAAAACCGTTTAATTTTATGCAATTTGAACCCTAAACTCACGTCTATAACAGTTATTTACATGTCCCACTTAAGCTGCAAGGTTGGTGTGTGGTTGTGGTCAGTCCATCAGGCTTACTGTCCATCACACAACCCGATATCCGACCATCATAATGTTACCCAGTAAATGTGTCATTACCATCCCGTTGACAGCTGACAGGCTACGATTTAGGTAGAACGCAAGAACTGCGTCTATTGGTCTTTTGTGATGTGCGATACAATGGTGCCTACCATATTTCTGCACGACAGATCGCGCTTGTGTGTTCTCGTACTTCGTCCAATAAGGAATTTGCTAGTGTCACGCAATTGGACGTTCATAATTTGACAGCTGCTGTGATTGGACAAAATAAAATCTCTTCATCTGGAGAAGTAAACTATGGTAGCTCCTTAGTTGGTCATTGAAACTTTGCATTCGTTTATATATTCTCGGAAATGCATGAATGAAAGGGTTCTCAATTTCTCAATGTGGTATCGTACTCGATCAGGACCGCGGAAGACGGCAAGGGTTGCCGGGGGCGCGGAGCAGGAGTAGAAATGAGATGGTTTTTAATCCCAGTAAGAGTCTTCCACTAGCAGATGAGGTGGTGTTAATTAATACTTATGAACATTTACAAATTCATAATCATGACAATGACAAGCGAATGTAACATTTCTTTAATTCAAACGTGCGCCTCAAACAATGAGAGTTTAATAGTAAGCCATCCATTGTTACCAACATTACAAAACAAGAGACGGTTACGAACGAGATTTATGCAATATCTTACATGTCCCGTTGACCTGGTACATATCAGTTCGTTTAGTGCTTAGAAAAGCTGCAGAACATACTTAATAGAATAATAGAAGTTGAGTACACTTGTACGTAAGAGTACATATATTTAAGAGCCCACTATTTACTTGATATATATGTAGACTGGATACTAGCCTTCTCTGATGAACCTGAACCATTTAAACTGCAACCATACATCGCCAACTGTAGCGACTATGGATTTTTAAGTGTGGGAGAGCCATGCTTCGGCAAGATGGGACGGCTCGACCAGAATGACACCACGGCCTCACAGGAAATCGACGTTAAGCAACGCTTGCATCGTGTTAGTGAGCTTATCGGAGGCCCAATTATCCTTTTCCCCCTTTCGGATCAGCCCAATTCCTGAATCCCCAATAATCCTCGAACTTCTAATCTCCAAAAGGCCGGTAACGCACGTGTAAACGCCTCTGGTTTTCTAGGTGTCCATGGGCGACACCGATTGCTTACCATCAGGTGATCCGTCTGCTTGTTTACCGGCTTATGCCATAAAAAAATCTTTTATAATGGAGAAGACCCATAGTTCAATAATGGACTATCACGAGAAGGTTATAGTTTCAATATGTATTCAGTTTGCTATTTCTATTTAATTTTAACCTATCATAAATATAGTTTGTTCTCACAATTGATTCAGTTCTGAGTAATGAAAACATAGTGAATCAGTGCTTCATTGGCAGGTTATATTTAAGTCAGAACTAGAGGACGTATAGAGGTGAATCATTACCACCTTTTTTGTATGGTTTCCTAGTACATGCCAGTCTAAATTATTATGTATTTCTATAATAAATAGGCGGCCTGACTATTTTCATTTCGTTTCACTAGCTCTTTTATTAATGATTTATCTCCATTTTGTATATTAATTATGCTTCAGAAAATAAAATAGTCAAATCAGTTTCTTTACTAAATTTTTACTATAACAAGTATGCAAGTCACACAAGCGTTATTTTACAACTAGGAAAACAGGTAAACCGAAGGAAAACTTAAAATAAATTAATTAAATATAGGTAAAATGTCTTTTCCTAAAAAAGTTTGCCAGAAAAACAATAATATAAAATTCTACAAATAATGGCTAAACCCAATTACCAAATTACTTGATTTATCATACTCATTACTTAACTAAATAAAGCATAGAGACTCAACTAATGGGTTCCCGGTAAAATATGTGTAAAATTAATTATTATTTGACTTCCCTCTTTTATCTGTCAGTGTTGTTGTATTACAGCTAAATATGGAATGACTAACGCATTGTTATTTCATATTTTATTTTAAATACTGTGCAATTAGTTGAACGACAGCCTTTATGAGCTAACGTACCGTGACATTTTAATTAAATTAAAAAAGAAAATCAAACGAAGAATACTTAACAATTCATTTTTCGAACAGGTGTTCCAATTTCATGTGTCAAAAATAAGATCTGCCAACTTTATAAAAATAAAGTGTATTTTTTTTCTTTGGACTAAGGAATCAGTGATAGTGCCAATGTGAAACCTTTATCGTTTGTTAATAGTAAAGTGCAGTGCAATGCTAAGTTAGTGATAAAGTGCCAGTGTTATCAGTTCACAGTGGGTATGAGTCGCGGATGGAAAAAAAAGTTCACTTGGATCACAGACGGAAAACTAGCAAGACTATGGGTTTGTTCATATATATACCTATATGATACGCAACTAATATTTCAATATACGAAGTGTCTCATAAATAGTGGTTCAGACTTAAAGGGTTCCTATAACAATCTATGTTTTACTGTAGATCCTGACTTACAGGAGTTCCATCGGTTTTGGGACGCTGTGGCGAGCTTGTCCCATAACAGTCTATGACATACAAACTTTTTTTTTATTTGACCCTGTATGCATAGAGGAAGTGCAGGTGTTTTAAATTATTGTTAGATTGTGTCCATTAGGCTATTAACTGATCAACTATTACGACGACGACCGTCTTAGAATGCCACAGTTTAGCAAAATTCATGTTAAGTAAAAACGCGGGTTAGTCACGTGAATATACAGTGAGCTGCGCGACGTCGCGGTCGCCGCGACCGCGCACGCTGCTCATGAGGAAGAACCCCTCTGTGGTTCGAAACTAGTAGACTTTCTTTCTCAGTATATTCACGTGAGTAACCCGCGTTTTTACTTAATTTTGTATGTCTCATGATAGTTATTATAAAAACAAAACTCATGTTATTTTAAAATGCACTGAAAAATTATCTCAAAACTGATTTATGTGAGGAAAATAAACATATAGGTAACATGAACATGGTAACAGGAAAACTACATAAACTTCCTTAAGTCATTTACAATTAACTACTATATTCTGTTGTTTTGATTTAACGCAATAACTTATTTAGCGGAAACCCAGTTTCGATGCACGGCCAAAACATATAATCATGATTTTTATAATTTTCAAAGGAATGAGCAGTAATAGTCGAGGGTCTAACATATTTAACAATTGGGTCCAACCCTATAATAATCTATATACCTCTATATAAAAGAAAGTCGTGTTAGTTACACCACTTATAACTCAAGAACGGCAGAATAGATTTGGCTGAAAATTGGTAAGGAGGTAGCTTATAGCCAGGAGACCGACATAGGATACTTTTTAACCAATACCTTTTTTTACTTTTTACCGAAAATCACGAACGCGGACGGGAAAAAATGGGATTACGCGTACGAAGTCGCGGGCAGAAGCTAGTATACAATAAGAGCGTATTCCTTTTGAAAAGGCCGACAACGCACCTGTGACTCTTTTGGTGTTGCGGGTGTCAAACCGCAACAAAAAGAGTTATATACACCTGCTCTTCAAAGAAATAATTAAAAATCATACGATTTTTTTAAGACTAACAATAAGGGTCTTTGTACACATACAGACCCTCAGAAACCACACCAGTGTATCAGTTTGGTACAGTCATACCGAGCCGATATGCAAAGGAAGCTGTTATCTGCATCACTGTCCGCTCCAAATAACAAGTTTTATGGGTCAAAAACATGGCGGAATTTGCACTGGAACGCTGACAAAAACATTGAATTGATTCCACTTTATTAGTTACAAATTAGATAATTTTCCGTTTTAGTTACTTAAGTAATTTATTACTTAATGTTTAAGTACAGTTACATACCCAGTAAGTCAAATAATAAAGACAAAAAAACAAGGGTGGTGACAGAATACTACCCTGAGGAACGCCAAATTTTAAATAGCGTCAATAATGTAACGAGTGGAGATCCATTCCACTGATTCGACAGAATTTAAGAAAAGAAATAGAATGGATCAAAGGATATTTTACACTACAATGAGTAACTTAATAGTTTTAGTTACGTAAATAAAGATTCAGCAACAAAATATTACAGTTCAACTACTTCTTAGTACGACCCGTTTTTTCCCTTTAGTTGTGACGTTAAGCTAATTATCATGTCATCATTAATTAATAAATAACCATATTAAACAGCTCTTCCCTCGTATTTTCATAAAATTAAGTTCCTCTTTTTGTCGATAGGCGGAGCTAGTGGCGGCAGTGAGGCGGCGGGGGCGCGGTGACGGGAGCGACGATGATGAGGACCTGGGTCTACCGCAAAGCCCACCGGCATCACCTCCTACAGACAAGGTTGAAAAGGTAAGGCATTATTCTCTGGAAACAAACCTTATTTTTGTACAACGCCATCTGTTCTTTAGTAGTAGTACTTTTGTAAAACGAGTCAAGTGGTTGAGAGTTAATTAGACAAGACATTAAGGAGACTGCGATTTAAGATGCAAAAATGTAAAAAAAAATTAACCACATACGAATATAAATCTTAATTAAAAATCGCTATTTGGTGTGTGGTAGTCGTTGTAGCGACATCTAGTAACATAACTTAAGCACTACAATGAGTTGTTAAACTCAGCAGTTTCAGAGTAACAAAATAGATGTCGCGACTGTTAACAAGACACCGGTAGGCAAAAGTAATAATCCTAGTTTTGTCACAAAATAGTCATTAAGTATGATAAAATTCATACGGCTTCCAGTTCCGCACAACTTCATTCAAATATTCCAACATAACAATATAAATAAGCCAATAATCTATGAAGGACGTTTCTACCTAATAATAAAATATAATAGGATTATCATTGGCACGTTTGCATAATAATCTTTTACGTAAACTGGATTATGACTTATAATAAATAATAAATAAAAGATAACTAGTATAATTTATTAATCAAATTGTGTACTAGACTATGCAAAATGTGTATATTAAAAAATCTAGGTTGGTCAAGTGAAAATGACTTTCTATTGTTACTTGACTAGAATTACATATGGTAATTATTTTATTACTGCAGTAAAATGTCAATATGAAGCATTTGTTATAGTAATTGAATAAGGGCCAATTTTCGGTTATCAATTAATTACAAGAACAAATGAATCATCAATTAATTCTTAACTTTAGAATATAGTTGACAGTTGACAGTTTTTAGTATGGAAGAATTGTCAGGACACACACATCTTTGTTCCCGCAACGAAGTGGATCAGAAGATATTATAAGAGGAGAAGAAAAAAAATCGAAACGATTATAAAAATTACTCCTACTTGACGAAGTATCATCAGCACTCTATCTACTTTCCATTAGCAACAAGGCAGGAATCAGGTCTTAAATTCCCAAGGGATGAATCCCTGCACCTGCAATGCCCTGCCTAACACCCAGGAAAATATAACGAATACAATATCGACCTCGACATCACTTTCACCGTTGCGTCTGCGCCTGCGCTCATTCTGCAACACTCAATCAACCGCAGTTTATGATACACACACGATTTATGGATTAAATGTGTTATTGCCTTTGTTCACGCGGTAGCCTTATAAGGGTGGTCGGTGGATTGAGCTGTTTGTATTCGATTATGATCTACTTCTTCGCTGACATGGTTAAGACCGCGAAACCGCGTGGGTCTTGAACAGTCTTGATTCCATTCTTGTCTCTTAACTTTCGCGGATAACTTAACGGGTTAACGGGGCTCCGGCTCGACGTGCAGGAGAAGGAACGGGGTGGTTTTTAGTCACGTAAGAGTCTGACACTCCCTCCCGCCTCACCCAGGCGGGAGCAGACATTCGATGACTTTCCTCCTTAAAAAAAATCTCTTGACCTTCACCTGACCCTTTATGAACTCGATACTCCAAAGTATTTTAAAGCACCTTCAATGGTTTTTAACGTGATGCATTTGAACTAATAAACTTGATATCTTTACATTTAAAGGGATACAAAGTGCTGAATTTCTTGATTGTAGTTCTAGTTACTGTTTTGAGTTAATTTTCATCATGATCCTGTAGGAAAACGAAAATAAATAGCTTACTTTTACGTCCTTCTGTTAAATATTTTCAGTATTCAAACAAAAACTTTAAATTAAAAAGCTCCTCAATATCTCTTTTATTCAATTTTCTCACTAAGCAAATTCATACTCAAACGAAATAATAATAAAATACCCTGAAACAAGCAGAAACAGTTGAAACATATACTGTCAGTCAGCTATCAGTGCTCGGCAGCTGTCAGCCCGCATGACTACGAAACTAAGTGAAAAGTGAAAATGTGTTATCATTTGTAAATTCAGTTGGAAAGCACCTTTATATAGGTAGATACTACATTTTTTTTGTAATTCTACTACCTACAACTGTTATTATGTGCTGGTACATAAAATGACTAGACTCAAGTATGTCATGACACCCCTATCGGGTTGTATTGTAACAGGCTTTTGGTTTTTTGTAAATAACTCAATAATGTTGTCGGGTCCTATAATTCCCCTTACATCTCTTCTTTTCTTATTTTTATTTCTGCTCTTTTCTGTAAGCACTATTCTACAGTACTATTAGTACTAGCAAAATACGTCCCAGATCTGTCTAATGGTTATTAATTTCTTTTCCTGGTTAGAAAAACCTTTTTCTGTGTCACAAATTTTGCGTAGTTATTGCGGTATGGGGCTTGAACACTTTCTTCGGGAGTCTTATGGGAATGGCATGGTGATAGGTGAAGTTGAAGATTGCGTCAGGAAAATGACATGTGTAATCGAAAATTTGTGAGATTATCGGACGCCCAATTTACCCCTCTCTCCAATCCCGGAATTCCCAACACTCCTCAAATTCGTAATCCCCATAAGACCGGGTAACGCACTTGTTACGTCTCTTCTGGTGTTCCGCGTGTCGCCTGTCCATGGGCCGCGCCGACTGCTTACCATCAGGTGATCCGTCTGCTCGTTTACCGACTTATCCCATAAAAGTTATAATACCATTGTAACGTAATAAAATAATGTATAATAGTTTTACCTATGTGGTAATAAGTAAAAAAAACCTTACAGTTAATAAAAACGGAATATTAATAACCAATCCTGACTCAGTAATTTTCATAAAAGGTAACCGTAATTTTGCACGCATGAGTACAAAACCTAGCTCTAGGTGCCTGTTTGTGACATACGACTGTTACGGCTACTTTTATAGCCTCCCATTGTTTAGTACCGTTGCAACGGGACCATAGACGATGCTTCATTTACTTTTTAAGACCTTGTGTGACATTTCAATGCTTGCACTATTGACACTTGAAGAAAACTGCCAAAGAATCTGTGATTAAATTGTTTATTATAATTTAGACGTTAGAAAATACTTTCTGTAATGTATTTTGGTTTTAAACATCGCCTGTCTACTGGTTTAGTTGATGGAGATATGTTATGTACTTGTTTTTTTGGAAAGCGAGATTTAAAGATTATTTTTTATGTGAACTTGTGCGAGGCCAGGTCCCATAATACATAGACATATTACCTTATTTCTGCTAAAGATTGTACATCGATAAAACCTTGAGCATGTCCATCGTGAGCCACAACTGAACATAGGCATTGTCAGGGTATTGAAAAACATCACAGTCAATATCTAGACCTACGTAATGCATATAGTCTGTATCACACACTCGATGTATAGGCACTAGTTTCGACCCTTATAACATGCACTTTCCAAAAGACCTACCATAAATTGGCTGAACTAGATACACTTACAGGCCCAAATATATAGCAACATAATAGGCACAATTACTGTCAGGCGACATCCTAATACCTAATACTTAATAGGATAAGTAAATCAATAGTACTTTGACATGTGGATGACGTAAGCAGCAACCCTGACCGTCACTTGTGTTAAATATTGTATGAGTATCAAGTTGTATGGCTTGAACTGAGTCACTGCGGTATGGGGCTTGAACACTTTCTTCGGGAGTCTCGTGGGAATGGCATGGTGGTAGGTGAAGTTGAAGATTGCGTCAGGAAAATGATACGTGTAAACGAAAGGGTAATCCAAGAAAATGTATCGAATGTTGCCAGAGTTACATGCGAAGCAAGCGTTTATGGGTACTTTTTTTTGAGGGGGCAAAATCATCCTATGAATTATAGACATGGGTGAGGCGAGAGAGTGTGAGACTCTTACTGACTGAAAACCACTCTGTTCCGACTCCTGCTTTGATCCAAAGCCCCTGTAACTCGTGAGGTTGTCCTCAGCTCCATAGTATAGGGAGTGTTTGGTTTTAATTTCGTCATACGTACCTAGTTAGGCGCAGAGACCCAGTCGACTACTGACTCTATTATGCCATGCAACAAAGACAGTTATAGCTTCGTATAAAGTATCTGTTTTCTGTAATAAATATAGCTATTCAGTATAATGAACTATGACAACTATACACTTTTCGAAAGACGTAAAACTTGCAATAAAAATCTGGTCGTTTACCCTTCATTAATAAGACACATCATCTATGGTGCCTATAAGGCCTATGTTACACCCACATTTTCCAACAATATCACCATGTAAGTACTTCGATTGCGAAGCTCTTCTAATCTATACGTCACACCGACACTACCATTTAAGGCTTCCACTATCTAATAACAAACCCGCCAGTCTCACCGCGACCTTACGCTGTGTTGCGCGCGCGATAAAAAAATACATTGATTTTTTTATTTTGACGTTTGATTTTACCGCGGGAGTTTGTGATTTGACATTTTTAGTTTTTAAAGTTATTTTTTTTTTGAATTATAAATAGTGTTGTTTAGCAATAGTTTTTTTTATAAGTGACTGTGATTTTAGTGCAGTTTATAGTGTTAATTAGTTTTATTTTTTGGGTTTGACTATTATTCACTTATTGGTAAGATTATTGGGAGTGTGAAAATAATACGGTTTTAAATATATTTTTGTGAGATTTGAGGTATATGACAAATTCAAATCAATTATTTTTAAGCACCTTTTTTATAAAAAAATATTAGTTAGATACTTTAGGTGTTATATGATTATAATAGTAATAGTCACTAAATCAACACCAGTCAGTGTTAATTACTTAAAATATAACTCTTTACGTAATTAAGTAAAATATTAGGAACAAGCACATACGTAATAGAATTTCACACACCTAAGTTAGTACATAAGTGAATTCACACGTTAATAGAAATCGCAAAAAGATCCGTACAAAAGTAGATAATGGAAAGCAAAAGATTTATTAGGCATCTTCTTTTAACTATTAAGCCCACGATTACCTACCAATTATTCTATCCATTTAAACATGATCTTTATGTAAACAATATCTTTAATTTACATATTTTTGCTAATAAATATGAAAAGTATTTATAAACTAAGCAGGAAATTCTGTTTTATAATAACATTGATCGATTTTATTTATTTATTTATATAAAAATGTTTATTGTGTCTTGTTGCAAATACTCAGTGATTCGTTGTATTATGAATTTCTCTTCGGAAAGAATGGAAAACTTGTAGTGTGAACAAACAGACAGTCATTCGCATAATAGAATATATGACGCACAAAAAATATGTCAGTTTAAAGATTTACTACTGTAAACGGCATCACTTTGATGATTTAGACTTACTTAGTTCGTTCATTTTAATTATAACTTGTTCGATTAAGTATTTCTCCATTTTTTATAAAACTTACATCGTTTGAACGTCTCACATAATATACTTACATAAATAATTTCATTTAGTAAATCATTGTAATCGAATAAAATATACATTTTATAATTCGAATAATAGACGAGTACATTTTATTTCACATCACTATTTTCTAACAGTTCCATGTTTAAACTCCGAATTATAAAATGGAATTGCAATTGTTTTTTTTTTGAGAAGTCATAATCGACATCTCTTTTGCTTTTTTCAAATCGCCCAATTTGCATTCATCGATAGTCATTTTCGTATCGATAGTATTAATTATTGCGTTGGAATATTATTATGATTTCACTAAAAACCCTATAACATTAAACATATTCCAGAAACGTAAATTCTTGTCACTAGATACTACGTAAAAATTCGACATATCACAATGACAAAACAAAAAAAAACAAATGACATTACATAGACAATAGAAAGCAACTTAGTATTGCGTTTCCTTACATAGAGAAAAAGTGATTTACAGTTAAACAGATAGAATCATTAATTATTTCTTTGACATAATTCAGTTGTAACTGTTATGTAATGCAGTTGAAAAAACTGATTAATAAACTGTCAAATACCAAGCGGTCACCGGCGACCGCAACCTATTGTTCTATAATTGTGTCTGCAAAACCGGTACTCGACGAGTTAAACCACAATTTAAACGCTTCAATGGTTTGCATGTTGAGCTGTTTAGTTTTTTTTGTTAACCGTAAAAAGCTAATATGAAAAACTAACAGAGTTTAAGAAAAATATAATAATTATAAGATAGTTGAATTATAGATAGAATACTTGATACTTTTACTTATCCATAACTAATACAAGAAAATTAAAGTTAATTAATTGTCTTCCATATCTTATTTATATTCTAACTAGCTTATGACAACGGTTTCGTCTGTATGGGATAAAAAATTGAATATACGAGTATGTGTCGCGGAGAACCTAACGGGTTACCGGGGCTCCGGTTCGACGTGCAGGAGAAGGAACGGGGTGGTTTTTAGTAAGAGTCTGACACTCCCTCCCGCCTCACCCAGGCGGGAGAAGTCATTCGATGATTATGCCCCTTAAAAAAAATGTGTCATCCAAACCATTTTTTTTATTAATTTATTTATATCAGACAACGTAAGCCCATATTAAAATTCAATAATACTATAATATACTACTACAATTGTAACTTAAAATGCTATAAATATATTATGTAAGTAATAATCTACTCCTGTTTTAAATTTCATCTCGATCCTTTCAGCAATTTTGACGTGAAGAATAACACAAACAAACAAATACAATACACAACTTTCGCATTTATAATGTTGGTAGGATATTCGACTGCAAATTATAAACAGTTAATAAGTAGGCTGTGTAATCTACGGTTTTATAAAATTAAGGTTAAGTATGAATTTAGTAAAGTAATGAGAATATAATCCATATTGAACGTGGTTTTAATACTATGTAATCATAAAAATCGTACATTCCTATATACTGAGAGGGTAGTAATCGGATTTACGGATTATCGGATTTGTTAATCGAATCATTATTATATATTCTTCATCAATCATTAAAACGTAACGTTGCCACAAATTTTTCATGTGGGGTTCATTTATTATGACTATGAAAGACTATGCATAATTAAAACTGACGAGTTCCTCACGTAAATATATACTGAGAAAAGCTCCACTAGTTTCGAGTCACAGAGGGACTCTTCCTGGTGAGTAGCGTGAGCGGTCGCGGCGATGTCACGCAGCCTACTGACATCGCCATTTTTAGGTAATTCAGTATGTCTCACGATTGTAAATGAGTAAATGTAATTTTGCTCCAAAAAGTAAAAAAAAATTAATATCTCACGCTTTCACGAATTAATCCGACAATCCACTCCGTTTTATATAAACTAGTCCCTTATTAAGATACGTATGTAATAGGACAGTCTGTTGTGTTATTTCTTCATCCCAGCTGTTAATATGTCACATCCCGGATAAGTTCACATTTTCTACGGGTGCATGTCCCTTGAAGAGAAAGTTGGCATTCCTTAGCGGTTAAAGGCGAATAACCGGGATTGTTGAAACGTAATATGATTTATTAAAACGTCATATTTCATAAAAACATTTATTTTTCTCTTACAATTCATAAAAAGGGGTATCGTTATGAAATAGCAGGTCGACGTACGTAATAAACGTTTAATATTAAACTGACTCCCAGATAAAATCTGTAGTAAATCGGCCGTTATAAAAATTGAATATATAACAGTTTAATTGTAATATTTTGGTCCATTAATTAAATAAATCAAAGCCAGATTCACATTAAAAGTTTCAGGTAATATTATAAATATCTTCAATGAAAATTACGTTACCAGCTTCATTAATGAAACATAGACAGTTAAACTTGACACTTCACCCATGAATAACGGCGTACGAGTCGTACTCTGGTACAAAAACGTGTGACAACAAGTTTGCATCGAACCCAACACAATACCCGCTTCTTAAGCTTAGTTTAGACTGCGATGCATGATAACATCTTTGTTGTGACATCTACCAGATGTCGATTGATGAACATAGGTACTTCCTAATCAGCCTAAAAAGATAAATGTTAAAAGTATATATATATTTCGTCATTTCGTGACAGATCCCTAGTTATTGTTTGTATGAAAAATATTTTAATTGTTATGCTCCTAAATTATCCCAAGGACCCTAGTAGGTTACTAAAAAAATGAAATTTGAAATCACACTCTGTGTCTGACATTAGTTTCACAATGTCATTCTTAAAATATAAACTTAGCTTTAGTGAAACATGACTTTATGTCTAAAAGCCATTCACACCAATAAAAATAATCACGATTACTTTAAACAAAGTCAGTTAAAGCGTCTACTCGAGGTTTATGCTTCATTTTGCGTTTCACCGCTATGAACAGAAATTGTGTTTCAATACTTATTGTTTTACTCCTGGCTACACAGTATTATGTTGCTGTTAATTTCTTCACATGTTGTTGCAAAAACACCGTTGTTTTGACGTTGTTTTATTACTACAAATAGGGACTGGCTGTGAAGTTTATCCAGTACTCTTTTAAAAATATCATGCCTAATAACAATACATTTAATATAGCCAAGAGATGTTTGAGGTCACATTACATATCCTCCATTGCCATCACCGAAATTGTGTGCCAAAAATATCCATGTCTTAATCTAAACCCGATTAAAACACGCAGTAATTAAATAAATTCAAATAAAAGAAATCTGTCAAATAACCCTGACCCCGCCTTTATTTACTAAAGCGAATTAAATTTCGAAACAAATGAGACTAATTGCTGCCATTGTCTTAAACGATTAAGTTTGAGTGTTGCTAGCATTAATTAGAATAAAGCACGCGTAATTTGAACTGAGGTTCCGTAGGAAATACTGATGGAAATTGAGGTGTTATTTTTAGAATAACTTAGAAGAAAAATAATGATAAACACATGGTATGGAGGTAGAATTATTGTTTTCTATCAAATACCTCTCAACTATAGAGGTTATTCTTAGTCCTCTAAAAAGGTGTCTTAATAACTATCGTGAAAATGTGAGTTAGTGTTTCATAGGCAATAAGTAAGAGTAGCATCCTTTTATTTTCCAATCACACCATCTCTAAACAAAATATTTGACAGCTCTGTCAAAAAACAATCAGACATAAGAAACTCTACATTCAGCCTATACTTCCACAGATAACACAGGGAACCCAAATAAAGCCAATGTTACACAAGCGGGCCTTGCGTTCAGCCAATGCCAGTACGTTCACGAAGCAAGCAGCGTTGTTAATCGGCTTGTTCCTTCTGTAGCGTGCGTGATATTATCGTTATGTGTGTGCTCTCTGATTGGCTGAAAAACGCTTGTTACGTCTTTTATAACATAGATTATGTTGTAGGTTTTTTTAGGCTAAATTGTTTGGTTAACGCTTAATAGTTTGAACGATAATCTGTAACTTTTATAGAACCGTACTGCTTCGTAATATTACATTACGCCTGCCCTATGTCCGAAAATCATTTTTAATATCCAATTCCAAACATTTTCGGCTTTATTAGTCATTTAGTGTCTATTTCATAGATTTTCGTACTTCTCGATACTTATTAATATTCTGGAAATGTTTTCCAATCAAGGAAACTACCCTTAATTAGTTTCATAAGACGACAGGTTGATAATTCTCTTCGACGATGAATGTCCTTAAAATCGGTATGGTATTTCATATTATCCCGAAACCGACGTGAAACAACGCTTGTGTTGTATTTCGTTCATCGCGCGAGTGAGGTTACCGGAGACCGAATTGCTCTCCCCCCTACTCAATCTCCCCATCCCCAACAATCCTCAAATTTCTAATTCCCAAAAGCCAGTAACGCACTTGGTGTTGCAAGCGTCCGTGGGCGACGCCGATTGCTTACCATCAGGTGATCCGTCTGCTCGTATACCGGCTTATCCCATAAAAAAAGATCCTTTAGCTGTCAAACACCGCGAGAACACCGGTGGCCGCAACCTATTGTTCTTTAATTGTGTCTATGATGACGGTACTCAACGGGTTAAACACAGTTTTAACCAAAATTGGTATTTTTCCTAATAACACAGTAATTATTATAATTACAATAATATATTATGATGTTATAACAACGAAATATCAGAGTCATTGACCCACTTGCATTGTTTTGTCACGCGGAGATCCGTAATACAACAAAACCGACTCCTACGCATCCTGTCGATAAATTATATTATAGTAAATTCCTTCGGAATATTATGTTATGACACTGATGGGTCATTTGTGTTCCAGTTAAACGGGGTTTTTTGTATTTATGTGAAGGGAAACTATGAAAATTATGCGAATTGGTGTCATTTTTTTGTAATGGTAATTTTATGATTGAATTGTAAAGAGAACAGACTGAATCATGGACCTATTACGCATATTTATATTCAACGAGGTAGGCTACGAGGTTATTGTGTGGGTATTCTATTTGAAGGCTAGACTAAACTCTCATATTGTAGGCCCTAACAGTTGTGAGGTTTGAGTGTATCGCAAGTTTACTGAATTTAAGTTCAACACCTGTTTTACGTATCTATGACTTGATGTAATAATTGACAATTATTGTTTTCCATATGAATGTTGTTCTGTATGCTAATAGAAGCTAAAATAACATTTTTAAATGATATTTTAGCTTCTGCGACTGCCTCGTTGGCCGAGTGGTCGCAAGTGCGGCTGCCGGGCAAGGGGTCTCGGGTTCGATTCCCGGGTCGGGCAAAGTATTACTGGGTTTTTAAATAATTCTCAGTAGTAGCACGGAGTTTGGAAATGTGTCCGGTATATGGCAATAGGCTCACCCCCTATTACATGGGACTCATAACATAAATAGTGAAAAGTAGGTGTTACTTCTGTGTGCACCTCTGCCTACCCCTTCGGGGATAAAAGGCGTGATGTTATGTTATGATGTTATGTTAATAAATGAATTTGAATGAAATATGCTGGTGTCGGTTAAGATTAAAGAAACGTATTCACCAATCGTAAAACAAGTTCTTATACTAAGAAAAAATAATACTTTAAATCAAACTGAAAACTTGTAATTTACTTTCCATGTCCATATAGGAAACTGTAACAGTTTTCTAATTAAAATTTTATTAGCGTGCTAAAAACATAACGAAAATTGAAATATCTGTCAAAACTATACATTTCCTGACACTTTACTTGGAGTACATTTCAACGTAAAGTAACGCTTGAGTGCATCTACTGAAATAATTTTACACAATGACTTAACTGTTTCTTTTTATTACTAGTTTGTTTAATTGCATAATAATTAGGACGTCTGGTTTAAAGAGGAAGAGGTGTCATTTATTCTCATTTTCATTTTTACAAAAACGTTTGTTTTCTCTTTCTCTGTTAGTTGATTGTATGGACATTCAATAAAACTTTTTGTAACCAGTAAACTATGTATAGCACTATCCTTTAGCCCAGGCAGTATACAATAACACAATCACATAATATAAACATTACACAAGAATCGATTACGAAATTAGTTCATAACAATTTTCGCATCGCCAAAAATAATGTGGCAACATTGGAAAGCGCATCACTAATGTCGGAAATACATCCGGCGAACACGGAACGTTCGTTATTTGAAAATCCAATCCGTTCTCAATTTGAAACTGTTTCAATATTCATGGCGGGAAAATGAAAATGACGCTGACGTCGTAAATAGGTAACCTTTGCTCTTTGGTTTCAATTGAAATTGTTCTATGTAAATTACTTTTTAAGATGAATGTGACCATAGAGTATGAGGTTTTGCTATTGAATTATAGGGTCTATGAAACTTATATTTGTATTGTTTTGTATGGTTTAGACTACTAAACGATTATTATCTATGAGGTAGAGGTAGCTCTTCGTATGTTTTTATAATAACTATCATGAGACATAACTGCGCGCACGCTGCTCATGAGTAAGAACCCCTCTGTGGTTCGAAACTAGTAAAGCTTTTCTCAGTATATTCACGTGAGTAACCCGCGTTTTTACTTAATTTACCTCTTCGTATTTTACTCAACTGTAAATATAGAGGTAGTAATGTCCAAAAATATCGTTTTTTGCGATACCCAAACCCAATGTAAAGCGTGGGGATAATGGCAAGGTAACTTCGAAACTAAAATAACGCAAGCTGCAGGGTATTTCTACTTCATCACCATACCAGCCATAAGACGCCCACGGCCTACCCAAAGACCAGACCAACCATAGTACTTACCTAATTTTAATTACAAAGTGCAATGAAGCTTGCCTACTTCTTACAAAATTACAATGTTTTTTTACCTCAGAGAAAACAAGACAAATGTCGTTTTTTGGTTTGTATCTAAGATCCGTGAATTAATCGATTTAACACTGGGTGTTTTTTTAGTAAAATTGTGGGGAAACCTTCACGATGGTACTTAAAGAGGTCATTAGAAAATAAACCTTAATTTGACCTCCTTTAGTAATAATATACAATTGGCAGGTAACAGTTATTTGGACTTCATTGGTTAGAGGATCTAGGAACCTTACTCCCACTGCTTCTTAAGAAATTTTGGATTTGCTTCCTGAGTCTATGTTCTGAGCTTAGGAGTTTTAGTTTTTCAAAATTCTTGGATATAACACCTAGAATTTGTTTGGCATATGGGTAGAACTAAATATTAGCGTCTAATAAACAAAAAAAAAAGAGACTAGGAGCCGATTTTTCAATCATCAGTTAATTTTTAAATCCTTACTAATAGAGGTATTATAAATTGTAAAGTGAGCTTGTTCTGCTTTCACGCCGTAACTACTAAACCGATTGCTTTGAATTTTTGCAAACGTCAAGTTAGAAGTTCGGATTAAATAATAGGGTACTTTTTATCCCGGAAAAATTAATATTCCCGAGGGAAAACAAAAGTATTGGTATGGATGGCGCTGTGTGTATTGGTATATATGTCACATAGGCTACTTTTTATCCTTTTGTGATGCGAGCGAAGCCGCGGGTAAAAGCTAGTGTAGAATTATTTATTATTATTATTTATTTATTTTGGTTAACCAACATTTGTTTACACTATATACATTACTGATTAAATAGCTATAGAAACATTTACAAGTGCAACAATTAATTATAGGTTATTCCACATTCAAGAAATAAAACGATAAACAAAACATACAGAAAAATAACAAATGATTCCATGGGTGCATATCTATCTCAAAAAGAAAAGAATACTTTAGGATGTCAATTACTAATTAGAGATTTTAGATTGGAATAAATTGACAGTTGTCAGTGTTTAATATGAAAGAATTTGTTAAATATTCAAAGGTATTCCTCAGTTACTAGTAATCGGCCCTAAGCTGTGTATGAGGTTTTTACTAGAAGTGGATGGTCAAACCGTTACTTATTACCTTTACTTAAACCCTTTAGACGTTAAAAGGTCAGTTAGATGGTTGTCGTAATAATTATGTATGTATTAATTTGAAGGGCGACATAGTGACGACATAATTATAATTTTATTTATTAATATTTCCTTTCACAATAGCTAACGTACTGACAGTTGAATGGTATAAGTCTTTTTTTTAATTGCTAATAGGTATCTTCTTCTACCCTAATATTATAAAGAGAAAACATTTTCTTTTTGTTCGTTTGAATTAATTAGGCTCCTAAACTACCGGACCGATTTGCAAAATTCTTTTACTGTTGGAATCCTGCATTATCCGCGATGAACGTAGGCTATATTTGATAGAATAAAATAGAAAAGAAGAAAAATCTACCAAAAATCTCCTTATATTGCTTACACTGTGGAAATTATAGACAATATAGCAAAGTGATGTAGGGTCTTATAGAGGACATTAAGATCAACTTTAGTCTGTGATATTATATGTCTAACTATAACAGTCATCCCGCCGCCCGCGGCTGTTGGTAAGGTAGAAGGAAAAAGACCACGTGGCCGATCACCTAGCCGATGGTGTGACCAAGTTACAAATTACACTGGACTCTCTGTTTTGAAAGACCTGAGAAAAGCCGAAAACAGGACAAGATGGAGGGAAATAACTCAGAGAGCAATGAAAGCCTTTCAGGGGCAGGACTTTCATAAATGATGAAAGCGATCGAGAAGAAGATACAGTCATGCCATAATAACTAATTCGTTTTCTAAAAATATGGAATAGTACTGCAACTACAATAGAAATGCAATTATGACTAATACAAAAACCCAAATTCTGATAGAAGTTATTATTACGCGGACGAAGTCGCGGGGAACAGCTAGTAATGTATAATACCGTACCATTTAGTGGAATTGGTTTCAGCTCATTTAAGACGTAATTACGGACATGAAATCGTTAAATTCACTTATATAATATATGAAAAACGTATGAAGACAATTTTTAGTAGTACAGAAAAATCATTGATCAATACATACCTATAAATATTATAACCGTCACAATTAGTATATTTACAGATATAAAACAAGACATTGTTATATTTCATAACAGTTAAATACTAAAAAAATCAATCTTACACCATCCAATTAATGTAGACCTTACATTCCAAACATTTTATCAACAAGTAGGGATCTAAATAAAATGGATTTTAACAGCAATTTAACGTTGACCCGTGCTGTAGTATATTTTATTAGAGATAGTATGTCATGGTATAATGGAGGTTGCTTGTGAACGCTTTCTATGCGCTTTCCATGGTTCAATTGTTTTCACAGTTTAGTTGTAATATAACTAGTCAGTTAGATGTAATCCTAAGTTAAAGTTAAAGAGAAATGTCGTAATTGGTAGTTTTATACTCCACCATTGACGTAGAAATTTAATTTGTATGTTTATTTGTTGAGACCAATCTTCTGAACTGCTGGTCTGATTTTGATCGTTCTTGCTTGAGTAGGAGAGTTCCATTTGCCCTCGTGTTTAAATAATATCACAATAGAGGCACTAATAAAGTATTTTAAATATGTTGTGTTAACCGACATTAACCTGAATGTATTTATTAGATTTCTTAAACCAACATAACCACATATTCTTCATAACATCACGCTTTTTATCCCCGAAGGGGTAGGCAATGGTGCACATTACACTCAATGCCACTGTATAATGTAACACCCACTTTTCACCATTTATGTTATGAGTCCCATGTAATAGGAGGTGGGCCTATTGCCATATACCGGGCACAATTCCAGACTCCGTGCTACTACTGAGATTAAAAAAGCCTGGTAGTACTTTGCCCGACCCGGGAATCGAACCCGAGACCCCTTGCCCGGCAGTCGCATTTGCGATCACTCGGCCAACGAGGCAGTCAATCACAACATTTTTTTGTTGGATAGCCCGTTTATCGATAAAGCTATAGGCTATAAAGCATCACGCTACGATCAATAGGCGGCGCAGAGCAAGTGAAGCCGCGTGGAAGTAGATTTATATTTGTAATAATATACACGGTGACATTTCTTATGAAACTTACGATTATATTGCGGTGCAGATTTGTCATGTTGTAAATCCTTACTATAATATTATAAATCGGAAAGTGAGTTTGTTTGTTTGTTCCGCTTTCACGCCATAACTACTTAACCGATTGCTTTGAATTTTTGCAGATGTATAGTTAGAAGTCCGGATCAAATAATAGGGTACTTTTTATCCCGTAAAAATTTGTTATTCCCGAGGGAAAACAAAAGTATTGGTATAGATGGCGCTGTGTGTATTGGTAAATGTCACATTGGCTTTTTAACCTTTTGTGACGCGAGCGAAGCCGCGGGTAAAAGCTAGTTATTATATTTTAGGTGACCATTGATGTTGAGTTTGCAATAAGTAAAATTGTATTAGTTAAGGTCTAAATATTATTGTGTATTGTAAACTTGTTTGTGGTTCCAATCAAATAAAATATGAAATGCAAGTTACTAATGAAAAGCACATCATAAAATAACTCTTTAACACAATCTGTATCAGGTATTTGCAACGATCCATCATAAAAGGTTAAGCTATTTCAACACGTCATGACAAATACTTAAATGAATAAGTTCCGGATATTATCAGCCTATAAATAACTTATATTTTTATTGCACATACAGAAATCAGCACATCAACCTACTACAATGTATCAATTTTTGCCATTGAATTTCCAACTTCATTTCTAAACAATAGTGTTCAAAATCGAATAGGGTACACTGACCTGCTGCCCACAAATACTTTACGTTTTACATAAATATAAAACAATTTACCCAATTTCGTATGCAAATGCGCATATAAGAGATAAGCACTATTTACCGATATATATTATAATGAAATTATCTTTAATATCTACTTGTCAATATTGTCAGTAAAACAATTAGATTAGAACGCTATCAGTAAACATGTCTAATTAAGTAATCTAGGTCTTATTAATGACTAGGTATAAAACACCTTGTATAATGATATTTATTGTTTTTGATGTCTTTATGACGTTGGATATAAAGTCCTTTTTTGGGTAGCTTACGTGACCGATTGGAAGAAAATATTTGTTAGGCAATCGACTCGATTCTATGCGTTAGTGATGTATATTATAATATACCTACATCGCTCTCTTTAAAAAAATTTTCATACTGTACAAAATGATGTAGGTACATAAAGATACAAACAAAACTAACGAAAAAAAAATAAATAATAAAATAGAATGGTGTTATTTTTTTCAAACGAGCAGTCGGATCACCTGATAGTATGCGATCAGCGGCGCCCATGTTCTACGTTAATCTCGTCAAGCGTCTTTTATTTTGTCAAGCATCTGTCTTATATTTTGACCACCGTGTTATTAAAATCGACACATATCTTCTGCAAATCAAAACATTATGCTCATACAAAACTCTATACACAACATTAACACAAGCCTGAGTGAACCACAACTACATAATTACCCCAGACAGATGACATCCGCTCCAATCTCCAGTGAGATAGTCCCCTCTTCCGCTTCCCATTGCTACCGGCACTCCGGTAGCATGTCGGTAGACCGGCAGCCCGGTAGACCGGCAAAATTAGTGTTGTGACACTAACAATGAGAATGAACCCGTTTTTCCGGCGCAAACTGTAATTTTATGCGATTTGTGATTGTGATAGTGTTGTCTCTTTTTTAATAAAGTACTTAGTGGTGAATAATGGTTTATTTTTTTGTTTTTATCTAAATTGGAAAGGTATGCGTCAGTTGAGTCTTTAGTGCTCTCTCGAGTGTGGAGTTTTACGTTCGATGTCTAGGTGAGTAGGTACTTATGTGTAGGATATTGAGTTTGTTGAATTTGAAATATAATATTAGACAAGTCTTTAAGAATTGAGTGCTTAAAAAGACATAAATATTTAGTCAAACATGTATTTTGATTATATTTCTGCCACTTCAATATTATCAAGTTGTGTTATATTCCAACATAATGTCACGCCTTTTATCCCCGATAGGATAAGCAGAAGTTTACATTATACCACTGTACAATGTAACACCCACTTTTCACTATTTATGTTAGGAGTCCCATGTAACAGGGGGTGAGCCCATTGCCATATACCAGGCACAAATCCAGACTACGTGCTGCTACTGAGATTTTTTTAAAACCCAGTAATACTTTGCTCGGCCCGGGAATCGAATCTGAGACCCCTTGCCCGGTAGTCACACTTGCGACCACTCGGCCAATGAGGCAGATATATTCCAAATCACTCCTAAAATAATTTTAGCAAACCATGTTCACTTAAAACTTTAATATATTACACAAAAACGTACATTAACTAGATACACAGTAATATAATAAAATATGTAAAGTCGTTTCAATGACACACAGTGGAATAATATTCCACAAGGCTACACAAAAGAAATTCATACATACATAATTAAATTTCATCATACAAATTTAATTAGTGAGACCCAATTTAGATACACCCTGTATAAACAATATGGCGGTGTTATACATCACGTTTTATTCTTTTTGGAGTAGGCAGAGACTGTGTAACGCAAAATGATACGATTCTTGTTGGTATATCTTCATGCATGCTCGTCGATTGACGGTGCTATTAATTCAATCTTTGACTATGACGGTCTCTCTGCTTGTGTACTGTGTATATTTACTGTACCTGTGGTAAAAATATCACATGATTAATTCGTACACTATATTCAATGTACTTACTTTCTATCATAATCTTACTAATATTATAAATGCGAAAATATGTATATTAGTTTGTTCTCCTTCACGACAGAACGACTGAAGGGATCGTGATGAAATTTGGAACAGGGGTATATTATGGTCTGGTATAACACGATAGGCTACTTACATCCCACGGGCGAAGCCACCAGCAATAGCTAGTGATGTATATATAAATTGTACAGTTTCAAACAGAGATGTTATGGATATGAAATTTCGTATACGGATTCGATACGGATATAGAAATGATTATTATATCGGATACGGTTTCGGATAATTTAGGATATTCAAATTTTAAGGAATTTCAACAGTAAAATATAAATAGCTAATACAATGGTTTCATTTATAAGTCACGCCCCTATCCGATAAGTATCCGAAACTTTTATTTCGGATTCGGTTACGGATATGTTTTTATATCGGATATCCGATAGTTTAGGGTACGGTTACGGAGCTCCCTAACATCCCTGGTTTCAAGATAGTAAGATGTTAAAATTATTCTAGTAGCATTTTGATTGTTTGGACATGTAGAAAGGATGGATGAAAGTACGGTAACGAAAGAAATATACAGAGCTGATATGAACAGAACCGTCGCTCGGTAGATGACGCCCTAGACGGACATATACTGAACAAATTGGCGATATAGTAAAGAAGGGCCAAATTAAAAGTACCCTTAACCGACGAGCATGCATGAAATTTTTATTCTGTATTGTGTGTACAGTTTCGGTTCAGGCCATATTCGAACCTTTTATGGGTTCATATCACATCAATAGGTAGAAATTGTATCTAAATGTGATTACCCGTGAAGAGCGGGACACCCAAGATGATGAAAGATCGATGACTGTTAATGAAGCGAAAGAGGTATGTAGGAATCGTAGCAATTGGCGTTCCATAGTCTCTGCCTACCCCCCATGGGAGATAGGCGTGAATGTATTTATGTATGTATGTGTAATTCCTATTATTTTGTAAGTAGATGAAGTACTTTAGCGGTGCCCAAAATGGTCTATAGTTCGAACACATAATATTTAAAAAAAAACACACATAATTGTAAACCACTTGTACTACACACTATAGATGCATTAAATAGATTTGATTTGAAAACGTTTTGTAATATAGTCAATTATAATCGTAAGATTTAGTTATGTACAAATATGTTTATGTAGACATAAATGTAATTATGATAATTTGGGTTATCTGTCTTCGATCACGTCCATCGATATCATTAAAACATTATTATCTATAAACTGACCATTTAAGTCGTACACGAAATTGGGCTGTAAGCGGTTATAACCAGTATCCCTTACAGTCTATATTAATTATTATGCTTCTCTAGAAAGAAAGAAAGAAAAACATTTATTTGGCAATTACACGCACAGAAAACAAAGAATATAAAAAAATAAAAATACACATATATAAACAAAATACTAATATACAAAATACAAAATACAAAATAACTCTACTTACTCTAATTATTTGACGAGTAACTCGACTAGTTTCAAGCCATGCTAGAGGCTCATATTCAAGACCAGCATTTTGCGACGCGGCGACTGTCGCGCTGCTACATATACCTATTATACATATTTTATTTTGTGTTATATTCTCACTAACTTCTGTAATTTCTACTGAATTTTTTTTCCAAAATTCATTCAGCTGATTTACGCTCGAATACTGAAAGGCTACATAAATTTCAGTTGCGAAGTTTCATTTAAATATTTATTTATTTATTATGCTTAATGCACAAAGTCTACAATAGGTGGACTTAATGCAGGCATTTTTTTATATAAATAACGTTGCCCCACACTAGGATCTTCTCCTATGCCGTGGGTGCGTTTACAAACATACAAGTTCACATACACATGACACCCAAACCCGGAACAACAATTTGTGGATTACACAAAGAGTTGTTCCGTGCGGGAATCGAACCAGCGACACGTTCCTCGGCAGCCGGTTGCCCAGCCACCGCACTAACCGTACAGTCGAAGTCTTTGGGTGATGCAGAGAAGAGTAATTGACAATTTCGTGCCATCCCTATTATTTTACAAAGAATTTATATTGACAGAGGGCTTAGTACGAGTTTCTTTTTCGTTTAAAGTAATCGAAACGAGATGGCGTCCGGCGCTCCGAATGGTTGGTTCATTGGAGCCGGCCAATCACAACGCCGAACGCGCACTCGTTTCGATTACTTTCAACGTAAAAGAAACTCGTACTAAGGCCTCTGAACTATAAATACTTAACTCGTCGTGTAGGTACCGTCATTATAGACACAATTATAGAACAATAGGTTGCGGTCACCGGTGACCGCTTGGTGTTTGACAGTTTAAGCGCGAGTTAAAATTGAGGAGGCTTTCGGTATTTGGGCATTAATTGATAAAAATTTTGAGCATAAGCGGTAAATGTTTTCTTTAATGATGTATTCCCAACAAAATTTGAAAAATATCTAATGATTATCTAGTCATTATCTTCAGTTTGATACAAATATAGCATCAAAACAATATTTTAGGTACAAACAACTAACTTCCGTTGCGACGCCATAATCAATTAAAATGATATCAACTAATATATATATTCAAATAATATTTACTACTCTCCGAAGGTCAACAAGAAATATAGATTACCTATAATTTGAATTTACATTCATATCAAACGCTCATAATATATCATTTCTTATTTTATCCTTATCAGTAACATTGGCATTGATAATGCTTAATACATCCGATATTTTCATTATCTCCGCGCCTGCACTTCATATGATAATCTTTAATCCAGATAAATACGTAGAATAACCCAGTAAACCTAAAAAGACACATTTTTATTGTCTGTATAGTTACACTTTTACCTGATAATATTTAACGCTACCTGTACCAAAGAATAAAGGAAGGGTGGGTTAGGGAAGACGTTCTATAAGTTTCCCAGATATCTAGGAACCACAAATAGTTGTAATATAATTCTAAACATACAACATAAGCTTTCTACCCCTTATGATTTGTCGCGGAGAACCTAACGGGTAACCGGGGCTCCGGCTCGACGTGCAGGAGAAGGAACGGGGTGGTTTTTAGTCAGTAAGAGTCTGACACTCCCTCCCGCCTCACCCAGGCGGGAGCAGTAATTCGATGATTTTCCCCCTTTAAAAAAAAACCCCTTATGATTTTCTGTCCCCGTTTTTTATTTTCTTACAGAAACGCAAAATTCCGACAATATGTTGATTTGAAATGTCGCGTGACGTCACTTCTATGTACATTTTATACGTAGAAATGACGTTTTAGCCCCCACTCATAAACTTTGATTCGTTTTATCTAAGTATTGTTTTATTATACGACAAAATAAAATATACGTGTCTAATATTTTTTCATTACCTAACTGACGGACTAATTAGATTTTTAATTTTGATACCCCGTCATCATCCCTATTGAAGCATGATTTCGTTCTTGAAATTTAACATATTATTATGTAACACTAAGAATAGGTACTTTAAGTGAAAGCAATAAGCTAAGGACCTAAGGGAAATTACCCCACTGGTAGACAAATAAGAATAGGTACACATGTCTACCTAATTGGAATACTTCTAGAAAGTACTTATACCGTTACAATCAGTTATCAGATGTTGAGAACTTATCTACCGTATCTAAAACAATCGATGCGTTATCAATCGGATGGTCATTCAGAATTATCTTGTTGGACATTTGATTATAATATTGCATACAAATCAAGCATAGTCTAATTGTTTTTTGATGAATTCGTTTTTAAATGTAAATTCAAGCCAGATTAAATGATGCAAAGAAATTAATTATTCATACTCAATCACTCGAATTTCGTGTCTGTATAGACACAATGTGGGGAAATACCGCACCGTAATAATACCTACCATCTATTGTAACATACCTATATTGAAAAAATAAACAATATTTGTATTTATATTTATTTTCTCTCTTATTTGGTTATTTATACATTCTCTTAAGCATTGCTGCTTAGTTAATCATATGCAAGTCCAGCATATACATCTAGCCAATTCTAAAATAGTCTTTCATCGACTGTCATAGGAGACCTGCTTAGATAGAAAACTACTTAATCACCTGTCGGTATTTCAGTGAAGTTACGTGCAATTAGATGTAGATATAAGCAATTTGATAAATACAATTTTGTGGAAAAATTTACGTCAATCAAAATAAATCGTTTCATAAACTTCAATCTCACAAAAATAGAACAAAAACAATTCCAACTAAATAATTGCATCATTTCAGACATTATCAGTGTGTAATCTTCTCTATAAAAAACAATTAATCATTAATTTATTGTAAAATATGAATAAGAAGTGCTACAGAATAAAAAGACAAAAATAGTGATGTGAGTGCATCGATAAGTTCGTTATCGAGTGATTTTATTGACAAGTGTGGTGTAATCGATAACTTTGAGGATGATGTTGTACATGACCAAGGCGGAGGAGGTGTCGGTGAAGAGGCCACCAAGGAGGAGGCATATTAGTGCCAATATTAAGGTTAATATGTAACTAATTACGTATTATTTATGTATTATGCATGATGGAAATAGGCGCACCGTCCTTGTCTAAAGGACCCAAACCTTGCCGGGTGAACTTCTTCTGCCTACTTCATCAGGCGAGGATTAAAAGGCATGACGATATCTTTACCTATTTTGAGAAGACAGATATTTTTGGCTGATTTTTCAAATAACAGATAATTCTTGATTGTAAAATAAAATTGTCATTTAACAGTTCTTAATATGGAAGAATTGTCAAATATTAAAAGTGATTCCTCATCTGGCGTTGGAAAATGCTGCCCTTAATATTTTATTGCAATTATATCTATTATTTTAATTGTAAACAGCGACCCGCCCCGATTGCGCACGGGTGCAATATGCATGTATGTATGTATTATACATATAAACCTTCCTTAAGAATCACTATATGTATCAAAAATATCCGCATCAAAATCCAATCGTAGTTTTAAAGATCTAAGCATACTTATGGACAGACAGACGTATTGCGACTTTGTTTTATACTATGTATTTGCCAATGCATTTTTTTGCATTTTGCATTAAACCTTTAAACGTTCATACTATCAGACGAAATTAATCTTTCGATAACGAAAATGCATAGATATGAATACATTAGTGTTTTATAAAAATGCAATAACAATGTTTACGTGAGTAACAGTACGGTGCCTACACATTGTGTGTATGCTAATGCCATTGCATCCGGCTCGTCATTTGTGGCAATAAGATTATCTAAACTGTTATCTATATTCATGCAATTATGTACTTTTTTATGATAATCACGATTTACGTCACGCCTTTTAACACTTTTTTGGGATATTCCAAAAAAAATTGTTATAACTGAGTATTGGTCAAGTAATCAAGCTTTTAAGTTGCTTGAGAGCATCTTAAAATTGAGTGCCGAAGAATATCTGACTATATCAGTACCAAGTAAAAGAAAGGAGACATTAAGAAAATATATAATAGAAAAATGAATAGTATTTTTCCTGGTTTGGAACCTAGACATGACCTGTTCTTGCTCATTATTTTCTTCTGCAAATCTAGCACAGTGGAAACGGTTTAAATAACAGATACAAAACTATACAGAGGGCGTAGTACGAGACAGCGTTAGAGACCGCATTCTCTCTGATTGGCCGGCTCCAACGAACCAACCAAAATGAACGCGATATGGCGTTAATCTATCGTTTAAATATGAAAGAGCCATGCTTCGGCACGAATGGGCCGGCTCGACTGGAGTGATACTGCGGCCTCACAGAAAACCGACGTGAAGTAACACTTGTGTTGTATTTCATCGTGTGAGTGAGGTTACCAGAGACCCAATTCCTTCCCCTTTCTTCCCCAATCACTCCAATCCCTGAGGCCGATAACGCACTTGTAACGCCTCTGGTATTCCAGGAGTCCAAGGACGAGGCCGATTTCTTACCATCAAGTGATCCGTCAGCTTGTTTACCGGCTTATACCATAAAAAATAAAAATTAAAACCAACTCATACTGAGCCTTCACTTATATAAAATATGGCCTTGAACACATGATTACCAAATCCAGATGCATACATTTTTACTTATGTACCATGAAAGTTTATATTTCTTTGATAACATATCGTATTTAAATATTTATCTGACGTTTCCTGATAGCGATAGTATAATCGAAGGACGAGATAGTTTAACAACTGGCCTTCAAAATACTGTATTTCTTTTGCAAATATTGTTTAGCTTCGGCAATTAATAACGTTAGATAGTCTAGACTTATAATATAATACCCAACAACAAGGAATGATAGAAGGTTTGATAAGACTTACATATTAAATCAAAACAATATAAAACAAGTCTATAACCTCAAAAATGGAAACGTCTACCTACGGTAAACGGCAAGTATCGATGGAAGTATGGAACATTCAGAAGTTTCGATGTATTATGATCTATTGGATGACGCTGATCTGGAACGCCAAAGGCGTAGTATAGCATGTCGTGCCAACATGTTGGCTCGGCGTTTCTCACATTGCACCGACCAAGTTAAGATAACTTTGTTTGGTGCGTATTGTCAGTCTTTCTACACCAGTCAGCTGTAGTACAGATACACAAGGAGTGCTTACAACACTCTTCGTGTACAATACAATAATGCTTTTAGAGCAATCCTAAAGCTTCCCTGGCGGTGTAGTGCGACTGGCATGTTTGTGGAGAATAGGGTTACAGACTTCTATGGGCTTATGAGGAGGCTCAGGGCGTCTTTCCAGGCTCGTCTATGTGCTTGTGGGAATGAATTGGTTTCGGTAGTGTTCTATCACGTGTACGTGTTGAGATCGGAACTGACGCACCTTATGATGAAAATATGACTAAAAAAAAAAATTTTTTTTTAAGTAAATGATGATAGTTAATGAGTTGTTTAATTTTAATTCTATCTTATTATAATTTTAATTTTGTTTTATTTTAATTTTAATTTTAATTTATTGCAATTTTCATTTTATTTTACTATAATTTTGATTTCGTAGGTATATTGTAATTTTCAGGTAATTTTAATTTTATTCTATTGTAATTTTTATTTCACTTTTTTGTCATTTGTAAATTTGAAATTTGTGATTGTTGTGTACTATGGGTTCCTATGCCTGAAATAAATGATTTATTATTATTATTATATGTCTTTACTATTCACGGGACCACAGGGTCCCGGTCATTTGGGAGGCGTACGAGGGGCCGAAGCCAATTGCGCAGAGGCCCTTTATACATCCTATATATACTATCCCTGTATACACTATGGAAATGCACCCAAGGATAGTCCCCGGTTAGTGTAGGACTATTGTGAATAATGGAAGAAAAATGTAGGGCTATGGATGGATTGCTGTGGACTGGTAAATTGGGAACTATGGATGACTATGGCACCTGCCGAAACAATGTAATTTTTACACGTAAAAATGGCAGGCGGAGACTCGCCAACTCACCGACCGGGCCCCGGGAATGGTTGCTAGATATAGCAACATAGGGGCAACGAGAATGTGAGTGGCTGAAGGGTTAAGAAACTACCACCGCTTTCTACTCAGATCATCTGCTCCAGCCGAAACCTCCTGCATCCCTGGCCCACTCGCGACTTACGAATAGTTTCTTACCCTCCGAGCAGGATCACTGCTCTCGCGACTCCACTCTGGACGGCCAATGAAGGCAAGCCAGAGGTGGGAGACCTGTTCCTTGTCATCGTTCACTCCAGTCAGCCAATTAAGGCAAGCCGGAGAAGAAGGAACGGTGACTTCTCCCTGGAGCACTCGGGATGATGGTAGCCCGCGGGATCGCTAATGCCCGTCACCTCGCCTCAAGGTGCCCTGCGGGCTTATTATTATTATTATTATATTACCAGAAGTCAGCGTCGTTTCAAGTACGCTTAAATTATCAACCAGTTCTTCAAAAATCTCTCTATTCCAAATGCCGTCAATACACTGGTAACTCTTCTAGAATTGCGAGTGCTAATGGGTGCCACAGATTGGCTACAATCAGGCAATCAATCAATCAATCCATCTGCTTGTTTGCCGCGTTGTCCCGTATCCCATATAAAATCATGAGAAGAGGCCAGAAATAGACATTAATGGCGGTTTAGCCATCTCTACACGTGACGGCACAAGTGCACGCGATGGGCGTCCACTGTTAACATCTGATAGCAAAATCTTGTCCGATAATCGCCAATATTCAACTCCAACTGATAAATGTCGTACGTCATGAGATACAGCATCCAGCCACTCAGTAGCAACTGTCTCTTCAACTGAGAGCTCGTCTTTAACTTAATGGTAATCTAATATTTAGTATTTTTAAGTGACATAATTGTTTGGGCTTCGGTGGTTGTTCTTGCAAGGATATTGAAAATTGTCTGAAAGTTACAGTGCTTATTTTGTATTTCGAGACAAGAGTCAGTGGATATGAAAAGTCCACCATATTTTTGATTGTGAAAAGTGCTCTTTTTTTCTTATTTGTGTTAGTGCAGCGAAATTCATCATCCTTAAGTATAGTATTTTTGGTGTATACGATTCTCGTCTACGATTTGTCAAAAGTTTTCTTAGAGTCTCGAACCTACCTATTAAGTTATCAGCAAAAATATTTCAGCCAATCAAAACCCCAAGAACTGTCTGATTGTTTAGATATTTCTCAAAGATTTAACTGTGCTTCTGGCCAATCAGTCAAATGAAACGTCCAACCTTATCTACCATTCTAAAGTATCCGATACCTCTTATACTGACTGTTTCTTCATCATCGTCCACAGCGGCACCATGCAGGTATATCGCAGTCCTCGTGCAGTGATGGTTCCCTGCTCAGCGTCGGATCCTCGGAGATGGATGAGGACAGCAGCAGTGGTCACCATCACTCACACGACCACTCCAAGAGTGACCATTTCGATTTCTATAGTAAGTATCCTTACTGATGGAAGTTTTAGAAGACTTGTGATGAAGTACTAAGATACCAGATGAAAATGGTTATTTGTTAAAATCTTGCAAGATTTTCGAAACGTTGCTGCCTTATGATTAGTTGATTATTTGAAGCAGGCCAATCAGAACGCCAAATGTCTTTAACTTGTAGATTGCGATAACGTAAAACGAATTCGTACTAACACCTCTGGTAGTATATCCACTTTAATCAACTTATACATTTTCGAACTAGGCTTACTCATATTTCGTAAGTTACGCATTTGTTTATTGCCATAATATCTATTAATGGTTAATGACTGCACGATTGGTACGGTAGCTGGGCATCCGGCTGCCGTGCGACGTGTCGCGGGTTCGATTCCCGCACGGAACAACTTTGTGTGATCCACAAATTGTTGTTTCGGGTCTGGGTGTCATTGTGTATGTGAACTTGTATGTTTGTAAACGCACCCACGACACAGGAGAAAAACCTATTGTGGGGCAACGCTTTAAAAAAAACTTGTGAATCATCATCATACATCCTGACACTGACTATTAATTCTAACAAAAATGGCTTGCTTTCCTTTTATAGCGCAGAGATCCACTTGGAAGCGGAAAGGCCTAATAATTTTGTAATAGATTTGAGATTAAACGATGACGTAAATATTTTGCTACTTACCTTTTATTTGGATACTATACTTAATCAAGGAAGTAGGCAGGCCTTTGCCCTGCAGTGGGACGATTATGGCTGAAAATAAAATAAATAAATGGATATTCTTAATCAATGCTCCGTCTCTCACTGTAACACATAGTGATGGTCTCAAGAACGAACAGATTTGCTTGATTTGATTTCATTGACTTACTGTAGGTACAAAAAGTCAAAATCTATGTCTAGTGATATTAAACAAATACTTACCCATCTATCAAACTGTTACAGACACATCAGAGCCGCCTACAGGTGTGGCGCCACTGTCGCATTCGGCCGCAAAGCACAAGATGGCAGTGCGACCACGCCGCACACACGGCGCTCCCCACCGCAAGAAAACGAACCCAGTTAGTAGTATTGAACTTTAAAGTAGGTGTCTTCCCATCTCGCTTACTGTCGCGCTTCGCTTGTTGAGCTGTCTTGTGTTTAAACCGACGGTAGGTGGCGCTACTAACGTTTTAGAAACATGAAAATTAACATCTACCCGTATTCTGGTATGAGTGTTAGATAGTCTATTACTCCTTCCAAATCATTTGTACATTGAAGCAGTAACACATGAACTCGTCTCTTTAAAGGTTCTATTAGGTACATTAGGACGCTGCAATAATTGTCCGCTTTCTGCACCATTCTTCTTTAAACGCAGTATCGAACTGCACTTCACCAAGCTTTCTGCTTAGTGGGTTCTTTGGTTTTCTGTCAGGAAGTCATCAAACCTCACTACGTCTATGTGTCCCTCTTCAAAATGACCAAATATTCACTGTATCGATCTTCAAATTCTAGATAGCCGCATCAGCCTTGCCGATAACGCCCGAACTGAACGAAGAAATGATACGAAGCACTACTCCTGAAGTCAGTCACAAACATTCAGAAGTGGTTACTGGTAAGTAGCGACAATATACCTAGTTTAAATGGAATAAAGCTTGAAATCCTGTAAACATGTGTTTTATTATGGAATCCTCTCGTTTCAGAATCATTCTCTTCATCGACCACTACGAAGCATCATGTAATCGTGAAAGAACAGCATCAACAAGTGAACAGGGAACTCCAAAGAGTTCTGGAGACCCCGAATGACACTAAATTAAAATCCTCGTCCTTACCTCCCGGGTTGGCACTCGGTCATCTCGTCGGCCAGTCCCCTACAAAGCTCAGTATAGCGGAATCCAATACTCCTCGGTCTTCTATAAAGAGGAGCCAGTCAAGCTCGCAAGGGCAAGCCCTTAGAGATGTCTCAAGAACCCACGAGGAGACCATTCAAACTTATCATTCGGAAGAAAGAATGACAAAGTATCGCATGGAGAAGAAAGCCGATGAATCTTGCCATGAGAAGAAATCTAAGTCAGACAAAAAGTCAGAGAACGAGGCTATAAAGTCTTCAAAGAAGGAGGAGTCTTTCTTCAGCAGGTTACTGCTGAGGAAGAGTGGGAAGAAGTCTAAGAAGGATCAAACAGATGGAGATGGACAGCAAGAGATCAAAAAGTGTAAAACATCAGCTCAGTATAAACCTGTTGACACGGAAAGAAGTTTCCATGACGGACAAGGGTACAAGCCTGTACCTGCTGAAAGAACCCACAAGTCTGCCGGACAGAAAGCCTTTGCCAACCAAATGCATAAGAGGTTGGACAACAAGGGCGCCTACGTGCAAGATAGTGCATACAAAGATGTGTACAGTGCTGCGAAGGTCCCCGGCGTTGAATACAATATAACTGATCTCAAAATAGCTGAAGAAACTGATAAAATGTTGAACCAAGAAATAAGGAATCGCTACAGCAGACGTGAAGAGTTCTGTGAAAAAATTGAAAAAACCAAACGGACGTCTTCTAAAGAAACAATTGAAGATAAGAGGGAGTCCTTCAACTTGAACCTTGACAAGGCCAAGCGACCAACTTCAGTCCAAAGGCTGGTTGATCCATTCTCCTCCAAAGCATTTATTAGTAATGAGCTATTGAATAGAGCCCAAGAAGAGTCTCCAGCGATCTCAGATGATGAGCCGCCGATCAGAGCGATGCGCATCAAAACTGTTCATAACGATTATAACATGTTCACTAGTGGAAGCATGCCTAAGAACATTCCTTACTTCAACCCAAGCATGCTGGTGTCGACGTCGCCCCCCAAAACAATTAGGCATCAGAGTTCCGAGAACATTAAACACAGGTCGTCTGAGCACGTTTCCGATTTTACTGAGAAATTAATCGAATGCAAACGTGAATCAGCACGCCATGCTTCTAAAACTGAGGAGTCTTACGTCACCTCTGCGATGAGGTCTCTGGGAGACGAGTTTGTTGAGACCCGCAGCAGCATCGGGAAGTCACACAGTTTCCGCTACGCCTCAGAGTCGACGTCAATCAGCTCCCAAGAGAACCAGATGCCTAGTCTGCCGGCCATCGTCGGTATTTCTGAACCGTTGCTAGAAAGCTGGGAAGTCAACTATAGGAGGAACTTGAGCGAACGAAACGATTTCTCCAAGAGGATTTCAGCCAGGAACTACAGTATAATGCAAGGCAATGCCGAGGCTAACTACGACAGCTTGCCGAGTACTGACAGCAGTTACTTGGACAGCCTCAAAACTGATACTAACGAAGACAGGAAGCTCTTCACCAATAGTATCCACATCACAATAGACAGTGCACATAAGCGCGATAGCGACATCTCTCAGATAGAGGCTAAAATTGATGATATTATTAGTTCGCCTAAGCCCATTATTGCCCCAATACTCAAGTCTAGTTCTTTAGATAGCGTTAAGAGTAGCCCAGAGAAGCCAATTGAGGATAGGCGGAAAACGATATCCGTCGAGAGCGCTCTCAGTGCCAAACACAATGTGCAAAAAGAATTGAAAGCTGAAACGGAGAGTTTCATATCAGTAACACATATTAATAAAGAACAAACCCCAGTCAAAACAGTGGAAGCACCAAAAAGTAATAAGAGTGATGAGAAACTACAGAAAACTGGTACAAAACCTGGAGTGCCAGAGTTCCTTAACATACAGTTGAACAAAGTCGATGCTAAACCTGCAACAAATATTGTTTTGACAGCTAATGTTACACCAAAGAAACTTGATAGTCCACAAGCAGAAAAAGAGCAAGACATTGAATGTTTCCAGATTACTGAAACCAAGGCACAGAACGCACCCGTGAGGAAAGAATCTATCAAGAGCAACAAATTCGTTGACAACATTATTGAGAATACTCAGAATGATGACAAGAGCTCCCCACTAAGTGGAAGGAAATCTGTCATACCTGTAATGCCACAGAGCCCTACTACGCCCAAAGCATTCTTCAAAAGAAAAGCAATGAGCGTAGAACTCCAGGATAGACCAGAAAAACCGCGAACAAACTCCATGAGCACTGACGGCAGCACGGAGAGAATTTACGACAACATATCCATCGATCAGAAGTCCCATTCTAGTTTTGGAAGCAAGAGTTCTATTCAGAGCACGGATAGCAATGACATCAAGACTCCAGATAGGCAAGATGATGCCGTAGTTTATCGCAAGAAACCTGGTATACTGTCCAAAGAACTTCGAAGCGAAAGGAAGAACGATGATGAACCAGAACTAATGAAAGTGTTCGCACGAAGATCTCTGAAGCTGAAGGATTCTGAAGCTGACAGCATTGCGCAAGAAATAGCCGCGAACCACAATAAAGAAGATGCTGAGACACAACCTACAAGAAGTAAAATACTAAAGAATGAATTTAACGCTTCTATTAAATCAAGGGACAGTGACAAAGAGAATGAAGATGTTATAAAAGAAGAAGAAAAGAGATTAGTGGACATTGCTGCCCGTGTGAGTCAGTTTGGAGTACCGCACTACCAGAGAAGTGTGAGCATAAACAGTGTGTCTAACCCTAAAAGGGACAGTGCTCCAGTGTACAGAAGCGAAGTAAATAAATATAAGAAAGAAGTATCAGACTCTACTCCAGAAAAGAGATTAAGAAATAGAACCTTCCCCGACCCGTCAAACGACAGAGAAGATATTAAAAATATAGCAAAAAGCGAAGCTATGGCTTATAAAGCCGACACCCTTACTAAAAGGCCGTGGCAGAAGAATGATGATAAATTCAGATTGTCGGTCGAAAAGGACAGGAAAGAAAGTGCTGTGATAGACAAGGATGGAGATTTAGAAAAGGAGGAAGGTGCGAAAGAGAAGGAGCCTTCGGGCGAAGCTGATGCGTCTCCTCAGTTCAAAGGGATCTTGCAGATGAGGGCGGAGTGGGAAAGGCGAGCGAAACAGGGCATGACCAAATAATTCTGGTGCTAGGTACAAGGTAAAACTTACTTTATGTTCATTGTGTTTAGTCAAAGAATTGAATTTAAGTCATTTATAAAACAATTAGTATACAACACTACTGATAATTGTTGAAAATCATAAACTTTACTCACCTAGGACTAAACTTGACTTTATTTTATTTATTTTATATTAATACTTTTTACAAATATCTATTTGAATTACTATTACTTTGATACCCTGTAAACATTATCCCCTGGTTTTGAAGATAGTTCTTGAATTAGTAACTCACAAATTATGTACAATTTGATTATTACTTCATTTTGAACCATGTCGTAATTGTTCATTAAATGTTCCAGGACGTTGGGGAGTTGCTGTAAGAAAACGTTACACATAGTATATTATAATAATTATAATAAAAAAATAAATAATGAATTAGTTGTAATTAGTTTAGAACATTCTAATCGGCGAATATTGAATGTTAATGAGATGTATTAATTAATAGTCTATCAGATGTTAAGGCGATGTATTTTTGAGCGTTATTATTATAATAATATAGCAAATAGTTTCTATTTTATTAAAACAAACACTATTAATGTATGAACCGGTCACTATTCATGTATTGAACGACGGAATACAAATTTTATTCATATAGTTTTGGTGTGGTTTTATTTACCTTATTTTTGATGAAAAGTATAATGGAGTGTGCTTAAGTTTAAGTATTCACTTTTACCTTATAAATATGGTTAAACATATTTGGAGCTTGCATAAGAAATATAGGTAGGTACATCAGGTGTTCAAATGGGACTGCATCCTTAATCTTATACTATTACATAAAGCGGAAGAGTTTGTTTGTTTGTTTGAACGCGCTAATCTCCGTAACTACAAGTCTGATTTGAATAATTCTTTTTGTGTCGGATAGCGCATTTATCGAGGATGGCTATAGGCTATAAAACATTACGCTACGACCAATAGGAGCTGAGCAGAGCGTGTGAAACCGCGCGGATGTAGCTAGTTTTAGAGGTATAATAAGAAATAAATCATCATCCAAACAAAGATATGACTAGTGCAAAACTCGCACTTATCGTTTGTGTTTTGGAACACCTAAATTATTTTCATAATGATTACAGTCGAACTGTTTTTTTTATGCATAAATAGGAGGCAAACGAGCAGACGGATCGCCTGATGGTAAGCGATCAGCGTCACCCATGGACACCCGCAACACCAGAGGAGTCACAGTGCGTTGCCGGCCTCTTAAAAAGGAATACGTAGTTTGGTAGTTAATTATGTTAAAACATTATACAATTATTTAGTATTTTCTTACAAAATTAAATACTTTCAACGTTATATTGATGACGTGACGCGACGTGTAACGTAACGACCTCCTATTCCTAAACTTTAATATGTTTTGTCTAAATATTGTTTTCTTATATGACAACATAAAAAATACGTGTCTAATGTTTTTTCATTACTTAACTGACGGACTATTTATATTTAAATTTTCTTACCTATTACTAACAGAAACTCAGTCTGCACCAAAATACGTTTTAGACTTCACAGACTGATCTTACACAACATAGATAGCTACATATTGAGTTTATACCCGAGGATCGATCTCACGACCCTGAGCACAGCTGGCCGTTGCAAATGTTACCGCGAGAACATATAGGTCATCAAAACTTGGAAACAGTTCAGTTTTGTTCAAGGCCGGGTCAAAACAATCTAATAATTTTTGAACATCTCTTGTTTTGTTATTTAAGACTCCTCTATCTATTTATCATTATTAGTATTATGTTAAAAATAATGACAAATACTTAATGGATTTGTTGTTCTATTGTGATTGCCAAACATGACGTTTGGGGTCGATACCCAGGCGGACCAATTATTCGTAACGTAATAGTATCGAGAGCGTTCTGTCTTTGATTGGCCGGCTTCAGTGAACTAATCAATCGGTTCAACAATCAATGAATGTCGTGTCTAGTCTGGTGCACGCGCCACTTGATGCATAACCCTCCTCCAAACGTCCTTGTCCTCTGCGGTCCTCATGGCTTGTGGAACTGTCAGGCCGGTGAGGTTTTTTACAGTATCTAGCCACACCGGGTACGTGAGCGACCACGAGGTCTTCTCCCGTTAATCTGACGAACAACCACATGCTTCTCTAGGTAGTTGGGGTCTCTACGCATAGGTAAAACATTAGTATTCACGAAAGTATGAAAATTATCACTTTGTGCCTATAAATAAATTCCATGGGGGATGACACTACAGCGCCACTGTAGCTTGTTGTTTAAAGCTCTCAATATCTATTCACAACAATTCACGACAACCTTTAAGAAAAAAAGTTGAATTTAGAAGTCAAATGTTTCTTTTTTTCATAACATTAGGTACCTAAAGATATAAATAAGCAATTTTCTTATATTCCTTCTACAGGAAATTTACTGAAAATGGCAACACAATACTATCAATTTCAAATCTAGACACACCACTCAACCGAAAAGTCAATAATGTCAAACACCGGGAAATTTCAAAAAGGCTTGAGTACGTATGTGGTACGTTTTCTTAATACTATTGTTGTAAATACGAAAGTTTGTCAGTTTGTGTGTATGTTTGCACGTCAAAACTGCCGAGGATATTGCGATGAAATTTGGAACAGAGGTAGATTATAGTCTGGAATAACACATACCTAGACTACTTTATATACCACGGTAACGCGGGCGATGCCGCTGGTAGAAGCTAGTATGAAATAAAAAATAACTTTTAATTACTAGTTTAAAAAAATAAACGTTGCTCTCACATTAGGATTTTCTCCTGTGTCGTGGGTGCGTTTACAAACTTATAATTTCACATACTCATGACACCTAGACCCGAAACTATTATTTATGTATTACACAAAGCGTTGTTCCGTGTGGTAATCGAAACCGCTACACGTTGCGACGCAGCATGTCCTAGCTAGCGCGCCAATCGTACTGTCTATAGTAGAATGTGTTAGCCATTGTATATAATACAATAATAGACATTAACTAAAATCACGGCTTATTCACGTGAACATCAGCGTGCGCGGTCGCGGCGACGTCGCGCAGCTCACTCGCGCACGCTGCTCATGAGGAAGAACCCCTCTGTGGTTCGAAACTAGTAGAGCTTTTCTCAGTATAATCACGTGAGTAATCCGCGATTTTGGTAAATTTAGTTTGTCTCACGATTCGTTTTATAATAATAGACATAATACAATTGATTAGATAGGTAGTTATGGTTTGATCATCTGTATAAGATATCCACTGCTAGACATAGGCTTCCTCCAATGACTTCCATATTGGCCTGTTGGAATTTAGAGGTGGTAGGCATGTGTGTATGTACAAAGAACCAAATATAGCCTACCAATGTATCTCATACTTGACAGTTTTATATTGACAGCGCCTATCTAAGTATAGGTACGTAATAAGCACAAAACAGATCAGTAAAAGAATTCATACAGGTATGATTGCCTACCGTTTAACATTAGAAATATTTTTTGGATAGTTAATTGAAGTATTGCATTCACTACAATGAAAATATCGAAATGAATAAGAACAAAAAATGAAACGCGTCCAATTTTATCTTGTAACAAAACACGCTCCCCTAAAATGCGTGAGTTTCGGAACGCAATATAAACAGGGGGATGGGGTAGGCAGTACGCATGCGCCAAGTACGACACACTAACTAACCCCAATACGAGAAAGCGTATCCTCCATTTTATTTCCATTTATTTGATATTTCTAAACAGAAAAAATCATTTGTGATCGCGTGATATTTACAAGGCGTATTTCCAAAATAAGTGCGGAGTTCCAAAGTGATTCCACGTTCGAAATTTCAATTCAAAAGACGATTCCATAAAGCGTGTGCTTACGTAATATTTTTTTCTTAAATCAAGATTGTGTAAGTGTTCGGAAGGCGAAGGTAAGTGTTTTTACTTCATTTATTTTTCATTAACTTAATAAAACATGTAAATACTCATTTGAACACCGTTACAACGATATAATAATGAGATTTTACGACGAATTTGTGTATAGTATAATAAAAATGACCTTTTCAAAATGAGCATTCGTATCTTTGAAATAGTCAAGAATTCCTATTTTGATTTTTTGCTACTAAATATCGCATAACGATTCCCTGACTAACAAGTACGTCATAAAACACGAACTTTTATTATTTCTACGAGTGTTTTCCGATATTAAACGGTACATAATTACGTATATACCTTATTATACGTAATGTAAGGCAATAAGACGTGCTAGGAGCATGTATTAGAATACCAAATGGGCTTTACAAGATTGAGTGCAAGACGTTTTGGTATAATAGTCATTTGTATGAACATTCTTGAACGAAAGGAAGATATTAGACTTGATATTAAGTCGGTTTTTAATATTAAATGTCTGCAGTCACGTGTAATGCGTAATAAGTTGATGTTCGTATGTGTTCTTGTCAATACTTTTTAAATGTTATTTGCTTTTACCTAGTAACCAGAAGGGGTTAATTATAAAGAGATGGTATGATGGTAGAGGTAGATAGGTTGGAATCCCGTTTTGACCTGTTTAGGGTTTTATTCTACCGATTCTACGCATTGCTTTATATCGTTCTTTACTTTATCTATACCTATAAATAAAGACTGCCTCGTTGGCCGAGTGGTCGCAAGTGTGCCGGGCAAGGGGTCGCGGGGTCGATTCCCGGGTCGTGCAAAGTATTACAGGGTTTAAATTCTCAGTAGTAGCACGGAGTCTGGAACTGTGCCCGGTATATGGCAATGGACTCACCCCCTATTACATGGGACTCATAACACAAATAGTGAAAAGTGGGTGTTATATTGTACAGTGGCATAATGTGCACCTCTGCCTACCCCTTCGGGGATAAAATACGTGATGTTATGTTTTATGTTTATGTTATAAGTAAAAACGTATTTCTGTTCGTTAGTCTCGCTATTATTATATATTAATTGTTTAGTGTCTCAGTAGGTACCGTACAATCAAAAGGAAGACGATTACAACTTCTTCAATATTTATTCCTAATTCTCAATTTCAGTTTAGAGCCTGTTGTATGAAGAAATTAATGACTATTGATAAAGCGAAAGAGGTATATAGGAATCGTAGCAATTGGCGTTGCATAGTATCTGTCTACCCCCATGGGAGACAGGCGTGATGTTATGTATGTATGTAGTCTATTGTACTCACCAAAAAAAAATCTAAAAAATTGGATACGCTGAAAACTAAACCTTACACCTGTAACTGAAGGTTGATACTTATACAACTGGAAAATCCCTCGTTGAAGAAATTTTATCTTTATAATTTAGGACATATTTCAATGACGTCACAGCATTATTGGATACAACTGTGACGTCACAGTTTAACGAACGTGAATACACAGCTATCCAATAGGTCGAGAGGTCATCGGTGACAGTCTAACGTTAGGTATCGAGTTCGACAATGAGGAAATATATTTTATATAATTTTTCAGCTACTCCTACAGCTAATTTTGAGGGTTAAAGATGACTTGGCATGCTATTTTGAGGGTTTTATGATGACTTGGCAGCCATTAATAATTGGTCTGAAAGGTTTGGCATAGCAGTAAATCCTCTTAAATGCCAAGCAATAATTATAGGTAGCACACGTGCGCTGAGCGGGATTAACAAGGCTAATTTACCAACGGTCATCTTTAACAATGCCGTTATCCCTCTCAGTAATGACGTTAAGGATCTGGGGCTGTGCATAGATACTAACTTAAGGTGGCATGCACAGGTCGTTAGTGTATGTAAGAGGGTCACCGGATCCCTGGGGGCACTATATAAATTAAAGAATTTGCTTCCTTCCGCTACAAAGGCTATGCTGGTGCAGGCCTTGGTTTTTCCTATTATTGACTATGCTGACGTGTGTTACTTCGACCTGAATAAACATGACCGACTTATAAATAACTGCATTCGATTCGTGTTCAATCTGCGTAAATATGATCATGTGTCTGCACATCGGTTGCAATTAAAGTGGTTGCCCATACGCCAACGCAGGGAGCAAAAGGCGCTAACCACTCTATTCTCCTTTTTAGACTCGCCTTCTTCCCCGAATTATCTATCCCCTTACTTCCAATACATATGCGCAAACCACAATAAAAATCTTCGCTCTTCTCATAATCGACTTCTCCAATGTCCTACTCACCGTACTGACTTCCTTCATTCTTCCTTTACCGTACAAGCTATTTTTTTGTGGAATGCGCTCCCCCAGGATATCAGAATGGTGAAAAGTCGTTTAACTTTCAAGCAGAAGGTTCGTGAGCTTCTCCTGACGAGGTTGGCTGCTTTATCACACTGACTATACCTAATGTATTTTATGTATATATGTATGTATGTATCTATGTGTGTATATATATACATATTATAGTTATATAGTATGTATTCTTCAATATATATATAGTTGTGTTGTAGTATATATATATATATATATTGTGTATATTGTCGAATTATATATGTGTTCTTTCAAACAGTTAAATTCAAAGTTCTTGCACCCGCTGATTACTTTCTCTGCATCACCCAAGGGTCAGACTGATAGAGAATGCCTGCGGCATTAAGTCCACCCATGTACTTGTTTGTGTGCATAAAGTTTTTTAAATAAATAAATAAATAATTTTAAAGAATTAATCGTTTTCTGATGGGAAAGTATTGCCGTGTCGTACGTGTGTGTCATGATGGCCCGGAGGTTTAGGACGCCCACTTCTCATGCATGAGGTGCGGGTTCAAAACCTACCAACGGCAAGTACCAATGTGACTTTTTCCGAGTTATATGTACTTTCGAAGATTATTCAGACTGACAAACGGTGAAGGAAAACATCGTAAGGAAACCTGGGCTTATAATCTCTAATTATATGTTTGAAATCCCCAACCCGCATTGAGCAAATGTGGTGATTAATGCTCAAACCTTCTCGTGTGAGAAGAGGCTTTGCTCAGCAGTGGGCATTTATAGGCTGTTGATGTATAATGGGATAGTATTGAAGTCTGTAGACTTTGTCTACAGACTTCAGACTTCGTCGACGTCTACCTAATGTTGTAACATTAGGTAGACGTCGTTGACCGCGTGTTGTAAGGATTTTCTAAATAGCTTAACCATGACCATGCCCAGTCTGATAACTTGATAATAATATTCGAATTAAAAGTAAAATACAGAAATTCATTAACATAACATAATATCACGACTTTTATCCCCGAAGGGGTAGGTAGAGGTGCACATTACGGCAATGAATGCCACTGTACAATATAACACCCACTTGTCACTATTTATGTTATGAGTCCCATGTAATAGGGAGTGAGCCTATCGCTATATACCGGGCACAATTCCAGACTCCGTGCTACTATTAAGTTTTTTTTAAAACCCAAATACTTTGCCCGACCCGGGAATCGAACCCGAGATCTCTTGGCGCCGGCCAATAAACGAGGCAGATACATTCTTTAATCACTTCTTAAATTTCATTTAAGACATTATGCCACACTCTAGTTCAGGAACCATTCAACCACCTGAGAATCTGTCTGACCCGAGAATCAAATTCCATGTCTTACTGTAAGACGTTGAATAAGAAAAGTATGTAAGTATACGAGTATCTTACACGAATCTTACACAACTTTCAAACCCGACAAAGAAGTAAGGAGCTTAATAAAGTACCAACCAATAATACCATGTTTACCTTCAAGTCCCTTCGCAAAGAGAACCCAAAAGATATTTTGATAAAAGATGAAAAGAAATACAGCTAAAAGATCAACGAGGTGGGCTGTGTGTCGGGAAATAATATAAGAAGTAAACAAACTGTATTGAGGCTTATATTGTATATACACATACATATATAAGGTGTGTGTGTGTTTATATATGCTTCTGTTCTTGATCCCTTCAAAGTAGAATAAGGAAATATGTTTTTTTAGCATTTATTTTTAAAGGCTACCTGGGCTTAACGATAATAGTTTGCTAGTTGTTTTCTCATTGTCTACATCTACTATAGAGGTATAAAAATAAGTCGGGTTTTCCTACCTGACGCTATAACTCCAGAACGCACGAACCGATTTCCACGGTTTTGCATTCGTTGGAAAGGTCTCGAGGTATATAGAAAATTCAGGAAAAAAAGTTTCTGCATCTTTTAATCACCAAACGAAATGTTACATAAAACGAAGCCATCTGGTGGCGAAACGGAGTTCACCGGGTTTGCTAGTATATCATATATTACGTGTCCACACTGTGGAAGAACTCAAGAACATTTATAAATAAAGGTAGATTTTCAGTAGAATACCAGCGCAAGGCTGTCTTGCACATGCTGAACTGGTCCCATTTCGCGGCAGACTAGTGACATGAACATGTATACATCAGAGTGCCAAGCACGAATAACTATCGCATTCGTAACGTAATTAGTAGCCGGCTCAAGTGAACCAACCAATCAAAACGCTTAACTCGCTCGATACTGTTCCGATACGAATGCGATAGTTATTCGTGCTTGGCACTCAGTACCTACTAATAGAATAACACTTCTGTGTATGTCACTTGTTTCTTGGCGTGAAATAAAAAAAATCTTTTTTTTAAACATTGCCCCACATTAGGATTTTCTCCTGTGTCGTGGGTGCGTTTACAAACATACAAGTTCACATACCCAATGACACCCAGACCCGAAACAACAATTTGTGGATCACACAAAGTGTTGTTCCTTGCGGGAATCGAACCCCGCGACACGTTGCACGGCATCCGGTTGTCCAGCCACTGCACCAACCGGCATGAAAAGATTAAGTTGAGCTTACCTAAGTCTTAGTCATTACCCGAATCAGATTACATGATTATCTACCTAACTATACTTCTGGATAGTATGACTCAGTAAATTATTATGTTTTCGGCTTACTCACGTAATAATTTGACGAGGAACTGGACTAGTTTCAAGCCATGCTAGAGGCTCATGTTCATGAGCAGAATTTCGCGACCCGCGACGTGTGGAGGAAAAGGCGCGTGAATCACGGCAGAGGGCGCGCTGGGCCCGCAGACTCGAGTAGCCAGTAGCAGAGCAACAGTCGCCGCTTATACACATTCTAAATTCAAGTATAAAGTATGCTTCAATTGAGCGTTCGTCACTATTGCTGGAATACTGAAACATTACTCAATTTCAAGTCGTGCTTAAATATCGTGCTGTCTCTGTCATTTTACAAAGAATTAGTAAGGACAGAACTATACTTAAGCGCGACTTAAAATTGAGTAACATTGCAGTATTCGGGCATATATGTGTCGGTATGTTGCGCAAAATTACCACGCTCATTTCGGGTATGTTTGCGGATCAAAAATCGAGCATGCTTAATATAACGCCTTTTAGCATAATATTTTAGAGCATGTCTAAGAGGACTTTTAAAAAAGTCGTATAAAATTATTCAAATCCATATGTTGTGCAGTCTTCTTTCTTAGATATACTTTGAATTATTCCAAACAGTAAAATCCAAATAACAATATTTTTGTCTCAACCATAAATCTATCTAAATAAGCAGGTATGTTAGCAATAAAAATTATGAATTTTATGACTGTTGTCCAAAAACTACGAGTTGACATGTCCACTACCATTACAAAGCAATACAAATCAATATTAGTCCATAATGACAGACGAATGATAGGTCGAGTCCAACGTAATTATACACCGCCAGTATCTAATAATGGACTTGCCCAACGAAATATACAATCAATCATGTATTAGACAAGTAGATAAGGTATGGTGATATATTCAAGTCATTGGTATAATTTACTATATCACCGGTATATGAACCCACGCCACAGAATACTACCTTTGCCTTCCCCTCAGCCATAGAGCATAGGCATAAACTAGCCATAGAGATGTTTTGACCGTTCCACGGATTCATTTTTTTCAAAACCCTGATTCATCTTTTTCAATTTCAATCCAGACCCGTTTTCATTCCAAATCTCTTCAGGTCTAATGGGAAATATACAGTCAGTTTCGATCGAATAGATATACCGATCTATTAACATGAATCGCTGCAGTCGTCTGTGTAGGGATGCTAGGAGGCGTTACTTCGATGACAACCTGGCTAACCACAACGCTGCTGATGCCTGGAAGTTCTTGCGATCTGTGGGTATCGGCAAATCTCCTGTCAATGTCAGTAAGGATGTTGATCTTATCTCCTTGAATCATCATTTCTCCCACTCCCCTATTTCACTTGACAACCTTACAAAAACTAAAACTCTTCTCAACCTTTCCTCTCTACCGCTTCCCTCTTGTTCTCCTTTTGTGCTCTGTAGTGTGTCCGAGGGCGAAGTAAAAAAATCCACGCTTGCCATTAACTCCCCTGCAGTGGGTAGTGACGATTTATGCTCCCGTATGTTTATCCCCATTCTTGATCTCCTTCTCCCTATTCTCACTCACATTTTCAACTTTTCTTTATTCTCTTGCTCTTTTCCTTCTGCTTGGAAAACTGCCCACGTTATTCCGTTACCAAAAACAAATAACCCTTCTACCCTTTCACATTACAGACCTATTTCCATACTGCCTTTTCTCTCCAAGGTCATGGAACATATTGTTCATAAGCAGTTGACTTCCTTCCTGACGTCAAACTGCCTCATCTCTCCCTTTCAATCGGGATTTCGCCCTGGTCACAGCACGGTCACCGCTTTACTCAAAGTGACCGATGACATTCGCTGGGCTATGGACAACCAATCTCTCACTGTTCTTGTGTTGTTGGACTTCAGTTCTGCCTTTAACTCCGTGGACTTTGACATCCTGCTAGGGGTCCTGAAGGCCAACAATTTCTCTTCTTCCTCTCTGGCCTGGTTTGAGTCTTATCTTCGGGGTCGCCGTCAGAGGGTCCGCCTTGAAGAAACTTTTTCTGATTGGTGTGACCTTGCTGCTGGGGTACCCCAGGGTGGCGTCCTTTCTCCTGTTCTTTTCTCCATCTTTATTAATACCGTTGCCAGGGTCATTTCATCCAATTTCCATCTATATGCGGACGATCTGCAGCTATATCGCCACTTTGGCTTGTCCGAGGCCCATTCTGCTATCGATGCCATGAATCGTGACTTGGATGGCGTTGCCGAGTGGGCTAGGTCTTTTGGCCTGCAAATCAACCCTCTCAAGTCTCAGGCCATGATCATCGGTAGCAGATATTATCGAAACGCTCTCGACGTGTCTGGCCTTGGTCCGTTACGTTTGAATGGCACACACATTCCATTCACTGATACTGCGAAAAACTTGGGGGTGCATATCGACTCGAACCTGTCGTGGGCCTTTCAGGTGAACGAGGTTAGTCGGAAAGTTCATTTCTCCATCCACTCGCTGAGGCGCCTCCAGACCCTGCTTCCGATGACGACTAAGATTCACCTCGTCCAGGCGCTGATCTTGCCTCTCATTGACTATGCGGATGCTTGCTATTTGGACGCCACAGAGGAGCTATTAAATAAACTTGAGCGTTTACAAAATGTATGTATCCGTTTCGTCTTTGGTCTTAGGAAGTTCGATCATATTTCTGAATTTCGTAACAGGCTCAAGTGGCTCCCAATCCGTCTTCGCAGGAACACTCGCATATTATGTCTCCTCTATAACATCCTGTTCAACCCAGCCTATCCTACTTATCTCCGAGACCGTTTCTCCTTGGTGCGTCCTCCTGAAGTCCTTACTCGCTCTCATCTTAAATCCTATCTTAAAATTGTGCCCCATAATACTAACTTCTACTCCTACTCCTTCTCCGTTCATGCAGTGAGACTATGGAACTCACTCCCGCCGAACATTCGGGATGCCAAGTCAATCTCTATCTTTAAGAGACAAGTGAGAGAACATTATCTTTCCTCCTGAAATATAGATCTTTTTGTTTATATTTATATATATATATATATATGTATATATGTAGGTATAAGGGTTATTTTTACTTCTTTTTATATAATAGCCTTGTATTAGTTGGTTTTATTGTTTATTATTGTTATTTCTATCGGTTTCTTCGTTATTATTATCCATTTTTATTATTATTATTTTTTTTTTTATTGTTTGTGTAACACACTATGTGTCTCAGTGTTATTATATCTTTTCCTGCCACAGGCCCACAGGAAGAGATTCCAGTTGGAATATGTGGGGCCTATGTACTCTGTTTTTATATATGTGTTGTCCTCTGTGTTGAATGTGTGTGCATAAATAATTAATAAATAAATAAATAAATAAATGAATTAGTAGATCGGTCAAACTATAGTGGAGTTTCCTCACACCAATCTCTAATTACTTTACCTCTCCTAAAATCGACAAAGTATCCAATAATAAAACTCGGTGCACAGTTCTACTGTCCCCTATAATTTTTATTTGTGTATTGGTATGCGTCGCGTGCCCGGTACTAGGGCAGCATGGGGTAGAAGAGGTCTCCCCTAATTACTTTTATGGGGGCACTGCGTAATGGCGATGGACTCCTAATCTATTTACATGGAAGCGAACGAATCGAAGGCGAAGTGGTTGCGTTTATAGGTTTTATTCGGAAATTATCGCTGTAGCTTTTGTCTAACATTTTACTTTGTCTTATTGCTTATTGTAACACTTTTAAAATATGTGTGTGTATTTTATTTAATACTATTATACAACATTTTGCATATACCTAGTTGCTGCACTATTATCTTCCTTCACCAAACAGATGCATAATTTACACTCCCCACCATAAACTTACATGCATAATGACCCACTAAGGGTGTGGCCCTCACACCGAAAAACTTAACATATAAAACAAAAACTTGCACCTATTAATAAAACTATAAAACTTTAATTAATAACTCGGTACATTTTAGCAAAAAGTTTTGCCTGTCCGACATAAATTAGCGAGGAGCCTGCAACTTCTACAAGGCCAGTATCGGTCCCAAAAATTTGCATAAAGAGTACTCCATCAATAACAATTTTTGTCTTTATTCAAATTTATAGGAGTTTGACGAAGAATTTCGTTAAAAATTCAGGTGGAAAGGGTCTGTGCGAAGCGGTATCGATCAGCGGCGAATTTCATTCAGTTCGGGAGAATTTTATTTATGCTGGATGGTATTTGGAGGGGTTTTCAAGGGCTACCTTCGTCACTGGACAGGTATTAGGTCATTGAGACTCAAATAGAAGTGGTTCGCTGTTTTTTATCCTACTTTAGATGTCTGTTTCTTGTGATCTTTGTTTTGTGTGTAGTAAAACTTGGATTAGTTAGCAGAAAAATTCTTTGTAAATGAAAAATTCTTTGTAAAAATTTCTTTGTAAATTCTAGTAAATGTGTTGCTCCCTAGGTTCAAATTGAAATTTATAATGAATTGATGTCATAATAATTTCCCTTTCTATTTGATACTTCGATTCTCGAATCCTCCATAATAATTTATAGAAACGGGTGAGGCTGCCCAAGCCCAATACGTTGAACTATAATCTCATATTTGACAAATGACCAATTGACTATTCGTAATTATTAAGTTACCTTTAAAAGTTCAAACTATATAAACATAAATAAATACACTATCACTATCAATGTTTACCTCACCTCACCGATGACATCAACTCGTAGGTTCACTAGTCCGGGGTAGTTCGACCGCACAGTTTGTCTGAGTGACGTACGCGGCGAAGGTAACCGCGGTCACCCTTGCCTTACTTTATGGAGGCAAGATTACCGGCTAGAAATTAGGTCGTCGTAACTCCCGATAACGTAAATAACACTGAATTTGTGTGATACTATAAATTGGTTTTGGGTGTGAGAGGATAGTTGCCGCGTTTCGTTTTGCAGAAAGAAAAATTATGGGTCTTATATAAGGTGTAGTTTTGAAACCGTGTCATTTCTCGGGGGCTTGTCACAGAAGTCATAAAGGTTCAATGTAAGAGAAATCTTCGGGCCAATAGTTAAAAATACGGCTATAATAAATCTTTTAAGTTCGACAATATTTCAAAATAAGCGACAGCAATGTTTCTTATTGGAGTTTTATGGAATTAGGAATAATATCAATTACGTGTTTGAGTTTGTGTGTGTTAAGCCCCGTTATAAAATTAGTTACAAGACGGCTGCGTGTAGTTCGCACTTACGGATTTCCGTAATTTATAGAAAAATTAAAAATATTTACCTACAATTTTTTTTATTGATTCGGTCTCAGAATCGATAGTCTAGTTACCTCCTAGAAAATGACGCGGCTTGAAAACAACACCTCAATTAATGAGATGTGTTCCAATTATCTAGTGTTATTTCTCAAATATGTATTCTCAATTATTTCCATTTAAGGCAATCTCTATTAGCAATTACTTAAAATTATGAGTCCACGCTTAAAAATTTAAAATTAATCTAGCCGTTTCAGTTTTTGCATTTTAAAGACCACAACAGACATAAATAAGGGGTGTCTGCCCACCCTGCCTGTTCACGTAAAGTACATATATTTCTTCAAAGCTTTTCTTAGTAAGAAAAGGTTTAAATATCTTCCTATAAAAACTGTCATTATTTTTAGCGATAGATCTGTAGCAAGCAACTACTTACGTAGTTTCCTAAAAATGGAACGAGTAAATACAATTCCTATCTAATTCGTTCCTAACGTAGACTTCAGCACATCTAATAAATATTGACACAATATAAAATGTATTAAGATTTTGTACGTTAGTACGTCGAAATACAATAAGGGAGCGTTCCTTTCCTGATAGGACGTGACGCGATGTACGTGCGTCTATCCTCTCGCAGCGCCGCCAATACACTGACTTTTACATTACAATTCATTTATTGGTTAATGTTAAAATACCCGCATTATATTGGAATGGTGGACAAAGTGGGTTTAGGATTTGGAAATTCTAAGACCTCGTCGTTCCTTACCAGTTTTCTGTGGGGTCGCTTTTTTACGGCATAAGCCGGTAAACGAGCAGACGGATCATCTGATGGTAAGCAATCGGCGTCGCCCATGGCACAGCTGGAACCCCTGAGGCGTTACAATTGCGGTACCGGCCTGTTGGGGATTGGGATTGGGAGTTTGAGGATTGTTGGAGATTAGAGAAGGGGGTGGGGGATTTGGGCCTTCGTTAACCTCTCACAACGCAAGCGTTGTTTCACGTCGGTTTTCTGTGAGGCCGTGGTATCACACCGGTCGAGCCGGCCCATTCGTGTCGAAGCATGGCTCTCCCACATTTGAAAAGTTATTAAGCATACAATATATTTCTTCCTTAATCATCTAATCGTTATTAACACAGTAAGTAGTTAAAATAAAATCCCAAAATACCTTTTCCATGTGTACCACTTTCAGTATAACAGAAGAACAAACAAAATATTTGACGACTTTCGTAACAACATGTTATCAAACTTACAAAGTAAAATAAGAACTTAATAATCCAGAAATCCGGGGGTCACTAAATAATTCAGATGTACGGAACACAAAGGGTTACAGCTCCGAGTTTAGTTTGTTTAGGTACGAACAAATAGGTCTATATTTGGTTAAACCATAAAAGAATTACTTTGAAAACCTTTGTGATGTTATAACTAATTGGGTACTTTAATTAATAAAAAATAAATTATTTCGACTGTACAATATAATAAAATATTAAAAAATAATCGCACTTTCATTAATTGATTTTATGACTAACTTAATTTTAGTATTTTTCCAGCATTTTTTTAAGAAATAAGTATACTGTTGGACGCTAAAAAAAACGTGACGTCACAATACACAATCTCGTACAAAGTTCATAGAAAACTGTCGTTTTTTACAGTTCGAAAAAAATAGTGAATGAATTTGGCTAGTAGGTAAGTACCCGATTGGTATTGTATAAATAAACTAGCTGTTGCCCGCGACTTCGTCCGCGTAGAATATGAATTTCTGGACATACATCTTTTTTGTTTAAATTTTCCAAAATAAAAGTAGTCTACATTACTCCTTAGTACGTCAGCTACCTGTCAATTAAAGTCCTGTCAAAATTTGTCTAGCTATTCCAGAGGTTATATAGCCAGTACAAAAAGCAGTGCCGGATTAAGCCAGCGCGGGGCCTGTAGCAAATTCTGTCTAGGGGCCCTTGGTGTGCTATCGGTTCTCATTTGGGCATTGACTAAATTTGGTGCCTTTCTTTTTTCTGGCGTCAGTCGATGATTTATGGAAGATATTGTCTGGAATGATATCACAAACGAAATTGTCCCCATATACATATATGAAAGTGAGCCCATAGGGCTCATGTATGGAAATCTTAGTCTGGACTGAGTTATGAGCGTTGAAAGGAGCTGAAGTCAAACATTTTACTTTGTTTTTTTTTTATTCAAATCTTATATCTTATACCATTTATATATATATACCTTTTTGTGTTGGATAGTGCATTTATCGAGGATGGCTATACGCTATAAAACATCACGCTACGACCAATAGGAGCCGAGCAGAGCGTGTGAAACCGCGCGGAAGTAGCTAGTTATTCATATTTTTGTCACAATTCCCAACTTTAAATTGCGTGCAACTGTACGTTGGGCGCAGGAATACCATATCACACCACAATATATTCATATTGCCAGGCACTAATTTTTATTACCTATTTTCTCTCAGTCGATAACTTGTGGGATGCTTCTAGGAGTTGTGTTATGAAGCTTCATGAGCGTCAGCTATGTTACCATTGGTGGGTTGAGCGGTGGTAGCCGTGCGAACATCTAATAAAGTGTATTTTGTTTTGCCATTGACTCCTGGTGGGAGACTCATCTACTTTATAGTTCGCATAATCTTTTGTAGAAAGGAAACCGTCGACTTTGTAAAGTGTTATACGTCAGATGAGCGTATATTTTTTTTCATATAATGTGATCAGTCGAAATATAGTCCATCACTTTGTGACTGAATGACGATATCTTTGTACAGAATCTTATGCTAGCTCTAGATTAGAGTATTAACTGTAGTTAAATTAGTGACTAATCGGGAGTAGGTCGGGAAAAGTAGAAAGAAAAAAAATTATTTCGTGTTTCGACGATAGCCACTACTCAATACGCTACCGACGCCGCAGCTGACAAACATAGCATTTCGTGATAGGGCTCAGTAAAGTATTTTGCGGGTTTTCGACTGAGAGGGTATTGAAACTTACATGAAAATCTGTCATTGCTGTTTCTTTTGATTGCGTTGACATAGAAGTTTGATTTTGTTACAGCTTAAAGGTATTATAGACCTGAGTATTTGGTATGAATTTCAATTTAATACCTCTACGCGTTTATGAGGAAATGGGTAGTAAGTTTAAAATTATTAAAAAAAATATATTATGTGATGTAACTAAAAATTTATGGTTTTCGTAATTTTTCCTTTATCTATGCTAGAAGACGTTGCTTCGTACCAAATTTCAAATATGCAAATTTAGCGATTACACTTTCAATATCGACTTCTTTAAGCAAGTTATGCTCTATATTCAACATTGTGAAATGATTAAGACGTCCTTGGCCCATAGTGTTTCTTAATTAATTCATTTTTGATTCGTTCAAATCGGGCTCGGTTCGCCCGCCAATGGCACCAACCAAGCGAACAAATAGTCACTTTCCTTTTCTTACACATACAAAATACCGACTATTTGTCTTTTTTCGTTAATTTCGTTAAGAAAAAAAATCAAATTACATGTAGGTTGGTAGTAGTTTTGTAAACAAACCATTTTCTTCATAAGTCTTGCTGTTGAAGTGGTGTTATTACGAAATACCTATTTGAGCGCGGGGCCCCCCAATCCGCGGGGCCCGTAGCATTTGCTACTTTTGCTACGTGGCTAATCCGGCACTGACAAAAAGACAGACAAAAATTATAAAAAAAGTTATTTTGGTATATGTATCGTAGGTAGGTACATTCATATGCAAGTAGTAAAAAATAAAAAATAAAAAAAAATAAAAAGTCCTTTCATTATTTTTATTTGTGATTACATTGGGTGATCGTGCTTGGAGACTCGTTTTAAGCACTCCTAACACACGCACATCTGCCTGTGTTAGAAGACCCCGCTCCTCCTTAGACATTTTTTACAAAACTAACAATAATAGTAGGTATGGAATATCACATACTCTGGGAGTGTGATCTCTGGCAATATGAACGTAACACTATGTTAAATAATTTAATTGTTTCGTCAGGTGTAGTTTATTATACGGACCTTGTGGAATCTACCTCTAGAAGGAATTTCCGTGCGTTTAGGCGTTTTTGCCATACCTATTATTATTGGAAGCAAGTATAACAGCTCACACATAGGACCCACTTAGTTTTTAGTCAAATTTCCGTGGTGCTTGGCGACTGGGCTTCACCCAGTTGTACAGTCTCTTCTTTGTGCCTTTAGGCTTAATTCATTCTGTCTCCTGCAGTAATTCACCGAGGGAAGTGAAAACCATAGTTTTTTCTTCTTCTCCTCTTATAATATCTTCTGATTCACTTCGTTGCGGGAACCAAGACAGTTTACTTATGTCCCTGGGACGCGCCGGACTTCAGTGTTTCGGTGTTTTCATGGTTGTATCTACTGTAGATCAGGATCTAAGCCAGGGCTTACAGGAGTTGCAGCGGTTTTGGGAGGTTGTGGCGGGCTTGTCCCATTTAGAAAAAAGTAGGTATGGAAATGAAAAAGTTACAAAAAAATATCAATAAAAGCTATAACAGTGCAAATTGGAGTGGAAGTAAAAAGCGGTTATTTTAATATTACAAACAGACATTCCAATTTTATTTATCTGTTTAGATGACTGTATTATGTATTTATTGTGCCTTTGGTTTTGTAAACATTTGAGCTGTTTTCCATTTAATACACTAAAATCCATCTCCTATTCAAATCAATTTCATTTTCCTATCTTAACACCAAAATCTGAGTGACCTGTTGAAGCCAGTGAATTATTATATAAGTATTTTAATTCTCATTTTTATGGTCTAGGCCGGAAAACGCTGATGCTAAGCAATCGGCGCCGGCCATGATCACCCGAAAGACTAGATGAGTTACAAATGCATTGTTTGCCTTTTGTGTATTAGGAAATCGATTAAATTCTTACCTTTTTTTTATGGCATAAGCCGGTAAACTAGCAGACGGCTCACCTGATAGTAAGCCGGCGCCCATGGACACCTGGAACACCAGAGGCGTTACAAGTGCGTCACCGGCTTTTTGGGGATTAGGAGTTTGAGGATCGTTGGGGATTCAGGGATTGGGGAGATTGGGGAAGGGGAAGGTAATTGGGCCTCCGATAACCTCACTCACACGACGAAACACAACGCAAGCGCTGCTTCACGTCGGTTTTCTGTGAGGTCGTGGTATCACTCCGGTCGAGCCGGCCCATTCGTGCCGAAGCATGGCTCTCCCACACTTAAATCTCCGTATGAACTGAAACATAGTTTATGTATCAAAACAATCAGAAATAGAGTTATTTATTAATAACATTGTTATGGCAAGACAAGGGTTGTAAGGTTTTCCATCAGTTTCGTTTTAGATTGGATTCAATTCCCTGGTTGGCAACACGCAATTGTGTCTTCATATCAGAAATTCTGAACAGTGATTGTGGTGTCTAAGTTTGTTTATGGTGCATTGCCATCGATCGCACATAAAGCATAACATCACGCCTTTTATCCCCAAAGGCGTAGGCAGATGTGCACATTACGCCACTTAAAGCAACTGTTTAATGTAACACCCACTATTCACTATTTATGTTACGAGTCCCATGTAATAGGGGGTGAGCCTATTGCCATATACCGGGCACAATTCCAGACTCCGTGCTATTACTGAGAATATTAAAAAAACCCAGTAATACTTTGCCCGACCTGGGAAACGAACCCGAGACTTGCCGCACTTGCGACAACTCGGCCAACGACGCAGTCTAAATTATAGTTACAACTATTACATGGGCTTAGCAATTCGCAACTACCCTTCTTTTCGAGAGAAATTCTAAAGTATATTCTAGAAGATACCGGAAAATACCTAGGTGTCTTGAGTACAATCTATGTACCGTACTAATTTTTAAAAATTAGAAGTTATATTATATATTAGTGTAACTAGTTTATTTGTTTATCTTTTTGTATGTCAAGTTGTATATATTTATTACCTAATTAATTAAATGCATGAATAAAACTTATTAGTATGTAACTTTGAGTACTTTTCTAGGTGACAAGGCGCTATATTATTTAACTAGCTACTTCCGCGCGGTTTGAGACGCTCTGCTCAGCTCCTATTGGTCGTAACGTGATGTTTAACAGCCTATAGCCATCCTCGATAAATGCACTATCCAACACAAAAAGAATTATTCAAATCAGACTTGTAATTACGAAGATTAGCGCGTTCAAACAAACAAACAAAAAAACAAACTCTTTCGCTTTATATACCTATAAGATACCTAACCTATAAGATAAGAAGATAAGATAAGAAGATAAGTGTACCTATAAGATAAGATTTATACCTAAAACTAGTATTAAAATAAAAAGGTTACTAGATTCATTCACGACTGCCTCGTTGGCCGAGTGGTCGCGAGTGCGACTACCGGGCAAGGGGTCTCGGGTTCGATTCCCGGGTCGGGCAAAGTATTACTGGGTTTTAAAAAATTCTCAGTAGTAGCACGAAGTCTGGAAATGTGCCCGGTATATGGCAATAGGCTCACCCCCTATTACATGGGACTCATAACATAAATAGTGGAAAGTGGGTGTTACTTCTGTGTGCACCTCTGCCTACCCCTTCGGGGATAAAAGGCGTGATGTTATGTGTTATGTGGTTACTAGATTCAAACTAAAATCCACCAGAGTTTGCAAGATTTCTTACAAAATTTCAAACTAAAATACCTCTATGTACCTAGTTTACGCAAAACTTTTCATTCTTCTACTGGAAGGTTCCACATTTTGCACAACTAGGGAATAAAACTGGAGTTTCCAAGAATATAACATGAAAACTGAAACTGGTTGAAGAAGAAAATGGATAAATATATTTTCGTGTGAAACTGAACAAGTACCTAATTGAAGGGAAAACAAAACTATTTAGATAGAAGCCAAACTGTTTTTAGGACCCAGTTTTAAAAACCTAGTAGTACTTTACCCGACCCGGGAATCGGACCCGAGATCCCTTGCCCCGGCAGTCGCTTTTGCGACCGCTCGGCCAACAAGGCAGTCTACAATTCAGTACATACTATTTGCATGTCAATGACAAGTTCAAATATTAATCTAATTACCCGACTGCCAAAAAAAAGGTTATTTTTATTTTCAATCAAAAGTCCATTTTTGTATTGTAACTTTCGTGTGACATACTAAATAAATTATTGTGTTTTCAGCTTACTCACGTAATAATTTGACGAGGAACTCGACTAGTTTCAAGCCATGATAGAAGCTCATATTCATGAGCAGCATTTCAGTAGCAGCGCGAGAGTCGCCGCATGGGTTGAAACTAGTCAAGTTCCTCGTCAAATTATTACGTGAGTAAGCCGAAAACATAATAATTTATCAAAAGTCCATTGGCAAGAAATATAAACAGATTTGCGTAGGGCGGACATAACAGAAGGTGTAGAATTCAATATCAGTGGCCATTGATTTATTCACCCTCCCTCCGGTGGCCGGTTAATGGGATTAGCAAGGATTCCCCCGATATTACTACAGGAAAGACGGAGATTAAAAATAAAAATACTTCAATGGTGGAGACGACAATTTTACATGGATTACTTGTAGTTAACAATTTTCATGTTTTTAGCAATGTTAGAGAAGAGTTAAAGAAGTTTAATTCAATGCTTGGAAATAGTAATCAAGCCAGGAATATACATGATAATTTACATCTTATATTAAAAAAGGAACGATCATTTCAACTGAATTCAAATTAGTCTACGTTCATAATAGAAAAAAATCACATTGATTTATATACCTTTGAATAGAAAGTAGTTTAGACATAAGCTCCATACAAAATGTGTCAAAATTCTATCTCTAAAAGCAAATCTACAGATAGATAGGTTATAGAAACTGGACGTTAATCAACTATACCTAAGCTAGATCAATCTCTTTGTATCAAAGTATCACGACTCTGTGATCCAACTACACAAGATGGCTGCTTCTTTTGTTTCAGGTTACAAAATGTCTAGCACGTTAATTAGTGCCGGTGTCGTTTGAGCTTTTGTTCAGACAATGAGTGGGAAGATAGATTTCTAGGTCACGCTAGGATTAGTTTAGAGACTAGTGCTTGTTTGTGTAACTGGAGGTCTGAATGTGGGTAGCAGATTTTTTTAACAATACTACAAACTCTACAAAGAATAGTGGGTTTTTAATGGGTGGTACTTTTTTCAGGCAGCTATGTTTTATGTGCAGAAATCCCACTAATATTATAATTGCGAATGTTTCTTTGTTTGAATTTTTGTCCATCAATCACGCTGAAACTACTGAACGGATTTTGATGTTTGGTACGCAAGCAGGGGATGAGCTGCTTGAGGTGATGGATTTTTCATCCCTATTAAATCCTCTCATAGGATAAAACAGGGATACGCGGGCAAAGCCGCGGGTAAAAGCTAGTTAATACCAAAGTGCAAAGTTTCTTTGCTTTACTTTTAAAAAAACATTGCCCCAACAATGGTCCAACCAGGCGCTCTCAGATGTAATATCCGATTCCATAATTATTGACGAGTGAATTAAAAAAAACAAACTAACCTGTTCAAATGTCATCCCCTAAATTTGTTTATACAAAAAACTGCGTTTAAAAAAACCAACTTCAAAAACTAAAAATAAACGAAAAGTAAAAACTAAAAAGCAAAATATAACTATTAATAGTCATACGTACTTATAGCTTACACACCCACTGATAGGTGAGAAGTCGGTGCCACAAGTTTTACACAAAATTATTCATTAAAACCTAATATTATAAGCTGTTTACAATTTTATTATGGATTATACCTGTGACCGTTAGGTACCTAAGATATATTTTGTTTATGGGTTAGTGGCACCGACTTCTAAACTATAGACTAAAAACTAAACTCGAGAGTTTGGTTTTGGATAGAACCTAAAGTAAACCTAGTCTCGACTAAAATAAAAGTAGCTTACCTATTCGATCAAATGGCAGTTTGGAAAGTTCCAGAAACACAACATCGATTTATGTAATAACCATTATAACTATGACAATATTTTAAGTAACTATTTTGACATTATATACCTAACTGATGGTTACCATGGAGCATCTTACCTAACAATAGCCGTTACTAAAACAATTGTTTGATTGATGGACTGTCCGATGAGACTATTGATTTGTTTTATTATAGCTTTTGTTTTTGTTGACTTTGTTTTGTTTTCGAAGCTATGCTGTTTGAAATTTATACGTTTGCCTTGGTATTTAATGCTATGCAAGACTGTTGAGTAAAGGGGGTCTCGTTCGATGACCGGGGGGAGTAAATCGAGTTACAAGAGTCTCACTAGGACTGTGGAGTCCGGAAATGAACACGCTGTAGGGTAATAGACTTGCATTCGATTAAAATAGGACTATTTATTTTTTCGATTCGATTAAAATAGCATTGCGTACTGTTCTGTAACGAAGATTATTCAGACATCACTGACAAACGGTGAAGGAAAACATCGTAAGGTTTATAATTTCTAATTATAAATTTGAAATCGCCAACCCGCATTAAGCAAGCGTGTTGGTTAATGCTCAAACATTATCTGTGTGAGAAGACGCTTTGCTCAGCAGTGGGCATTATAGGTTGTTGATGTGTGTGATGTACTGTTCTACGCCTTGAAAGAAAAATAATAAGCGTAATGGTCCAAACTGAAAAGTAGGTCCATAGTAAAATATTTCTACAACACTTCAACAAGCCAAAGTCGTAAACACAAGTCATTACCGACCAATAATTTACTGGCAATCGACCACCAAATGGGTATTTAACCGACTTTATAAGTGAAAAGAAACGTTAAATTCTGTTGTTATCGAAAATCTACGTAAAGGGAGGAAACATAAAGTTTAAATTATGTTGTCGCCTTCCCTGGGTTCAGTCGTGAAACAGCATTTTTCAGACGTGGTACACGATTATGATATTTCGTTGAAGATAATGTAGTTAGGTTTTAGTGTGGGCTTAAAGGTTATTTTGGCGTGTATTGTGAGCATATTCCTATGACGATAGGAAGGCTATTGTATCTTGAAAGATAGTAGGTATAGGTTTATGCAAAGTTCGTTGCTTTTACAGTGGTTTTGAGATAGGTAATATCTCCTTTACGTCTACGGTACGTACGTAATGATTGCAATACCTGTAACGTAGTTAGAATATATGGTAATTGACGTTAAAAGCATTCCAGTAACTAAATGAACCAGAGCCTGGACTCTTTCCGCGATAAATAGGGTGTCACAAATGAATGTTTCTTCTGTTATTATCTATCTCACATACATCATAACAAAGACTAGTGACAATTCACAGCTGGACAGCTATTTGAAATTTTACTTGCTTAACAATTAAGTACTCTTGTTTCAGGTGAAGCAGCAAGGAATGCTCAAGGTGGCGCGCTAGGGAATGCTGAGCGGCGCGATCCTGAGCGCAGCGCCGGTGTCCCTGCGCGGCCTGGCTCCAGGTCTGCCGGCCGCTCGACCCGCGCTCCTCGCCGCCCTCGTCATGCATGCACTACATGACCGCCAGGATGAGGCCAGCTTCATAGGTCAGTGGAATTTTCATTCATTTCCTTATCTTCCTTAACATTACCTTTTTGATAGCTGATTAACTCTTCGCTAGCGTCGGTATTAATTGTCAGATTTCTACCATTAAGAAAAGAGCCGGTATGGTACGCGTATCAACTCCTTGTTTGAAATGCCGGCGATGTATCTGTAGTGGGTGTTCAAAGGTGGTGCTAATTGCTTACCAACAGGTGATACTCGACTTGTTTGCTTTTTATTCTATAAAACATGAGGAAGTTCAGGATGTCATACGACACAATAACAAGTTTGAAGAAGATTACACTGTAGTTCGATTTGGTATTCACTTGGATTTGACTAACGTAATATAAGCTATCTAGGAGACAGGTGCAAGAATGATTCGTCGGTATAAGTGTTATATATAGATTACATACAATTCAATACTTTTTTCGAACTGTCAAAAACGAGAATTTTCAATGAATTTTGTACGAGATTGTATATTGTGACGTCACGTTTTTTACCGTCAAACAGCGTACTTATTTCATAAAAAATTGCTGGTAAAATACTAAGATTAAGTTGGTTAGGAAATCAATTAATGAAAGTGTGATTATTTTTTAATATTTTATTGTATTGAACAGTCGAAATCATTTATTTTTGATTAAGGCTAGTACCGAATTTTTTTTTGCTGGACTTAAACATGCTTAAGTTTAATTTCCTACAAACGGTTACCATCCACATTAGTTGGCAGTTTCCAGCCATTTATTTTAGTTCAGCTAGATAAATAAGGTAGTAAATCTCAGAGAATAGTTCCTTGAGTGAGAAACCGCACCTTACCTGTGTGAGCTCTCACAGGTAAGTGATAGACAAACAGAAGGCGCTCGAGGGTGCTTCTACGTCCGGACAAGTGGACATATTATTACCCTATATCGTCTGTATGGGGGTCGAAGTGGAAGTTAGACAAGACAGGCGTAATGTTTCATAGATCCTAAACGTATTATAGACTTGTAATGATGACATCTGCTTCGTTTATGGCAAGTATCACCCTAAAGATAGTGTTTTGCCTTCTTTAGTTCATTTATTACTTCCATGTCTTAGTAATTATATTTTTGTTTTAAAATTCTAACTAATGTAGTTCAAAGATAACTAGTAGGTGTCTATCTATCTATTAGATCATGGTTGTTCTATCAGAGGTGTACAGAACATCTGGTGATATTATAAAGACCGTATTATTATAGTAAACGAAACTGAAAACTATATTTAATTAGCATGTATTGCGTGATATGTATAATTATACATATTTACATATCAAATTATGCTAAAAAACTTACAACTATTTTAAACTTTTACACCTACTATTGTGCCTCTCTGTATCATCCTTTTTTTTTATTTAATTTATTTAGGGTTATTGGTTAAAATTAACATATCAAACCCATTGTTCCTTATAACTATTAACACATAGTACTTATCCTTGTTGTTTATAAATAATTATGAGGGTCGGTGCTGGGTCTGCGGTACTAGCAAGTAAAACGCCTGCATCATCCTAAGGTTGACTGGAAGAGTATGCCTCTAGGCATTAAGTCCGCCAATGTATACCTGTTGTACAAAAAGTGTAAATAAATAAAACTTAATTAGACATGATATAACGAGAATCTACACTGGACAATGGACATGCATTTGTCACCAACGCCACAGCTTTAATTTGCTAATCTCTCATCATACACCAATAAAAAGCCGCACCTTCCCTCCCCTGAATAATTTTGTCACCACATTAACAAACCACATGATTTTATACACCCCGTTTTAGGGTAATTGTACCCTATAATCCCCCATTAAAACAATGTCATACCCCTTGGTTCGTTTTCATGCGTTAACTGCGCCCTGATCGTATCAACTGACTTTTGCAAAAGTTAGCCTTATCTAGAATCTAGGTGTCAATGACCCCACCCTTCAGTTGTGGTGACAGCATGTAAATGTTTAGACATTGAAAAAGGGACGCCATTTTTTTCAACTTTCTGCGTCAACTGTGAGTGACAATTGGGATGATGACAGGGTATGAAAATTAAAAATCTAATTAGTCCATCAGTTAGGTAATGAAAAAATATTAGACACATATTTTTTAATTTGGTCGTATAATAAAACAATACTTAGATAAAACGAATGAAAGTTTAGGAGTGAGTCATTTCTACGTATAAAATGTTCATAGAAGTGACGTCAAGCGACATTTCAAATCAATACTTATACCGTCGAAAGTATTCGTTTCTGTAAGAAAATAAAAAATACGTGTCTAATGATTTAAAATAATCTACCAGACGGACATTAAAATAAAAATTAGGCATCTACCCTATTTCCTGATATTCTGGCTTCCATCCCAAGATTAATCTAGTTATTATCAAGTTACAATCGGTATGTTTTCAGTAACAAGCGCGACTACTAAGATTATTGTTTTTGAGTTCGCTCAATGGAGCCTATTACGTCACAAATTGTAATCTAAATTACACAAAGCTACAACAAAACAGAGGAAAGGGTGTGTTACTATGACAATTCATATCTACATAAACACTTTTCCTACAAAATAAGATAAAAGGACCAATTTCCAACCTTCGTCGGGCCAAGGTCCTACTTTTCGTAATCCATCTTCCTTCGGGCGTTTCCGTCACTTTTCGGCATCCGTCGTGTCAACGTTCGGGCTTCATAAAATGTCGGCAATATCATGACGTCACTGTTTTGACGGCTCCAAGCCGCGACACGGCGGTGTAATGACAAAAAGAGGACTCGACTTAAGGATGCCTTGTTAGTTTTACAAGCACGAGTAGAGCTCTCTTCTTGTTGAAATATTTACGTAAGCATCTGCAAAGGATTAGGTAAGCATGTCGTGGTAGATCTTTAGTATAAATTATGTAGTGAGGATTGATAGACACTACAAAATCTTGAATAAAGTGTGCTCGTCTATTGATGTCAATATTTTGTGTTACCAATAGTAACCCAGGTGTAAATAAAACCATAATTTGAAACAGTGTAGTCGTGTAATTAATTAGATGTTAAGGTACCTAATTAACAAATTACATAACATACGTAAACATTACATAATAAAGAGCAGTAACAAATACATCGATTGATATTACTCATTGCTACCTCGAATGCCAGATCTATGAAAATTTATATCAACTAGCTAAATACGAATAACTGGCAGCCCTGTTCGTATTTCACCCGAAATAGTCCGTCGGAGTCACGCGAGGCAGCCCTATCGGCAGACATCTAGGCGCCAGCCCGCGCCCGCGCCCCTCCCACCCCCTCTATCGTCTGACGCAGCCTTGGTGCATTGTAGATTCATAGATTCAGAACGCCTACATTTTATGAACTCCTGGTTATTTCAAATTTTTACTTAGTCACTGCTGCGTACCTTTGTCTCTTTCCTTTTTGTTCGAGGTCATTAAGGTCAAAGAGAAAGGTTCAGTCAGATTATAGCTTAAAGTTCTCCATGAATTCAAAGTCATTATCAGGTGTTATTTTCTCATTGTTAGCTTTAATGCAGCTTGATTAGTCACTCGGCCTTGCATTGATTCATACATAGTTCGTGGACTTACGCCTACGTGTTATGAGCTCCTGGTACCTGGGACATGAAACTCGTGTACTGTGCGTCGAATATAAAAAGGTCGAATATTTGTAACATTTTCAAGTAAGTAAAGTAAAAGGCATTTTTTTCTTTGTTCAATTACATTTGGAGTCTATCTCTGTCTATCTGGGTACAATTTCTTTAGTAATTTGCTGTCTGGGTGTATGTTTTGTCTCTTTCTTCGTACCTACGTCACGCGGTAGGTCATCAAAGGTCACGAATGTTTGGAATGAAAAGGTTTCTGTTTATAGTTTCAGCCTGTGTTGGTGGTTAGCACGCTAGCTCCCTTGTGAGTTCTATCGACAATATCACAAGAATGTAATGGCTCCAAATATTTCCACAGCTTCTGTTACTTGTTAATTTTACTTGAATACGTCTGATTTTGTTCCTTGGAATTAACTCGCTCTGCTCTCTGAAGAATAGTGAAGATTTCAATTTCCTTTGCTTTTGCCAAATCTCCTACATAAGTCATTACTCCCTAGTACCCATTTGTCCTTCAGAACAGAGGACAAGCCTTTTACCATAAGTATTCTAGAGCCTAGGAATAATTCCAGGCTTCATGGTGACTCCAGATCTTCCCAACATTCTGAATCGCTGACCTTTAGCTCAGCAGTGGCGCTCCCGACCACTACATAAATGAGACGGATTTAATAAATAGTTTTTATTATCAGATGCTATCTTAAAGTCATTATAATTCAGCTCAAGCGCAGAAAGACACGTCGATATGTGGAGCAGTGCATTATTTTGGCGGCCAGCTTACGAAATAATAACAATCTACTTATGGGTCACGACTCCGTGCCATTGTTGTTTCATATATAGAAGTTTTTTTGTTGAATTCTTCAATGGATTGTCAAGTGTATAAGTGTACAATGATTTTGTTATTTTTGTTCTCAGGTATGTGTTGAATGGGAATAGCTTTGTCTGTTTTGATATAAGACCTTTTTTGTTGACGGGGGAAACCTTCAACAGACACCTAGCTTTTTGAAGAAGAAGACTAGTAAGTCTGGGATTTTTACCTTACTAAAATATCCCCAGTACCCAAATTCTGCACTTAAAGAAGGTTCCGGTCCTCTTACGGCACCTCCCTATAGAGACCTATGTCTTAGGCATGAGATCTATATACATTTATATCATTTAATTGTATACTAACTTGAACAGAAGTAACATAACATAACATCACGCCTTTTATCCCCGAAGGGGTAGGCAGAGGTGCACACAGAAGTAACACCCACTTTTCACTATTTATGTTATGAGTCCCATGTAATAGGGGGTGAGCCTATTGCCATATACCGGGTGCATTTCCAGACTCCGTGCTACCACTGAGGATTTTTTAAAAACCCAGTAATACTTTGCCCGACCCGGAAATCGAACCCGAGACCCCTTGCCCGGCAGTCGCACTTGCGACCACTCGGCCAACGAGGCAGTTGAACAGAAGTGTCATCCTAAATGAATCATTTAAGTGATAACTACAAATAATTGCAAAAATATTTAAATTATCGGTTTGAGATCATTCCAACATTCAAAAATATCCTCTAAAACTTGGAATCCTCAAGGAATAAGTAGAAGGAGACAAAATATGTTTTTCTTTTTGCAATATAGAGCATTATTATTCTTGATGGTTGAATCATGCAATAAGAGCAGGTCATGACGTCTTATTGTTATTATTGGCATTTACTTATTTCTTCATTTGGTATAGCATAATTCGCAAATAAATAATCTTTGTCTTTGTCATTGTCTCGTCGCTTTTGAAGTCATAAATCGCTGGACATAAGAATGAGACAATCACAGTACTATTTCTCTAAATTCTTCTATAATAAATAACATCATTCCCATTGGACTGCGATAATATACGTATATATTCCGCGGATACCGCACGATCTCTGGGGAGTCGGCGAACCTCCTTGCCGGATTACCGCCGTGGGATCTGGAGGCGAAGGTGCTCGCGCGCGTGTACAGCATGCGCGCGGAGGCACGTCGCCAGGGCGAAACTCCGCTGCCGCGCCAAATAGGTGCGTGGCGGGATGAGCTCCGGCGCGATCTCATGGCGGAATGGCAGCAACGACTGTCGCAACCGAGGGCTGGGACTTGTTGGGTCTACGTTTGACCATTGAAATATGTATCAGAAACATTGTAGAACATACTTTTTTTTAAAAAAGTATGTTTTGGACATTCCAATCTACATTTTGGAATGAGAACCTAGCTTCACCTAGTTTTATTATTTATTTTGTATTTGTTGACGTTTCAAAAGTACCAAACTATAGTTTAATTGAAATAAATGCTTTGACTTTGACTTTGACCACTATCTCGCCTGGTGGTAAGCGATGATGCGGCATACGACCACGATGGAGCATGTCTGCCCGGGTCACTTTATGTATCTTTTGTTTTTAAACCACATCTGCTTGGTATTTTATCTCCGTATTTTTTAACTACTTCAATCTCATAAACGTTTTTCATTTTATTTCCTCGTCACTTAGCGGACACAAACGTGACGTTCGTGCGTGAGGTCCTATTTTCCGTTTCCGAGTAAAGTTAAGTGTGCCATTGTGTTTATTTTATCAGGAAATCCTTATTATTATATGAAATGAAATTTATTGCGATAATAACAGTTTCAAATGGTTAAGGACCTTAAAAGCAAATTGACTTTTTTAGAAAGTAACGCACAAATTATTTCGCGTACAATGTCTATTAGAGGTCTAATTTATCCAAATATTACTGGGTTTTTAAAACAATCCCGGTAGTAGCACGCACGTAGTCTAGAATTGTGCCCGATATATGGGAATAACCTCACCCTCCATTACATAGGACTCATAACATAAATAGTGAAAAGTGGGTGTTACATTGTACAGTGGCATTAAGTTCCTCTCTGCCTCTTCGGGGATAAAACGCGATATTATGTCTATACAAATAAGAGAAAATAACAATCGACTATAAACGTTTACTATCGTAGCTTTAATTGTATTGTAAGTTTGTAACTCAGGCTGAATTGTTGTTTTCATAATAACGTTAAAACGAATAATATTACTGGATCAAAGTATGTACATACATTTTCAAAGCATAAAAATAACAAAGTACCTACACTCTTTCGAAAAAACCTTTAGTAAAGTTACCAATCAATCAACATTTACTGCTAACAAATTTTATTTCACGAACGTAAATCGATTTCTCAACCCATGTTACCCCTGTTACCCTCATTTAAAAACCTCACACCGTATTCGGAAAACCGAATGAAACCTTAATGAATTTCCCATAGAGAAAAACACCATGTAAAATTACTTTCAATCCCCATTTTTCGTTATTTACACCTGATTAATAAGAAATATGTTCGGAGTAACAGGCGCCATCATACCCCCCCTACTCGTGGGGTATGGGACCCCACACCCCTGGCGAGTTTTCAGTACTTATGACTCACTACGGATTTTCCAACCAAGCCAACTTATAACAAAACACCATAACTCAACAGTTTGTCAAGCGATTCTCAACCTAAACACTTCGAAGATAAAACTTCAGTTTTCCGTATTCCGATCTGAATTTTTAAGGGTGAGATTTCAGTGTAGTGCTGGTTTCAGTTCATTCATAGTATTTGCGTGTGTGGTCGTATTATAGTTGGTGATAAAGGCTATAATATTATTATTTTTAATTATCGTTATGATAATGAGTGTGTGATGTGTCGGTTTTTTATATTTTCTGGGTTATTTAGTTACGCGTTCAAATTAAAACCCGTGATGACTGTGAGAAGTAAGTTTACATTCTTTATCAGGAATATATGTAGGAGTTCTATGAAAATAGCGCCGTATTTCATCAGAGTAGCTTGGAACTTAATTCATCATTGTTTGTTATAATTGTGCTTGCAATAATGAATAGTTTTTTGCTTCTGCCTTGTTTTGATTTAACTAATTTAACGAAGCTTAATTGTTCTTGTTCTTTTAAAAATGTTGCCCCAAATTAGGATTTTCTCCTGTGTCCGGGGTGCGTTTACAAACATACAAGTTCACATACACAATGACACCCAGACCCGAAACAACAATTTGGGGATTACACAAATTGTTGTTTCGGGTCTGGGTGTGGGGCAACGTTTAAAAAAAAAATACAGCGTGTTTGATATTCGTCAATACACGCCATCGATTTTCCATTAGCCTTCCACATGGAATGCGTCACACAATAATAGTCTATCAAGTCACGTTGAGTTTTATCAACATTCATTTGTTTTTGAAAATATTTTGACTACATGTGTCATTGCGAGTTGCTCATGCCCAAGCCGATAGAGGTTGAATTTCATTGTATTGTTCTTTTATTTAATTACGTGTCAGTATGTTTGTATAACATTATTGTGGAGTCGTTTTGGCTGACTTATGTTGGTATCTTCGGCTCCTGTGTCGATGTCTTTCGTGTGTGACAAATATTTTCCCCTTGATGCTGACCTGGGTCAGTAATATAAGGTAGAAAGAAAGAAAAACATTTATTCGACAGTAGGCACGCACATATATACAAAAAAAATACAAAATTAAAAAAGAAAAGCACAAATAAATACACATATTAAACATAGATATAGAAAAAAAACACACATATCCCCAAAGAAGTAGTCAGAGGTGCACATTGTGCCACTGTACAACGTAACACCCACTTTTCACTATTTATGTTATGAGTCCCGTGTAATAAGGGGTGAGCCTATTGCCATATACCGGGCACAATTCCAGACTCCGTGCTACTACTGAGAATTTTTTTAAAACTCAGTAATACTTTGCCCGACTCGGGAATCGCACCCGAGACCCCTTGCCCGGCAATTCCGGCCACTCGACCAATAAGGGAGTCCATCGTATCGTGAGACATACTAAATTAAGTAAAAATTCGCGGATTACTCACGTCAAAGTGTCATCTGGTATTGTTTTTATTTATTTCATACATTCAAATGGACACAGGCCTATCTAATAAACTTATTTACTGATTTATTTCGTTGTGTTTTCCGTTCCCTTTTATTTGTACCTAATAAAATTTTTGGAAATATTACTTTTCCGACACGGCTACTTAAGTAAGAGAAAATTCGATATATTGTTCTGTATTATATTATCTCTAGAGTACGATCTTTCATCATATTATCATATAATAATATAAAAAATATCCTCTATATAAAGAGAAAGTAGACACTCATACAATTGATCTTATTGTTATCGATGAGTACATTTTGTTTTGAGCTATTGTCAAAAAATTGTATTTTCATTAACCCCTAGTATATACTATAGGTATACGCGAGACAATGTAGTTTCTATTGAGTATCAGATAAGAGTTTAACCCTTTAAATTAATTTTGTAATTCTCATCATTGTAATCAGACTAATAGAAAAAAAGTACCTATGGCATTAAATCCATCCGTGTTTGTGGGCATTAAACATTTACAAAAATGTAAGGCACTATAATACAAAGAGTCATTGATCAATATATTTTCATAATTGTAGAATGATAGATGAAATCTTGTGTAACATTAACATTTTAGGTTCTCTAAAATTCTCAATCACCATAAAGAGTCCTGAATTAAGTACAGAAAGGAAAAGAATAAGCATTTATTCGACAGTAGGTGGCTACTGTAAACACAGATACAAAGATGATAAAAAATACAGATACTTATAAGATACAAACAATAATGATAATCTTAAAATAGTATGTTTTTTTAATATTAGATGGGACTGACGTTTGACCACTATCTCGCCTGATGGTAAGCGAAAATGTGGCCTACGATGGAGCACGTCTAGCCCAAACAACCCATAAGCAACCTTTTCACTCGGGCCTCCCGCCTCACCCAGGCGGGAGCAGTCATTCGATGATTTTCCCCCCTTAAAAATACCCTTTCGTTCGGTGCATTTCAAGCGTATTAAGTGAGAATTAAAATTAAACATAACCAAATGTTTGTATTAGCCGTCGATAAACTATAAAAAGTTGATCGAAGATATAACATTTAATTATAAAAGTCTTTAGTTACTCTCTCTGGACTCTTTCAACCATAACAATCACAATTCGTAACTTTAAAACCAATAGTCATTACAACGCAACTAAACAAAATCACGCAGTACATGATGTTGATGCAACTACACATACATAAATACATATAAGTATATACCTACTTTGTTGTGATTGTGCAACTTCGCGTTGCGGTCTGTTGGGTACCTGCAACTGGTCTACATTCATGTGCAGTCAGCTGCAATGGGCAGTGCAGGGTCCAGGATGCATGAATAGGTCATGTTTGACCCCTTTTTATAGCAGTGTCTATCAGTAATGTTTATTTTTACATCACTCAAAGGTCAGGCAGTGAGCATCAAGTTAATCTTTGCGCACGTTCTTGCTCTATTAGATGACTGCCTCGTTGGCAGAGTGGTCGCAAGTACGACTGCCGGGCAAGGGGTCTCGGGTTCGATTCCCGGGTCGGGCAAAGTATTACTGGGTTTTGAAAGAATTCTCAGTGGAAGCACGGAGTCTGGAATTATGCCCGGTAAATGGCAATAGGCTCACCCCCTATTACATGGAACTCATAACATAAATAGTGAAGGGTGGGTGTTACATTGTACAGTGGCAATGTGCACCTCTGCCTACCCCTTCGGGAATAAGAAGGCGTGATGTTATGTTATGTTTAGATTAGCTCTTCGAACACAATAGACAATGTCTTTTTGCAACAAAAAGTTGTTTTCGAATGTTATCTGTCATGGAATTGGAACTATTATGGTTATAGCGATCATTCTTTAAGCATAGATTCATTTATCAAATTATTGATTTTCTATAAAATGCTTTCAAAGTCTTGTTGGTCCACAAAATCAGCCCCACAATATGCCGTCCAAATTTAAAATTAATATTAGTAGTAGTAGTAGGTGCATGGTCAAATAGCCAATAAGGGTAAATTATAAACATTCAGAGACACTGAATCATTTTAAAACTGATCATAATATTAATATCTAAGACAGAAGTTAAAATTATTGTGAAATTTTATCGCATCTTTCTTTGCAAGTAAAACGGAGCCAATCTCAAGTCTTGGAAGTTGCTTCTAACTAAAAATGTCAAAGGTTCATTCAGGAGGATCTTGACATAGAAATAAAAATGGATGGATAATATTGTACGCTTTGTAAACGGTAATAATGTTGTAATCCATGTGATCATTAGACTGGCTGTCGTTAATCGTACTAATGTCCGCGCGCGCCTCAAAGAGCCATCAGACCACCACAGATGGGGCCCAATACGGCCGATGCCGATTCGGAGTCGCGGAGAACCTAACGGGTAACCGGGGCTCCGACTCGACGTGCAGGAGAAGGAACGGGGTGGTTTTTAGTCAGTAAGAGTCTGACACTCCCTCCCGCCTCACCCAGGCGGGAGCAGTCATTCGATGATTTTCACCCCTTAAAAAAAATAAAATAATCGTACTAATGTACTGAAAAGTATTGATTAAAGTTGGAATATCCAAACGAAAAAAAAATTCCGGGTCACCCCTAAATAACACTACACAAACGAAATTTCTTTAGAACACAAAGTCTCACAATAACATTTAAACTTTTCATGTAAAACAATCAATCCTTCGAGTAATAAAAATCGGATATTTTCCTTCAATAGCATGTTTCTGTTCAATAAAACTGTATCGTGTGTACACGGACTAAACATTAGGGCGGGCGCCCCACCACCACTCAGTCTGCAACTGGCCGTAAACGAGGCAGAACGCGCGTTGTGCCTTCGCCCGCGACAAATAAAAGTGAACAGTGAAGTGAAAAAAAAACAAAGTGACATTTATCTGATACTAAGGTTTTTAAGTGCTACTTTTTAATGGAAAATTAAAAGGATTTTATCGAAAAAATACATGATTAATTTCGTAATGTGTAATAGCGTGTGGGCGAGGATTTATTAGGATAGGAGCTCGAAGGAAATTTGTTTTTCGTGCAGTTAATTCTACATAAGAGTTTAATAACGTTGAATGTGATGCAAATTCCTTTTTTTTCTTTCAATATATTCTGTTTTATCGCTTTAACATGGCCGGCGTTTGTTTTTATTGGAAGGAATAAGTTTTTATTTAACATCTGTAATGAAAATGATTTCCAAAAACTAATAAGATAACGTCTGCTTTTTGTGTGCTTTACCTTGATCTGATCAAATTAATTAAGTAGGTATTACTTAATTCAATCTATAATAAAGTGTTTAATTGATCCGCATTAGATGAGTCGAATCTCTGTGAGTGGAACTTTTTGTTTCGTTCATTGTTTACCGTAATTAAAATCAGTTATTATGTTCTTCTTATTAAACGATCAATGCCAAACTAGAGAAACTGATTACATTACTTTTGATTACTGAATGCAGTATGTAGGTACCTAATTAAGTACAATTTTAAATAAAAAAATATACTTATCTCATAGACAGACATCAGTATTCTTTAAGAAAAATATGTGTCGTCACGTAGGTAACGTTTTTTATGTATCTTTTTTTTTTAAACGAAGAGAAATTCAATTCAATTTTCGAAATGTTGACATAAAAAGCGTAAAATTTATGCAATGGCCATGCTAATGGATTGATCATAAACATTAAAATAAAACGATAAAAAAACCAGATTCTCTTTTTATCAAATTCAAGGCGAATCGATGAACGTTTTTGTTTTTATTTATTTATGCAATTAGGACGCAGTAGACATTTTATAAAACCAGTTCTTTTTTCACTTTTTATAATCTTTTTTCTTATATTTTATTTTATTTGTAAATTATGAAATTGATAGTGATAGTTTCTTTGTTATTCATTGTTTTAATTTTTGGCAAAGAATGTTTGATTTTGTACGTTACCATTTTATGATGTTTATAAAATAGTATCTATTAATACATATTATATCCGCTCGTTTTGTAATGGGACTGAAAAGTACTCTTTATTTTAACGACCTGTATTTCAACTATAAGGTTAGAAAATAATAAAATTTTCTTAATCACAAGGTGACGCAATTCTCACATGTGATGCTTCTAGTGTTGCAGCTGCATTTAAGTTAACATCAGATGCCGCGGTAAAAAAAAAATACTGAAAACATTGACCATGAATAAAAAAAGTACAGTTTTGTTTATAAAACAAATAGAATACAACATTCAAATAAAGAACATAAGTGACGTCATGACCAGTGACCACACCAGCCGGTGTTCATGGTCACGGCTGGACAATCACTGTCCACTAATTCGGTACAATGTTATAGTTACTCGTTGATACGAGTAACTATAACATATATGCATATATATGTACAATACATATATTCAAAGCTAATATGATTATTAGCTTTTACTGTTACTTGTCTAGCATAGTATCAAAAAATTTAGTGATAGAATTTGGACATATTTTGTATATGTTCTTACGTAATTTAAGTCAAAATTCAATCTCTAGTAAGCGATTTTACTGATGGATTTTAGTCAATGTGCCGTTTAATATTTCGGTTTTAAAATAATGAAATGCTACAACTAACACCCGTTATCTATATACAGATTAACGATTAAAAATCATCATAAAATCGCTCTCCGGCGAAGTAAATAAAAGACAACAAACAAACATACTTTAGCATAATTTACAATATGAAATGTCAATGTCAAATCATTTATTTCATTAAGACTAAAATAATATTTCAATAACCTTTTGAATATCTAACAAACATGTACTAGGTACTCATATTTAAAAACAATAACAGGTACTTTTATATAAAAACCGACTTCACTCTTTCTCCGAGTATTTTTTTTTATTTTTTGAAGTCAGTTAATTATACACAATATGTACTAAAACCTTTCCCTAAAGTATGACATACACTTTTCTGAAAACCGCATCAGAATAATCACACACACACACACACAAACATTACATACATACATACTCTTTTTTTTTAATGTCTGCATATCAGCCAGTCCTGTAGTAAAGCTACTCGCTTGTTCCACAATGAGGCTTAAATACATACGTAATTCCATTTGCACATCAATAATAATATGATGTGCAAAACATGAGCTCCGGCGCGATCTCATGGCGGAATGGCAGCAACGACTGTCGCAACCGAGGGCTGGGCTCGCTGCCATCGCAGCGGTAAGTCCCCTCTTTGAGGAGTGGCTTGAGAGACGCTACGGCGTCCTCACCTACCGCCTGACGCAGGTCCTCACCGGACATGGGAGTTTCGGGAGGTACCTGTGTCTGATGGGGCGGGAGGAAACACCCGGGTGTCATCACTGCGAGGACCGCCCTGAGGACACGGTGGAACACACGGTGGGAGAATGCCCTGCGTGGGCTGAGCACCGCCGTGTCCTCAGGGAAGTGATCCCCGATGGCGACCTCTCGCGTCCGGGCCTAGTGCGGGCCATGATGCGGAGCGAGGGGGATTGGGATGCCGTCTCCTCCTTTTGCGAAGCAGTCATGCTAGCTAAGGAGGAGGCGGGACGTGTGAGGCAGCGAAGCGCTGCCTCCTCGCAACCCAGCCATCGCGAAGGACACACCGGGCGTCGGGGATCGCGGGACGATCTCCGGCCACCGTAAGCGCGGGCCTGCGGACGGCGAGCATGGGTGGCTCCCCGTCCGACCAGAAACAGACCCGAGCGTACGGCGCGTCGCGTTCCGCGCGCGCCTCAAAGAGCCATCAGACCACCACAGATGGGGTCCAATAGGGCCGATGCCGATTCGGAGTCGCGGAGAACCTAACGGGTAACCGGGGCTCCGGCTCGACGTGCAGGAGAAGGAACGGGGTGGTTTTTAGTCAGTAAGAGTCTGACACTCCCTCCCGCCTCACCCAGGCGGGAGCAGTCATTCGATGATTTTCCCCCCTTAAAAAAAAAAAAAAAAAATACGTAATTCCATTTGCACATCAATAATAATAATAATTTAAACTCCACGCCGTTTATAAACCGGTTCACGTGCCAGTCTCACTAATAAATCAGTTTCAATTAATTTAAGTTAAACCTTAGTTAAACTGGGATTTAAAAGGGTTGCCATTAAACCCGCTCCCAGGCTTACACGATCACTTTTCATTAGTTAAATTAGTTTTTGACAGATTAATATAGTTATAGCAGTTTTTTTGTCTATTTCTATTGAGGAATGAGTAGAAATGTGTATGAATAGCTGTTGATTTTGTTATTGATGTTATTAGGGTCTATCGGTTCAAGCCAATATAAACATAACATCACGCCTTTTATCCCCGAAGGGGTAGGCAGAGGTGCACACAGAAGTGACACCCACTTTTCACTATTTATGTTATGAGTCCCATGTAATAGGGGACAAGGGGTCAAGGGGTCTTGGGTTCAATTCCCGGGTCGGTCAAAGTATTATTGGGTTTTTAAAAATCTCAGTAGTAGCACGGAGTCTGGAAATGTGCCCGGTATATGGCAATAGGCTCACCCCTATTACATGGGCCTCATAACATAAATAGTGAAAAGTGCCGAAATATGCACCTCTGCCTAGCCCTTCGGGGATAAAAAGGCGTGATGTTATGTTATGTCTATCAACTATCATACTTGGTCGTTACAATGTCGTGTCGAGGGCTCGTCACTAAAAGCAATGAGGCAATTATTTATGAAGGTTTAAAAACAGCAAAAAGAACAGCCTATGTCCAGCAGTGGACGAATACAGGCTGATGATGAAAAAGAACAGAGAGAACCTCTTCATTTTGAGGCCAGTTAAACACGCTCCTTTGACAAATTCACAACTAAGCCAAGTCCACCTTAGTTTCACAATTATTGTCCCTTTTACCACAATGTCTTAGAATTGACCTGAAATTCAAAATATACTTACTTAACCTACATACACTGAAATGATTGATCACATATTAAGTACATTCTTCAACTGAAATGGTCTGTTCATGATTGATCGTACACCGCCGACCTGAATTCGGGCAGTGCGTTGCCCTTACTAAATGCGACCATTATAGAACGAACTCCATACATAAAATATGTGAATTGTAGTTCTGGGGTGGTCTAAGTTATTTCAGGTCCTGATTTTGGACCTAAGCTCAAAGTCTGGGCAGGAGACGGTAGAAATCGGACGCTAAGATAATTTCAACTTTGGTAAAGAAAGATAAGGTTGAACATCTGTTACAAAATTAGCACTTAGCCAATTATTTTGGTCGGAACGGAGTGGCTTCTGTAAATATTGTAAAACTAGTCATTTTCTAACTTGATTAGATCTTTCAGTTATACCCAAACTACCCGGAAACTGTTGAAGGCTCTACAAAGGCTTCATCGAGGTCTTGTAATGGCTTCTCAAATAAATCCTGAACAATAGTTGTTTTTATGGATTTTCAGTACCTATATGAGACTTTTCAATACTGTACATTTGTTTGTCTCTATTTTTTTTTATATCGCTCTTAAAATAACTGCCACATACGTCTATGTCGAAAATGAAACAGCAGTTTAATGAATGCCAAAGTTCTAAATGAAGTTTGAGTTTCGATGTAGACAAATAACGTATTTAGGTAAATTAAAATTAACAATCAAAAATTATATCCCCTTACGCGCTTAGAAAACTTTAAATTGAATAAAATTACCAAAATTCAATCAAATCAAACCACAAACAAACGACAAAACGCTAAAATCACAATCAGAAAATAGTACCAAGATATGTCCCAGACAATATTGTTAGCTGAAGTGTAGTTCACAACGAAAATACTAGATTTTCGCGCAAATAAAGTCTGAAACATGTACTGGACTATAAAGACGAGTAAATGGGCCAAAAGGGGCAATGAACTCGGAACTCGTGAGTCAGCAAACATATCTTAGGGTTTGTACACACGGGAGCTTTTTAACAGTCTGATTTGGATTAACTGCCTGCATACAACGAAGAGTGTTCTTAGGTTTTCTTCGTGAAATAAACACATTATAATAAGAGATCTACTATTCATCATCTTTATCATCAGATCAGCCACAGAACGTCCATAGCTTCCTCCAACTGCTTCCAGATTGGTCGGTTGGAAGGGTACTCAATTAAAAAAACCTAGTGGTAATGGCAAATTAGAATATTTTTGACACTGAAGGTCTTCTTGTACATAATGTAAAAGGGTGCTAAAGTGCTAAAGGGCCACATTTGGCGAATGTGCCACGAATCTGATACTCACGAGACGTTTGCGAGCTGCGCGCGTGCGTTAAAAATTATGCAACTCATCCGAGAGAATTTTATATGAGTTGACTATCAAACCATTGCAGTACCTGCACGCGTACATATCGCAGACTCTCAAGTCAACTAGGGGATTGCATATTAGACAGAGACCGTGGACAATGATAAACTGTTAATGATTAACAATAAACTACTCCGTGATGCAGTTAAATAAGAATCTATAGATTGTTTACAATTCTGACTAGACTTCAAAAGTTGCTTGTCTGCACTAACCTTTACACACACATACGTATACATAGGTATGTATATATTTGTGTGTACAACCAATTTGGCTCTGAAAGGGATGACATTTATACACTATATTTTATTGTTGTTAGTGACCAAAATATGTTGTAAGTGTAATATAACCAACCATAGAGTTTCTTTCTTGTTTTCATACTTTAGAATGAGTACCTTCACTAGGGAACTGACTAGTAGAAACATAATAATAACATAACATCATCACGCCTTTTATCCCCGAAGGGGTAGGCAGAGGTGCACATTATACCATTGTACAATGTAACACCCACTTTTCACTATTTATGTTATGAGTCCCATGTAATAGGGGGTGAGCCTATTGCCATATACCGGGCACAATTCCAGACTCCGTGCTACTACTAAAATATTTATAAACTAAGATATTTAAAAACCCAATAATACTTTGCCCGACCCGGGAATCGAACCCGAGACCCCTTGCCCGGCAGTCCCACTTACGACCACTCGGCGAAGCAACTAGTAGAAACAGATCTGTAAATGTTTGTTTATTGACTTTCAAAAAGGCGTTACACCCCTAGGTGTACTATGGGTGTCCATGGGCGGCGCTGATCGCTTACCATCAGGAGATTTATTTATGTATTTTATTTATTTAAGTTTTATACAATTGCATAAGGAGGACTTAATGCTAACAGCATTCTCTGCCAGTCATCCTTTGGGTAGTGCAGAAATGTATGTGGTAGGTGGTAAGCTGCAAAACTGTCATGAGAAATAGTGGTATTTATCCAAATTAATAAAAGGGTATCAAAAGCATACATAAAATACGTAAATATAATCGTATAGATATATATAATTATATATAAATATCATTATACATATAAATATATTTGTGACTCGTATATGTATTTGTCCTATGTTACAACAAGATGAAAAATTATGAAAGATGTTATGAAACTGCCAGCTTTCCGCTAATGTACTCACGCGCCCTCCGCTTGAAACTCAGACGACTGGTTGCGGTTCTGACATTCGTTGGAAGCGTGTTCCAGAGAGAAATGACTTGAATGAAGAAAGAAGAATGAGTAAAGTTACTGCGATGGACAGGACAGTGCAACAGCCGATTATGCTTTATCTGCTCGTTCACCTCCTATTCCATAGCAAAATGAATGATTTGACTTTACCGTGTTCAAATCAACGAACCCGGAGTACCTATCACAGTAGATTTGAAGACATCAAGCAAAAATAGCTGAATTTTATAGACTGGCATAAAAAGTAGTCGTTAAACATGCTTGTAGTTTATAATTCCAGGATTTTAATTCCTAGACTAAATACTGTGCGTTTATTATTAAATTCAACTCCTGGACTATTTTATTTCATCACTGTTTTTGGAATATTCATCTATTTAGCATTAGGTTTTGATTTTGCATTGAAAAGTTAGTATTTATTAGCTTCTGCCCGCGACTTCGTACGCGCAATCCTGTTTTCTGCCGTTCCCGTAGGATTTTCAAGATTTTTTCCTGTCATTCTTATGACAGGAAAAAATCTCCTTTTCGTGACAATAACAAACACAACAAAAAAAAAATCTGCCAAATCGGTCTAGCCGTTCTCAAGTTATAGCGTGACAACGGGAAACGGGTTTCATTTTTATATATATTGTCTATGGGCGACGCCGATTGCTTACCATCAGGTGTTCCGTCTGCTCATTTACCGACTTATGTCATAAAAAATGACAACGTATACGTATCTAATAGAGAATGGACAACAGCACTCTGTGATAAAACTGCCATCGTTAACCAGACTGCCAAAAGCGGAGGTAAACCTCTTAGAGGAGGCTTTTTTGAGGGGGGAAAATCATCCAACGACTACTCCCGACCGGGCGAGGCGAAAGGGAGCGTCAGACTTTTACAGACTAAAAACCACCCCGTTCCTACTCCTGCATTTCCAGCCGGAGCTCCGGTAACCCGTTAAGTCCTTGGCGGCGGCGTATTGGCATCAGCCCTATTGGGGGATCTGTGGTGTTCTGATAGCTCTTGTATAGAGGAGGCTTGCAGTCCAGTAGTGTGCTATAACAAAATGACGCAGATTATGGTGCACACCAAGGCATCAGCCCTTTTAGGCCTATCTGTGGTGGTCTGATGGCTCTTGCATAGAGGAGATTTGTACTCCAATAGTGAACTATTACGAAATGATGCAGATTAAATAAAAACCTCATAATTATAATTACTATTGCATTTTCTACAAAACGGAGATAGAACCCGAACGAGGAGTGCCTAAGCAGATGTATTTATAAATCGCACAAATATTATAAACGTAACAGTTTCTTTGTTTGTATGTTTGTCCGTCAATAACGCTGAAACTATTGAACGGATTTTGATGACATTTGGTATATAGGCAGCGTATGAGCTGACTTGTGTGATAGAATACTTTTTATCCCGATTATATGCTTGGGATAAAAAACAAATCATATTCTATGAGGACCAAGTCGCGGGCTGCAGCTAGTATTATTAAAATGTCAATATTTGTCATTAATAACCTCTAGCGCATTAATTTATTATATTTTATTATTACTAAGTTTATGCAAAATATTCGTTTTGTGTCAAGGTTGCATTAGCAGACAGGTTGCATCATTGCAATATTATAATGATATGGAGACGTATGTCGTATTCTATGACTATGTTTATATTATGTTATGTGGGTATAATAGAATATAACATTTTTTTAAGGGGGGGAAATGATCGAATGATTGCTCCCGCCTGGGTGAGGCGGGAGGGACTATCAGACTCTTACTGACTAAAAATCACCCCGTTCCTTCTCCTGCGCTCCGAGCCCCGATAACCCGTTAGGTTCTCCGCGTCAGAATATAACATTAAGGCTGCAATTCCTGAAGGGGTAGGCAATCGATCCCTCTTTATCAAGTACTTAAGTTTTATAGAAGATCCATGTTATATAAAGTAGTAGAGGAAGTTATATATATTGCCAGGTGAACACCTATATCATTGAAATTTGTAAAACGTGTGGGAGAGCCATGCTTCGGCACAATGGGCCGGCTCTACCGGAGTGATACCACGGCCTCACAGAAAACCGACGTGATGCAACGCTTGCGTTGTGTTTCGTCGTGTGAGTGAGGTTACCGGAGGCCCAATTACCCTCTCCTTCCCCAATCTCCCCAATTCCTGAATCCCCAACGATCCTCAAACTCGAAGACGCCGATTGCTTACCATCAGGTGATCCGTCTACTCGTTTACCGGCTTATGCCATAAAAAAGAAACGTAAACAGTAATATTTCTCCTATCCCGGGAATTCAATCTTTCGTATCTGGATGCCACGAGCACCTACATAAAACAGGTCTGCCATAGGTTATATAGACATTGTTTGCAAATATCCACTGTCCAGTGATATCCTGTAAATTTTTAACATGATTTCATGTCGGTAACAGGGGCAATTGGTATAATTCTATAATAGTTGACTGCATGGTTGGCACAGTGGGCAACCGGCTGCCGCGCAACGTGTTACGGGCTCGATTCCCGCACGGAGCAACTATTTGCGTGAATCACAAATTGTTGTTTCGGGTCTGGGTGTGATGTATATGTGAACGCACCCACAATCCTAGAGCAATTTAAAAAAAGTTAAGAATGCAATTCATGATTACTTTATATATTCTTATTAATAATAAATCTAGAGGTATTTAAATGTCAATAACACAATCTCATACGTAAAAGGATATCTTGCCTTCGACACTAAACCTGAATCTAGACATTGTAGTCTTAAAATATTGTGTTTCGAAAGCGCCATTTTTCATTCATTTACATTTTTACAATCTTATATTTTATGCAGAGGCTTCAATATCCACTAATATCCAGTATTTATTGGATTTCGATATGTTCTGAATAATGACTGCCTCGTTGGCAGAGTGGTCGCAAGTGCGACTGCTGGGCAAGGGGTCTCGGGTTCGATTACCGGGGCGGGCAAAGTATCACTGGGTTTTTAAAAAATTCTCAGTAGTAGCACGGAGTCTGGAAATATGCCCGATATATGGCAATAGGCTCACGCCCTATAACATGGGACTCATAACATAAATAGTGAAAAGTGGCGCCAACGAGCAGTAAAGTTATTAAAATACCAATTAACTATTAAAGTGTGAAGGAAGCAATCATATTGCATAGGAACCAAAATTTTTTTCTTCCTAATGTGTTCACATTAGGAAGAAATAAATAACAGCATAATAATAATTAAATTTAACGCTTTAATAAACAAAAAATAACAACCATTAAAAATAAGAATAATTAATTTTAAAAGTAATAAAATAAATAAATTAATAATAGTTATATTAAACGGTTTTATTGAAATGTATTTCTGTGTCTTTTTGTATCGAGAATAATTTGCATAAAGTGAAATAGTTATTATGTTATTAATTAAATTTTAATATCGTATGAGGTCACTCTAAAGTTGTAGAACAAGATTTTATTTTTATTTTGTTATTTTATAATGTGTTCGATTGACCTTTCGTTGAACTATAGCTACTAAGTTAGAGTTAGCCTATGTTAGAGTTCTGGGTTTGGTTCCCGAATTGAAAACACAATTTAGCATAATATAACCTACACCGTGAAATCTATTTCGTCCCGAAGTGAAACGGTTCTGTCTTTCAATAGTTATTCAAAGAAATATAATGATTAAAACAAAAAAAATTGCTGTCGAACCATAAAGAGCTATCAAGTACCTATAAAAACAAATATACCTGTACTCAGAATTACATCGATCGATCCGTTTCAATTAGCCACACTTACATACACACATAAATACATATAGGTTTCATATTACTTCAGACGTAGCTTTTAACATTTTTGTAACTTAGCCAGACAAGTTCGTTTCAAAGTCGAACTTGGATTAAATAATAAGCAGCTTCGTGTGGAATATTATGTATGTATTCGTCTCGAATTGACTGTCTCAGCGGGTCGAATTCGTCTGTAATACTTATATGTGGAAATAATAGAGGATCACGCCTTTTATTCTAGAAGGGTAGGCAGAGGTGCACATTACGGCACTTAATGAGGTATAATGTAACACACAATTTTAATTAACTACAAAACGCGGGTTATTCTCGTTAATATACTGAGAAAAGTTCACACGATAGTTATTATAGAAACACACAATTTTCACTATTTATGTTATGAGGTCCATATAATTGAGGGTGCCCATGTAATTGGCACAATTCAAAACTCCGTGCTACTACTGTGAATCTTTAAAAAAACCCAGTAATACTTTGCCCGACTCGGCAATCGAATCCGAGATGCCTTTCCAGGCAGTTACACTTGCGACCACGTGGCCAACGAGGCAGTCTATTCTAAAAACTGATGCGTTTATTCAACTGCGATGAAAAAAGTGACTGACAGACAATTTTCTTGTCCTACATTCATTTTTTTTAACAAACATTGCCCCGCACTATGATTTTCTCCTGTGTCGTGGGTGCGTTTACAAACACAACTTCACATACACAGTCATGACACAGACCCGAAACAACAATTTGTGGATCACACAAAGTGTTGTTCCGTGCAGGAATCCAACTCCCGACACGTTGAACCGCAGCCGGTTGCCCAGCCATCGCACCAACCGTGCATTCATTGTGTACCCGTTTAGGCTCTAACACAGTTTTCACAGCACATTGTCAATACATAGAGACTTGTAAGGAAATTTATCCCAAGTAGAAACACCACGTATCCCATAAATGGTGGTTGAGAAACTACATCGCCGTTAAACGTGGTTAGAAAGCAATGGACTGATGACATGGCGATTGAGTCGCGAATCGCAACGCGTGAGATAGTCACAAATTGTCAGGTAATGATTGGTGCAATCTTGTAACTGGACGTGACGAGTTGAGATTTGAAATTGAAAAAGTGATGTGAAATTATTTGTGTCTATTATTATTAATCTTACTAATATTAGGTATAAATGCAAAGGTAATATTAGGTATAATCTAACCTAACGGGTTACCGCTCGAAGTGCAGCAGAAGGAACGGGGTGGATTTTAGTCAGTAAGAGTCTGACACTCCCTCCCGCCTCAACCAGGCGGGAGAAGTCATTCGATGATATTCCCTCCCTTAAAAAACAATCTTAGAAAGTAAGTAGCTACAGTAACTCAGAAAAAGTCACATTGGTACTTGCCGTTGGTAGGTTTCAATTTTCAAACCAGCACCCTCATGGATGAGAAGCGCCCTTAACCGGGCCACCACGACACCATTATCATATTATAACCGGCGAAATGAAGAATGTAAATAAACATAAACACTTTTACTCTCAGTAAACGTATTTATAAAACAGAATCGTTTGTCTAATTGTCTGTAAACATTAATTTAACTACACAAGTTCTTTATACATCATAGAGAGGCTACAAGGACGTTTTCAATCGAGCGGTAAATTGTCCAACACGTGTAGTCATAGTACTTACATAGTATGTATGTATTTGTATACTGTTGTAGTATATGCGTCCGAACCTATAATTATACAGGCATGGTATAAACCACATTGGATATGGTTGAGCTACGAAAATGAATCTTAACTGTGAAGATATAGAGGGGATTATTAGATTTGGCATATGTTTCATGTTTCTTTTGTAAAACCGGTGCAAAAGTTGATTGAAATATATAGTTACTTAGGTACTTAAGTAATAGGGTAGATGCCTAATTTTTATTGTAATGTCCATCTGGTAGATTATTTTAAATCATTAGACACGTATTTTTTATTTTCTTACAGAAACGAATACTTTCGACGATGTATTGATTTGAAATGTCACGTGACGTCACTTCTATGTACATTTTATACGTAGAAATGACGTCTTAGCCCCCACTCCTAAACTTTGATTCGTTTTATTATTACATTATACAATAAAATAAAAATATACGTGTCTAATATTTTTTCATTACCTAACTTACGGATTAATTAGATTCGTAATTTTCATACCCCGTCATCATCCCAATTGTTTATTAGATTCTGCTATCGGCTTTGTCCGTGATACCGGGATAAAAACCTAACTGTTATTCCTAATTATCTTTTAAACTTCGCATTTAAATACCTTCGAAAGTATTTTAAGTTTCAATATAAAATACTGTTTTATTTTCTATCCAGCAGCTATAGACAAATGCCATTTAGCGCTTGTCTACATGTAGAATATAAAACCAAATTATACGGAATTGACGTAAATTTTGACACTTGTCAGTGTCATCCCGATACATTTCGATTTCTACCCTCTCTGTAGACAACCGCTAAAGTGGCGATTGGCTAAAGGCACTGTACTGCACGGCACTGCACGGCAGGCATAATTAGAGGAACTTTTTTAATTTTAAAGACGTTGATTTGATCCTGTATCGTAGGTGCGTTTACAAACATATAATAATTTCACATACACATGACACCCAGACCCGGAACAACAATTTGTGGATAACACAAAGAGTTGCTCGAAGCCGCGACACATTGCATGACAGCCGGTGCAGTCGAACTGCCAGACTCTCGATATCTCGTTTCTATTGTATATCACGGGACTCCTACACATAGTACCTATCACAATGTTTGGTCAGCACGGGTCACTGACGCTACACGCAATATTTTTAAACACACAACGCAGTTACGTAAGGTTATGTACTAAAATAATTTTGTTTCCTTCTTTAAATTTTGTTCCTAGATAATCCTAATAAAATGGAGAAAAGGTTAGAAATTATGACAAGGTCGATTTTGATATAATTTTAATTACATTTTTTTTATAAACACAATTAAAGAACAATAGGTTGCGGTCACCGGTGTCCTCGCGGTGTTTGACAGTTTAAGGGGGGAATATCATCGAATGACTTCTCCCGCCTGGGTGAGGTGAGAGGGAGTGTCAGACTCTTACTGAAAAAACTACCTCGTTCCTACTCCTGCACTTCGAGCCGGAGCCCCGATAACCCGTTAGGTTCTCTGCGGCATTTTTTCTGCCTTAAGATCCAGGGTTCTTATTGGTACACGGCTCGCACTTATGATTTTTATTCAACATAATCCCAGGCTAATTTTAATCCAATCATTCAACAAAAATTTGACCCAAAAACCGTTAAACGCACAAAAATACACTTTGACCTAACGAAACAAAGTACATTTTTGTACGTGAACATAAATTGTTAATGCGTATTTTCAAGAATGTTCCCAATTTAATTAAGACTTAATTAACGCACGACACATTTTCTTAATTAACAAAAATCACGAGCTAAAGAAAGTGAAGGCAGCTAGGTACAGGCACTGCACATCAACATATACCTTCCAAACCACACCTTCAACACAATTTCAACTTTATACTTCAGTAATACCGTTGAAAATCTATTGTTCTGCGGTTTTCTAATGTGTGACGAAAAAAAAATGCGTAGAATACCACTTTCATTGAGTAATTAGAACTAGCCAGTTGTTCATTTGTTCTCAGGCTTATGTACTCTTTTCTATTGTTTAAATAATCAGGTTTAAACCCAGACGATTTTAAAGATAAATTACAATGGTATACACGCTTTGTGAAACACTAAATGTATAAAAAAGTATATAATTCTTGGTTAAAAACATGGGCTGGTTGAGCAAGAGGTTCTAAGAATTCCCTGGGTCCGACAATAGATAGATAGATTGAGGTATCAGATAGAGGTATTATCTATTACTGATCTAGATAGATAGAGGTTCATCAGTTTTTGAAATTATGGAATTAGAAATGCTAAATAAGTCCGTATGTATGGGACTACGTATGGGACTCTTAATCTTAACTCCTTAGGAGTGGTGGTGACTCCTTCTATGTGGAGGAGACGGCGGGCGGCGGGCGGAGAAATCATTCGATAATTTTCCCCAATAAAAAAAGGAGTTTTATGTAATACGTACAAATAGATATGTGTATGTCATTTGTTTTAAAAGGTGAAAAAGTCGGAAAAAGCTACAATTATAAACTGTAGTTTGTTCTATTTCATGCTGATAGGATAGTCATGATTTTTCCTTTTAACTCGTTGAGTACCGTCATTATAGACACAATTATAGAACAATAGGTTGCGGTCACCGGAGACCGCTTGGTGTTTGACAGTTTAATTGTGGAAATATCAAGGGAACATGAAGGCCCTTTTTCATATAAGTATAATTTCATCATTTATTCGCTCCTATGTACACTAAAAATAAACAATTGTTACTCTCTTAGAACTTAGCATAGAATAGTGAACAAATTAGCGTCAAGTCATACAAATGTGCTAAAAAAGAAACTTCTGGAAACTACTGCAGCTCAAACAAAGAGTTTCTCATGCTTTCGTTACGAACAATAAAATATGACGTTTATAACAGTTGTTATATAATTATTGTAACATTCAGTATATGTAACATCTTGTTAAATAATAATACTAGGTTTATGTCTGCGAATTTTATTAATATAAACAATAGGACTATTATTATTAAGTGAGTTATAATAATATGGTAGTTTTATTATTTTCTGTAACTTTTGCCATAAAGTAAGAAAAGTATTATATAAGCAGTATCGTATAATTATGTCTAAACTATAAATATAAAGTAATTATTTTTATGCGTTAAACTTATAAAGTGATTGATAACAATATAAAACAACTTAATTATGTATATAAATGTAAAGAATAATTTTATTAGTAAATACAATTACACAATACACAAGACTGCCTCGTTGGCCGAGTGGTCGCGAGTGCGACTACCGGGCAAGGGGTCTCGGGTTCGATTCCCGGGTCGGGCAAAGTATTACTGGGTATTTAAAAAATTCTCAGTAATAGCACGGAGTCTGGAAATGTGCCCGGTATATGGCAATAGGCTCACCCCTATTACATGGAACTCATAACATAAATAGTGAAAAGTGGGCGTTACTTCTGTGTGCACCTCTGCCTACCCTTTCGGGGATAAAAGGCGTGATGTTATGTTATGTTACTTCTGTTCAAGTTAGTATACAATTAAATGTTATGTGTGTGAATTACACAAGGTTTAAAATCCATTAGCAGGCACTTACTTACCATCTACTTAATTTAAATTAACGAAGGTAGCTAATTAGGTTTCAAGCAGTCTTTTGAAAATCTAGGCATCCTAACAAAATTACTACATCTAGGCATTAAATTCTAGACACCCTACGCTTTTACACATTACGTTAAAATTTACGTAAATTACTTAAAAATAAATTCTAACCTCGTAATTTTGCTCAGTTGCAGGTAATTCTGTGTAAAATTGTGTACAAACACACGAGACGGTATTCTGTCAGCGTAATTTTACGTAATTTATCCCCGTCTGTCCTTTAGTTTATCCGTTTTGTGTAATAAAGTAACTGAGATTGTGTTTAAACTACGTTTAGTGAATAGTGACGACTTGAAAGTTAAAGAAAGTGATGTGTTCGAGTGTTGCATAAAATTTAAAGGAACCATGGGACTGCATAAACGGGGAAGTGAGTATTGTGTTTATTTTTGTTTTATTTTGATTTAACGTGTTTTATTTTTTTTGTTTAAAAGTCTTTCTTTTTTGTTTTATCGTGTTTCTTTATTGTAGGTTTTTTATGGTCGTGTTTAAAATAACTTGTTACATTATAATAACGTTCTAGGACATGGATGATATCCAAGATATTTTTAATGATAGTGATCTATTGGTCATGTCTGGATATTTGTTCTCTTTATATTAAATGTTTCGATGTGAAGTTTGAGAATATAAAATGGTCAGTAATCGAGTAATTTTGTGCTAAGAAAAAATATTCTCAGGTAATTATTATAAACATTATCAACTTTTACTGATGTTGCCTGTTACCTTGTTTTTAGCTTTTTAAGTATTTTCCTTAATCAATACAATAGAATACTTATTAAAAATTATAACATTTTCATAAATTGGTTTTATTACCAACTTAATTTTAATATATTTCCAGCATTTTTTTAACAAATAAGTATACGCTGTTTGACTCTAACAAAACGTGACGTCACAATACACAATCTCGTACAAAATTCATAGAAAACTATCGTTTTTGACAGTTCGAAAAAAGTATTGAATTTGACTAGTCGGCTAGTGTCCAATTACGATTGTGAAGGCTACTAACCCTCTGAAAAGTATTTATCTATAGGTAATATACTCCTTACGTTACGTTGACACCCCTACCAACTTCTTTTAGAAACTCCGTCTCCTATCTATGGCCGTATCTTCTACCCAACACAAAAACCGATACCAAACTAAAAACATAAAGTATCGATTTCGACCAACTTTCATAACTCCTGGCCATATTTGAGAAAGTGTCGTTACATGCGATGAAGTTGTATTTTAATACTAACAGAACCCGCAACTTCGTCTCCGTTTCTCTAAAGTTAAAGTAGCCTATGTTACTTTTTAGTACATTAGCTACTTGCCCACAAAAGTCTCGTTATAATCGGTCAAGTCATTTCAGAGATGCCAATACAATCAGATAAACAAACACTATAAATAGTGTTAATTGTTACATGTATTGTATGTTTATTCGTATATGCATATCCTACATGCGGTACCAAAGCGGTAATTTCAATATTACAAATAGAAAATCCAATTTTATCTTATATATCTGTATATACCTGTATATAAATAAATTCCTTTTTCCTTTAGTCACGGCATCACGCGTGAATGGCTGGACCGATTTCGCTAATTCTTTTTTTTTTATATATTTAATATTAGGAGAAGGTGTTTGAGATAGAAAAAATCCTGAAAATCCTACGGGAACGGGGGAAAACGGGCTTGCGCGTACTTGTTGTTCGTTGCTTGTTTGTTTGTTTGAACACGCCAATCTTTGGACCTACTGGTCCGTTTTGGATTTTTTTTGTGTTGTATAGTTCATTTATCGAAGAAGCTATAAAATATCACGCTACGACCAATAGGAGCCAAGCAGAGCGTGTGAAACGCTTGGAACTAGCTAGTTTATCTATAAACATGTATAGATTGATTCTCCTCATGTCAGTGTTAACAGTTTACAAATATAGTGTTTACAAAAACTATATACCGATGTTAACAGTGTATTTAGTTCTATGTATAGATTCATGTTTATTTTACATGGAGTAACGATCTTTAACACTGACGCACGAATTCTGTGTACCCTAGATTTTACGGATGTGTCTTGTTTATGTGTAAATAAGACTCAATTTCATGTGTCCATATTTATGTTCTCGTTGTACATAAATATTCAACAGACAATCAGATATCACATACACATACCCATATGAAATATTCACCAATGAGTAATTCCAAAATGTTTTTAATTAGGTCAAAATCAGGTCAGTTATAAGGCCATATTATGATACAGTTTTAAGGAATGATTCAGTATTGTAAGGTCCAACCACAAAACGCGTCATTATATATCAAATTGGCTATATTCATTGAGATGAGTATGAGAAGTGTGGGAGAGCCATGCTTTGGCACGAATAGAACAGGATTCAACCGGAGTGATACCACGGCCTCACAGAAAACCGATGTGAAACAACGCTTGCGTTGTGTTTCGTCGTATGAGTGAGGTTACTGGAGGCCCATTTATTCCTCCCCTCTTCTCCAATCTCTCCATTCCCTGAATCCCCAAGAATTCTCAAGTTCCTTTTCCCCAAAAGGCCGGTAACGCACTAGTAACGCTTCTGGTGTTCCAAGTGTCCATGGGCGACACGACGCCGATAGCTTATCCCATAAAAAGCTAATTAATTATATTACGTTATGTAGGGATTATGTTGAATGTTTGCGATATTTATTCAAGCCTATTAGCATCTTGAGATGTTCATTTTTACTTAGGGTTTCCAAAAAGGGACTTTGCAACGTCAGGTCAGGTCTACGTGTATTTCAAGTCTGCAAGAATTTGAATATATCATGACGTAATTATAGGTAGACTGACTAAACAATATTGAAGCCTTTAAAAAGATCTTTATGCATAGAACATCACAGACAATAAAAGAGGAGACCTTTGAAAAAGAAGAACGGGAGCAGTTATAAGCCAACTGCATTAAATTAAAGTTATTTTTTTTAATGGGACAAGCCCGCCACAATCTCCCAAAACCGCTGCAACTCCTGTAAGCCAGGATCTACAGTAGATACAACCATGAAAACACCGGAACATTGAAGTCTCAGGGACATGAATAACTGTCTAAATTAAAGTTAGTAAAATTCACAAAAAAAGTAAGAATTATATAAAGCAAACCTTTGACAAGGCAGAATCTCTTAAACCAATTAGTTACATCACTGGCCGGCGATCGCCGATGACAGTTCAACACCGCTTTCGAATTTCAAATGTAAGTGTCAAATAATGAAGTTTGCTGTCAAATTTTGCCGCGTAACGCTCCAAAATGGCCGCTCGTTAAATAAATTCGTTTTTTTAAGAGTTACTTTATGTCTTCATTCGCGTTTTACTTCAATTCATCGAATATTGATAGTATTGATACGCCTATGTCGATTTCTTGATGGTGGCGAAGTACCCATCGTACACATGGATGTTTGATAAGTATTTGAATATATATTTGTACGTAGTTATTAGTCTTGTCTTGTATAATACTATATTAGAAGATAAACTAGATATGTAGATATATTTCAATAGAAGTTTGCAAATACTGGGCAATATTTTAGAATAAAAAAAATAAAGAAGAGTAAATATTATTATCTAATCGTTAAAACCATTCGCTTATTCCACTTCAGTGGGTACTGTAACTACAAAAGAAAACCTTTATAAATATTATTTTCCAGTTCATTTCGAAAATAAAATGCCATAAGTACCCATTGTCTCACCCAATCAATTTCAATGAGTTTGTGCATCATTATAAACAATACGTGGGCACCCAAAAGCCGTAATCCCATTCAAAATGATGAATAGGCAATATTAAAAAACAAAATGAATTTACTATGAATTGAAATTGGAATTTTTCGAAATTGAAATTACAATTCTGGAACATTCTAGAATTTGCCAAAACGAATTTGGAACGTTAGATTTTTGTATTCTCTACGCATTTAGATGTCTACTTAGATCTAGGTTTTTTGTTTTGATCATTCAGGTTCAGGTAGTCTAGATAATTATATTATTGTGTTATGTTTTCCTTGTATTTTTTGTTGTTTAGTTTTTCAATTTGACCTTTATACAGGACACTGGTAGCTTTGAATTCAATTGCAAAAACTGTAGCTAACAATAAGTAAAAAATATTAATGACTGACGTTTTTAGATGAGTGGTTATTAGTACAACTACTTCATTATATTTAAAAAGAAATCATTTATAATTATCAATTGCCTTACAATCCATTCATTATGAGATTTCTAAATAGAATAACTAGTTAAAAGTGTACTTAAGTAATATGCCTCCCCTTTCTGCCTACCCCTACTAAATACTTTATAATAAATGAATATCAAATAAAATTCACAAAAAAAACGAATTGATAAAAATATCTACTCAAATAACCTTTTTAAAAGTCAATAGCCCACCACAACCTATTATAAAACCATTCAAAAATCGAATGATCCATTTTGACATTCCCCCTCGAATGTACCCAACGAGTACTCACCGTGTACCGTTCATAAAATTTGACAGTTGCCAACATAACCTCAATTAGAATTCTTCACGTTTTAAAAGCGTAGTCAGGCCGTCTGAAGGTCGACTGAAAAATCAATACAGCCGCCGGTCTTGGCTACAGGCGTATATGTGAATAATTTACCTTTCAATGGTATACTTCGATTGATATGGCAATCATGGAACTGATTGTTTTGGAGTGTTTTCACTTGGATTTTATTGGGTGGGTTTGTCAAATTGATTTTTGAACCTTTTTTAGTTTGATCTTTTAAAAGGCCGACAATCTATGTCTCCTATGGTGTTGCGCGTGTCCATGGGCGGCGCTGATCGCTTACCATCAGGTGATGCGATTGCTCTTTTGCCTCCTATTCCATAAAAAAATTGCTGTTAGATATTTCAAGACATAGTTAGGCGATAAACAAAACGTCGTTTAAATGTACCGTAAAAGTTCGTATCACTCTCAGGCATTTCAATTTCATAGACAGAATACTAGATATACATACATACATACATAACATCACGCCTTTTATCCCCGAAGGGGTAGGCAGAGGTGCACATTATGCCACTACAATGTAACACCCAATTTTCACTATTTATGTTATGAGTCCCATGTACCTATTACATGGGACTCATGAGGGGCCTATTGTCATATACCGGGCACAATTCCATACTCCGTGCTACGACTGAGAATTTTTTATAACCCAGTAATACTTTGCCTGACCCGGCAGTCGCACTTGCGACCACTCGACCAAGGAGGCAGTCAATACTAGATATGTGGTAGTAATCTATCAGAGATCCTACTATTTGCGTGTAACATCAATCTTCATGCTTCAGTAAAACTGTTTAATATATACGTAATTCAGTACTTTCATCTATATCGTCTGCAAGGATTTTTTTGAAAGTCTATCTGATTAAGCAGACACGATGACCTCTTGTAAGGTCAAGTCAGGTCTAGAAAAACCAATTATTCTAACTCCTATTAACTAAACTAAAGACGTGACCACGTAGAATTCTGCTAACCCTCATTAGTAAAGTATCGTTATGATTCCATGATTCATATCAAGTTCAAAGCTCAAACCTTGTTAAGTTAAATGTCACATTCTTGCACCATAGCTCACCATAATGGCGGTCAGCACGAACTCTTTGTTTGAACATAACATAACATCACGCCTTTTATCCCCGAAGGGGTAGGCAGAGGTGCACACAGAAGTAACACCTACTTTTCACTATTTATGTTATGAGTCCCATGTAATAGGGGGTGAGCCTATTGCCATATACCGGGCACATTTCCAAACTCCGTGCTACTACTGAGAATTATTTAAAAACCCAGTAATACTTTGCCCGACCCGGGAATCGAACCCGAGACCTCTTGCCCGGCAGCCGCACTTGCGACCACTCGGCCAACGAGGCAGTCTTTGTTTGAACCTACAAATGCATTTGATTATAGAGGTAAATTCAGAATTAAACTTTGTTATAATCTACGTAGATAGGTGTAGATAGAATTGCTTTCTGCCTCGCACAGCAAAACTGTGGAATGATCTGTCGTCGGTGGTATTTCCGAACCGATACGACCTTCAAACCTTCAAGAAAAGAGCGTATTCCTTTTTAAAAGGTCGGCAACGCATCTGTGACTGGTGTTGCAGGTGTCCATGGGCAGCGCTGATCGCTTACCATCAGCTGATCCGTCTACTCGTTTGCTCGACGGGCAGGAGAAGGAATGGGAGTGGTTTTTAGTCAGTCAGTTTTTAAGGGGGGAACATCATCGAATGACCTCTCCCGCATGGATGAGGCGGGAGGGAGTGTCAGACTCTTACTGACTAAAAACCACCCCGTTCCTTTTCCTGCACGTCGAGCCGGAGCCCCGGTAACCCGTTAGGTTCTCCACGACTTCTGTGTACATTAAAGTTTAAATAAATTAAAAAAAAATACAAAAAAACCAAGAATAAAACTTAATAGAGGTCAGAGAGCAACAGTAGAAGATAATCAAGCGAAGTTAAAAGAGAGCAAGCTTACAACCATAACCATTGCCCTTACATCCATTCAAAATCATTCATCCATTTCCATCATCCATCTACAAACCTCCCATTGTAATCTTCAACATGTACCACAATACATTTCAAAAAGCCTCAACAATTTAGAGGTACATTTACAAAACCATTTCAATAAAAACACACCCTGTATCCATTTTGAGGACAAAAATGGACAAATCCATTCTACTTTCTTTCCCACAGTAAAGGCATCCATTCACTAGCGCGTATCATTGTGAATGACACTGATATTAGACAAATGTATCAATTATAATGTACCTAGGTTACATTGTCGGCCGGAAGCGGGCGCGACTGTTATGTTCGTGTATATGTCGCAGGGATATGATAAAAACAGAGATTTGGTCAATTCCCTAAGGGATTTGATCAAATCACGGAGGATGTTAAAATAACAACACTATTTTATCATTTCCCTGAACAAATCTAGGGATTTGATCAAATACCATAACTGGTTCAGTGAAATGATAAAAATAACATGTTTTTGCTTGCGTCGGCGCGGCGGGCGTCCGTTGCGTTCGCGCAGCGAGTCAAGGGTCAGTTGAGCGCGCAAACCAAGATGTTACAGCTATGCTACAGGCTTGGTTAATTGACATTGACACTAAAAATTGGGCAATCGGCTGTTATTTTGTTCAATTAAAAAAAAATCCTCCTTTTATCGTACTATTAAACGTTCACCTTAGAAAGCCTTATTTGGAGTAGAACCAAAAACAGGACTCCGATCTACTCGTATATCGACAGAATTACTCGATAAGTTAGTTACTGAAGAGGATTTGGATTTTGAGATCAATGTTACATCATACTACACCTACTAATTATTATAACTACGTGTGTAGGTAATTATAAATAAACGTTTAAAATACCATAGAAAAGTTTTTTATCATTTCACTGAACCAGTTATGGTATTTGGTCAAATCCCTAGATTTGTTCAGGGAAATGATAAAATAGTGTTGTTATTTTAACATCCTCCGTGATTTGATCAAATCCCTTAGGGAATTGACCAAATCTCTGTTTTTATCATATCCCTGCGACATATATACGCCTTTATTTTGTGGTCTAAGTGGTGAGATGAAGCGAGTTTTGCGGAGGTGCTAGAGCTTGGGATATGTCAGGTGTATTGCTTATTATTTTGTATTATTTTAATAAACTTGTCGATACTTACTGTTGTCTCCTTTGTCCACTTGCAAAACTCGACTATCCTTGTTCCATCTTCGAGTTTTTCAATTTCATTAAAACAATATTCTAGATGCTGTCCTATTGTACATGTATTCTCCAGTATATAATTTTTTAAAAATTAAGTATCGATTATATTAAACATCGTGGTCACCGGTGTAATCGTGACCTACGCTGCCGTTAACGTGAAAAAGATAAACTTTTCTCCTCACTATGAAAAAAAAGACATAACATCACGCCTTTTACCCCCGAAGGGGTAGGCAGAGGTGCACATTACGGCACTTAATGCCACTGTACAATGTGACACCCACTTTTCACTATTTATGTAACGAGTCCCATGTAATAGGGGGTGAGTCTATTGCCATATACCGGCAACAATTCCAGGCTCCGTGCTGCTACTGAGATTTTTTAAAACCCTAGTAATATTTTGCCCGACCCGAGAATTGAACCCGAGACCCCTTGTCCGTCAGTCACACTTGCGACCACTGCGCCAACAAGGCAGTGAAAAAAATTTAAGCTGAAATATTATTTGCTAACAATATGTTAGCATTCAACAGTTATTTCAGGTGTTTACCCGACAGATGTCTCATCCCCCTCCTTGTACACACGCTTTGCCGCCCACCCTAGTGAGAGGGTGACCACAGCACCATGTAATCCTGACTTTTCGAGCATAACGCATGACACTAAGTGGTACCACTTCACACGATCACTGATTTATTTGTTTATTTCTGTATTACAATTTACAGTATGAGTTTTATATTATTTATATTAACATGAAGTCTGGGACTGTGCCTGCTGTATGTCTATAGGTTTACGACCTAGTTTAACTTGTCGAGTACCGGTTTTGTAGACACAATTATAGAACAATAGGTCGCGGTCACCGGTGACCGCTTGGTGTTCGACAGTTTAAATTTTTTAACCTTTCTTGTGTGTCTAAACGCGGATCCAATCGTCACAATGTATTTTCTATTCTGTCTCAGATCGCGGTTTAAGCGGTTTAGTTTAATTCTGATCGTTGTTAATTGATTGCGATGAATCTGGAAAATGATTCATCAATTGCCTACAAATTTCTATTAAAAAAATTTAATGTCCTACGTAAATTACTAGTTAATACAAGAATTACCACCCTGACCAAATTTCCTTAAATTGTTGATCTTCTAAAAAGTCTTTATCATTACGTACAACATAGAACCACGAACAGCATACTTTAAATATACGTACTTACTCAGCTGAATGAAAAGGTCATTCACCCACGCGATCTCAACAACCAGCCTTCCTGTATTACGTATCGATATGGCCACGCATAGCCAATCGTTTACACACTTAATAATTGATTTTCATACCTTACATAACTGTATTGTTTGCTTACAGTACACGTAATAGGTATCTATATAATATAATGTAAGAGTATTTAATGACTACTATGATTGATTAGTTTCGCCAATTAAATCGTTAACCGTGTCGTTTTTATTGTTGGTACGAATAGAACTGTCTTTAGTTGCAGTATATACATATGCCTCGTTGGCCTAGTGGTAGCAAGTGCTGGGCAAGAGGTCTCGGGTTCTATTTCGGATCGGGCAAAGTATTATTCCAGCCACGGAGTCTGGAACTGTGTTGTATGGAGCCCTGTTACGGCAATAGACTCATAACATAAATAGTGACAACTGGGTATTACATTGTACAGTGGCATAATGTGCACCTCTGTCTACCACTTCGGGGATACAAGGCGCGATGTTATATTATGTACATATGCTGTACGTTGACCTTATTTCATAAATTGTATTATTTACAAGAAATAAAGAAATGAATAGGTAATCTGTAAATTGATAGGGATTAGGATTAGGAATCTGAGGAAGTGACCGGGATTTCAACCCTCAGTTTAAGATTTTAATTTTAGTACAAAACTTTGTAGTTTTTATTTATAGATGTAAAAAATTCCCAACAATGATGACAATATATGTTATACTGAACCACACAGAATTAGCAGTCGAATTTTAGTTTCATTGTAGCCTAGTATTTCTAAAATCGCTTCCGCTTACAACTTGCACCACCCACCAATGACCCGATACACGCGACTAACTATTACACATAATGTTCAGTGTACTACACATGGCAAGGGTTATACTGAACGGTTCTGGAAGTCCCGGGTTGTCATCCCCCCATAACGGCTTGTCATATCCCCCATAACGGGATGTTTCGAGGATTATCCGGGGGTGGGGATTTCGACAACCGTTGCGTGTTAATGCGATTGGTCGGGAATTTAATGGAATTGTAGGGATTTTAGGGGGAGTTAGTGGGATTGCAATTTGTCGGTGGCTTGAATATCGTTTTATAGTCTGTCTCCCTCTCTCTTGGGTTGTAGTTGCATTTGTAATTTAGCGGCAATTTGCATTAATGCTTGTTTGTAGTGTCGTCTCTATTACAGTGTTAGGTGCTAATAACATAATTCGGCTCGTTTGTGCATTAATAATAATAATAAATAGCTAATAAACCTGATATAGTGGTGATAGACCGACAAGTACGCCGCACGATGATAATCGATATCACTATTCCTCATGATGAGAACCTCGTGAAAGCTGAAAAAGATAAACAAATCAAATATCTTGATTTGGCTCACGAGGTTGTCGACATGTGGAATGTAGGTTCGGCTATCATTGTGCCGATAGTCGTGTGGGCCAATGGGTTAATCCCTAATAGCCTCGACAACCACCTTAGGAGGCTAGCGTTAGGCAGTTGGGTCAAGGGCCTGATACAGAAGGCAGTTCTCCTTGAAACGGCGCGCATTGTGAGGAGGTTTCTGTCTCTGGAGCCCTAACCACCGGTAGCTTGGACCATGCTCCCGCTACTGGTCGTCTCCTATTTCTTATATTTTTAAATATTATTTTTTAATTTTTTTGTAAGTAGTATTTAAAAATGTAATTTATAGAGAATTTTAAATAAATATATGGGAATAATAATAATATTCTTTATTGTACACCACATAAACACAAAGGACAACAACAATTTAATACTGTAAATTGTTTATGTATTGATTCCGAAGTCAGTCAAAGAATTAGTATTTAATCTATAGAAATAATCAAGGTGGAATTTGACTTGTAATTTGAAGAACTATTGCTATACTCATAAATAATGGGTCCTATATTTTAGATGTGTTGTGGAGGCCCGGGGGTTTAGCGCATGAGAAACGGGTTCGAAACCTATCAACGGCAAGTACCAATGTGACATTTTCCATGACAAACGGTGAAGGAAAACATCATGAGGAACCCTGGGCTTATAATTTCTAATTATATGTAAGATTGAAACTGCCAACCCGCATTGAGCAAGCGTGGTGATTAATGTTTAAGTGTGAGAAGAAGCTTTGCCTAGCAGTGGGCATTTACAGGCTCTTGATGATGATGATGATATTTTAGAGATAATTTTAAGTCATATTGGAGAAAAGTAATATATTATGCTCTATATCATATCTTGACGTACCTACTCACTGCTTCAAACCACAAAATCGTTTCACTCTTCTCTTTTACATCACCATACTTGGATAAAAACGCAAGTAATGTTTATAGGAAAGCTGCAAAACTTCGAATAATAGCAACATTACTTGCTATCTGTATGTAATTTTACGGTTAGTACACGTCTATAGAAGTTCATGACTCTTTAAACCGTGGTATAGCATTTATGACTGCAGTAGTAAACACTTATGGTTTTATTTACCATAACATGATAGGTACAATATTATGTCGGGGGAAGGGATGATGCTGTAGTTCAGGGGACTTACTCTTGAATACAATTTAGATTGATCGACATACATTGGTATTGTGAAATTTAGTAGGTACTCTTGAGTTACAACACTAGCGCCCATTTCATCCGTATTGCGTGGATATTGATGAACTAAATGGTATTCAGTTTGGCTTTATATTCCGTACTCTAAATGTTATTTTAACAGCTAAGATTAGGGTTGTATAGTTTTGAAATTGAATAATTATTGAGATTTTATTGGATTGGAATTGTATAGACATTGAGATTGGTTTCAAGAGTAAGCACGCAGTTATGCACTGCATGTTTTCCTCAGTTTAAGGCATTGGCTGCCAATAAAAAACTATTGAAGGCAAATCCTCCGCTAATGTCGGTCACCGGTGACTGCCATGGCGTTTAACGTGTTAAGCTGTTACACGGATTCCTATCTCAGAGATCACGTAATACGCTTCAATCTTAGTTGTCATACGAACGTCTAACTATAACGTCTAGTCAGAAGTATTATAGAATACCAAAAAGTTAATTTATTCGATTAGTTTACCCTAAAAGCATGTGGTGTCACTCTCGGCATTGTTGTAAAGATCAGGAAATAATGTTTTTATAATAACTATCGTGAGCCATACTAAGGCTAACTCTAACTAACTCCGCGGCTAGGCAGGCACGAGTAGACTGCGCGACATCGCCGCGACTGCGTACGCTGTTCATGAGGAAGAACCCCTCTGTGGTTCGAAACTATTAGAGCTTTTCTCAGTATGTTTACGTGAGCAAACCGCGATTTTTAGTTAATCAGGAAATAATTTTCACATGGAATACTTTTTTTGGAAAAAGTGAAATTAAGAAGTCTCTGATCTGCCTCACATTCAGTACATCTAATAGGGATGATGATAGGGTATGAAAATTAAAAATCTAATTAGTCCGCCCGTTAGGTAATGAAAAATATTAGACACGTATTTTTTATGTTGTTGTATAAGAAAACAATATCTAGATAAAACGAATTAGAGTTTAGGAGTGGGAGGTATACGTTATTTTAAAGTATAAATCGTACTCAAAAGTGACGTCATGCGATATTTCAAATCAATATATCTTCGAAACTATTCGTTTCAGTAAGAAAATAAAAAATACGTGTCTAATGTTTTTAAATAATCTTTAAAAACATTAGACATTAAAATAAAAAATAGTCATCTACTCTATTCTGTTCAAACTCCTTTTCAGACTCCTTCTCTTTCACTAACCACAATTTACCAACAAGGTATCTAACTTTAAAGCGATATAAACAGGCGACATCATTAAACTCCAGTGTAATCCCCTAAAGGCATATTCTCCATAGTTAAGTGAAGTTTACTAATCGTCTTCGAGATTCAACTAAGTAAATGGGTCAGACGCTCAACTACTTAGATTTACTTACACGACGTTAGTCTTTTGTTAGTCACATGTATATTTTACTAGCTTTTACCCGCGGCTTCGGTCGCGTCACAAAAGGATAAAAAGTAGCTTATATGACATATCCTACCAATACACACAGCGCCATCTATACCAATAATTTCATTTTCCCTCGAGAATATCAAACTTTTCGGGATAAAAAGTACCCTTTTATTTAATCCAGACTTCTAACTTTACGTCTGCAAGAATTCAAAGCAATCGGTTTAGTAGTTACGGCGTGAAATCGAAACAAACACACAAACAAACAAACTCACTTTCCAATTTATAATATTATAGTAAGGATAATCTCTATTCAGACGTGTATTGTATCAGGGTTGCAGAGTTTTTTGCCACCGCTTCTCTTCCCGTGGGTTTTTAAGAGCTAGTTTTTTTATGGGATCAGACAGTAAACAAAGCTGACGGATCACCTGATGGTAAGCAATCAACGTCGCCCATGGGAACCTGGAACACCAGAAGCGTTACGACTGCGTTACCGGCCTTTTAGGGATTACGAATTAGGATTGTTGGGGATTCAGGGATTGGGGTGATTAGGGAAGGTGATTAAGCCTCCGGTAACCTCACTACACGACGAAACACAACGTAAGCGTTGTCTCACGTCGGTTTTCTGTGCGACCGTGGTATCACTCCGGTCGAACCGGCTCATGCGTGCCGAAGCACGGCTCCCCACACTTTAGTTATGGAACTATTCATTTTACAGAGACTCGGTAGCAGTTCTTTCTGATATACCTGAACCTTTCAAACTACAGAAACCAATTCGCATGTAAAGGAAGATTGTATCATTTATACGACACCCATATTCCAATGGTACTCCATTATAGTATGACAGTAGTCTGTCACAGGATTTTGAAATGATAATAATCCTATTGGCGACTGCACATTTCAAAGAATAAATTATCAGACAGCGATAAATACTAGTCATTTATCCCTAACCAATCGATGCACATTACAAGCCCATCCATATGTTATACAATTACATTCATAATGGACACGATGACAGCAATTACATCGTGTAAAGACCGCCATGTTTGTTTGGGGGGGGTAACCATTGTTAAGGCTTCAGCTCTGGTTACGATGAGGCCTACCAAGTGCTTGCCCCGACTTGAATAACATCGTTTCAATATGACACACTGGTTTTTACTTAATACCTTTTAATTGTGTTTGTATCTTTATATTTTGAGATTAATTATTTGTTGGACTGTGAACGGTCGGTGTTGATTTCATAGTAGATATGATTATGATCTTATGAGTATAATGGATATCAAAACCCATTTTAAGGGAAGATTCGTGATTCGTGAGGAAGAAGTGTCTCTGGTTCGATTCACGTACGGACAAAGTATTACTGACATTTTAAAAAAAGTCTTTAAAGAAAACTATCTTCAAACTGAATTAAATATTCCTTTCTTTTATTTTCAAGCTGAAGACAGCTCATGTCTGTCCAAATCTAGACTTAGTTATCAAGAAAATAAAAGCTAAAATAATCTAGATTGTAGACGACTGCCAGACAGTCAACGTATTGTAGTGTTCTCTATATCTCTTGATCGGGGACAACGTTTTTTTTTAAATATACGATCCAAGAATAATACATTTAATGTAAATTCTAAAAAGTTTTTAGTAGATTGCATTTTTTTGAGAATATTGTGAGTGATATATAATTCAGTGTGATAGATCGATTTTTCAAGAAAAATCTAATATTAGTAGATGAGATCCCAAAAATTACAAGATATTTTTACTTGACTTCTTCAGAAGATAAGTTTATCGGTTTTACGTACTGAATTACTTTTTTATGTACAGAATTAGCTACTTGTTGTGATGAGAAGAAAGTTATTCTGTAATCGGAAGAAAAATGACACTCAACAGATTCATCAGAACTGTAGCATCTTATTTCTGCCTCAATACAATACATATCTCAAACACAATTAGGAAATTTCCTTAATCAAAAATAAATTATTTTATGATCAACTTAATTTTGGCTTATTTTACAGCAATTTTTTAAGAAACAAATACGCTGTTTGTCACTAAAAAACGTGACGTCACAATACACATTCGCGTACAAAATTCGTAGGAGACGTCTTATTTGACAGTTCAAAAAAAGTATTAAATTTGACTAGTTGGCAAGTACCCAATTATTACCAAAAAACTTTCCTACCTTAACTATGTATGCGTGATATGTATGGGTCCCATAATTTATTACAAAATTCCTAAAGATATTATTAAATTAAATTTAAACTTATTAACTTGAAAAAACTACTAGTTAATAAATGCTATTATAGTGTTCATGACTTTGTAAATGACAAGTGTTTGTAATTTTTCTTTGATTGTCCTGGTCAGGAGGTTTGAGTCTCTTATAGGAACGTTACAAATTAAAAGTGTAATTACTGTTATTATTGGATTTTATGTTATATTCTACATTTGTACCAGAAATGGTCAAACATGTTGATACTATGCTCACTGCTCATCTGTACAACTTATAATGTGCATTCTTTGATGTATTATTATTCCACACGTGTTTTTGCAAATAAATAATCTTTGTCTTTGTCTTATCTTAACTTCTTTTCCTTGTTCACAGAGAATGGTCTTCTCTCGTACGAGAATCCGAACTATCACTTGGACCCATCTCGACTAGAGTCAGCGATATACAGTGACTTGTACGATATGCATGACGAGAAGAACACGCCGGACGAGTACGACAGCTACCTCGACAACAGGAGGTGAGTGGGAGAATGAATGAGAATGAAAGAAAGAATGAAATGTAGATAACGCTAGGGAAGGTGCACGGAGAAAATTGTTGGGGTGAATTCCCAGGTGTACGGAGAAAATTGAATTGATAGAATTAATTAGGATACCTACCTACCTTGGGTCTAATTACATTGGTATAGGAATAAATGTCATGCTTGGCAAAAAAGGGTCTTGACATCAGGGACATGCGTGAAGAAAGGTTCACTAAAAATTCAAGAGGGAAATATGTATCAGTAATTAAATCACAAACATAATATAAGTATAGCAGTTTGAAAAGAGAGAAACAAATCAAAATGCATGAGAGACACGAATAGTTTAAATTTTTAGAACGAACTTGAATTCTATGAAATAACTGCTGAGACTGACACAGCAAATCTACGGAATTCAACTCTATATTTTTGTAGCATAATAAATTATTCCATCGGATGGAACTCGACGATTCTGCGAAATGTAACGTCGAGACTAGAAACGGAATATTGCAGACAGCACTGTATTATGATAACCGCAATGGATATTAATAATAATTCCATCAAATAGTTCCATAAGTTCATCAGAGCGATTGTAAATCGGAGCATTCCTCGATCCGAACCTAGCAAAACATTAGGATAGGGACATTAACAGTGTACTACAGAAGTACCACCAATTTGTTTAAAATAAAAGTTTTATAACGTGGAAATTAACAAAAACCGTGTCAAATCTAGAGTGAGAGAGTAATTAGAAAAATGAATGCAAAAAAGAACAAAAACAACAATTATTTACATCTAGAATAACCATATACCTAAATGAAGTCTTGCTGTGCAGAGTAACCAGATTTTGAATAAACAAGGGAATTTAGTTTAATTTAGTATTTAATTATTCTTTAACATCGTCTTGAAGAATTGCATTGTATTTCTTCTCGTTATAAAGAATTGTATATTTCAGAAAAACGTTATGTATAAGATATTTTATTTAAAATATGTACAACTTTAAAGGTTTCACTACTGTTGTAGTTTTTGTCTATAGGGAGCATTCGGACAAAAGTGTGAGTTTAATTTATCTAGGTATTTTAAATGATGGTTAATCAAATGATGTCATTGACAATATGGATGAACATTACATACATAAATCGACTTAAAACAAGTCATCAATTTCTGACAATATTTTAATTCAAGTGGTACTTCTACCATAGCAGCTGGTTAGTGGATGTGCGTGGTTACGTCACAGTGGCGGGTGCATCGACCCGCGCAGTGCGCAGTCGCTGCATCGATCCAGTGCATTCGGCCCTCCAACACCGAGATACTGTGCAACTATGTACCTACTTTATTATATTTTTGGATTATTAATGTAAATAGATATATTTTATTTTAATCAATTCATATCTTGTTTGCATATTTCAACAGCATAAAATTCTTAATATACTACATATATAAAGTATATACTATATAATTATATAAAGCGGAAGATTTTATTTTTTGTTTGTTTCTTTGTACCCGCTAATCTCCGTAACTTCAAGTCTGATTTGAATAATTCTTTTTGTGGTGTTTAGCGCATTTATCGAGGATGGCTATAGGCTATAAAACATCACGCTACGACCAAAAGGAGCTCCTTTTGGTCGTAGCGTGATGTTTCAGCTGAGCAGAGCGTGTCAAACTACGCGGAAGTAGTTAGTACTACATAAAGTATGTTACCGTGGGTATGTTATGAGTAATGATGCATATTTACGATTCTTTTAATTTTATCATTCACCCACCCTGTAGGCTGGAACTACCTCCCTGACTAGACAAAAATCTCTTCTCATTCAGAAATATTAACGTTTCATTTTATTCAATCGTAATAGCAATTTAAAAGACAACTCCAAGCAATAAAAAACAACAACAAATACGTTTATTTTAATATTAACTTCCACCTTTTAGCAATTACAATCAATAAATCAACATTTTTCCATTAAAATTTAAGTTAGCAAAAACCGCTGGTTCCGTGGCCTCACGTTGCGCTAGCAACCACCGAACAGAACAACATCCGCTCGCCTGTAGGTTATACTTGTGTTGTGTGGTGCAAATAATAAACTTAATGAGGTTTTATTCTTGGACCTTGGATGTCTTTTTTAGTTATCACATAACATAACATCGCAACACGCCTTTTATCCCCAAAGGGGTAGGCAGAGGTGCACACAGAAGTAACACCAACTTTTCACTTTTATTTTATGAGTCCCATGTACTAGCGGGTGAACCTATTGCCATATACCGGGCACATTTCCAGACTCCGTGCTACTACTGAGAATTTTTTAAAAACCCAGTAATACTTTGCCCGACCCGGGAATCGAACCAGGGATCCCTTGCTGGCAGTCGCACTTGCGACCACTCGACCAACGAGGCAGTCATACCTAGTACTTACCATTTAAAGACCAGAACTGACTGTTTTAACAAATTAAAACCAAATCAAAATATATTAATACGTCGCTGATTTAATGGCTCCACTGCACACGCCAGCGAACCATCCGTCCTGAAGATAAGAGCGGTGCACTGCGGTGTTGCCAGGCAGACGCTGAATCACTTGAGGTTCATTTCATGCTGGTTTTGTTAAATGCATTAAGTGTCACTGCTCGTCTGCCTTGTTGGCCGAGTGGTCTCAAATGGGACTGCCGGGCCAAGGGGATTCGGGTTCGAATTTCGAGTAGGACAAAGTATTACTAAGTTTTTAAAAAAATCTCAGTAATAGCACGGAGTCTGGAATTGTGCCCGGTCCCGGTATATGGCAATAGGCCCACCCCCTAGTACATGGGACTCATACAATAAAAGTGAAAAGTGTGTGCTGAACCCGAGACCCTTTGCTCGGCAGTCGCATTTGCGACCACTCGGCCATCCTTATCCTAATCTATACTAATATTATAAAGCTGAAGAGTTTGTTTTTTTGTTTGTTTGTTTGAACGCGCTAATCTCCGAAACTACTGATTCAAATTGAATAATTCTTTATGTGTTGGATAGTCCATTTATCAAGGAAGGCTATAGGCTATAAAACATCTCGTTACGACCAATAGGAGCCGAGCAGAGCAGGTGAAACCGCGCGCAAGTAGCTAGTGTATACATATGTGAGAACGATATAACGATATTACAACGTTAAAATTGTATTGTGTTAGGGGTGTTCATGGGCGATGCTGATCACTTGTGATCCGTAAGCTCCCATAAATCGTAAAGCAGGTACTAAACCAATCAATAAACAAACCATTGTACATACATACATACATACATACATAACTTCACGCCAGTCTCCCATGGGGGTAGGCAGAGACTATGGAACGCCAATTACTACGATTCTTACATGCCTCTTTCGCTTCAATAACAGTCATCAATCTTTTCATGCATGCTCGTCGGTTAAGGGTACTTTTAATTTGGCCCTTCTTTAATATATCGCCAATCTGGTCACTATTGACAAACCATTGTATGTAATTGGTATAAGTTTGTTGCGGTTGCACGTTCCTTACAAAATCTCACTCGCCATTAAATCCCTAGTCACAGTGTAACGTAATCCTTGACTCTGTTGAGTTTACTCCACCAGTCTGTAAACATTGTTATATGGGATTTTTACGATACACCGTCTAGCTCTCATAAAATCGTGTTCAACAACTTTTAGCCTGTGTTTACTATGGCTAATATTAATTATGTTTGGTTTTAAAAAGGGATTTGGATTAGGACTGTAGTTATCGGTTCTTGGGGATACACTTTTAAATTTACATAATATAACATCACGCCTCTTTATCCCCGAAGGGGTAGGCAAAGGTGCACATTTCGGCACTTGATACCACTGTACAATGTAACACCCACTTTTCACTATTTATGTTATGAGTCCCATGTAATAGGGGGTGAGCCTATTGCCATATACCGGGCACAATTCCAGACTCCGTGCTACTACTGAGAATTTTTTAAAAACCCAGTAATACTTTGCCCGACCCAGGAATCCAACCCGAGACCCCTCGCCCGGCAGTCTCACTTGCGGCCACTCGGCCAACGAGGCAGTCATTTCAATATCAATTTTAATTTAAGTAAGTTGTTGTTGTATTTCTATCAGGTGATGATGACCCATTTACTATAATGCTAAATTATTCTTAAGGCTTCGACTGCCAATAAAAAACTGTTGAAGGCAAATCCTTCGCTAACGTTGGTCACCGGTAACCCTCATGGCGTTTAATGTGTTAAGATACATGACATATTAGTCCAGCTTCAGGTATTAGTCCATCACTGTCGATGATGGCTGATGACTTCTAAATAGTACAAAATGAAAGATAGCGATTCATTTCATTTTCCCTTATTAACAAAAAAACTATTTATAGTAATTACTTTTCTATATTTATATTAATACTTCCGTGAGACATAACAGTTAATTACCGTACTATAATACTCAATTAATTATTATGTTTTCGGCTTACTTACCAACTCGACTAGTTTACGACGGCTCGAATATGAGTCTCTAGCATGGCTTGAAACTAGTCGAGTTCCTCATCAAACAGTAATGCGAAAACTTTGTTGAATGTCGGGATGTTTCAAACCGGCTAGACACTTTGGCAATGCGTAGAGATGTAGCCTCGTTGTGCATTTTCTATCGCTTATACCACGGGGAGTGCTCTGAGGAATTGTTTGACCTGATACCTGCCGCATCTTTTCGCCATCGACCCTCACGACAGCATATGCATCCCCATCATATAGATGGTTGGCAGGCCACAACTGTGCGGTTCTCACGTTGCTTTCTGCCTCGCATAGCAAAACTGTGGAATGATCTGTCGTCGGCGGTATTTCCGAACCGATACGACCTTCAAACCTTCAAGAAAAGAGCGTATTCCTTTTTAAAAGGCCGGCAACGCACCTGTGACTCCTCTGGTGTTGTAGGTGTCCATGGGCGGCGCTGATCGCTATCACGTGATCCGTCTGCTCGTTTACCCACCTATTCTAAACTCGAATGCAAGATTACATCTAAGGATAAAACAATCTATATATACCTCTACATAGATTCCATTCGCCATTTTCAATTTCAAAACTAAAAAACTAAAAATATCTTCCAAGTTACGGGTAGCATCAAAGTTATTGCGATCACGTCTCTCCTTCAATATCAGAATGCATCCTCGAGGACGTGTCGCCATCTAGCGACGGAAATTGCAATCCTCCTGCCACACAATACTCGACCTTATTCCACTATGAAATTCAGACGAATTTTCCATTTCCCAGACTAATTAGACAGGTTATTGCTCCGGATAGGAGAATAATGAAAACAGTTCTTAAAATAAACTTGATAAAGTTTTATTTGGTGTGAATAGAGTTGGGTCTATTTTAGTATTGTTTGTTTTTAAAGGATTTTGAACTGAGGATATAAGATTTGGGTGGGTGTGAAGAATAAACTAAAGCACTATATAGTACGTTATTTCGTTGCCAAATTCAGAGTTTAATTGTGTGGAGTATTGAGCAGTTTGCATAATATTCTAACCTATTAACCGGTTACCGGGGCTCCGGCTCGAAATGCAGGAGTAGGAACGGGGTGGTTTTTAGTCAGTAAGAGTCTAACACTCCCTCCCGCCTCACCCAAGGCGCGAGAAGTCATTGGATGATTTTCCACCGTCAGAAAAAATGGTGTGTACGTAATCTTTAATACATAGCTGTATTGTATTTTGGAAAAATTGTAACATTATTCCAGAGTAAGACATTTTAGCTATTTTTTCAGAATTTGGAAAAGACTCATATACCTATACTGAAAGGCTATTCAATCTTATATTAAAATTCCGTCGTTATATTACAATTTTTTTGTAAAAAAAATGACAAAACATAACAACACAATATTTTTAGCCTTCAGTATTCTGGTGAAAGCGATGATATCATTGATGAGAAATATACTTGTTTTTATAATAACTATCGTGAACCATACTAAATTAACCAACAGTAGAATGCGCGATGCTCATGAGGAAGAACCCCTCTGTGGTTCGAAACTAGTAGAGCTTTTCTCAATATATTCACGTGAGTAACCCGCGATTTTTAGAAAAATACTTAATCTAAACATGTGGAAACACAACTAATTGTATATATTACAGACCTAAATAAACGTATATATCAAGTATACTGTATAACTATTTACCGCTACATAACTATAAAGAAACTCAAACACTGGGTGTTGCCTTGACAAGGCCGCGCGATTTCCGTTAGAAACATGCTGTTTTGATGCAACCTACATATTTATGTTTATTTAGTACAATCCATTTAATATGTATGTATTTCTTTGTTTTTTTAGTAAATATGAAATCTACTGATGATTATAAAACTGTAGTTTACAATAAATAACTTTAGTTAGGTAATTGTATTACTTACTAGCTAAGCTGACTGCCTCGTTGGCCGAGTGGTCGCAAGTGCGACTGCCGGGCAAGGGGTCTCGGGTTCGATTCCCGGGTCGGGCAAAGTACTATTGGGTTTTTATAAATTCTCAGTAGTAGCACGAAGTCAGGAATTGTGCCCGGTATATGGCAATTGGCTCACCCCCTATTACATGGGACTCATAACATAAATAGTGAAAAGTGGCATAATATACACCTCTGCCTACCTCTTCGGGGATAAAAGGCGTGATGATGTTATGTTATTATTATTATTACTAGCTAAGCCCGACTTCGTCCGCGTGGAATAGTGATTCACAGCTCCTCCCCCATAGTTGATAGCATGATAATATGTAGCCTATATGTTGCCTCGACCTGTTAGTAATATACATGCAAAATTTGAATTTTCAAATTGCATCTTTTTGAGTTCATCCCGGACATACTTAAAGATAAACAGAAAAAAAATCTAAAAACCAACTTTTTGGTTTCGGTATTGACTGTAGATCACGCTCAAAGCATTTAAAAAAATATCCGATGTATAGTTTTCACTTTACTACGACTTTTTTTCAAACAAACAAGTTCATACACATGACACCCAGACCCGGAACAACAATCTGTGAATCACACAAAGAGTTGTTCCGTGCGGGAATCGAACCTGCGACACGTTGCGCATCAGTCAGTTGCCCAACCACCGCACCAATCTTGCAGTCAATTATATAAGTATATAGAAAGATTGTATATTTTACTATGGGCTAAGATGCTTGAGACAAATAAATACATTAAAAAAAACCCTTCTGTGTTTTAGAGGAACACAGATCTAAGTAAGACTCAATCATAACTCAATCATAATTTATCTATTTACTTTTGTGTCTTGTGTCATATAACGATTGTCATACAATATCAAGGTTAATAGCTCTTCAACTTTACGCACTAAAACAACTTAAAACTTTAAAACTATAGACCAGATTCTAGCTGTGACTCTTCCAAAACAAGAATAAATCAACAAGTTCAATCCATTCTAAAACCCTTCCTTTGAAATCGAAATGTAAACAAAACGGACACTATTCCTCAGTTTCCAATCCCCATATGTGTCGAAAGCACTCGTGGAGATTGACGGTCTAAGTCCTCGCTGACGGCGAAAGGCTTTTGTCTATGAAAGTCGGCGACTTCAATATAAGGCTTAGACTACGATTGAACGGGAGCGTTTTTTTAACACTAAATATTGTGGTTCAATGAAATATATGCATTAGTAAATTATAATATGTTTTATCTCATGGTTTATTTTTTAAACTGCAGCTTGACAATTAAAAACCAATATAATCTTGTTAATTGTTTTAACAAGTAAAATATATTTATGTATGTACATCTTTTTATCAAACTATACATTTAAATTGCTGTCGTACATTCCTAAAACAATAGGGTAGATGCCTAATTTTTATTTTAAAGTCCCGTCTAGTAGATTATTTTAAATCATTAGACACGTATTTTTTAGAAACGAATACTTTCGACGATATTGTGATTTGAAATGTCGCGTGACGTCATTTCTATGTACATTTTATACGGAGAAATGGCGTTTTAGCCCCCACTCCTAAACTTTGATACGTTTTATTTAAGAATTGTTTTGTTATACGGCAAAATAAAAAAATACATGTCTAATATTTTTTAATTACCTAACTTACGGGCTAAATAGATTTCAAATTTTCATACCCTGTCATCATCCCAATTGTGGTATCAGACGCCCATTGTCACGTTGAAAGAATAGCCATCTTTTGTCCAAATAATTAACTAGAACATTATTTATCAAACGAACTGCTTTAGGCACAAGCCCACCACCACCTCCCAAAACCACTGCAACTCCTGCAAGCCAGGATCAACAGTAGATACCTGCAACCATGAAAACACCGGAACACTGAAGTCCGGCGCGTCCTAGGAACATGAATAACTGTCTTAGTTCACGCAAGGATATTTCAGAATCAGAATCATTTATTTGTTAAACATAGGTAGTTTACATAATAAGGTCTTACATATAAAGATAGCCCACTATATTTTGCCGTATATTGTAAGAGGAGAAGAAAAAAAAACAAGTTATGTAATATTAATTTTTAAATTAAATGCGTACTTATTTTAAAGTATAGGATTTTAAAACGCCTGCGTGAAGTGTGAAACGTATTCCGACCTAAGGTTTACTGAAGATCACAATGGGGTCACGTAATGCATCGAGCTGAAAGTAATCGAGAGCTTTTCAGGACGTCATGTTTCAGCTTTCAGTGTGCAGTTTGTATAGTTTTCTTATACTGATGTTTTATTTTGTTCTATAAAGGAATTCTTTGTTATTGTGTTTGTTTATAAATATAGGTTTTGATAGGTATTGCTGATGTAAGTTTTGACTTTGACTATTTTAAAAACTTCTAAATATGGTCTTTTGTTTTTTTTTGTATTCTCGTAGGAAGCGTTACAATAAGAAGGTCATACTTAAAAATTTAAATAATTTTAGGCATTTAACAGGGAAACCAAGTCAGTAATAATCTTGCTATTTAAATATAGAGGTATATTTAAACTAGCGGACCCGACAGACGTTATCCTGCATATCCACTTGAATGTATAAACAAAAATTAATTGAAATTAGCTCAACCGTTTAGGATCAGTGCCATCTGCCGGACTGATTTGTAAATCTAAACCATCCAGGGCGCCACTGAAATGCGTACAGAAAAATTCATTTAAACTGGTCAAGCCGTTTAGGAAGCGTTCAATGATATAGGTACCTACACTCGTACAGCAGAAAGATATCGATATAAGATGGATGGGTACCTATATAGGTATGTATCTTTTGTGATGAAGTATCTAATTATAAAGGACTTCCAAATTGAACTCATACTATAGGTAACTCAATCAGTCGGTGACTAATCTCACTGGTATAAACTAAGTTGACTCATACACCTCCTAATTACTTTTTCAGATTCTTCCTAGTCCGACTAACAATAACAATCAAGACAATCATAAAATGTTTGCAACACCAAAAAATCCTTTACCAAAAATTAAAATGAATGGAGATTTTTGTCTGTGCAGTCCAATTAAATGTTCAAGTTGCTTAATTCACATCTATATTTAGTAAAGTGATGCAATCCTTAACTCTTTGATCTCGTATTGTTCACTTCAAGGATAAACTACAATAGGTAACAAGCTACGTAAGCAAATTTTAAGTAACTAGGCATCATTATTATGGCTAGATATTTAACTAGAGGTTTGATTCCTTGTTCGGGTAAATGATTATTGATATCTGGATTAATATAAAACTTGAAGTCAATAATAGACACGTTAATTGAAAAAAGGATTATCCGCCAGTCTCTCTGTCAGTGCAATTGTTTATTATTGTAATCTATATTAATATTATAAAGCTGAAGAGTTTGTTTTTTTGTTTGAACGCGCTAATCTCCGAAACTACTAGTCCGATTTGAAAAATTATTTTTGTGTTGGATAATCCATTTACCGAGGAAGGCTATAGGCTATAAAATATTACGCTACGATTAATAGGCGCCGAGCAGAGCGAGTGAAACCGCGCGGAAGTAGCGAGTGCGACTAATAAAACTGTAAAAACAATATATTTGTTCTAACTGTATGAACAATGTACAGAATTCTGCCTAACCCATTTAATAAACGAGGCGATGTTATATATAATGTATGTGTATCGGACAGATTTGAAGTACTCAAATGTAGAGTAATGTAAACGTACAAGGACATTAAATCTACATAAACCCATGGAGTGCGTAATACGGTAATAGGGAGATACCAAAACATACACTTAGATACGGTACAGTGGATTCAAAATAAAACAACTTCATTACGATGAATTTTACATCGAAATATTAGTAATTTAACTACAGTGAGACTTACTGATTTCATTGCAATATGCAGCTCAAGTATGTAAGGTGTTCGAGAAGAACTCGACTAATTTCAGGCCATATCAGGATTCATAAATAAAAAATATTCTCTTTATTCATCATGTACTGCATGCTCCATAGAATAGTTTTCATTAGTAAGCCAATCAAACATAATAATTATGTATCAAAATATTGGTAGTTACAATATGATATAATGATTTCTAGTCTGTTGAAATTTGTTGAAAATCATCCCCTAAATTTGTTCATACATAAGTAGTATCTAAACATTGGAAATAAGGTCTATAATGTAGTCAGTGGAGAGCGGTCACCGGTGACCGCTTGGGGATATAACTGATTAGAAAACCATTAGAAAATATATGAAAATATGAAGTTTCAACTACAAATAGATTCGCATCGATAAACTTTCTAATAAGCAGGTTTAAAAGAACACTTCGGTTTGCCCTTCTTACTATAGACAGCATGATGTTATGCTAATTTTATTATTTTACGTCTACACACGACAAACATCAAAACTGACGATTTGAAGTCGCACTCACGGGGATTGCAGCAGACGACGTTATGTGTCGTTTGCATATACAGGACAAGATAGCGACCGACTCTTATGGTGAACACTTTACGACCTTAGTTCTCCTACGTGCATAATATACTTGTACAACACCATCTTGAAACAGCCAACTGAGAAAGAAAGTAAAATTCTAAATAGATCAGGAAGAAATCCAAATGCCTGGTAATATTTTTGAATCATCGGCATCGTGTGGGTATAAACCATGGGGACTTAAATAAATACGCAGCGGTTCGTCAATAGGAATAGTGATGTAAATACTTTAACTCGTCGAGTACCGTCATTATAGACACAATTATAGAACAATAGGTTGCGGTCACCGGTGACCCCTTAGTGTTTGACAGTTTAAGGGACATTATCTAGATTGATTTAATGTTATATCTGTACATGAGAACATGAATATTAAATTAATTATTACGTTTTTTGGCCTACTCACGAAATTGTTTGACGAGGAACTCGAATAGTTTCAAGCCATAGTAGAGGCTCATATTCATAAGCAGCATTCCGCGACGACACGGCGATGATTATCGCGGTGCTACTCTCATTAGCATGAGCCGCAAAGGACTTAACGGATGCAGGAGCTCCGGCTCGAAGGGCAGGAGTAGGAACGGGGTGGTTTTTAGTCGGTAAGAGTCTGACACTAGTGACACTCCCTCCCGCCTCACTCAGACGGGAGAAGTCATTCGATGATTTTCCCCCTTAAAAAACTCTCATTAGTATTTCTCACTATTGTCTGGTAATAACTCGAAGGTGACTTGTTAATCAAAGGGTGAAATAGGCCATTGGACACGGTAATGGTGTGAACTTTTTGGCATATTCTTTTTTGAATGGACCTTATTTCTGGTTTTTACAATGTGAATGAGAACATAGGTTTGTTATTTGGGCCGTTTCATGTTTTTTTGTTTTATTCGTTCTTTTGGTTGTTTTATAGATTATCCTACTAATCCTACTTCCTACTATATCCTTACTATAATGTTATAAATCCGAAAGTGAGTTTCTTTGTTTGTTTGTTTGTTTCGCTTTCACGCCGTAACTATTAAACCGATTGCTTTGATTTTTTGCAGACGTAAAGTTAGAAGTCCGGATTAAATAATAGGGTACTTTTTATACCGGAAAAATTTGATATTCCCGAGGGAAAACAAAAGTATTGGTATAGATGGCTCTGTGAGTATCGGTATATATCACATAGGCTACTTTTTATCCCTATGTGACGCGAGCGAAGCCGCGGGTAAAAGCTAGTAATATTATAAATGCGAAAGTTTGTGAGGAGGTATGTCTGTGAGTGTATGTGTGTTTGGTACTGTTGTTATTGTTGATCGAAGTTGTTACTGGTTGACGCAAAAACTACTGATCGGATTTAGATGAAACTTTACAATAATGTAGGTAATACATGAGAATAACATACAGGCTACAATTTGTAATGACTTTTTTGGCGTAATATTACACAATATTAGCCAAATAGGGCCTTTAAGACGTATCTGGGCGTACGCTGTCTAAACCATAGAAGTTACACTAAGATAATATACTTTGAGATTGTTGGTCTTGATTAGTTCTAAATACAAGTCCGCTACGGCATATTTCCTATGGTCCTATGGTTCTATGGTAACCAACATGATGATTTGTAATTGTTGTTATGGCGTCCTACTTCCATAGTAAATTTTGGCATGGACAGACAAAAATGAAGCTGTGGGTTTTCAAGGACAAATATGTATTAGTATTCAGCTGCGTCAGGGATCAGGGAGTGTGAAGAAAAAATACGAATTCATTCAACAGAATACAATTTATATTAATTTGTTCCTTCTTCACGTTAAAATGGATGAAGGGATTCGGATGAAATTAGGAATAGGGGTAGATTATATTTTGAAATAACACATAGGTTATTATTCCACGGAAACGCGAAAGAAGCCACTGGGAGAAGCTAGTCATGAGTTACCTAGGTGTTAGTATTATGGCTTGCCTTTATCGGTTTGTTAGATCCATTACTGCATAAAACGGGGTTTGGGTAAGTATGTATATACCTAATATAGTAGCCAGTAAAGTCTAGAATTGCATTGCAATTTCTATTTATTATTTACTCGCAATATGTATGACAATAATCAAGGTATGCAACATACAAGTCACCTTTGTTTCATATTTTTTAATAATCTACACGAAATGTCTTCTAAATGAAAACATAATGAACACAAATAAGGTTTAATTTAATAAGTATTACAGTAAATATATTTGTCGGAAGGATGGTGTGGGCGATGTCAAGCGAGAACCCTCTTCGTCATATATATCGGTAGAGATATGTTTATGGAGTAAAAAAACAATTAAATCTTCGTAATCAAAGTAACGTTTACTTTCGACAGTGCACAATAAAATTACTCAGCGATTGCGTAACGTGTGAACTGGGCAACGATTGACGAACGACTCCGCGAGCTTTATATCACTCGGTGGTGGGGTTGAAGTGACGTCGGCCAGTTGTTTGTTCACTGCTTGCCCATTACATTCGCAGTTTACAAAATAATGACGGCGGCGCCGTCATATTTATGAAGAAAGAAAAAATTAATTTATTTTTATTAAAATCTGGGCCAAGACCAGCACTTTCTCCGTGCATCAAATAATTAAAAAACTAGGGCGTTGTGTTCACGAAAAAGCCTAATTCAATTTTGATTAAATATTTTCATTTTCTTTTGCAGAGTCGAGGATGAGGCAGCTTCGCCTGTTACAAAAACTAGGTACCTATATATTTTGGAAATACTTCTTATTAAGTTTAGTTTTCATAAAAAGTTGTTTTTTTAATCTATCCTAATAAGAAAGGCTTTTTTCCTAAGAGGAAAACGTCAGCGCTATTATAGGATACAAGAAGTTACGGTTGATATTTAACTTGCTATCTGCCATATTCGAATAACCCATGAGATTTCGGATTCTTTGGGGTCGGAAAAGTCAAAGTCAAAGCTATTATTTCAATTAATCCTTACTTAGGGACTTTGATCAAATATTGAATTATCCGTCAGTCTGTCTGTCAGTGAAGCTAGGCTAAAACAAGTGCTAACGGTTTTTTTACTTGAACATTAGTTGACGAACGACTGCCTCGTTGACCGAGTGGTCGCAAGTGCGACTGCTGGGCAAGGGGTCTCGGGTTCGATTCTCGGGTCGGGCAAAGTACTTATTAGGTACTGGGTTTTAAAATAATTCTCAGTAGTAGCACGGAGTCTGGAATTGTGCCCGGTATATGGCAATAGGCTCACCCCCTATTACATGGGAGTTATAACATAAATAGTGAAAAGTGGGTGTTACATCGTACAGTGGCATAATGTACACCTCTGCCTACCCCTTCAGGGATAAAAGGCGTGATGTTATGTATGTATGACGAACAAAGAACGAAGACTATTTATCTATGTCTTATTTGCTCTATTCTCTACGCAATGTTTTTTTCTTTATGTTACTTTCCCATCTTTCACACATGACATAACTTCCATCCCTTTCCAATACAAGTCTAAGTTTGGACGGTATATCGAAAACAATATTTGCAAATTGGTTCTTTTAAAACCAAGTACCATTTAACTTACAATATTCTACGTCTGGCCTTCAAATATCGGTCTGTCTGACTGTAGCAGAAAATCTAATTACAGCCTGTCTACCGCCTTGTCTTAGACTGAATTGCGAAAAAATAGAATTGAAAATTCTGAAATAGATTCGCTTCGCTAGCTGTACCTTCTTTTAATTTATTTTCTGTCAATCGTTTTACTTTGCTGTCTTACTATTATTGTGGACTATTTTAGGTTTTTTTTAAGTTTGAAGGTCGGAGTGACTCTTCACTACAGTATAAAACAAAGTCGCTATCCGCCGTTTGTCTGTCCCTATGTATGCTTAGATCTTTAAAACTACGCAACGGATTTTGATACGGTTTTTTTTAATATATAGAATGATTCTAAAGGAAGGTTTATATGTACGATACATGTATATTGCACCTGTGCGAAGCCAGGGCGGGTCGCTAGGAATATTAATTATCCGTAGTAGGTATATACAGCAGAGAAGTAAATAGGTATACCTGCCTACCTAGTTTTCGCCTTTCCAGATTTTGTGGGAATTTAGTTGTATTATTATCTCCCTGGAAGAATACGTCGAGTTACAAATCATCTTTTTCTTTTTGAGGGTGGGAAAATCATACATAACATCACGCCTTTTATCCCCGAAGTGATAGGCAGAGGTGCATATTACACCACTGTACAATGTAACACCCACTTTTCACTATTTATGTTATGAGTCCCATGTAATAGGGGGTGAGCCTATTGCCATATACCGGGCACAATTCCAGACTCCGTGCTACTACTGTAATTTTTTTTAAAACCCATATTACTGGGTTTTTGCCCGACTCGGGAATCGAAGCCGAGACCCCTTGCCCGGCAGTCGCACTTGTGACCACTCGGCCAACGAGGCAGTCTGGTGGGAAAATCATCCAATGATTGTCCCGCCCGGGTGAGGCGAGAGGGAGTGTCAGACTCTTATTGACTAAAAAGTTACAAGTCACCCTGTATACCTGACTCTAGATAATCCAGTAAAAATATGTATTAACCGCTTGTATGCACCGATATGAGATACAATAGATACGATATTAGACACTCGACGGGTTAAAAGAAACTTTTTCCTACTTTTAGCCCATTATTTTATGCCCTATTAATTACGTTATCTTGACCCCGAAAACACACTAATGCGTGTTTAAAAGTCGCACACGCAACTAATAAAGCAAAGACCAGTTTTATAAGAAATAGGTCGACGAAAACAAAAAATGAATCTAGTTGTTTCGAGTTGCATCATCGCATTAAAACCTGACTATGATTACACTTAATTGGTAATTAAAAATGTAGTTACCAGTTACTAGCTAACTACTGGATATTCGGTTTTTATCCTAGTCGTTAATCGAGAAAAAATGTAGGTACTATTAGACCGTGTTGTGTTTAGATTTCGTGGTTCCTTATCTATACTCTATAGAGGTACTACCTCTATAATAATATTATATTAAGCGGAAAAGTTTGTTTTTTTGGTTGTTTGTTTGTTTGAACGCGCTAATCTCCGAAACTACTGGACGGATTTGAAAATTCTTTCTGTGTTAGATAGCCCATTTATCGAGAAAGACTATAGGCTATAAAATATCAAGCTACGATTAATAGGCGCCGAGCAGAGCGAGTGAAACCGCGCGGAAATAGGTAGTAATTAATTAAATTAATAATACTAATCTAATTATTATGTCTTTCGGCTAATTAAAAATAATTACGTGACGTGAGTATTTATTGTGAAATTGTGCCCGGGATATGGCAATCAGCTCATCCCCTATTACATGAGACGCAAAATATAAATAGTGAAAAATGGGTGTTACATTGTACCTACACTAGCATTAAGTGCCATGATGTGCACCTCTGCCTACCTCTTCGGGGATAAAAGGCGTGATGTTATGTTATGTTACGTGTCATAGGATGATTTTCCCCCCTCAAAAAATGAACTCCGAGACCCCTTGCTCAGCAGTCACACTTGCGACCTCACGACCAACGAGGCACTCTTACCAATTTCTTTGTGTAACATCGAGCCTAAATAATAGAAAAACATTTTTTTCTCAACAATCTCAATAACACACAAATTCACAAAGAAATCTATTATTTACAGAACCCTGAAAACACGTTCAGAATTGTTCAGTTTAGTAGTTATTGTTACTCGAAGCGGCTGTGTTCAGTGTTTAGTGTTGTGCATATAAAATACTGTTCACGTGCGAATAACTATCGATATCCTATTCAGTTTAAGTTTAAATTAAAATGATTATTAGGAAAAGGAGATATCATTATATGCGGTTAGTTTTTTTTTTAATTTATTTATTCACGCGTGTAAAACCTTGTTTTTTTGTTTTTTTTTTAACGATGCGTCATTAAAGATTTTATGCTGTGTTGTGGGGTTTATTAAAAAATAAACACAAAATTTCACATACACACACCTAGACTCGAAACAACAAATCGTCAATCACTCAATTTTTTTCGTGTGTTAATTGGACTCGCGACATTAAATATAGGTAGAGCCATTTTGTACTCACAAGAAATTTATTTTTTTATCGATCAAAACCGTCACAGCATTAGTGTCCCAGAAAAAAAAAACAAAAAAATACGTCGTTAGTATTTTTATAATAACTATCATGAGACATACTAAATTAAGTAAAAACGCGGGTTACTCACGTGAATATACTGAGAAAAGCTCTACTAGTTTCGAACCACAGAGGGGTTCTTCCTCATGAGCAGCGTGCGCGGTCGCGGCGACACGTCGCGCAGCTCACTGAGTCAGTGAGTAACCCGCGTTTTTACTTAAGTTAGTATTTTTTATTAAACTAATAAGTAGGTACTTTAAAATGTCCATTTAACACTATTAGACATTAGGTACATTTAAGTGGTCTAGTTGGCGCCTTAAAATAATTAGGTAATATAGGTAATTAGGTCACCATTACTTAGGGTGGATCAATTCAATTAACACGTGTGTGTCAGTGGACAGGCATCCACTTAGGAGACCGTCTACACTCTACAACATACCATTTCAATATATAAATAATACTATCATACTATTAATCATCTAACTAAATTATTAATTGTATTTTACGGTATACATATTAATAAATACTCACATGACTATTCCACGAGGTAACCCGAGTAGTTTCGGGCCACGTCAGGGGTCCATAGTTCTAAGTACCATGTGCGACACCCGACGCTATTTGTTTACGATAGTTATAGATAATACAAAAATATGAAAAATTGGGTTCCAAAGTATTTCGTATAAGCATTTAGGTATTTTTTACTAAAAACTCAATTTACACACCTCGAGTATCGAAGTCACGTACTTATTACGGTCACTAATTGTTGCTAGACCCTGCATTATGGTCAGTAATATAGTCAGGTAGACATGTACTTAATTGTTCGTGCGCGACCTTGCGAGGACGTTGAGTGCATAGTGATAAGCGGTAGCGAGCGCGATTTCAGTAAGCATTCATTTAGCTGTGTTATATTATTACTTAAAATTGTACAATCCTATTAATAGGCATTCTTACTATTGATCTTTGGGTGACAGAGTCCAGGGAAAGGTAAAAGAACAATGATAACCTTGTAATTTTCTAAAAAGGGTAAAATTGAGGTAGATATTAGAATCAGGATATGAAATCTACCAAATCTTCATTAGGTATTAGGATTCTGTGTGATATGAACATTTCGGCATTTTCAAGACTCCTTGCTATCTCGCTACTGAGCAAACACTCCGATAAATGAAAAGACGTAATCGAACCATTGGCTAACAAAGTGCTAAGCACTTAACAGACGTTGCGGAGAACCTAACAGGTTACCAGGGCTCCGGCTCGAAGTGCAGGAGAAGGAACAGGGTGGTTTTTAGTCAGTAAGAGTCTGACACTCCCTCCCGCCTCACCCAGTCGAGAGAAGACATTCGATGATTTTCCCCCCTTAAAAAAAGCACTTAACAGACGCATCTCAAACACCGCTACGCTATTCTTGTCACTAAAACCACACCCTATAAGAGTGATTTATATAAAGTTTTAAAATCATCGACGCACGACGCTAGTCACGTACAACGCTTTGTTTATTTTTTTATTAACTCATAAACAATGTACGGCTAACCACATTAAAGTGAAGTATAAAGTGAACTACAGCGTCTACAGTACAGTAAATATGTAATATGGATGGATTTAAGCTGAGGTCACACTGAGAACATTGTAATCTTCGCTTGAACAAGCGGCAAGGGGTCTCGGGTTCGATTACCGGGTCGGGCAATGTACTACTGGGTTTTTAAAAAGAAATCTTAGAAGGTACTGGCACGGAACCTGGAATTGTGCCCGGTATATGGCAATAGGCTTACCCCCAATAACGTGAGACTCATAAAATACATACATACATAACATCACGCCTTTTATCCCCGAAGGGGTAGGCAGAGGTGCACATTCTACCACAGTACAATGTAACACCCACTTTTCACTAGTTGTTATGAGTCCCATGTAATAGGGGGTGAGCCTATATACTCATAAAATAAATAGTTAAAAATGGGTGTTACATTGTACAGTGGGATTAAGTGCCGTAATGTGCACTCTCTGCCTATGCCTTCGGGGATAAAAGGCGTGATGTTATGTTATGTAATCTAGCCTATAAGTTATTATTGCGGATGATCTTGCGGGTTACCGTGGCTCCGGCTTGAAACAGAAGTAGGAACGGGGTTGTTTTTAGTCAGTAAATTCTGACACTCCCTCTCGCCTAACCCAAGGCTGGAGAAATTTTTGATGATATCCCCTCAAAAAAGACTGTTATGTCAGAAAGCTTCGCGCGTACAAGAGTGGAAGGAGAATAAAGTCATTTGCACTGCAGTGCGACGGTCACAGCTGAATAAGAATTCGATGACTTATATTAAGAAAATATTAGTGTCGAACAGCACATTAATTTGTCTGTTACAACAGTCTCAATAAAGGCGACTTTCGATTTGTTCCAGTGTACCTAGGTAACTTAAATAAGTAAACGGCTGGCTTACAACCTTCGTCCATTTATTACTTCGAAGAATAATAAACATGATGTTCTTTATAACGTTAAATAATTCAAATTTTAAATTCTCTAACATCTAGCACCGCCTTAACGCGTCGAAGCATACTGATCTTGAGTATTATCATAAATTGTTGCGTGGTTTGGAGAAGTATCTAATACAATAATTTGTACAGTTGTACACTTTGTGTGGTTTCTATGCAAATGTAGCGTATCATGTATTGTATGAATTAGCATAAATGTGCCTTAGTTTGTATAAGTACATAATGAGGCTACCGTTGTGTTGTTTCGTGACTATTGTGTGTGGAATTCGGTTATAGAGGTATATTATGTGTTGTCATAATTCTGTTTTAAGTTGTAGCTATTCGTATTTTTACGGTTGTTTTACGGTATGATATGGTCATTGAAGTGTCTGACTTGAGCACTACAACCTACAAAGATGTTATATGTACCAACTGGATATGTAATAAAAAATTTACCATAAACCCTAAGTCTTAGTTAAACTCCTACTTACACAATATAACATTCAATTTTCTTCTATCTTCAACAGTGACAAAAGCGGACTAATCACGCCGCCTCAAAATGGCGGCGAAGAGTCCCCCCCACCAGAGAAGGAGCGAGCAGACCGCGAGGATTCAGAGAAGAGTCACTCGACCCCAGTGCCGCACTCTGCTGAGGGGCCAAACGATGACCTATACGCAATACCGGTCAAATTGAGACCCAAAAAGGAACCCCAACTGCCGCCAGGATGGGAGAAACACGAAGGTACTCGTAGGAGATGTATGTTCATTGCTCATCTGCAGATTCTTAGACATAGTTTTAGTGTCGAAATTAGGTCTGTAGGTAGGTAAGTTAGTTTTATGGCATCCCATTTGGTACTGGACTATACAATCCTAGATTTTGTTGTGTCAGCAGGTTTTGGGATAGTAAAAGAAAGCAATTCATATTTGTGATATACAATCGAGCCCAGATGTAGGAGCTGTGTAATGTGGAGTATCTTTTATGCTTCGAACATCGACGTGCTTTAGTTTAAGAAATAGATAACTCATTTAGATTTTGAACATAGCGCGCAAATGAGCTATAGTACCTCTATAATAATCTAATCTGAATAATATTAAGTCATTCCTAAGGGCATCTATCAATTTGATTACTTTTTGCATGTTTTAGTAGAATTGCGATCCATATTCCAAGAATGTCAAGCATTAGAATCTAATAGCTAAAACATATTCCAAGCTTCCCAAAACCTTAATCATTATCTTTTTTCATCAGATAACGACGGACCTTATTACTGGCACATAAAAAGTGGGACAATTCAAAGAGAGATCCCCAAGATGCCGCCCATAGAAGCCAAGGAGTCCCGCATTTCCATGGTCAGGGACTGTTCCAATCTGTCTGAAGTCAGCAAGTATGAGGGCAGTATGATGACTAGTTCCGTCACCAGGAGTACCACCAGTGGAGCTCTGGACCATGATGGACAGGAAGCCGAGAGGAAACGGAAAGAGGAGATGTCTTACAAGTGAGTTTTGTTATCTTTTATTTTGAGAATTTTTTGAACCGTTTTCAGCTAGATAATACATGGTTTATAATCTTTAGATAAATCGTGCGATCATAAATATTCAGGCGACTGGTGTTAATTGTCATTAAAACTGTCTGCACGATTTTACGTTTGTATGACAAAAATATAGTTCTTTTTGCTAATGCGTAAATGCGTATCTATTTTTTATTCTCCCCAGACGCCGCAGTTTCCCAGCCCGTCCAGAGCCAGACAACGGCCGTGCCGTCAGGTTTTTCGTCCGCTCCCTGGGTTGGGTTGAGATTGCAGAGTCCGATCTCACCCCAGAAAGGTCCAGTCGTGCGGTCAACAAGTGCATCGTGGACCTCAGTTTAGGCCGCAACGATCTGCTGGACCAAGTCGGACGTTGGGGTGATGTGAGTAACTGTCAGATTGATTTGGATTTTGTTGATAATATTTGCAAGGTCAATGAAGCCTTTAATGAACCGTAGGGTGAAAACCTTGGCGTATTTTGACATACTTCTTGCGGCACGAACTTTGTTTAGGCCGGGTAATTTATTAAATTAATAACCGACTGGACTGTATAAGAAAATATATTATAGACGTGGTTTTAGTGAATTCGGTACAGCTGTTTCGATTGTCGTCATTTGGTGAAGTGGTGTGTTGGGGGCGGTCGCCCGGCTTACACACGGCTTACACACGCAGTCACCAGTCTAGTCCTAGTCCTTGTTCTAGTGTGTTGTACAAACCAGTTTAAGTAATCCACAATATTATAGGAATTCTGTGTAGAAAATAAAGATTTATTGATACTTTGACAGGCTGTCCACAAGGAACATTTAGAACAACCTCCATGGCGTGTCAATTTTTCACATTCTCATTTCTATTTTAACTTACAGGGCAAGGATCTCTTCATGGACTTAGATGACGGAGCTCTAAAGCTGATCGACCCTGAAAGCCTGAACACACTGCACACACAGCCCATACACACCATCCGTGTTTGGGGAGTCGGCAGAGACAACGGCCGGTGAGTACACACCCTTACATCTTATTACAGAAACTCGAAAAAAGTATATTAAAAATAATCTATTTTCTGTCTCTGCATTCTCGGATTAGTGAAAGGTAAATACCAAAGAGTTCTTAGGTTTTTTCTAGATTTTTTACTTTACCTAGATGTAATTTTAGGCGTGATTGTGATTTTGTTTAAGCGATTTGTTGATATTCTAGTTCTCTCATAAGCGTGTTTGCCGTTCCTAGTTATTTTTGAAGAATTTAATGCCTAAATCGAGGCCTAGTTTTTATAAATTTTAACTTAATTTATTGTAAATACTTCAGCTTTGTCACGTGCTATTTATTTGGCTTTGGTACACGCAACATGATCAAATCTTTCTGACGATTCCATTTCACAAGTCTCTAAACGCATTGGTTATGTTATAACCAATTGTCTAAGACCACTGTTTTACCTAGATCACTTTTTCTCATGAATTATCAGAATGTCTGGACAATCCAGACTTTAACAAGAGTCCGCATCACAACAACTGATGCATTTACTTAGACATTTCAGACCATTAAATCACCTGCACGCCTTCACTTCTCAGCACAAGAGAATTTAGGGACTATAGAATTATTTTTTTCTACCCAGGGACTTTGCATACGTGGCCCGTGATCGAGCGACACGCAAACACATGTGTCACGTGTTTCGCTGCGAGGCGCCTGCGCGTAGCATCGCCAACGCTTTGCGCGACATCTGCAAACGCATCATGATCGAGCGCTCCCTGCAACCCCCGCCACGTCCCACTGATCTACCGGCTACTAGGCGGCCTAGACCACTGTCTGGTGAGTTTTTTTATGATTCACCATCATACCAGTCTCAAGACTTGAGACTTGAGACTTAACTCTATGACTTCTATATAGCCCGGTTAGAAGCGACCTTCATCAAAGGTCTGGCTCCCAGTTTCATTAGATCATTCATTCTTATAAATAAGGCCACTTTGTGTGTGGGTATTTCTTCAAGTCTATGTAGACTAGAGAGACTTCGGAGTTTCAGATTTTCTTCTCGGAATAGTCAAACAAGTAAAATAAAGTGGTGTAGGTACTTTCCATTGTACACAGCAATTTTTTCTATCTTTTTGCCATTACTATAAACTATATGCTCTTTATGAATGTTCTAGTGGGTGCAGCATTCCCAACGCCGATGGAGGAGCCCCGTAAGACAGTGCGCGCGCTGTACCTGGGCAGCGCGGAGGTAGCGCGTGCGACCGGTATGCGCGTACTCAACGACGCACTCGAGCGCCTCGCCGCCGCGCGCCCGCCCTCCGCCTGGCGCCCTGTAGCTGTCGCTGTGGCGCCCTCTATGATCACTATTACTGATGAAGGGGTAAGTGCTTTTGTTTGTCTTGTTTTTTGGCCTTTTTACCGATACTTATCAATTTTTGAGTAGCGTTATACCATGTTCGGCTAAAAGTAGGTGTTTATGTGTAACGGCTACCAAGTAGTCCAGGTGATATCTTTTTTTATGGCATAAGCCGATAAACGAGCTGACGGACCACCTGATGGTAAGCAATCGGCGTCGCCCATGGACACCTGGAACACCAGAGGCGTTACAAGTGCGTCACCGGCTTTTTGGGGATTAGGAGTTTGAGGATCATTGGGAATTCAGGGATTGGGGAGATTGGGGAAGGGGAAGGTAATTGGGCCTCCGGTAACCTCACTCACACGACGAAACACAACGCAAGCGTTGCTTCAGGTCGGTTTTCTGTGAAGCCGTGGCATCACTTCGGTCGAGCCGGCCCATTCGTGCCGAAGCATGGCTCTGCCACATTCTTGGTGATATTCATTTTCAAACACGTTCAGTTACTATAAGTAATGTTATCCACCATGCTTTCCAGGATACAACCCCAATAGTGGAGTGTCGAGTGCGCTACTTATCGTTCCTGGGCATCGGTCGCGACGTGCGTCGTTGTGCGTTCATAGTGCACACAGCGCAGGACCTGTTCGTGGCGCACGCCTTCCACGCCGAGCCCTCCTCCGGGGCACTCTGCAAGACCATTGAGGCTGCTTGCAAGGTGAGGAACTTACCCACCAAGCAGACAGTAAGACATTTTTAGTAAAAACTTGTTGCAAAATTATTATCAATAGTTTTATGACATCCAGTATTGTCTGAAGTTTGTCAAGCCGCTTGCCAAGCGTGAAGACTGTGACAAACCTGTACTTTGTAGAGGCTCTTTGTCCAAAAGTTAACTCACGCGTCACTAGATCCTACGTTGATGATGATGATTATCTCCAGGGCTTCATCCTCTGTAGTATCTACCATAGTAAGCATATGAAAGTAAAATCTGATCTTTAATTTGACATAGGTACATAAACCAGCAATCAGTACAATAATACACCTAAGCAAATACCTACCTACACGATAGGTTAACATACACTTACCTGTCACATTCTGTTTCTTCCAGCTGCGTTACCAGAAATGTTTGGACGCGCACGGCGGCTCTGGGTCTCTCGGCGCGGGTCCCCTGGGCGCCGGGTCCGCAGGGTCGGACTCGTCCCGGGGCTCCATTGGCGCCGCCCTCAAGTCCCTCGTTGGGTCGCTCACTGGGCGCAGGGGCTCCTGAACTACACTCAACTCGCCGCACTCCGATGGTAAGTTATAATAATAATAATTTAACTGTTGGAATCAACCTTAAAGAATACCTTTGGAAGTATCCAAGAATATTCTGCATAAGACCGAAGATCTCTCAACAGGATTCTACGGGCCTTGCGTTTGGTTAATCCGCCAATGCTTCAGATGTACCAAATTCAACACTCTGATAAAAGTAATCTTTCAGAAGTTAATCTACAATTTTTTCCCTGTTGAAGTCTAAGTATTGTTAAACTCCAAATTAACGATTTACCTATATCTTGTTCCCCAGATGAGCCATTACCGCCGGAGGAGTGCGGCCCGGCGGCCTGCGACCCGAGCGACAGTGCTGCCGCCGACACACAATAGTGTCACCGCTTGCCGCCATTACGTCACGTCATACTACTCACTGCTACTGTATCGTTTTAACCGAGTAACAATGACATTACGCGCCTTTACTCAACTAGGATAATGACTATGATCTCATAATAATGGAGGAATTTAAGCTTGGTCAAATAAAATGCGTGATATAATAAGGAAAGAGGTTACATAATGTGATTGACACATCGCACGTTGACGTTAAATAGAGCGCGAATCGCCATATTGCCGCCATATTTGAATTTTCTTCACCATCCAAATACGTTTACTTGTTAAAACGATACAAAACTATTATAAGCCGACTGAGAAAATTGACTAAATAAAAACTAGCCATCATAGTTTTGCTTAACCTTAAATTGACGAACAAAGATCCAAGTCTGTCAAATACAAGGACGATTAGTCGATAATTTGACAAGCAGGACTTATATTATACATTTCAAACAAACTCGACTGCATCAATTAACATATCTATTAGTTTTTTTACGCTAATAGGCTCCCATATTTAATGGAAATATAAATACTTATCTACATAAATAATTACGTGCAATATAACAATAGACATGGGTAATTTTATGGATTAATTTAAGAAATAAACAGGAACGTGTTTTAATATTAACTATTTCTGTTATTTTGTTGATTTTCAATCTAAGTACTTAAACTTGTACATAAAAATGTTAGAGTTCTGTAACTTCACATTTCTAACGAACTTTGTGAACTAGATGTGAAAATGTCAGAAAAAAAAACTAAAAATACCACTGTGAAGTTACTAAATGTTTGAATGAAGTTTTTAAACTAATTTAATTAATGTTAGAGTAAGCGTAAGTTGGTGTTTTATAGTGACAGGTTATATCGTAACGTTAGGCAAGCTAGCTTCTTCCATTTCTAGACTTTTAAACGCCCTAAGTTTGGTACTAAGGTTTATACTTAATCAGACTGTATTACTAAAACATTAATTAAATTAAATACTCCCATTGTTACCTTCCCTGCTTATACTCTGTTGAACTATGTGTTACCTCGAGTTGTATAAAACCTCTACTTTGGTGTTAGATGTTAAATTTTAAACTTAAAATTGGTATTTAATATTTAAAATGTAACGGCGATTTTTCTATAAGTTTGTCTTACAAACTACATAGAATAAATATTGCGTTACTTTTAAATATTAATTAAAGTTAGGAATAACATTCTAGAATATAATCGCTGATGTCCAGATATCAAACAATATTTAGGGCTGATGTTTGTAATAAAAATAAATTGGTGTGTTGCCAAATTCAAATGTTAAATTACTCGACATAAAAAACGCGGATTTGATATTTGAGTTTGACATTTTAATGTTAGGATTTACCAAACTCTTGGTCTCTTGAAGGTTACCCTATAAATTACTAGTCCATAGAAGTAGGTACGTTAAGCTTTTGTAAATTTAATGCTATTTATATAATAATATATTACCAGTGTGACACAATATCTCGTCACAACACTATTGATGTTAACATAGATTTTGTGTAAAATTAATTGTAAGACTCATACTTTGGGATGCCGGAAGTTCTTTGTAAATAATTGTAAACTTAATGGGAGTAAATATATTATAAGGTAGATAATGGATTGATAGAGGGCAGTTCCCGGTGAGAGCTGGCCTGGTAGGAGCACGCTATGGATAGTCAATCGTATGCTGACTATAATAGATGTAATATTGCAGTGTGTGTGGGAAGTATTGGTGTTGAGCACGGTATGTACCTAGAGAATAAGGCATCAATGGTTTCCAAAAAACTTTGGTTCGTAGTATAATTGTAACGAATATAGGACCCTATGATTATAAATAAAGAGTTTATTTTTGCTTAAGCTTTAAGATATTGAGGATTTCGATTGCTAAAGATAAATATTTTTTGTATGATCACCTCATAAGTATTTATAATATTTATATAAATCTAAGCTTTTTGGGCGTAAATTATCCCTTTATTTCTGCATTGTGAGGGCTCAAATTTGAAGTCGACCTATATAAAATATGTGAAGACTTGATGTCAACATACTGAAACTAGACTTTAAATATTGAGTGATGGTAAGATCCACCATCAACATATAATTTAGAGATCCATTCAAATCGCTAACCTCATTGTTACAAGGGTGTTCGAAACACATTGAGCTTTCAATATTATATATTTATACGTAATATTCAAATCCGCTCGTATTTAAATTAGAATAAAATAAATCCTAAAATCGGCCATTTTACATGCATAAAATATAAAACAAAATGGCTGACGAGTTGCCATGTGCGGCTTACGTAGATTAGAACATTTTCATAAGGAGAGCTGTAACGAAAAGAGGGAATTGGGACCCATGAAAAAAAGATTTTCGAATTAAATTTGACTTTGCCATAGTTGAAGTTAACCCATTGACCTTTAAAGACTTCAAAACTAGGAAACCAGTCAACTATGGGAAGTGAAATGAGTTCCAAAGTTACTTGAAACGTATTATTACTTAATTAAAAGTGTTTTTGTGTCTGTAACACTTCGACAAATATAGTTAACTTGATAGTGTATGAAAGAGAGAGCGACCTCTGAAAAGGTATGACGTCAATACACAATTTTATTGTACGATGACTCAGACGACATTCAAAAGACCTTTATCAACAAACAACTATTTAGAGGTCGTTCTATTTCACTAGAATAAGGCATTCGAGTTAGAATATCACAAAATAGCTTCAAAGTATATTTCAAATATTAGAGAATCAGTGTCGCTTCACACTTATATATAAATATAATGATACACTGAGCTGTTCTGTAATACGTAACGTTAGCATAGTGTTATTCACACTCTAATACTAAGTGGAAGTCATTATTTATACAAGAATATATAAATATATAAGGGCGGGGTTGTCATAGAGGAACGTTTAGAGGTAGGTACTCTCTACTCGTTGTTTTATGAGGGCTCTCTTCGCGCAATACATTGTGACAATGCAAGCTTCAACAGCCTTTTATCGGGTGGAGTATGTCAATATTTTCTATAAAGTAAACGTTTATGTAGTTTATTAGATAGCTTGTGAATTCCTGTTTTCTAGCTCACTGTTGAATACGATCGGGAAGATGTTATATACAGTCATCGCTTGACAGCTTAAAAGCCTTCAAACTGTGGCTTTTAATGAATACTTTTGTGAAATTAATAAAAAAATATTCATACACATGTGTTTTGTTTGTTTCGCCATGCGTCACGATTCAATTTTAGGAGTAGGTACCTATGTGACTTGTACAATTTTACAAAATCAACTAACGAACTCCACTTAACCCTATTTACCTACACAAAATATTTTATATTTGGTCAGGACCCGTCCATGCACACGTTTGTAGATAATGTGAACCGAAATTATTCGATATAATTAAGATAATAAAAACAGTGGGTCCTACTTCAATACCAATTTACAGTTTCACTAATCAGTTTCCAGATTTTATTGCAATCGATTAATGAAAGGAACTATTGAAAGGTACTTCAATACATTTTTAATAACATACTCTTTGTTTTACTACTACATAATATCACGCCTTTTATTCCCAGAGGGGTAAGCAGAGGTGTACATTACGGCACTTAATGCCGCTATATAATGTAACACCCACTTTTCACTATTTATGTTATGAATCCCATGTAATAGGAGGTAAGTCTATTGCCATATAACTACCGGACACAAATTCAGACTCGGTGCTACTACTGAGATTTTCGTTAAAAATACCCAGTAATACTTTACCCGACACGGGAATCGAACCCGAGACCCCTTGCCCGGCAGTTGCACTTGCGACCACTCGGCCAACGAGGTAGTCTTGTTTGTTTTAGTTTAATTGTAATTTTAATTTATTTAATACTTCTTTGGTTTTGTCGATAACTTCTGTTCATACCAACTTGCATTGCGAGTGGACAGTCCACAAGTCGTAAAAAAAATAGGTACAGATAAAAAATAATACTTTCTTATACTTTTAAAACTAAAATAAAACATCAAACAAATCATGTTCATTATAAATATTTAATCATAATTGTTACATTGGGCATAATTTGGAATTTAGGATTTCAACTCGCTCAAATCACAAAAAGTCATCTATCGTTTTATTTTAACGAAAATAAAACTATTTTCATAATAATTCAGAGTTCGTGTAAAAATATCTTACTGCTCCACAATACACATTTGATTTAGATCAATAATTAGGTATACATATACATTTTATATTTAGATTTAACCGCGAAAATAACAAATTCATAGAATTTAATCCTGATTTCGATTTGAGGTTATGTTTTTTGGCGGGCAGTCGATTTATAGGCCATGGTATATCACTGAACTGCCAGCTCGGAACATTTTTAATTTATCTTGTTATGTTCGCGTATTTATTGCATTTTTAAATCGATTGCATCAAAGGCCGTTCGCAGTGTTGTTTACACAAAAAATAATATCTATCCTTCTACATTTTTACAACAGGCAAACGACGTTTGAATTCGTGGAGCAGTACTATTTGCTGTTGTTTTTAAACCTTTATCGTAAAACTAATAGCTTTATTATACAAAATACGTGTGTTTCTATACAAACTTAGTGTATTAATAAAATTAAACATTTCTTGTAATATTGTCCAGCACGTGGGCCCAGAGGTGGCCATAGACAGTGTATAATTAAAAAGTAATATTACCTTCTTTTGAAGAAGATATCAAGACAATGACATTATTAAGAAACAAAAATCAATAAAGAAAAATACTATTTTAACCTTCATATGTAGTAAAACAGAAAAATTACAGATAATCGCATTTGGCTTATATTTTTATGGAAAAAGAAATAAAATCAGGCGTTCTCTGGACCCGACAACAGCTTACAAATGTCAATAATTGACATATAACTCAAAATTGTATTGCTAGGGTCAATTATATCGATATTTCGGTAACTTTCGACATTATTGAGTATCGATACTATCAATATATCGATATAATAACGTGCTTAGACATTTAACGCGTATTTATCAAAGTTGATAGATCGTATTTCGTGATAATTAGAAAAATATTGTGTGCAATGTAGTAACAGTGTTTCTAATAAGGAACTATTCTTGTATGATATTAACATCACAGCTAAAACTCCTAGGGAGTAGGTAGAACACTCAGTATTCAGTGACAGGAGTTAAAGAGACATAAAATCCTATTTATTACTACGGGAGAAAGTATGAATATTATTAGTTAGTGGTGAAATTGAAAGGAATCCGGGCATAATATTTATCATTACTTCTTTAAAAAGACATTTTTCAAAGAAAATTTCGTTTTTCTTAGCATTATTTTGCAATTTTGTTGTTGGAAGCTAGTGTTTATTTATATTAACTTATAATAACAGATTCTTTAATGATCCTGATGCACAGTGTCACGATTAAAAAGAAGGTTCATTCAAACGAAATTGGAAGAATTGACAGAACATATAATTTTTACATACATAACATCACGCCTTTTATTCCCGAAGGGGTAGGCAGAGGTGCATATTATGCCACTGTACAATGTAACACCCACTTTTCACTATTTATGTTATGAGTCCCATCTAATAGGGGGTGAGCCTATTGCCATATACCGGGCACAATTCCAGACTCCGTGCTATTACTGAGATTTTTTTTATAAACCCAGTAATACTTTACCCGACCCGGGAATCGAACCCGAGACCCCTTGCCCGGCAGTTGCACTTGCGACCACTCGGCCAAAGAGGCAGTCAACATATAATTTGTACAAGTAAATAAATAGGATTGTTATGCCAATAAAACTATACACTGAGGTGTTAGACTATGTCTATGTAATATTACAGTATCATTTGAAAGGCTATGGTCACACATTCGCTTGAAAGGATATCGTGGTAACTGACAGACATTATTGGAGGGTTTCTTGGCACTACTTCTATTACTAAAAAAATATAGTATTTTTAAGAAAATCTGATTAAACACACAGGAAGACTTTAACAGTGCTAACTTGTTTTTTGTGTTCTAGTCACTTGATGTATCGTACGAAAAATCCGCAACATTTGTTCATTGAAGGAAATTTATCATCCTAGCAATCTTTTGTTGAACTTACTCGATGAGCTCAATTTGACTGTTATGACGTCACATTACAGTGCTAATAACGTCTGGGAAACTGCATAGGTTAGTCATCTGTCTTATAAATGATATTTGGTATTAATTTTCGTTCATGTATTTCATAAAATACTGAAATTATTGCACTGGAGAGAAAAACAGTTTTGTCTAAATCTATAAAAGGTAAGAGAGATTGAAATAAGTTAATCAATTAGCACTGGAATAAACTGATTAGATCAGTCGACATTTTATTTGGATAACATTTTAAAATACAAAGAACAGTTCAAGGCTATATTTTTTTATGAGAGGTCAAATAGAATTAAAAATATAGGGCCAGTAAATAGAGAACATTTTAAAAAGACTGGACTAAAATAACTATTTAATATATCGAGAAAAATTCACTCAAAATTGTACGGTCTATTTTATTAGAAGAACCGTTACAGAATAGACTTGCATAGTTAACCAATTTTAATTTTTGTCTTAATTTAAAAAAAAGCCTAAATTCGAGAATCAAAATTACGTAATTTTAAAAATAAGCTTTATTTAGTCGTCTATTTGGGGTTTAAGAAGTATCATTTATATGACATACCTATATAGTTTGAATATAAGTTGGGTACAACACGAGCTATCAACTTGTAGAGACGCGTCAATATTACAGTTTCAGTAATCCAGTAGCGGCTAGTTCGGTTGATATACATACTATTCTTCATGTAACTGTTACAACATCCTTGTGATTTCTACAGCTCCGCTTTTCAGCCTGAAATATGTTTAATTCATATATAATGGAGTTGTTTTTATATTAACTATCGTGATAGTATTTCACGTGAGTGACCCGCGATTTTAAGTCAATGTCATAATGGAAATAATACACATTAAGGTTTACATGATGCATTAACAACTGAATGTATTCAGTTTACAAACAAACAAACAAAGTTTTACTGTTATTCTATTATTATTATTATATGTATTACATTACAATAGTCACGGGCAAGTGGTGAAAATCAGCGCCGCGACTCGAGCGCACTCGGGTCACGGCATTTAAGCTGAGCTCTGGCCTTTTTGCGCCGTCTTCACTATATTATTTATTTTATTTTATAAACGATTTTTCTTTCTTACTTCTTCTTCAACTTAAAATTAAGTAGCATTTCAATGAATACTTATGACCCTCTGGTATTGCGACTGCTAACGCTAATTGCTTATCATCAAGCAATCCGTCTAATCATTTCATCTATAAAAAGCTAAGCTTAATAATGAACGTGTGTGACCCTCACCTGTGATGCCATTACATCCATCCATTTTGTTCAAAGAAGTGCGTTCTGTACTGAAACAAAGGAATCTTCTATAGACATTGCTTACCATAACATAAAAAAATATATTAACATACAATGTGTGCTATACTATGTGAAAGTATGAGCATAATGAAACTAATTTTATAATGGTTGTTTAAAGCTTGAAAACGAGTCTGTAGAATACAATTCACAGTACATTTAACAATAACTAATAATTAACTAAAAATCGCGGGTTACTCACGTGAATATATACTGAGAAAATCTCTACTAGTTTCGTCGAGCTACATAGGGGCTCTTCCTCATGAGCCAGTAGGCTGCACGACATCGCCGCGACCGCGCACATTGTTAATGAGGAAGAGCCCCTCTGTAGCTCGAAACTAGTAGAGCTTTTCTCAATATATTCACGTGAGTAACCCACGATTTTCAGTTAATTTAGTATGTGTCAAGATAGTTATTATAAAAATATCTAATAATGACGTCATTACAAAATAAAAGTTACAATTATTACACAACCGATTGGCTAAATACCTATTACTAGTAAATAATGAATTACTAATTACATTAAGAAATGTTCGTGATACAGAAATCATTAGGTATATACATAATATTTATAGGAACCACATAATACATAATATTGTCTTATTATTCAAACTATGAAATGCTATAAACAATCTATATAAATATAATATTATATTTAAATATACAGAATAATTTCAAAGGATATTTTATACTACCAAACATCGAAAAGAGGCATAAATATGATCTTTGTCCATTTTATTTTAATGTAGTCTCCACTAACAACTGGAAAATATTTAGTTTTTATTCCGCTGAAGCAGTGTCGTGTGTGTGTTTTGTGTCGCGTCTCTGCTGTTTGGGCATTTATCTGTGGGCAAGAGGGCGGTGCTCCATATTGCATGCTGCAAATTCATTCCTTCAGCTGATAAAAACTAAATATTTTCCCAGTTGTTAGTGAAACATAGATTTCAGCAGAGATTCAGGTGACCTGACTCTATTCTAAAGTACTCTGACAGAATTAAGGCGAAAGTGGATTTTCGGATACGAGGCAGAATATTCAACCCAAAAATTGAATAGAATTTAAGTCTTACATTTCTCAACAAACTGTGACCACTGAGTTAACGACAGACAGACAGCAAGACCCGTAAAACTTAAAACATGTTAGGAAGACGAAAAATTGACATAGAATCAGAAATTTAGTGAAAAAGGTGAAGAGAAGATACATAATTTTTGAAAACAAGTCCCCGAAATCCTTATTAGTACATTGAACCCCTAATAATATTAATATCAGAACCAATACATACATAAATGTTAGTATACGAAAGCTTGTGTAAGTTATTTACATGGGATATATATGAATTATTTACATTTCATTATCTTCCAAACTGTACTGAAGGCGTGTGAATCCTGTTTAAAGTAATTATTTTCAATTTATGTCAAAGTATTATTTCGGCTACTTTCAAGCTATTGCGTGGGCCCATAATCATGGGTAAGCTAGTTAACTTAATTCATAGCTGTTCTTTTCTATGAATTTGCTTGAAATAGACAATAGTACAACAGTATTAATGATTCACGATACTCCACACAGTTAGAAGATAAATCCGACAAGGTAAATACATTAAATTAATAAGAATGATAGCATAGTTATTTTCTATTTTACATAAAGCAGAGGGCATGAAGACGAGGCTGAAAGGTTGTAACGAGGTTTTATTGTTACTACAAACGGTTTTTTATATTACATTTTATACAATTTTACATAATACTGAGAGTATAAATTAGTAAGATGTTTGTCGAAACTAAAATTATTTTACAACTAGGTATTACACAGTTTCTAAAACAGAATAATTTTACAGCAATCTATAAACATTTAAAAAACTACATAGTACCTATTTTGAATTTATCTACAACTCGTTACAACCTTATTAGAAGCTGTACAAGCACAATGATCGAACACAGAGTAATAAGCCAATGGAGTAATAGAATTGATTTGTTATAGCTATTTACTTGTCTCAAAATTCATATTTAAGTAACTAATTCAATTTTGTTTCGATCTAAACATCACTAATATTAGGTAAGTTTCTAAATCGCATCCCACAATTTTTTTTTTAATATCATCATTAATTACCTACTTTCTAAGTCCTTCTAATAAAAGTTTGTGATGTGCATCATCGGATTCAGAGTAAATCTATTTAAAAAAATATTAAAACTGTTTCATTTTTAAATCTGATGTTAAAACACTCCATTGTCTATGTACTAAGTGACGTCTATATGCTGCACTTACAGCTTGTCTCTGTCTCGGGCCTCGAAGACAGCGCCCCGCGGGAACGCGGGCTGGCTGGAAGACCTCTCGTGTTTCGCTAGTTGACATAAATATTACTCTTACCCAACTGATTTAGACTATTATCCCTTCCTAGTAATATCTACAAATAGTTGTTGTTTTCTGTCAGTGTAATTTGTGTAGTAACAAAAACTTTGAAGGACTATTAGATTAAATTTATGATTCATTATGTAATGTAATCCTTACTATAATATTATAAATTGGAAAGTCAGTTTGTTTGTTTGTTTGTTCCGCTTTCACGCCGTAACTACTAAACCGATTGCTTTGAATTTTTGCAGACGTAAAGTTAGAAGTCCGGATTAAATAATAGAGTACTTTTTATCCCGGAAAAATTTGATATTCCCGAGGGAAAACAAAAGTATTGGTATATTGGTAGATGGCGCTGTATGTATTGGTATATGTCACAAAGGCTACTTTTTATCCTTTTGTGACGGAAGCGAAGCCGCGGGTAAAAGCTAGTTGTGTATAATTGCAAAGGTGACTGTGACCTCAATGAGTAAAAGGTTAACAGCGAAAAACAAAACAGTGTGTCAATATTAATAGACAATTAGACAATAATACTTAATTAATATTAGAGTATTTACGCAAGATATAGATAATTGTGTTTCGACTATATTTTTAATTTGGATTAATTACACTGTGACTATAAAGTTTAAGTTAAAAAGATCCCTTTAAAAGCATTAGGCAATTATAAAGTCATAAAAGACAAAATAAACCCAATTTAAAATAAGAGTATAAATATAAAATTATCCCAAAGAGAACTGATAAAATTATCTAGCTAGGCATTTCTATTTTGACCGAACAATAATATTCTTTAGAACTATTCTAAGTTAGAATTAATTTGAAAATAATAATTACCGTTAGTTATCACACCTCCATAAGAATTACTGTTGAACTTTGTTGGCTCTTGAGAATGCTGAAATGTGTAAGGAATCGAATTACTTCCTTGCGGCTGTCCCAGATTCCAGAAAATAATATTTTTGTAAAATAAAGTTTTTTACCTACACATTGGAGTTTAAAATTGGCTAAGCTTGAAAGTAAGTAGAATAGATTTTAAGATATTTCAACTTTTCAAGGAATATGAGGCATTTACATATCTGCTTTATGGATGTGCACAGATGTTATTGCTAACTATTTACTGTATTATTGATGACCATATTTGATATTTTAATTAGATTAATTAATTAGTTTATATATATGACAAAAATAAGGATAATTTTATGACTAATCCAGTAAGCATTAAAAAAGGTATAAAATACAGAAAGAGGCCACCGGGCCTTGAAACCACCACCAATGTTAGGTAATTAGTAACACAAATTAGTTTTATACACAAAGAAGTGGTAGCTAGCTTGATTGCAGATAAAAAGAATATGGATTCAATTCTTGGGTAGGGTCAAAAGAATGCAATCATCAATTGAGTAATAAGAATATTGGAATCTAGCCTTATATCAGAGAATAGGTGTAGAAATGGATAAATATTTGAAATCTATCCCTATCTTTTGGATAAAAACTAGCACAATATAAGGTAAAAAAAGTTATAAGTAACAAGTACATTACCTCCATCTCCCTGAGATTCCTCATGAGCGTATCAATATCATCATTGGTAGGTTCCTCACTCTCACTACTCTTATGCACTTCCTTATCTTTCTTACACTTCACATTATTCACTTTTTTGTTAGCGTCATAGTTCACGCGGTCCTTGGAAGGCACTGTCTCACTTTTATCACGTTTACTTTCACTTTTGTCAGTCCTATTGTCCTCCACTAGCTCCACGTCGCTGCTACTGTCGTCCACGGCGAGGGGTTCCTGTTCACTCAGCGGGTCCACGTCCGAGATGATGACGACGTCTTTCTTCCGCTTCACGTCGGGCGGCCGCTTGTCGGGCTTCGCGAACGTCGGCGAGTGATGCACCGGCACTAGCGCCGGTCTCGGGATGTTGTTCTCACTCACTCGCATACTCTCTATCTGCTTCTGTGGTATTTCTTCTTTATGTTTCGGACTTGGGTCCTTTTTACTCGGCTGGTAACTCGTATCTACATGTAACGGTGAATCTACTCTTTTTTCTTTAACTTGACTCTTTTCTGGCTTCTTAACTTTATCTTTTTTCACCATTTCATTCAATGCTGCTGGTGATTTAACCCTAATTAAACCTGACTTATCTGCTGTTGATGCTTGCACATTGTTATTCATGAGCTTTTTCTCAGGTTTAGGGGGATTACTAGGTACAGGTGTTATAGTTATGCTGCCTATATTGTTGGGGGGAATGTATAGTTCTTCTTTCTTTTCATTGTCTTTTTTATCTACAATGAGGTCTTTGCTGAGAGAGATAGAGTTCATTATGGAGCCAAAGACCAAAGAATTTGTCTTGTAGGGAGTTTTGTCTTCAGAAGTGATGGGAACGTCAGTTTTGTCTGGAGACTGTTTGGTGGTGGTAGTAGTGACGGTGAGCGAGCTGGGGAAGTGGATGGGCTCCGTGAAGGATGCGGGGGCCGGCGCCGCCGCGGGGGCCGGCTCCGGCCGCGGCGCTGGGGGCTCTGTACGTTGGCTGGGGGCGGCCGGCTGGGAGGTGGAGCCTAGCCGCGGCCGCTTGGTGTCTGTGGCTTTTAGTTGTTTACTGATACTGGAATGAGAGCAAACATTGTACAAGTTGTATGTACGTCGTGTTGACGCGGAGTGCGACGTGAGTACTGACTCGGCCTGCCGCAGCAGGGTGGGCATGCGCACGAACCCCTGCGGGAACAGCGGCAGCACGCGCGCCAGCAGCAGGCGCGGCGCGCGGCCCGCGGCCAGGCGCGCGGCGCGACCCACCAGCGCGCGGCTGCGCCCGCACCACGGGAACCGCCGCTTCGGGAGGCGCTTCTCCACCACCGGCACGCCCTCCGCCGCTGACGCTATCTGGATCTTTTTCCTACAAATCAATGTATTTTATGTTCATAACGCTAATTCATCATCGTTCAAAATTGCATAACAATTTACAATAAATCTATATATATATATATATATATATATATATATATAAATGAAACCCGTTTCCCGTTGTCACGCCATAACTTCAGAACGGCTAGACCGATTTGAATAATTTTGTGTTTATTATTGTCAGGAGAAGGTTCTTATGGCAGAAAAAAGTCCTGAAGACCCTACAACAACGAGAGAAAACGGGACTGCGCGTACGATGTCGCAGGCCAAAGCTAGTTAAGTTTAAAAAAGTATAATATATAGTTCCTTACCTTTCTTCTTGTACTCTCTCACATTCTGCATTGTAATTAGCTATCATCGCTGGCTTCTTCTCATCAATGAGCACTTTCAATCTGAAACCAATTATATCAACTCTCACAAAACTACAGTGAGTTTAACATGGATTCATCCAACAAAATTAACTTAAATCACTTGATAGTAAATAGTCGCCACAGCCTCAATATACTTGTAGCATCAAAAGCATTACGAGTTCATTGATGACCATTAGCCATTGACCATGTAAGAAATTGTTAATTAAAATAAAAATACACTGATTTAACAACAGTGCTACAATCCATCCTCATATCAGAATAAGTACAGTATCATTCTGATGTGCTCTTACCGTCTTATTACAAAAGTTCGACTTAGTACTGGTTTAAACCCAGACTATAAGATCTAGGTTTGTTACGGTATTAAAGCTAGTACCAGGACTAAAATTTGTTCCAATTATAAAACTAAGGCTATTCGGGGATCAACTAGTACCAAAGAAAGTCCATAGTCCCACAGATAAAAAACATAAATAGCATTCTTTCATTCGTTCACTCAGGAGCCTTGAAGCAACGTTCCGCTCGTCTAAATATTGTTATTACAGTAACGCCTGAAATGCTTAAATAATTATGTATCAACACAAAATTATATCATAAATTGTTTTTTTGTTTGTGTTAAAATATAGTGAACAAGCACAACTTGTATTTTGACGAGCTTTTTATAACCAAGTTGTCATATTTTTTAACACTTGTAGCGTGAAATGGAGCGACTTATAAGAAGGCGGCAGAGCACGAATCACGAAACAAATATTGAGTCTTTTTTATTTTTTATATAAATATTATTGTTTATTGTGACTGACTGGAAATGGAACAACAACTGTACTTATATCGAAAGTCTTCGTCACTCACGTCAAAGGGATTACACGATGGCGATGTCTGTACGATCGCCGAGACGTCTCTAACATGTCCAAATCATCCAAATCTTTTAAATCCTTATCATCAATCGGTTCAATATCCATTTTACAATTATAATAATATAGAAGATACACGTAAATATTTCTGATAGCTAACCTCAAATAACTTTAGTACCGAAGTTAAACTAGGGGTCTCGGCGGTTTAACTTTAGTACCATAGATAGTTCCGGAACTAGTGATAAACTTTGTTTTATAATAATAACGTTTTATTTAGTCATGGTTTAAACTGTCAAACACCAAGCGGTCACCAGTGACCGCAACCTATTGTTCTATAATAGGCATGGCGACTATTTTTTAATTTTTTGTTCGTCTTTTAGATATTTTAAAAATCTTCGATACGTATTTTTTCTTTTTTCTCGTATCCAAAAAAACATGTAGATATTTTGAGTTAAAATGACGCGTGACGTCACAATTAGGTACGATTTCTCAGTAAGTGTGACGTCAACACCCCCCACTCCCTAACTTTAATGCGGAATAACTACGTATTCTTCTGTTAATTTGATAAAACAAAAAATACGTGTCTGATATTTTCGTGCGATCTTAATGACGGACTAATTACTTTTTTGATTTTTTTTACCCTGTCGACACGCCTATTGTGTCTATAATGACGGTACTCGACGAGTTAAACCTAGTATTAATCTTGGTACTAAAAATAATAATAAGACGGTTACTGTTTTGTAATAAGACGGTTACTGTTTATATTATTACCACAAATGAACTACCAAAAAGGGTGGCTATTTTGGGTAGTTGTTTTTCTGTTTTGTCCTCGGATCTGTTCAAATAACAATAATATGCTAACCTGTACAAAGTTTCAACAAGTAAAGCCTCCCGTTCCTCATCAGTCAGGTTGTCTGGATCGAAGTCAACAAGATCATCATCAGCTTTCCTCTTGCTATTGTGGTTCGTTACTGTGGATGAAGGCAGGGCGGTCGAGTTGGCAGTGTTCGTTGATGCGGTTGCTTGAGCAATTGTTGAGTCTGTGAATTTTGATGTTGTATTTCATTATGGGTGTGCATTTTAGAAATTATTTTGAGAATGATTAAGAAGTACTTAATAAATTATTATAATTTTATTATTGTTAACTTTCATTACTGCAAAAGTAGCCAGATCACAATTAACTGGCTACTTTTGCGATTTCACCCGCTGTACATGGCTCCTATTGATCGTAGCGTGATGATTTATAGCCTATAGCCTTCCTCAATAAATGGGCTATCCAAAAAACATAGAACTACCGACCAGAGTGATACCACGGCCTCACAGAAAACCGACGTGAAGCAACGCTTGCGTTGTGTTTCGTCGTGTGAGTGAGGTTACCGGAGGCCCAATTACAACCCCCACCCCCCGGTCTTTCTATGCCCAGAATCCTCCACAATCCTCAAATTCCCAAATCCCAAAATGTAAGGCACTTTTAACGCGTTACCGGTATTTTAGGATTGCCTTGATGGTCCAGGTATCCATGGGCGACGCCGATTGCTTACCATCGTTTGCTCGTTTACCGGCTTACGCCATAAACAAAATCGGACCAGTAGTTTCAGAGATTTGCGCGTTCAAACTAACTCTATAGGTTTATGTTATAATAATAACTCTTTAATCGAATGGTCGCAAACTCGTGAGGACGAATTTCGTGTAAAGGATGTATTTCAAGTTCAATTCGAGGTAATAAAAAGTAGAAGTAGACACGGGCCGTAATCGAGTATTAGCAACACATTAACACAGTGATGTAGTATAGTGAATTACTGACTCGGTGTAGCCTGTTCGGGCCGAGCCTTGACCCGCTGCAGCAGCTTGGCGCGCGTCGTGGCGAGCGTCCGCGCGGCGCGCGCCCAGCCGGCGCGGACCACGCGCGCCTCGCAGCCCGTGCCGCGGAGGACTTGCTCTAGTCTGGAGGAATAATGGAAAAATATTAATATGGTTGTATGCTGTCACGAGGAAAAAGTAAAAATAATAATAAAAATTGCATGGAGATTTAATAGAGGTTTAATGAAGCGCGCATCGTGGGTAGATTTCTGTCCGTGGAGCCCTTATCACCGGTAGCTTGGACCATGCTCCCACTGCTGGTCGGCTCCTATTTTTATATTTAATTTTTTTTTGTAAATAGTATTTAAAAAAGTAAAAAATTGATTTTTAGCAGTCTAGCTATAAATTGTCACGAGCTTTTTAATTGCATCGTTCAATATATGCAATCTGGAGTAGATGCCAATTGTACACTGTTATATGCCTATAAAACTTATTACTGACCTTTACCTGTACTGTTTTCAATCTAGGATTTTATATTGGGCAATTGTTCGATGAAATATTTTGCAATCGATGTCACTGTATTTTATATCAAGTGCAACAAACTGCTTTAATACTCCACCCCAGCAACTTTAATTTATAAAGAATTAACATACTACAAGGTTGTAATTCCATATGTTACCTAACAATATACTCGTCGGCCTGCGCGAGGACCTGCTTCCGCGGCGTGGCAGGGTTGAGCGCGAGGTGTCGCGCCACGAAGGCGTCGAGCGCGTCCAGCGCGGCCACGACCGCCGGCGGCCACTTCACCTCCAGTTTGGTCTCTGTGTCTCTGTGGATACGGGGCACATTCGTTTCTAATTATTTTTCTTTATAATGGACTAGCGGACCCGACACACGTTGTCCTGTAATAATAGGTATAGATAAATAACCTAGAAATAGACTGCAGCGCCATCTGCCGGGCTGATTTGTGAATCTAAACCAATCCCTCATAGAAGAATTATATATATAAAGATTTCTGTTTTGTATAAGGCTAAATGGGACAAAAGCATGGTAGAAAGCAAGTACTCGCGGGGGTTCAAATTAGGCTGAATTGGTTATGACTGAATTCGGAATGGAACCAGATAGAAGGCCATAACCTGATTACATGGGAATTTATAATAGTGATAAACGAGTGAAACATTTAAAATATAGGCAAGGAACCTATCAGTTCGAGGAAGGAGAACTGATTATGTTCCAGAACTAGATATTTCATCTGTGTGTCTTACGAAGGCATAATTTTGACAATGGAGATAAAAAAATCTTTTTGATATGAATATCAATTTAATCCATACTTATGTCTTCTTGTTTATTGACATTCAACTCTACACAGTACTAACAATAACGGATTACACTTTTAAATACCTTGAGCTATCTGAAGTGGCAGCATTCTCGGAGCTGGGCGTAGGTTTGGACGTGAGTGAGTCTGACTGCGACGTGTGGGAGTCTGCGCTCTCACCGTCGCCGTGACCATTATCTGAAAATTAATAATTTTAATGTAATTTCTATATTTTTTCTGAGGTCAACATATTATCACTATCACTATAGAGGTATAGTATAAAACAAAATCGCTATCCGCCGTCTGTCTGTCCATATGTATGCTTAGATCTTTAAAACTACGCAACGGATTTTGATACGGTTATTTTAATAGACAGTGATTCTTAAGGAAGGTTTATATGTATAATACATGCATAGTGCACCCGTGCCAAGCCGGGGCGGGTCTCTAGTATTCTATGTGAAGTATTAATTATTTATGTGAATGTTTTATAGGCATTAATTAATTAATGTATATATATATATATAGGTATATATACATTAATCTCCGTTCGTTAGTCTCGCTAAAACTCGAGAACAGTTGAACCAATTTGGCTAATTTTGGTCTTGAAATGTTCCTGGAAGTCTTGGAAAGGTTTAAAAGGTGAGAAAAATAATATTGAAGTACCAAGTTTGCCGGTTCAGCTAGTCTTTAATAAATAAAACTAATCTTAAATCTTATCCAACAAATAGGAGTTTAGTTTCATAATCTGTATAAGTGATAGCCTATATCTGTGCTGTGAACATATAAAGAAGAAACTAGGATGATTTATGATCATCTAGTTGTGCTCATGGAGGATAATTAAGAATGCCATTCTTTTGGAGGCTATCGTTTTTTGTCCAATCACAGCAGCTGTCAAATATTAAATGTCCAATGATGAAACACTAGTTCGTTCCCTATTGGATAAATAACGAAAGATTCAAACTAGTGTCATCTGGTGAGGATGAATACGGTAGGCCCTATTAGATTAAAGTAAAAACATTTTCGTCTATTTAAATCCAGTTGTGTAGTTATATTTTTTTATGACATAAGCCGGTAAACGAGCAGACGGGTCACCTGATGGTAAGCAATCGGCGTTGCCCATGGACACCTGAAACACTAGAGGCATTATAAGTGCGTTACCGGCTTTTTGGTGATTAGGAGTTTGAAGATCGTTGAGGATTCAGGGATTGGGGAGATTGGGGAAGGGGAGGGTAATTGGGTTTCCGGTAACCTCACTCGCACGACGAAATACAACGCAAGCGTTGCTTCACGTCGGTTTTCTGTGAGGCCGTGGTATCACTCCGGTCGAGCCGGCCCATTCGTGCCGAAGCATGGCTCTCCCACACTTATATCTGTTTTGTTGGACACATACCATCAGAAGTCTGCTTGCCAGACGTAGCGGCCGATGAGTCAGTGCGCCGCACTTTCTTGGCCGTCTTCTTATCAATCTTTTTGTTTTTCTGTCAACGAAATGTAACATATTAATAATCTTATCTTCGCGGAACAAACATTGTTATCTATAACGTAATATAATTTAGTAAAAAAATGTATTTGCTATGTGGTTACCCTTTGTTCAACCTTGAATGGTATGTGAATTATCAATTATGTATGGCATTGTTAGAGTATTAGCTATGAATAAACGAAGGAGGTGGGAGTCTTGACGCCGGTAACAACCTAGTTAGTAGATTAACATACTAAAGATATATACATATTGTCTGGACTTTAAAAGAGACGGACCTCTGAGTTTGTTACGGCATTTCTTCTCAGAGTAGTCAGTTAGGAAATCATGATCTCGATCTCATCGTTGGCTTAAAAAATTGACGTGTAAAAGTGCTGCCTTGTAGCCTATTTGCACAAATAAATTCACTTGTTTCACTTGATAGATTTTTTACAATTAGAAAGACCAACACTGCGTGATGGGTCCAGACTCCGAACATTCATTTATGGATCATGATACCCAGGTATCATATGCATGAGTATATTATGTTCGTAAATGTACCCACTATACAGAAGTAAATAAGGTGGAACAATGTGTAAACCAATTGCACATTTCACATGAAGGTCCATGTTCTATAAGATCTTCGCTTTTATAAGTTTGAAATGAAACAATAAGTACTCTTTTGTTAAAATATAACTTAAATCCATTTTGTTCAGCATACCAATCTTATTTTTATTATTTGTAGTTTACAATATTAGTGTTTGATTACCTTCTTCCGATGTTCAGTCTTATGCGAGTCTACATCGCCGTTAGCTATCGCCTTGGGATCCTTCTCATCTTGACTGGACTCTGAAGAACTTCTGTCTGACGAATCGTCCTCACTGCTGCTTGATGATATACGCCTCTGTGGAGATATTAACATTTTTAATAGCGATTAAAAGGTCATAACAGATCTGAAGAAAGTATGATCTGAGGTACTTTCAGATACAAGATAGTGTGGACGGATAGATGGACCATATGATCATACTTGTCATTGACAAGTCGGCCCTCCCCAGCTTTTTCTGGTGTTTCCTGAAAAAAGATTAACAAAAATAAAAATAAAATGACTGTCTCGATGGCCAATGGCAATGAAGTGCAACTGCCGGGCAAGGGGTCTCGAGTTCGATTCCCGGGTCGGACAAAGTATTACTGGTTTTTTTTAAATCTCAGTCGTAGCACGGAGTCTGGAAATGTGCCCGGTATAATGGCAATAGGATCACTCCCTATTACATGGGACTCATAACATAAATAGTGAAAAGCTGGGTGTTACTTCTGTGTGCACCTCTGCTAGACCCTTCGGGGATAAAAGGCGTGATGTTATGTTGATGTAAAAATAAAAACCAAAAATGGCATTTTATACGTCAAACGATCAGATGGAAATCGGTCTGTAAGCGGTCGGCCGCCTATGCCCATCCGCAACATCAGAGAAGTTACAAGTGCTTGCTGACCATTTAGGGGTTGAGGATGTGGGGATGAGGGGAGTATTAAAAACGTTTCACGTCGGTTTTCCGGGGAGCCGTAAATAGGTACATTTCTAATGGGGCCTACGGTATTTTTACTCACCACACGGTGCTAGTGTAAACCTCTCGTTCTTCGTCCAATAAGGAATTAGCTAGTGTCACCTCATTGGACGTTCAATATTTGACAACTGCTGTGATTGGATTAAAATCTCTTCCTACATTTGCGCCACTCGGTGACTAAAGATATGGTAGCCCACATTAGATCTATACTACTAACCTTATTCCTTCGACTGCTTCCAGGCTCAGCATCCGATATCGCAGCTTGGTCAGCCACACTCTTGAACTCCAGCGAGCCGCAGTTGATGTAGAACCCGCCGTGTAGAGTGTCGCACTCCGGCGGGATCATCTCATCGTACTGAAATTAATATTTTATGTTAGGTAGGGGTATATGTTTAGGTATACTTTTGTTTCTTTAGGGTTTTTCATGCATGAGTTAGATGAGGGCTCACAGATTATAAAGTTTCATCAGACAGACAGACATTTCAGACATCACTGGTATAAAGTGAAGAAAATCATCATGAAGAAACATGAATTTATAATTACCGTCTGAAATAGTAAATCGGTCTTCAACAAGATTGGTGATCAATACCAATCCTTCTCTGTATGAGATGAGATTTTTGACTGACCTAGGCATTATACTATTTATTCCTGTAAATAGTATGATACAGGATATAAATACCTACTTAAAGGATAAAAACTACGTGTAAAATGTAGACATTCCATTGCCAATGGTTTAGTTTGAGGCACAGATAACATAAAGGAAGCCAGAAGCCCGATTAATCTCTTTAAGTTCGAAATAAATATATGGTGACACTATTAAAACCTTGTAAGTAGCGTCGGTATATTATATATTACATAATTAATTTATCATTATTTTATAAAAAAAAAATATAACATAACATCACGCCTTTTATCTCCGAAGAGGTAGTCAGAGGTGCACACAGAAGTAACAAACACTTTTTATGAGTCTCATGTAATAGGGGGTGAGCCATATTGCCATTTTTTATAATAATATAAATTATATAAGTTTTGTAATTAATAATATAAACGTGTAATCTATATATAAAAATAACTCCCTTTTTCCCTTGGTCACGGCATCACGCATAAATGGTTGGACCGATTTCACTAATTCTTTTTTTTGTTGTATTTGTTATTATTAGAAGAACGTTCTTAGGACAGAAAAAATCCTGAAAATCCTACAGGAACGGGAGCAAACGGGATTGCGCGTACGAAGTCGCAGGCACACACTAATAAATAATATAAATTATGCCTTATTGATCATGTGGTTGGACGAGTAACTACTGAGTAACGGGTCTCTAAGTTTGATACCCATTTTCTCTAGTTGAGCAAAGTAATTTTGGTATCGGTTTGCAAAAGTTCCCAGTAATGGCCCAAAGCTCACTCATCTTATTATATTAGACTTTGTTTGAACGCGCATATCTCAGGAAGTACTAGTCCGATTTGAAAAAATATTTTTAAATTGTATAGTCCATTTATCGAGAGAGGCTATAGGCTATAAAACATCACGCTATGACCAAAAGACGATGAGCTAAGCGGGTAAAACCGCGCATGAATAGCTACTGGATTTATATATGGAATTCATAAGTGAGGTGTAATAGACTCACACACATACATATTACATCTATCTATATACACATAAATAAAATTGGAGTGTCTGTTTTTTAAATTAAAAAAACCGCTATCTCCTCCAGAACATTAAAAAAAATTGTTTTGTCTGCTTCAACTGGCTAATCTCGGAAATGGCTGGGCTGAATCTCTGAGCTGATGTACTAAGGAGCAACATAGGCTACTTTGATTTTGGAAAATTTAAACAAAAAGAAGTTATGTCATAAAACTCATATTCTACGCGGACAAAGTCGCAGACAACAGCTAGTATTACATAACATACCTGTTGAAAAGTGAGTGTTATATTTAACATGTGCACTTCCCTCTCCTTTTTAAGATTTCAATATGACATATTTATGACATAACAACATCTAATATTCTAGTCTAGGTACCTAGGTCCTGTCTAGACTTGTAAAGACCATTTTGATTCCTATTTTCGAACTGTGTCAAACTGACCAAACACTAAGTCTAAAATGGGCATTCTGAAAACATTCGGTACGGTACGACAGTCCCTATTTTAAAATACAGTGACCCAGTTAGTGTTTGACTTGCCCATAATTGCTGTGGCAGTACGGTAAAATTTATTTTATAGACGTAACCTACCACGTGGAGAATTACGGGTAACGGTACAATTGAAATTTATTATTTTATACGCATCACTAATGCGACGTAGCAAATTCCTAGAAACTTACATACTACTGCCTAATTACAAGCTGTATAGAAAAAAGATTTTATTTAATGATAAAAATGTACTTCAAGTCAATAGGCATAGGTATTAGTATTCTTGTAACACGATAAACGGCATGAGGGTCACCGGTGATCGACATTATCAGAGGCCTTGCCTTCAACAGTTTTCTATTGGCAGTCAAAGGCTTAGAAATTTATACCTATCTAATAGGAAACATTCTTTGCCAAAGTCTGTGTTTCCTGAATGGAGGGTTTAGGTGTCTTCAAGGCCTAAATTAATGGGTTGCTTATTATGGGCAGGCGCAGCAGGCGCATGTCGCATCATCGCTTACTATCAGGCCAGATGGCCAAACTTAGATACATTTCTCTTATTTTAAAGAAAATAATAACAAAATGAAATTAATAAAGTTATAACTTATAACTTACCCCATGCGTATTGTCGATAAAGGAATCATTTTCATCGTAGCCAGCTCCGATGTCCGCGAAATCATCATGCTTCGACCTGCCCTTACGGCCATATGTACTTTTACCGCCCTGTAATATAACATACATCATTGATCAATATTATTTAATCTATATCTATATATAAATAATAATCAATTTCCGTTCGTTAGTCTCGCTAAAACTGCAGAACGGCTGAACCGATTTGGATAATTTTGGTATTGAAATGTTAGTGGAAGTCCATGGAAGGATCAATTAAAAGGTTACAAAAAAAAATGTAGGCGGTACGAAATTTGCCAGGTCAGCTAGTATTTCAATTAATTACTACTTCATCACCATCACACAATCACTCCGAACATTTCCAATGAAACCCGCCGGTAGGAGGCATTTCTCCATTTATCATTAAAGCTCATAAACTCATTACACTCATTAAAATAAAATAGTTTACTCATTAACGGCTAGACGGAATTTAAAAAGACAAATTCTGTAACACTTAGTTTCATAGCTGAATCTGATAGATGGCGCTGAAATCAAATAGGTCGATATGACTGTCGTAGGTACTATTTTGTTAATAATTTTTACTCACATATTTCTGCTCAAACTGCCTAGCGACGCGGACCACATCATCATTGTTCTCTGAGAACGGATCCAGCCCAGCTGTGGTCTTGCCATTTTCTCGATCCACTTTCTTCTTTCTCTGAAATTAAAAATTGGAAAAATATTAATATACCGTACCTGACAACATCAGTGATTTTAACCTTAATACATGTCTAACTTTATTATAAAACAATAGGGTTGAAAATCAATTAAAATTACACCTATACTAGGATAGCTTGACGTGCTGTCGAGTACTTATGTAGAACATTTCACTGAAATGATTAATGCATTATGAACCTGCGACCTCGAACGTAGCATTCTCTTGGGCCGTAATGTACGAACAACAGAAATTGTTACGTTAAGAGTTGAAGGTCGGTCAAGTCTACCGCCACGTTTTTTATTAGCATAAACTATACCATAGACTTAGAATTATTTAAATAAAAAAATATAGGTGGCCTAATCCAACATATTTTTTCAATATTAAATTGATTATCAAATTACTAATGGTGTACAATAAAGATTATATCAACCTGGCTATAACTTATGGAATTGGACTGGTGCAATAAAAACTATCTAGCTATGAAATAGGTAAATACAAAATAAGCTGATAAATACCTACATACAATTTTATCCTCAAGTTTATTTAGCGATTGATTGTTGCACGAGGTATTTTATATATATAATGTAATAAAATCTTATTTATTATTATTATGATCTACAATTCTCCAACTTGTAAGCAATGTATAAACATAGATGACAGTAAAAAATATATCTATAAAATCCTTTTTTCATATCAATGAACATGACTAACATAGAATAGATATCTAGGATTCATTCTACATACAATTAGTAGGTCAAGAATATACAAACAATTACTAAGTACATGTTTGAATATGAACTACATAGCATACAGTGAAAATTATGTATGTAGGTGTTACTCATTTACATAGACGTTAGATCAGATATATTACATAAAATAACAGTTTATACTTTGCCTGTCTACGAGATATACTGTAATGTACTTACAGGTTGGTTGGTTAAGGTACAAATGTACAGGTCGTATAATGTAATGTATAGTTTGCATATCCAATTTTTTAAAATTAAATATTGATGGAACATTGATGAAAACTATGGTTTATAAGGAAATAATTGACAAGATTTTGTATTATGCAGTTTTTAATAATGGAATTTCCATTTATCATAATAGTTGATTCCAGTAATTTTATTCATTAATCATCGTATTCAGGTATTTTGTGGCTGCCCAAAATGAATGCGTCATAATCTCTAGTTGATGGTTCTAATTGAAGTAACCACTGGGAATATATTTAGATTTTATGCACCTTCTCAACCGTTAATTATCCCACTCATTAAGCAGAGATGCAACACAAAACACACAACAAACCACTCTGAGTGGTGGATCTGTGGTGGTAGGGTAGTGCTGCATACTGCAAATTCATTCCGTCAGTAGAATAAAAACGAAATATTTTCCCAGTAGTTAGTGTAGCATGGATTTCTGATAAGTAACACCTGACTCTATCTTATGTATATGTGTGAACAAGTATCTGATTTGAAGAAAGGTACAGTAGACACCTACATTATCCTACAAACTATGTAGATTTGTAGGTGATCGAATGCCATCTGGCCAGAGTTACATCCAGGCTTATAACTGCTGTAACAATTCTTTTCAAAGTTCCGTTGACAAACTTGGGTTTTGGGTAGCAGTTTCATCATATTTCATCATGAATATTTAATTTTTAGAGATATTATGTGCATTACCCGCTTGAATGTCAGTATATGAGACAATTGAAAACACATTGTGTCTCGCATAGATCTGTGTTCCTGCATATCGGACGATATAACAAATATTTTTCAGACAGAAAATCGCGATTTATTCCTATAATTTTGACAGAATTTTCAGCTATCATTACATAAAAAATAATGTAAAATTGCTACTTAAAAAATTCACACATAGTCACATGACATCAAGCCAATAAGAATGTTTGTTACACTGGCAGCCATAAGGTGTGCTCTGATTGGTTGAAATTAGCATAAGATTATGTCTTGGTTTATTTGCAAGAGTTGGAAGTTAAAGATTATTGTTATCTTGACATTTCATTTCATCCACTGATATTTGTTATAGGATAAATAGGTACCTAGATTATTATATTAGTGAACACAATAAATAGGCTTTAGACTTAGACTTTATTTTCTTTAAATGTGTAAGTAAATGTAAATATACAAATCTAATTAAGTAATCCAATTATGACATGACTTCAAGAGAAAGTGTTTGATGTGCAATTTAGAACTGCATAAATGGAACCTTTTTTTTTACAATACATGCCGTATAGCCAATGCACAACAAAAAAGAAAAACCTGACTGATAATTTTTACCACTTTTATTTTGTTACTGTAATTTAAACTTTACGACAAAAGATTTAAGGACCATAGTTGCTTCATACGTATTTCACATTTCGTTTTTTTTATGTTAAGTTCAGTTCATAACTGTCATTTAGTATTCTCAATTCGAATTTCAGTTATAATTCTAATGAATGGGTGTGATAACGACGCGCCGCCCTTCGCGCCAAATATTGATAAAAACGACCAAAACTTAAAATGTAAAATCAATACCTAGTAAAATGTTTGAAATAAATACGTTACAGAACAGATTAATTTAATCGTATTAGTCATATACCTACCTGAATAGTTAAGGGTGATAAATTGATAAATATAATCACAATAACATGAAACACCGATATTACGTCATCACGATTTATCTGAGACCAGTTATAACATGAAGTGTAAGTGTCTATTATCAATGGCCATATATCTACAAAAATGCCTATACCAACCTACTAATCTTAAAAATAAAACATGTAAATCCCCAAAATAATCATTATCTCACTAAATAGTACAGCTTATCAATTTATGCAACAAATTACTTGCATTAAGACAAAGGAAACGTAAACAGTTTATTTACAAATTGCAAACCGTAATATTTTAATATCACTAACAAAAATTATACAATAATAGACGTTACTGCATTGACATAACGACGACAAAAGCGCGCCATAAATATTAGAGCCCGCATGACAATAAATGCACGCGCGCCGCCCATAAAAAATATCCAACTTCCACAAAGTTAACCAAAACCTGTTTGATAAAATGATACATCTCACCGCCAACTAAAAATAACAATACCGCAGAGCGGAACAAAATCTTCAACAACGATTCATCTATAAATAAATACGTGCCGTATAACATCAAAACAAACAAAAATACATTAAAAAATAAATAAAACTACACAAAGATTACCTATCAAGTAAATTCACACGCGCGCGCGCTAACGTACACATAAACCTAGTACATAACCTATGCACGCTCGCTAAATACCTACTATCTACTGTTATCGATCTAATATACGGCCACAAGCACAAGAACACTAAAAAAAAGCTCACTAAGAAGCAAAGGTCGAGCCACAATCTGCCAACTTGCATTTTGCAAGCGAAACCAACTTGGCAACATTGCAAATCAAGTTTGAAAACAAATACATAACCAAACATTCTAAATACGCATTCAATACATAATAAATAACCCTTTCTATCGGTCAAAATTAATCCCATTATCCCAATAATGCGTTAGAACAGCACAACGATACGCAATGTAGTATTTCTGTTCCCTACACGCATTCTCTATCTCATATTATATGATAAACATACATATATACACTACTTATGTACAATCATATTGCACATATGTTCATACTTTCATTTTAAAAGATATTTAATTAAATTTTAAAATGTAACCTAAAATTGTACCTTACTTTTACCGGATATCGTATACAATTGGTAGGTTATCCTAGGTCATTGAAATCAAGACTCGCATGTTTTATTGATATCGTACGCAATGCATTATCGTGTCTGATCATTACACAAGTTATTTATGTGGAATAACAATGTAAAAATTATTGATATTGGAGCTAAAACAACTTAATCATAACGTCTTATAGATCAAAACATTGCTCTCGTAAAATGATGTTCTAAGCCGACAACGAACTTCTATGATTGTTGCAAACATGGCGACCGCTATCTGAGCTTCTCGAGCAGCCCGTGGACGCAAATTCATGTCACAAACCTAATACAAAACCGTGTAACGTAAGCAAAAAATATCCTAAAACAATTTCATCTAGACCTCACGAAACCGGCTGTAGCCGATGTCCTGACATTCTTAAAGCCTTGAATTTTTTTTAGCAGATTCCTTGCACTACAAAGAGCTGGAAAACCAGTATGGTTGCGTAAATTGCTATGATTTTCTGTTATAACTTACCTCTTCTGCAATGACTAGTTCCTTGTAATTCAGCTCCGGATATTTACTTTCGTTGCTTTCATCCAAATTTATAGTTAATCTCACTGTTTTGTTCACATTATTCTTTGCACTTTTAGGAGCACCCACTGTTATAAGAGTAGCACGTTTAGGGTCCGACATTTTCCACCAAATTCGTGCATAAAATGATTTTTTTCAAAGCATGACACGACCTGCATTTTCAAACTGTGTAGCACATTGCCACCATGTTGGTATTCATTGTTTGGGTTGTGAGCGCCCCGGAAGGAATGTGAACTAAATTCATTGTTGACAACATTTTCCGATAGATGACATCCCAAACTCATTACTTGACTCACAAGATGTCGTTACTACTGTAAGAATAATTCCAAAAAACTGTTCGGAACTGTATGAAATGTTATTATCAATTAATGATTTTCGTATATTTGAATAAATGTTTCACAAATAATTGATATTAAAGGGTGATCGACATGGAATTTTGTTGTTTGGGTTTAATGTTTCATATATATTTTCATTCAGTGTGCGTAGTTCTTAGCAAATACAGTAGATGGCTCTTTCGCAGCGATGAAATCGCCATGTGTACTACTTTACCGACTTCCACAGATAATCAAATCACAACACCTTTGTTGTGAATAATTATTATATTAAATAAATGCATAAATTAATGCATTTAAAAACTAACACATATATTCATAATCACACCAACATAAAAGAAATAATCAAAATAGTTGTGCGATTTAAGAGTACTTCTAGCGCCATCTAGAAACACAAAAGATAACTTTACGTACTTACTAAAAGTTCTTATACGAAAACTAGTCATATTTTTGTGACATAGAGGGCGTATTATCAAATTTCAATCATTTTCATACGATAAAATATCGTCATTGTAATTTAGACAAAGAGTATTTCTGTATTTTCTTTTTTAGGGGGGATGTCATCGAATGACTTCTCCCGCCTGGGTGAGGCGGCAGTTTAAGTACACAATATTTTTGAAAGTTTAGCGCAATGGATGGACAACCGGCTGGCTGCTATTCAAGTTCCGCTGTTTGGATTAGCTTTCTATTTTTTATATTATTTTCCGCCATGATCGTCGCAATGCAGAACAAATTACTTTCCATTCTGTTACGAAAATTCTCTAACTTTTGTGTGTTACCTATTCGACTCACGATCCCCACGTTCGTTTCACGTTCACGAACTGTGAGTTCCACGACAACTGTGTCGTGGAACTCACAGTTCAATCAATCAAACTCACGGTGAGCACTGGCTCACCAACTTAGCAGCAATAAGGACGTATGTACTTAAGTAGTTTCCAAAGTTTCTTGTCGTTTGTAATGTAAATCGTTTTATTTCATAATACAATAATTTCTTATAAGTACTATGGTAACAAAGAAGCCCAGTTTGCCTGCAACAACAAAAGTTCTCTTGGTTTGTCCCATCTTGTACATACCTACCTATAAAACGAGCGATTTTTTATATGTAACTAACAATTACTAGACTAGGAACCCCTATAATAAGATAGGTGACATTTAACGACAATTTGTTTTTTACTAACCTACCTCTATAAGTGACACCTAAAGGAAGAGGTTACTTATAGTATACTTTTTCACACTAAGTCTTGGTTTATGGGTGGTCTGTAAAAGCAGCCATTACGTAGGTACCTAGGTACTGGGCATTACATTACCAAAAAAGCATTCTTTTCGATCATGCCACGACTTGAACTAAGATAAACATTACATTTTCAATTCTGCACCCAATTACGGGGAGTCAATTCAAATTGAAACGAAGTGAGGTTATTAAAAAAATGAAGCAATCAGCAAAACTGGGGCGGTGGTCTTTAAGAAGGGTATTTTCGGAAAACGCTGATGACTTGGACATTATGAGACCAAGATTCCTATTAAGATACGAGACATTAGTCTCACTTTAGACCCGTTTACACGAAGCTAGTGATCGCCCAATAAGAAATATGGCGGGCAAGTTACTATACTGGTGTTGAATGCACCTGATAATCGCTTGGAATACAAGTGGGATAACTGATTCATTCGAGCGATGCATAGGTAGGTACAGAATGTAATAACTGTAACCAAATTAACTAAAATCGCGGGTTACTCGCGTGACTATACTGAGGAGACTAGTTTCGAACCAAAGGCTAGTGTTTCAGTGAGCTGCTCGACATCGGCCCGGACAGCGCACGCGGCTCATGAGGAAGAACCCCTCTGTGGTTCGAAACTAGTAGAGTTTTTCTCAGTATATTTACGTGTGTAACCCGCGATTTTAGTTAATTTAAGAAAAGAAAGAAAGAAAAACTATTTATTTTTGCGCAAAACACACATAACATAACCAAAAATAAAAACAAAATAAAATAAAAGCTAAAAAAATAAAATGAAGTGAAGTCTTGTCCACGGTCCACATACTTATTATTTACTAAAATTATATATCTAACATTATCTGTGGACCATAGACAAGGAACACCCTACTTACTTCATGCATGCATTTCATAAAATTGGATGGAGTATATTATTATATAAAAGTTTATTTATATAAAACAATACGAATCAGTTATAGGTACTTGATGCTAGCGTAACCCCTTGCCCCAATATTGTGCGTCATGTATGCGTGCGCAAAAACAGGATATGCTCAGCAATTTAGTATGTCTCATGATAGTTATTACAAAAATTGTAACAAAAATCTGTCATTTGTAATTATTGGGTGATTTATAGAGGTTTGTAAGAACTGTAAGTAACACTAGACACATTTCTGCTGTTGTGACTGTGCATTTAATTTGGTGAGAACGATTGGTGTAAAATGCGTGTGCAACCCTCCTTTAAAGTTATGTTAAAAAAATCTAAAGCTCTTGTCTCTTTTTGTAAGAAGGGTGCGTGAAGTCGGTTTTATTTAGGGTGACTTATTAAATGCGGACCTAATATTGATGGTAATAATATCAATGTTTCAACTAAGTCTCGAAGCAAGAATAACTTTCAACTTTAGAAATTATCTATCACTGCAAAGGAATTTCACTGAAAATTAATTCCTTTATCTCAACACGCCAACCCCTTCACTACTCTACTCGCCTAACCACTAGCATGTTCAAACGAAGCACAAAGTAGATATTATTTCATGAATCCCGAGATATATGACCGCACTCTGAGGATATTATTCATTAGGGAAAATGAAATTTTGACCTCTATCCCCACGACGGTTTTAATACCAAGCCGTCCCAATTTCCAAAAGCCACTTTTAACTGCTTTACTGACGGTTGGTATAGAGAGTGACCTATTAATTTGTGATTATATGATTTAATCCCTTTCATGTAGTCCCTTCGGGTCTGTTGAATCGTCTGAGGTCCAAGTATTTCGGAGGAATTCGTGTATTTTTCGTTAAAGGAATATTTGAATTTATAGGTAAGGTAGGTATGCTTGGCAAATATGAATGGGAATAATATTATTTTTGGTTTTTGCGGGATCTGTATAGGTTGGTAGGTTATCCGACCTTTTTGGTTAGGTAAGTAGGTAGTGATTCAAAACAAAAGAAAGTAAAAGAGGTCACGTACTGTCACTAGGTACGTGACCTTCGGCGCTTCCTTTTGTTTGAGAGCTACGTTCGGAATACGACCATCATTATGGTTGCTTACCTTTGTGCTATAATATAACATTGTATAGGGCAGCTACATTTTTTTGGATGGTTTAAGCCGGTAAACGAGACGACATGCCGGATCCCCTGATGGTAAGCAATCGGTGCCGTCCATAGACACTAGAACCAACGCGTTACAAGTGTGCTACTGGCCTTTGAGGGTTAAAGTCAAAGTCAAAGTGGGAGGGGAAAAATTGAGCCTCCGGTAAACTCACTCAAACGACGAAACACAACTCCTACGTTGTTTCACGTCGTTTTTCTGTGAGGCCGTGGAATCACTCCGGCTGAGTCAACCTAATCGTGCCGTAGCATGGCTCTCCCACACTTAAAAGATACTAAGAAAGAACCAAGTTACTTTGAATTTGCTTTGGTAAACATCTATATAGTCCCTATTTTCCCAAAAACTTTTAACAAACCATACTTTTTCAACTTTGATGGCACAATTGGTGCGGTGGCTAGGGGGTCGCGGGTTCGATTCTCGCACGGAGCAACTCTCTGTGTGATCTACAAATTGTTGTTCCGGGTCTGAGTGTCATTTGTATGTGAACTTGTTTGTTTGTAAACGCACTCACGATACAGGAGAAAATCCTAGAGTGGGACAACGCTTTTTTTTAAACTATAGTTACCTTTTTTTTTGAGGGGGGAAAATCATCCAATGACTTCTCCCGCCTGGGTGAGGCAGGAGGGAGTGTTAGACTCTTACTGACTAAAAACCACCCCGTTCCTACTCCTGCACTTCGAGCCGGAGCCCCGGTAACCCGTTAAGTCTTCCGCGGCTTCGCAGCTGCACGAATACTGTTTCAACGTGTGTCTGTAGGAGTCATTGACTTGACCGATACGTTTTCTCAAATAGTCGAACAACCCGCATTTCGTTTGATAAATGTTAACGTAGATTAGAAGACATTACTCAATAGTGTCAGTGATGGAATTGTGGTCATTATCCATCAGATAATAATTTTTTCACCATTACCTTTACATTTCATTATTAGGGGTTCAATTTTACCTGTTCATACTCCTCTGTCTGCTCTCTAATTACCCCTTCGGAGAATTATTACTACCCAAAAATCTACCAACCCAATTTGATTCTAAGAACTTCAACATAAAACCCCAGAATACAGTAGATGACTAATTTTTATTTTAATGTCCGTCTGGTAGATTATTTTAAATCATTACACACGTAGTTTTTATTTTCTTACAGAAACGAATACTTTCGACGATAATATATTGATTTGAAATGTCGCGTGACGTCACTTCTATGTACATTTTATACGTTACGTAGATATGACGTTTTACCCCCACTCCTAAAACGTTGATTCGTTTTCTCTAAGTATTGTTTTATTTATTATACGTCAAAATAAAAAATACGTGTCTTAATATTTTTTAATTACCTATCTAACTTACGGACTAATTAGATTTTTAAATTTCATACCCTGTCATCATCCCAATTCTCAGATTTCCTTCAAACAATCAACCAAATAATAGAACAGAAATGTCTCATCCAGTCTAAATACTAAGGCCACACACCTCTATTCATATTACAAAGCAAAACCTACTTAGGAACGTACTTAAACACAAAATAATAGACAAAACGAATTCCTAACAAACCACATTCATCTTGTTCTAATATAATTATCTTCTCATATGTAGAATCGTTTGAAATACTATGAACATTGAACTCCAGAATATTGTCTAACAATGTCGCTTGAGTGATATGTAAGTTAAGATGTAGCCATACTGTCTTCTTTTTATAATAACTCACGTGAGTATATTGAGAAAAGCCCTATTAGTTTTGAACCACAGAGGGTATATGTATGCCGAACCCGAATTCGAGCCCACTACCCGCGCCGCTGGTGAACGTACCGTGCGCTTCAACATCGCCCAGTGCGCCGCCGCCGGAGTTGGATGGAAGCAAATGCTCATGGTGTCCGGCAGAGGGCGCGTTGGGCTCGCAGCGCTAGTAGCAACACCGATGCGTGCGCCAACGCTAGCCTTGCGTGACATCGCCGTGACCGCGCACGCTGCTCATGAGGACGAACCCCTCTGTGATTCGAAACTGGTAGAGCTTTTCTCAGTATATTCACGTGAGTAACCCGTGATTTTTAGATAAGTTACCTATCTTAGTACTTTTATATTTCTATCTAAATTAGATAATCTAATATCTTCTGCCAGCTACTTCGCCCACGTACCCGTGGCATAAAACTAGCTTCTGTGTTATCCAGATCATAGTATATTCCTGTTCCAAATTACAAGTTCAACCCGATCAATCAAGGGCCAAACATACATACAAACTCCGTAACTTTGGCATTTATTATTACACTAGCTGTGCCTGCGACTTCGTCAGCGTGGAGTAGTGATTCACAGCTCCTCCGCCAGAGGTGATAGCGTGATAATATGTAGCCTATATGTGGACACGACCTGTTGGTAATATTCATGCATGAAGTAAATCTATATACTACTTTATAAGTTTAGCCCAGATATAGACAAACAGACAAAAATTCTTAAAACCATGTTTTTGGCTTCGATACCGATTGTAGGTACGCGCCAAGCATTCTTTAAAAAATATTTACTTTACAGTTTCCACTTTCCTACAGATAAAAGGGTTTTAGAATAACCTCTGCGCTTCGCAGGGTTGAAGATCACAGTCTCAAGGGTTCAGGTTAGCCAGAGAGGACTGCTGACAAATATGGTGGTCTCTTAGTCGGCTCATACGCAGGCAGAGTTGGTTGGTGACAACTGTATTCCATGTTGCTGTCGCCACACGTGGCTTATAACGTCTTAATGCCATTATCCTGTTAATGAAATAAAATATTAATACGTAAACTATTTAAGAAAAGCTCTACCAGTTTCGAGTTACACCGGGATTCTTAATCATGAGGGGCGCGGTTACGATGTTCCCGAGAGTAAGTTGTCGTCGGCGGTGCTTCCGAACCGATACGACCTTTAAACCTTCAAGAAAAGAGAGTATTCCGCCCATGGACATCCGCAACACCAGAGTGTGTCTCCTCTGGTGTTGCGGAGGTCCATGGGCGGCGCTGATCGCTTACCATCCGGTGATCCGTCTGCTCGTTTGCCTCCTATTCTATAAAAAAAGCAGTATTTCTAACTAATTTAGTGTGTCTCATGAAGTCATGATAGTTATTACACAAAAGGACACTAACTACTTAATTAACAGGGTTAAGTATCAAAATATACATTAAACACTATGTGATATCACCCTTACTTTGTACTTAAACAGCCTAACTAATACAAACGACATTAATAATGAAATTAGATATATTTCAGAGCTGTAAGTAAATATAATTTTACTTAGTTATAATTTTAATTTTATTTACTTAGAAAATTAATGAAACACGTTTAATTTTCTTAGTTTTACATTGAAATTGAAGGAAAGATTTATTTTGCTGGGATGCTCGCATTTTCTTTAAATAAAGTATTGAGACAACTAGAGCCTATTAGATGCTTTTGTCTTATTTTTTGCTAACTTCTTTGTTACCATGAACAGCTAGATAATAGGGCAGATGACTATTTTTTATTTTAATGTCCGTCTAGTATATTATTTAAAAACATTAGACACGTATTTTTTATTTTCTTTCGGAAACGATTCATAGTTTCGAAGATATATTAATTTGGATATCACATGACGTCACTTTTGAGTAGGTAGTGGGACTCCTAAACTTTGATTAATTTTATCTAAGTACTAGCTTCTGCCCGCGACTTCGTACGCGTAATCCCATTTTTTCCCGTCCTCGTTCGTGATTTTCGGTAAAAAGTAAAAAAAAAGTATTGGTTAAAAAGTATCCTATGTCGGTCTCCTGGCTCTAAGCTACCTCCTTACCAATTTTCAGCCAAATTTATTCTGCCGTTCTTGAGATATAAGTGGTGTAACTAACACGACTTTCTTTTATACCTCTATATATAGATTTTCTTATACGACAAAAAAATACGTATATAATATTTTTTAATTACAATTGACGGACTAATTAGATTTTTAATTTTCATACCCTGTCATCATCCCTATTCAATAAGTGTCAAATTCGAAATAAGGTCGATCGCATTGACGCCCGTCATTGGTCGAGATTATTCTACCGCGATTATTATACCGCGATCGAGTTCACTTCGATTTTTCAAATTGAAATTTACAGAATTGTTTAACAGGTTTTTCATATACTGATAGTTGCAACCTTATTGTGAAGTTTCAAGACTTTGAAGACGAAGAGTCATACTCTGCTGCAGAATAAAATACTAATGCTAAAAAAAGGAATGCTAAAACGCTCATGTTTGACTGGAGACCTGGCGGTTTAAAGAACACGTGCGAGAGGCATGCCTCGGCCCGAATAGGCTGAGACACAGCACCGATATTAGGTACATGTAGGTATAATGTAATAAATAATAAAATCTTTTATTTTCAGGCTTCGACGGCCCATAGCGTGTTAATAAACAGTACAAACTTAAAAACTACGTCAGTAGTAACACACGAGTACAACAATAAAATATAATAATACTTACACAATCCTCAAATTCCCAATCCCTAAAAGGCCGTTAACGCACTTGTAACGCCTTGGTGTTTCAGGTGTCCATGGGCGGCGCCGATTGCTTACCATCAGGTGATCTGTCATATCGATTACCGGTTTATGCTATAAAAAAATACACCAATACAGATTATAAGAAGTTACCAAGCCCTACGTCTATGACATCAGCAGCATGATAAATCTATCCATTATAGGCCGTTCTAGCCTTTCTGCAAACACCCACAGAACGCTGCTGCTGCTTTCCCTCAGTCTGCGTACCACTGATGCCAGTTTTTTCCTCATAGCGTACGGACAAAAGTTTAGTTCAATATACCTCTCTCACCAGCTACTTATTTGAGTGTGGCATCATAAAACCTCGCCCAAACCTTATGATTGCCAATAGAAACACTTATCATGGGTGCTAAAAAATCTCAAAGAATACGTAAGTGGGTGAATTTAAATAAATTTCAGTGTGGAAGGTACTGCGTTTGGTCTGATTACAATATTTATGAGTGCTTCTATCTACCGCTACGTTTAGTTTGCGCGTGACTCAAATTTCACCCCTTTCTCTCCGACCTCTCCGGCCAGGCGCTAGGTCGCAATTATTTAGGAGCTGCGAAATAAAGGGGATGGCATTTTTTTTAATAGGCGAAAATCACCGGAAGACTTCTCTCGCCTGGGTGAGGCGGGAGGAAGTATCAGACTCTTACTGACTAAAAACCACCCCGTTCCTACTCATGCACTTCGAGCCGGAGCCCCGACATCAGCCCTGTCGGGCCCCATCCGTGGTGGTCTTTTTTTTTTTTTTCTAAGGGGGGAAAATCATCGAATGACTGCTCCCGCCTGGGTGAGGCGGGAGGGAGTGTCAGACTCTTACTGACTAAAAACCACCCCGTTCCTTCTCCTGCACGTCGAGTCGGAGCCCCGGTTACCCGTTAGGTTCTCCGCGACTCCGAATCGGCATCGGCCCTATTGGGCCCCATCTGTGGTGGTCTGATGGCTCTTTGAGGCGCGTGCGGAACGCGACGCGCCGTACGCTCGGGTCTGTTTCTGGTCGGACGGGGAGCCACCCATGCTCGCCGTCCGCAGGCCCGCGCTTCCGTGGTGGTCTGGGATGGCATGTATTATTTATTTATTTTTATAGGTACCTACAATATGTGTTTCGTCGTGTCAGTGAGGTTACCGGAGGCCCAATTACTTCCCTCCCATTTTGATTTTGACTTTGACACCAAAAGGCCAGCAACGCACTTGTAACGCCTCTGTTGTTTCGGGTGTCCATAGACGGCACCGATTGCTTACAATTAAGTGATCCGTCGGCTCGTTTACCGGCTTGATAAATTACAAATAACGCATTTGTGACTCCTCTGGTGTAGCGGGTGCTATGTGCTGCAGTGTTCTTATTGTCAGGTAAGTTAAGACTTTGTCTTTGATTGCGTAATTACCATTGTGACTGTTAAGCCCAGGGTCTGAGCTTCAATTATTAATTTATTTTTTATAAGTGAAGACTTGTTTGTTATTGGCTAACAGTTTTACACACAATTTTTTAATTTCTGTTTTGTTAGATGTTAGTCTTCCAATATTGTTAAATGCAAATAAATATCATTTAAGACCTGTATGTATTACTTTAACATGTAAATAAAGTATTTGAGTTTGAGAGGAAAGAATTTAAGAGTAATAAAATAAAAATGTCGTGGTGGCCCGCAGGTTAAGACGCCCGCTTCTAATGCATGAGGTTGCGGGTTCGAAACCTACCAACGGCAAGTACCAATGTGACATTTTCCGAGTCATAATTATGTACTTTCTAAGATTGTTTAGACACCACTGACAAACGACGAAGGAAAAGAAAGATAGAAAGAAAAAACTGGCCTTAAAAAGTCTGGAATTATAATAAGAAGAAAAGACTGGACTTATAATTCCTAATTATAAGTTCCGCACTCAAACCCGCAATGACCAAGCGTAGTGATTAATGCTCAATCCTTCTCCGTTTGAGAAGAGGCTTTGCTCAGCACTGGGCACTTATAGGCTGGTGATGATGATGATGATGGAAAATAATTGCCATAATTCAGTCATTGTCATTGGTTTACACAGTGAAAGCTTTTTTCTCTATGACAGTGAGACGAAAACATACCTAACTACCAGAAGTTCAGAAAAAGACTTTTCGCCAAATTCCAGTATAGTGAAAAAAGAGTTTTATTTCAATTTCAATCCAGTACTTAGGTACGTTTAATTTTTAAATAGGACGTTCAAGAAGGTTACCGTCATAAAATATAATTCCCCACTTTTCTATTTCCAAGCTCCCAATACCGCATCCAAACCTATTTACTTCCACACCAGAGTATATTTGCATTGGATATTTTCCAGTCCAATCTATCTGGATACGGGTACTACGGGACGGCAACTCTGCTATATGTAGTATGTGAACTACATGTCTACTTACATAGCTATTGCTTTCGGATCTTCTTAAAATAAGTATGTGTAAAAATAATAGTGTAATAGTATATTAATTACATATATTTATGTATCTTTGAAATATGGCAATAGGCTCACCCCCTGTTACATGGGACTCATAACATAAATAGTCAAAAGTGGGTGTTACATTGTTCAGTGGCATAATGTGCACCTCTGCCAACCCATTATGTTATATCTTTGAAATATACAAGTTTATTTTTAATTTGTTAATTATAAAATTTTGAATGAATCGTGCTTGCCAAGAGGCAGGTGCTCTTGCACCTACCATTTACTCTTCTCTGCACCACCCAAGGGTCAGACTGAGAGAAAATGCCTACATTAAGTCTACCTATTTGTATATTTTAAACATGAAGAATATTAAATAAATAGATTGTATAACATTGTTTTAACACATCATTGTCAAACCTTTTTAGTGACCGAAGTTTGACGGAGCTGTACATTTTTAGTTTAAAACATTGACCATGTAACAGATGGTTAACCTATTGTCATACACTGAACACAAACAATTTCAAACTGAAGCCCCAGTAACACTTCCCGGCATATGACCTTTTGTTCATTGTTCAGCAGTCAATCTTAAGACCACTTTGACCAAGGAGGTAGTAGTCGTAATACTATATGTATATTACAAAAAAAAGACAGTTAACTCGTCGAGTACCGGTTTTATAGACACAATTATAGAACAATAGGTTGCGGTCACCGGTGACCGCTTGGTGTTTGACAGTTTAAAGTAAGTAAACTGTTCACCAAAACAAAGCCATTTTTCTATCACGGCGTTCATTTTAAACAACACTACATTTATCCAATACAATATTTTACCCATTACTCAAACAACGAGATTATCATTATCCTTTGAAATGACTTCCGTATCGATATCGCAGCTGATTATAATTTAGCTCACACCCACGGCCACAGCTCGAGCCGATTGAATCCCAGCAATATTTTTATTAGAAGAGGCACTGCAGAAAATCGTATGCTTATTCCGAATAGTCTCTAACACGTACACATAGAGTAGTCTCGTGTTTTCGAAGAACAGAGACTTCACACAAGGGCAGGGCAGGAACTTAATTTCCATGGGAGTCAATAAGATACGTAATAGTCTTTTTTTAATAGATTAGTTGGTAAATGGCAGACGGTTCATCCGATGTTCAGCAGTCGGCGCCTCCCATGGACACCCAAAACACCAGAGGCGTTGTAACGCATTTGTATGTGCGTTACCAGCCTTTTGAGAATTAGGAATTTTAGGATTATTGGGGATTTAGGCATTGCGGAGGGAGGGGGTAACCTCACTCAGACCAGGAAATATAACGCAAGCGTTGTTTCACGTCGGTTTTCTGTGTGTGTCGGTTTTCTGTGTATCACACCAGTCGAGCCGGCCCATTCGTGCCGAAGCATGGCTCTCCCACACTTAAGTCTTAGGAATAACATTAATTAAGTATCTTATCTTTTTTAACCTAACGCTTCTTTAGGCTAAGGTGTACCCAACACTCCTTGGCGTGAGTATTGCGATTAGGGATTGTGGAGAACTCATTAACGGCCGAAATTAATACCTAACTACTCTCAGTCCAAAATATCTGGATTGATCTAGATTTTCTCTGTAATTATACTCTTTAATCTACATTTTTGACAGAAACTCAATAATAAATAAAAAAAACAATAATAAAAAATCGTTTTAAACCTAAAAACTTATTTGAGGCCATTCTTAAAGCACTTTATTTTTTTTTACGGGGGGAAAATCATCGAATGTCTTCTCCCGCCTGGGCAAGGCGATCCGCGATCCCCGACACCCGGAGTGTCCTTCGTTATGGCTGTGTTGTAAGGAGGCAGCGCTTCGCTGCAGCGGCAGCGATTCGCTGGCTTATGAGCCCTGCCTCCTCCTTAGCTAGCACGACTGCTTCGCAAAAGGAGGAGACGGCATCCCAGTCCCACTCGCTCCGCATCATGCCTCGCACTAGGGCCGGACGCGAGAGGTCGCCGTCGCTAATCACATCCCTGAGGACAAGGCGCGGGCGGCCCAAACGTCATTCCCCAACCGTGTGTTCCACCGTGTCCTCAGGGCGGTCCTCGCAGTGATGACACCCGGGCATTTCCTTCCGCCCTATCAGACACAGGTACCTTCCCGAAGCTCCCATGTCCGGTGAGGACATGCGTCAGGCGGTAGGCGAGGACGTAGCGTCTCTCAAGCCATTCCTCAAAGAGGGGACTTACCGCTGCAATGGCAGCGAGCTCAACTTGGCTTGTCTTGTAGTTCTAACTTACTTGAATAAAATATTCGTAACTATTTACAATTTATTACTTTATAAAAACCGATGATTCTAAAATAGGTACGATGTTTTCCTGTATTATGTAACTGTCCCGGCACAAAAGTCAAAAAGTCTTAGTAATCGGATTAAAAATACAAATCTGCTTACTAGGTTTCCAAGAATAAATATGTTTACTTGGAACTCGATTATTCTACAGATAGCATTCGTATTTAAAAATGTAGGTAGTGTTTTTATTTTTATACACCTATAATGATCTACGACTTTCAGATCATGGGCAGGCATGCTTCGTTCGTACATTCGGTTGAGCCGCGCCGGTCCAAAGACCGATTGAATGTTTCGCCTTGTACCTCTAAGTACGGTTATTGGAAGCCCCTCTCAAATAAAGGTCCATAGAGCACTTGAGATTCTTCTGACGTTTTATATAATTATAGTGTTCCATCCTGCCAGGTGGTTCAAAAATTAGACTAAATCCACTTGAAGAATAATTTTTCTTTATAATAAATGGCGTGTGACTTTAATACTGCTATCTAAAGATTAAATGGTAGCTAAGCTTAATTGAGATTCTATTAATTCCGTATTGACGTTGATGCGGATGAATTTTTTGATGCTTTCTGTAAATATTTATTTTTAGTTTGCTTTTATTTATTTTTCTCCTTTAGTTTTAATGTCTCTTAAGTTATACATATTCATGTATTTTCTTCCGTTCCTTACATTGTAAATACCATAATAAGAAAGTACTCTCTACTTCATTGAACTACTCTGTTCAGGTTACAGGTGCATATTTGTGCAAATTGAACCTACTTGACTCGGTTATACGCGCCGGTTTCGAGTGGGATTATCGTTCTCTGCACTCAATTGTTCCAATATATTTATATTCAAAGTAAATTAACATATAAATATTGCATTTCACTATTTATATCTACCTATGTGGGGATTGGATATTTTTGATTATAACATAACATAACATCACGCCTTTTATCCCCGAAGGGATAGGCAGAGGTGCACATAGAAGTAACACCCTCTTTTTACTATTTATTTTATAAGTCCCAAGTAATAGGGGATGAGCCTATTGCCATATTATACCGGGCTTCCAGACTCAATTAGACTACAAAGACTCAGACTCCACAATTTTTGATTGACAAGAAGATAATAATGGTTTTGGCTAGAGTGAATAAGGTAAACTTAACATCCAATGTTTGGCTACTTTTTATTACTTGTCACTTGTATTATAACATCGTCAGACATACTAAAGTTTTAAAATTAATTTAATAACGGTTTTATCACGATAGTAAAAGCTCGCCTATTTTCAAGGCAAAACGGGCACTCTTCCTCATGAGCAGGATAATGTTAATAATACGTTATCTTACATCCTAAACACTGTAGTACCTAAAATTTTACCACGAAAGACCTATAATATTCTAGATTAAAAAGATGCGAAGTGCTTAAGAGATACAAAAGAAGATTCTTCTAGCACAAATCTAAAAAGAACCGTTATTAAGTCTACAACTATAATCTTGTTTTTATCTCGACTCGACCTATAAAAGTTAGCGAAGAAAAATATAGACACACAAGGATAAATACAGTTTTATCGCTCATTAAATCGTTGTGCTGCGTTTGTGTTGGTCGAGTAACTTATCTAGGTGGTCCTCAGTGTGGTCATTAACCACCTTCATCAACCAGCTCGGTTATCTACTGTAGGACTATAATATTATGACATAAAATCACGCCTTTTATCCTCAAAGATAGGCAGAGGTGCACATTACGGCACTTAATGCCACTGTACAATGTAACACCCACTTTTCGCTATTTATGTTATAAGTCCCATGTAATAGGGGTGAGCCTATTGCCATATACCGGGCTTATTACCATATATAATATTATGCTTCCTAGATATAACAGGGCATTGCTATACTATCCACGCTTGTCATACGGGTTGATGATAACAGGGTATAACACCACCTGCAAGGGTATTGAAAGTTACAGGTATTTACTTTAGGCCTCCTTATAAGAGGGGTTGGCTATAATTTCGGTTAAGGTTCAAGTTTAATAGAGACCGCTACTGTCCGCACTTGGTTTAGTCTGCAGTTCCTTAATCGGCTTTTTTGACATCAGCTATAAAAGAAGTAAGAATTTTATTGTATTCTGCCATTGCCACATTTTAATAGTAAATAAATCGTAACCTCGCTATTTGAAACTGAAAGCATCATAAATTAGTTAAAATGTAGAATTTAAATAATTTATAATGCTTGCAATTTCTACATAAGTACTAGATTTGTTACTCTCCCACTCAATAGCTATGTTACTCACATAAGTCTAAACGCAGCACAAGATGACAGCCGATGAAAGAACATTGTTTGGTCATTGTTTCCGAGACATTAGAGCAATGCGTGGTAACTACCCAACTGTGATATATCACGAATTATTACTATTTACACGTTATATTTGATTAGTACGGTCAATTCCAATATTTTGTATTGTAGTATTTCTTTTGTTTTATTGCTAAGGAAAATCTAAGTTTCATTTGAGGCGATATTTCAACTTCTGTAATACTTACACTTTTTAAAGGATAAATTCCACAGAGTTTGTATTCTAAGTGCATCTAAAATGCACTAGGTATCTTCAATTTTATTCTGTTCTCATGCATATTGCATTGGCTATTCAATTATGAAATTCTTAGTCAATGTGAGAAACCAGACGAGACAGAATTTGCTATCACAAAGATAGAACAAAATGGAGAACAATAAAAAACCACATCTTAGAGCATTAAGTTACCTTATACATTGTTGGTTTATCACCATCATCATCAGTCTGATCAGCATCAGCTCAGCTGATCAACTGCTGTACACACGTTTTCGCGCTCATTAGATGGCGTTAATATCGCGTTATATCCTCAACCAATCACAGTCGCTTTAAAAATCAAAAGTAATAATGATATTAGCAAGTAGATATTCTATGTATTAGAAAATAACCTACAGTTCGTAATTTCAGTGCAATAACCCTCATTGTTATCTATCGCAGGAACAACGTAAGTACGTACAACGTACTACTACTGACAAGACCTTTGTTCTACTAAAAATGGTATCAAAAATATTACTTGGCCTGTTACATGCTCGATATTGTAGAGAGCTCTTGTTTGCAACCTCCATTAATTTAGGCTGGCAACAAAAGGCAGACAGGGATTGGTAAAGTTTGGCTTTTGATCAAACTTTTCATATTAATAGCTTCACGAAAATGTAGTGTCTTGCCGGCCTTATGTTCTACTCTACAGATATTAGGCAATTTCTGAAAGGATTCGCCTTGTCTACACGTTTCCTGTGTCTCAGATTATTTGTTGGGAACTTGTATTTTGTTTGCACTTAAATTATCCTGGTTTGGTTTATGTAAAGTTTTACTGTTACGAAGCATAAGAGATAAATGAAAATAGGTTTTAAAGTAGTCAATGTCTTGTCAAGAGAAGAACTTTCTAGATATTTGCTTACCAAAACTGCAATGAGATTGAGATATTGTCAGTACCTATATATGCATATGTGAGCACCATGAAGACTATAAGATTTTTTTTATTTTTATTTTAGTAAGTTTTGTAATTAGTATAATGCGTCAAAAGACACGCTCTTTTTATTGTTCTCACATATGCGTACAGTATTGGAATATTTATCAGAGACATTGTAGAACATACTTTTTTAAAAGAGTAACGAATGGTGTTTCTTGCTCGTTCTTCTCTATTCGAAACTACATTTTGAAATGAGCACTTAGCTTCACCTAGCTTCACTGACGAACTGACTGACAGACTATTATTTATTTTGTATTTGTTGACGTTTTCAATCAAAGCAAATGCTTTGACTTTGACTTTGAGACAAAGTCATAAATTAATGCATGTATGTACTATTCCTATGTTATATATAATTTAACGCTATTATATGAGACTTATGACAGCTGGAATAGTACCGAATGTGTAGACGAACATTGATCTTTTGTGAACTTGTATAGGTGTCTAACGTTCTGGACATGATGTGCGTTAGAACATATACTAAGATAGCAGCTATCCTTTTGATGCTGCCATGCAAATAATTGTTCATGTATTAATGGAGTCAGTTCAGTATTTGCCCTAATAATTATCATTATCTTTAAGGGTTGATTTTTCGAATGCCAGATAAATTCATCAACTAAGATGAATAACCTTAAATATTGGACTATTCTTCCATACCGAGAACTGTGAAATGTCAACTTTATTCTAGAGTTAAGAATTAACTGATTGAAAAATCAGCCATAAATCAATAATAGAGGTTTTTGTAGACGAGACATTCACTAAAACCTTGTAACACAACTAACAAAAACAATAAGTAAATTTACCTGTAAAAAGTCAACATCCACTGCGGTTTTTTCACGACAAGCAGGAGAAACCGTGTAAACAATTCCAGCATTGTATTATGAAGTGTGGTTTACAAGTGGTGCGGTGTTTCCTATTGTGATCCGATCATTGGCAGGTACCCACAATGCCCGCATTGCGCCAAACCTTTTGTTTTGATAGCAGACCCTTATTGTACCAATCCTGGGGATACCTTATCACTGTCATTATTTAAGCCACATAATACAGAAAAAAAGGGAACAAAAACTTTGTGTGATGTACTAGTAATTGTTTGTGGCTTTGTATGCGAAGAATTGTACTTTTTTGAAATGTGAATCTTATTAGCCTATGTTTTTTCTGATAGTACCAAAATCGGGTTAATGGGTCTAGAGTGACAGTTCAGCAGACAGGCAGACATTCTTTTTTGGAATTTATGAATACAATTTTAATATACTGCCTCGTTGGCAGAGTGGTTGCAAGTGCGACTGCCGGGCAAGGGGTCTCGAGTTCGATTCCCGGCTCAGGCAAAGTGTTACTGGGTTTTTAAAAAAAATTCAGTAGTAGCACGGAGTCTGGAATTTTGCCCGGTATATGGCAATAGGCTCACCCCCTATTACATGGGACTTATAATATAAATAGCCAAAGTTGTTACATTGTACAGTGGCATAATGTGCACCTCTGCCTACCCCTTCAGGGATAAAAGGGGTGATGTTAATATGTTATGTAATTTTAACTTAATTAAGAGATCCATATTTTTATTGCTATACCAGGCTAAGAGGGCGAGAATATTTGATTTCGGTGCTAGTAAAAATGGCATTGTATTCCGTGTTTAGATAGGGCCCTAGGACTTGTCGTGTTTTGTTTGCGCGCGGAGGCACGTCGCCGGGACGAATCTCCGCTGCCGCGCCAGATTAATGCGTGGCAGGATGAGCTCCGGCGTGATCTCATGGCGGAATGGCAGCAACGACTGTCGCAACCGAAGGCTGGGCTCGCTGTCATTGCAGCGGTAAGTCCCCTCTTTGAGGAGTTGCTTACCGGACACGGAAGTTTCGGTAGGTTCCTGTTTCGGATTGGGCGGGAGGAAACGCCCGGGTGTCATCACTGCGAGGATCGCCCGGAGGACACGGTGGAGCATACGGTGGCGGTGTGTCCTGCGTGGACTGAGCACCGCCGTGTCCTCAGGAATGTGATCGACGACGGCGACCTCTCGCGTCCGGCTCTGGTTCAGACCATGGTACGGAGTGAGGGGCACTGGGATGCCGTCTCCTCCTTCTGCGAAGCAGTCATGCTAGCTAAGGAGGAGGCGGAGCGCGTGAGGGAACGAACCTCCTCACGACCCGGCCGTCGCGAGAGACACTCCGGGCGTCGGGGATCGCGAGACGATCTCCGGCCACCGTAAGTACGGGCCTGCGGACGGCGAGCACGGGTGACTCGCCGCCCGACCAGAACCAGGCCCGAGCGTACGGCGCGTCGCGTTCCGCGCGCGCCTCAAGGAGCCATCAGACCACCACAGATGGGGCTTAACAGGGCTGACGCCGATACGGAGCCGCGGAAGACTAAACGGGTTGCCGGGGCTCCGGCTCGAAGTGCAGGAGTGGGAACGGGGTGGTTTTTAGTCAGTAAGAGTCTGACACTCCCTCCCGCCTCACCCGGGCGGGAGAAGTCATTGGATGATTTTCCCCCCTCAAAAAAAAAAAAAAAAAGGACTTTACTTGTGGTATAATGAGCCTGTCGTACTGGTTCGATTGTAAAAGTGACCTTCAAATAGAGAGTACAGATAGTATAGTGCAGATTAAATACATTAAACGATTACAACGTCTTAGGTTTTTTTCCTGTGTCGTGGGTGCGTTTCCAAACATACAAGTTCACATACACATGACATGATGACACTCAGACACAAAGAGTAACCTATGGAGTTTCTTGCTCGTTCTTCTCCATAGGAATCTATACTTTGGAATGAGGAAATAGCTTCACTTTTATTTTTTTTGTTGACGTTCAATAGTGCCTTTCTGGTCTAATTGAAATAAATGACTTTGATTTTGACTTTGAATTTGACTTTGACTCAGACCCGGAACAACAATCAGTGGATCACACAAAGAGTTGTTCCGTGCGAGAATCATACCCACGAGACGTTGCGCGGCAGCCAGTTGCCCAGCTACCGCTCGAACCGTGCCGACCGAAATTGAAAAGCGACTATGAATAGTCTAATCTAATTAAAATAAAATTTGACTTGTTTTCAACTAATCAATTACTATATTAAACTTAAAAAAGAAGTCTTCATTAAGTTTCTAGAACCTAGATACACTTAATTAGATTTTCAGCGTCCAATATTTTATTTTAATAATAACAATATTACACTTTTAAATAAGTAACGCAGAATACTTTGGAATAACTAAAGTTATATCGAAAGGCTTATTTAATTTAGAAAATCTTCGCCAAGTTGATGTATAAATTTAAGTAAATTGTGCAAACTTGATGAATTACTTTATTAATAGTTATGTTAGAAATTGAATTAATACTGATGTAATAAAAACTTGACTGTTAGATACTGATAGGTATTTTAGAGATTTTAGGGTCGCTAGAAATAGGGGCTAAGATTGAAATACTTTAAAAAGATTAGAAGTTGATGGATGATAGGAGTGTCAGGGGGTCATATTGGCTAAAATTTTAGATTATTTTCGGTGGTCTAATAGATCTTTTAGAGTTGTGATTGATGATGCGACTTTTGTTTTAAACTTTAGGATTCAGTGATCTAGTTTTGTATTAAAACTATCATGAAACAATTAAACCTCATTGTAAACAACCAACGAATCGAGAGTCACGAAGGCTGATTTTGATTAAGGACCCCTCGAATGGCTCGAAACTAATCGAGTAACTTCATATAACAGTTGCATGAGTAAGACATAACGCAGAACACATTATTCTTAAAGCCAAAGCAAACGTCAAAAACATGAAAATATAGAATATCCCATCAAATTAATTATTCCTCTTTAAAAGGCCGGCAACGCACCTGTGACTCCTCTGGTGCTGCGGGTGTCCATGGGCGGCGCTGATCGCTTACCATCAGGTGAACCGTATGCTCGATTGCCTCCTATTCCATAAAAAAAATAAGTTTTCGGCTTAATCACGTAACTGTTCGACGTGGAACATAATAATTAATATAGTCCAACGATAGTTTTAATACAAATATCCCATCTGTAGGCCTGACAGTGAAGCTAGGCACTATACTAAAATAGGGGTTAAGACAAATTCCAAAATCAAACACAAAATCTAAGAAGCTTCGACTACAACACAGCTCAAGAGTCTCACAACAACTCAGAACTATTCAATAATACGATTAAAACACCTGCAACATACACTATATACACATAACTATCCAAATAAGACCAGATACTCAAATCTTAATATCCCGCTAATAATCTAAGAGGTACTATCTCACCCGGATATTATCCGGCCATGCAGATTTATACCCGGCTTATATCCCGGTGCATATTGCGAGCAAGCCTATTCAAACCGGCTGTGAAATACGTATCGGTAGGCTTTAGTCTGGCTTATGTGGTGCATTTCTTGGCTAGGCTTAGAATGGAGTGGGAAAGAAATGGGCAAGGTGAGGCGATTGTTTTCTGTTTTATAGGTTTGAACCTTAAATCTTTATTTTTCTTTTTCATTCTCTTTGACTGCATTTAGGTGTTGCATTGTTCTCACACAATCGAACCAACAAAACTATGGAACTAGAGAATTGTATTGTAAACCCGATTGAAAAAGAGTAACCTATGGAATTTCTTGCTCGTTCTTCTCCATAGGAATCTACACCTTGGAATGAGCAACTAGCTTTACTTTGAAATTTTTTTGTTGATGACGTTCAATAGTGCCTTCCTGGTCTAATTGAAATAAATGATTTTGACTTTGATATTGACCTTTATTTTCTGAATAGGCAGCGATTCTGGTAGATGTTATATATTATTTTATTTTTTATCATTTATGTTACGAGTGTTACATTCAGAACTCCATGCTGTTTTTAACATTCCACATTTTCGAATACCTAGTGGAAATGTTCTACAAATTGTGGCCGGATCCATTTATTGATAAATGTTTTGATTAATGATTCTGTAATGCTCTAACAACTTGCAATTCTTATGGTGTTTTGAGTGCCATGGACATTGCCATGGTGCTGTTGGCAATATTTGCTTACTACTAGGTGATCAGTCTGCTTCTTGGCTCTCTAACCTATAAAAATTCTGAGATTCTATGATAGAGGTTTTCTCAGCTCGGTCAATCAAGCAGTTTTACTCAAACCGCCTTAAAAGTTAATCCATGAAAGTTTAAAATACGTTAACACGATTCAGTACGAGTTTAAATAAATCGTGGAATGTCTGAATAATTAATGGGAACAGGTGAATTTTCTTGCGCGGTGCCTCGTCGTCGTCGTTCCTATGTATGTGTGTATGTAGTTAATTATATTTGTTTTATATTCGTACATTCATCACCATTGTATTGTAGGCTGTTTGACGGAACTTTATATGGTTTTGTTCACTTTTTAAGAGAAAAGAGGTTGTTGATTTCATGCCTTACTTTTTGCTGAATTGATGCGCATATTACTTAACTTTTTAAGGGATAGAATATATTTAATTTTAACTCTGTGTATGTATATTTGTTCTTTATTACCTATACAAGTGTCTGTATTTATGCGTGCCTATGGTCGAATAAATACTTTTTCTTTCTTTTATATTTACAGCTGTAATTGTTAAGTTTTTAATGTTTTGTATTATAGTGCTTTTAAGTCATGACAGCATTTTGAATTTACTGGAAAAATTTTAATCCGAAACTTAAAAAAAAGTTCGATTCCCGGGCCGGGCAAAGTATTACTGGGTTTTTTAAAATTCTCAGTAGTAGCACCGAGTCTGGAAATGTGCCCGGTATATGGCAATAGGTTCACCCCCTATTACATGGGACTCATAACAACTAGTGAAAAGTGGGTGTTACATTGTACTGTGGTAGAATGTGCACCTCTGCCTTACCCCTTCGGGGATAAAAGGCGTGATGTTATAAAAAAATTACAAACTATCGAAAATTGAAAAAAGAGACCCACTAAAATTGTCAAAAACCCCAGTCTCTCCCGCTCCAACAAAGAATTCCGAAACTGCAAACATCCAACAATATTTTTTTCTAACTGGAAACCGAACACGGGACCACTAGCTTAACGAGAGAGCGTAAAAAACTGTCAATACCCCTATATACATATAGAACGCTTTTACAATTTGATCAAAGTCTAGCCTATAGATTTTTTTATGGGATAAGCTGGCAACTGACTAAACGGATCGCCTGATGGTAACCAATCGGCGTCGCCCATGGACACCCGGAACACCAGAGGCGTTACAAGTGCATTGTCCCCCTTTTGAGGATTACGGATTTAAGGATGGGGGATTCTTCTTCTAACCACTTCATTCCTGAAGGTAGTCTGCCAATTTTTTGAAATGGTCATTGTCCATTGGCCAGGCGGAAAAGTTGTTCCACAGAGCTGATACCAGTCCACTCCCGAATATTACGCAACCACGACTTTTTCCTTCGCCCAGCGCTTCTCTTTCCTTCCACCTTACCCATCATTATAAGATAAAGCAGCATGTATTTGTTATGTCTCAGTACGTGACCGAGATGTTCTATCTTGCGCTTTTTGATAGTTTTGATCATTTTGCGTGGCATGTGGACGCGCTGGAGCACGGTATCGTTCCTAACCTTTTGCGTCCAACTTATGCGCAACTTCAGATGGTAACACCACATCACATTTCAAAGATGGGGGATAGAATGCTTAAAAAAACAAAAATTAAAACTTTTATAGCCTCCATTATTACAATAAACTACCCAGTTACCCAACAATGAGCGGTTAATGTACTTTGAACATTAAATAAATTACAATAAAGTTCAAATGGGAACATCAAGCATTCTATTCCTTGGAGGCTGTGTTGTGTTAATTTCAACTTTATGTTGACTAGTCGCCATTTTAGTTTTATGACTCTCAAAATACTGAGTAAGTCAATTTCAGTTTTATTATGGACAGTTTAAATGTAATAAACAGTTCATAAACTGTTTGTGTAAGAAATAATAGAAATATAGAAGTACTTACCTGAATTATTATTGTTTAAAAATGTGTGAGAGCCATGGCCTGGCTTGACCGGAGTGATATCACGGCCTCACAGAAAACCGACGTGTATTTCCCGCTTGCAATGTGTTTCGTCGTGTGAGTAAGCTTACTGGAGTACCAAATATCCCCCCCCTTCCTGAATCCCCAACAAGAATCCCCATAAATTATAAGCTTAGGTTTCCTTACCATGTTGACAGTGGTGTCTAAGTAATCTTAGGAAGTACATATTACTCGGAAAATGTCGCATTGTTTCTGTTGGTACGTTTCGAACTCTCAGGTATGAGAAGCAGTCGTCTTAAACCTTCGGGCCACCATGACTCTTGATCCCCTTTACCTATACTATATTCTTTCAAAATTATCTGTACTTACATTTGAACATCTCAGCTCCCTATTACACGGGACTCATAACATAAATAATGAAAAGTGAGTGTTACATTGTACAGTGGCATTAAGTGCCGTAATGTACACCTCACCTCGTGTAGACAGAGGTGTTCCGCCTTTTAAAGCGTGATGTTATGTTTTGAAAATTTTTTGTTTTGTTTTGAAAATGTTTTGAAAATTGAAAAACAAAACACGTTGATGTAGCTACGCATCGGTGTGAGCACCACCCAGCGCCGGCAAAGGCCACTGCCTACTCCATCGAGGATAAAAGGCGTGATGTTATGTCCACATTTGAACATACACAAGCAAAATACCTCACATTCTATGAGAAGGCATGTATTTCAATAAAAAACTTAAATAACAACTATTACATAAATAAAATTATTACTAAATTAAATTTTTACCTCAAGAGATTTATTTCCCTTTTCTCAAATAAAAACCGCAGAACTATTGGAGGCATAGGTACTGACTCTTCTTTCATATCCATATATCCAATAATAAAGAACTGCGCTTGTAGAGGTATATTGTACAGCCGTTTAATCAACAAACCACAAGTTATAACTGCGCTTGTAAAAAACGTTCAGCTTTCATACGAGTTCAGTACAAAAACTTGGAGTGTTGGATTCAATATTCCTATCGGAAAAATCTGCATGGCCGACAGATGTTTGATACTGGCTGAACGCTTGTATATGAAATAGAATTCAACGTGTTGTTGATAGAAAACGTCTTATCAATCGAATTTTTCGAAGGGCTGTACAGAGATATTGTTTTTTTACCAATATAAAAAACGCTCGCTTCATGAAAACACAGGAGAAAACACACACCTACCAACGACAAGTACCATTGTGATTTCTTCCGAGTTATATGCACTGTATAAGATTATTTAGACACCACTGACAAACGGTGAAAGAAAACATTGTGAAGAAACCTGGGTTTATAATTGTCAATTATAAGTTTAAAATCTCTAACCCGTATTGAGCACGTGTGTGATTAATGTTCAAACCTTCTCCGTGTGAGAAGGCCTTTGGTCAGCAGTGGCCACTTATAGGCTGTTGATGATGCCGAAAAAAGGTGACAAAACAATTACATATATGTGGGATCATATGTGTGTATCCGAATACTTGGTGAAGTAATGTAAGATGTTCAATTAAATAATCCGAACGGACGGAATGAAGGTGTATGATTTAGATTGATAGAAGATGGCGGACAGTTGTTGAGCGAAGACGTTGCTCTATTTAATGATGTTATAAAAGACGATTATTTTTTTTAAATACATGGTTTATTTTACTTTTAGTCAATTTAATTCAAACCGCTAGACTCTGCATATATGATAAAGAAAACAGTTTTAGACTTTGTTCTGATATCGAGAATATTGAAAACTCGATTTCTGGTTAATTATTATCGTCTTAGGTCAAGACCTCATTTTTGGCAATAATAACGTCTTCAACTCGTTGATAGACATATTATACTATACATATACATACTTATTATACAAATCTTTAGAGTTTGTTTGTTTGTCTGTATGTTTGTTTGTTTTTGAACGCGCTAATCTCAGGAACTACTAGTCCGATTTGAAAAATTCTTTTTGTGCTGGATAGTCCATTTATCGAGAAAGGCTATAGGCCATGAAACATCATGCTACGATCAATAGGCGTCGAGCAGAACGAGTGAAACCACGCAGAAGGTGCTAGTAAGACAAAGAGCAAAACACACAAAATTACTTACATAATACAATCTCAATTGTCGCAGAGAACCTAACGGGTAACCGGGGCTCCGGCTCGACGTGCAGGAAAAGGAACGGGGTGGTTTTTAGTCAGTAAGAGTCTGACACTCCCTCCCGCCTCACCCAGGCGGTAGCAACCATTCCATGATTTTCCCCCATTAAAAAAAAGTACCATCTCAATTACATAACCAAAAACATCTAAACCTTTTAGACTAGTTGTCAACCGTATTACACAATTCGTGTATTAAATATAAATTCCCATGTCTCCAATTAATTGAGCCACGCCCAAACGTTTAGGCTAAAATGTAGGCAGTTTATTGAAAACCTAATTAATGTTACGTTAAGCAATTTACACATACATTTAATACAAAATTTACATTTGAAACATTATTTTGGTAGTAGTGTACACGGCGGAGTATGAATAATTAAAATATTTTACACGCGCGCCTGTTCCAGTAGCTAGTGTTTTATAAGTACCTATAACTGAAAGATTAAAAGTTTTTTAGTCGACTATGTTAAAACGTATCTAACCTATGTTATTAGATGTTTTTATAATAACTATCGTGAGACATACTAAATTAACTAAAATCATGGGTTACTCACGTGAGTATACTGAGAAAAGCTCTACTAGTTTCGAACTACAGAGGGGTTCTTCCTCATGAGCAACGTGCGCGGTCGCGGCGATGTCGCGGAGCCTACTGACTAGTAGAGCTTTTCTTAGTATATTCACGTGAGTAACCCGCGATTTTTAGTTAATTTAGTATGTTATTAGATTTGCTGATATGCGTAATCATATTATTGTAATTTCCAATCTGACAAACCTTTTTGACTATGTAATAATCTAGACTGCCTCGTCGGCCTTGTGGTCGCAAGTATGACTGCCGGGCAAGGGGTTTCGGGTTCGATTCCCGGGTCGGCCAAAGTATTACTGAGTTTTTAAAAAAATACTCATTAGTAGCACGGAGTCTAAAATTGAGCCCGGTATATGGCAATAGGCTCAACCCCTATTAAATAGGACTCATAACATAAATAGTGAAAAACTGAAAAGTGGGTGTTACATTGTACAGTGGTATAATGTGCACCCTTTTGCCTACCCCTTCGGGAATATAAGGTATGATGTTATGTAATAATCTAATGTAAATTTATTTCTAATTATATTTGAAACTATAAAACTTAGACTGGTAAATTGTAAATGATAAGGGTCTGCGGTACTCTTTTTAACTCGGGAACCGAACCAAGGTTGACAATTACATTAACTTCCATTCGGCTAAAGTGGCAGTTAACTAAATCTACTTAAACATAAAGCCTATTTTGGTTCACATGAAAATTAATTATTCACACAAATAGAACGAACCATGCCAGACGGCACTCAATTTATTATCGCTATACAATCATCATACGGAACCCACTGTCCATTCACAATATCCGATAATTCACAGAAACAGCGCAGACACACGGTTTCATGCGATAAATACAACTTAAGCCGATTAACCGGCCCAATACCGGCCGTTTAGACTGGATATTACTGGTTTCAACCAGCCGTAACTAGTTGTAACCAGTTCGAACCAGCACATGCGCCCGTGTTGCGCCGTAATTGGATGTGTTGTGTTAATTCAATTGATTAAGGATGCAGGTAATTAAAGGCCAGTGGATTCTAAAAGTAAATGTAATGATAATTTGTTTTGTTGTTTCCTATTTACCTACGTATTTGTTCATTCAATGGTATATCTGAAGGAAATAAGAAATAATCCGTCATTATTTTTCAGACCACCACGGATGGGGCCCAATAGGGCTGATGCCAACACGGAGCCGCAGAGAACTTAACGGGTTACTGGCTCGAAATGCAGGAGTAGCAACGGGGTGGTTTTTAATCAGTAAGAGTCTGACACTCCCTCCCGCCACACCCAGGCGGGAAAAGTCATTCGAAGATTTTCCCCCTTAAAAAAATCCTTTATTATTTATCATGTTTTTGGCTTACTCACGTAACTGTTTGACGAAGGTCTCGACTAGTTTCAAGCCATGCTAGAGGCTCATATTCATGAGCAGTATGTCACGAAAGTTTTAATATAAACAACATCCATTAGTCCATGTCAAAACAGGAATCCTGAAACAGATGTGTATCCTGAAACTGATAGGAAGAAAAACAATAACGATAGCAGAAAAAGATTTATGTACAAACGATGAATCAACAATTTATTTTAACACAGTCTATTTGACAGCTCTCCAACCAAGTCAAGGCTCTAAAATCTCAAAGATTCTAAGCTAAAATTATATAAGATGGTGCGCGATATGTTTTGCATGCGAGATGCATAATGTTGCATAATATGGCCATAAAGATCCCGTGAAGTGGCCTTTGCCGGCGCTGGGTGGTGCTCACACCGATGCGTAGCTACATCAACGTGTTTTGTTTCATGTTTATAGATTTTCCTAATTTTCATAACATAACATCACGCTTTAAAAGGTGGAACACCTCTGTCTACACGATTATTATGGCACTTAATGTCACTCTATAATATAACACCCACTTTTCACTATTTAAGTTATGAATCCCATGTAATAAGGGGTTAGTCTATTGCCATATACCGGGCACAGTTACAGACCACGTGCAACTATTGGGAATTTATTAAAAATCCAGTATTACTTTGCCTAACCCGGGAATCCAACCCGAGACCCATTGCCCGGCAGTCGTATTTGCGATCACTCGGCCAACGAGGCAGTCCCAATTTTTGTTCTTTTTTGTTGAGGTCTTATCCTGTTTGGGAAGTACCATCTTCAATGTTTCAGCGTTCCTCTTCTCTTCTGTACTTTATTCTGGACGTCAAATTGTATTATGTATAACAAGATGGTCGAGGCCAGATAATAATCTTACACAAGCATGCTATATCCGTAGATAAAATAAAGAGATATGGAATATGGGGTTAATTTTTCAATACAGAAGCTCGTTTCGGTGTAGCAACCATCCAGTAGTGCCAGTTAAGAGTTCAGAAGCGGCGGCCTAAATGTGTAGTGGCGCAAAGAGGAGAGGTAACGACTTCCCTCAAATTATTTCAGAACGCTATATTAATATTATGACGGTAACTTTATGACTAAAATGTGTATTAACTAGCTTTTTAACGACGGTTAGCGTGAACATTTTTGTGAAGTTTGTTTATGAGTCACAGCGTGTGTGGAAATAGTTAATGGAAATGATAAAATGAGGTTTTTCGGTTTACTGCGAGGTGCTTTCCAATAATGGCTCGTTTTGCCAATAGTTTGGGATTCATATTTCCGTTCGAGGATGTTGTAGGCGGTTTTTACTATGATGAAGGTTTCAGTTTCGGGTTTAACTAGTGTTGTCGTATAAACACATACATTTTTTTACCATGACGTACCATAAACTACCGTAAATTTTATCGTTATAGTATCCGATATCGAGCTGTAAATTGCAAAATATTTATGAAAATTCTAATATCGATGGCTAGAGCATTGCCGTGGAGAACTTAATGGGTTACCGGGGCTCCGACTCGAAGTACAGGAGTAGGAACAGTGTGGTTTTTAGTCAATAAGAGTCTGACATTCCCTCTTGTCTCACCCAGGCGGGAGAAGTTCGATGATTTCCCCCCCTTAAGAACCCATTTGTTTTAAATACAGCATCTACAATCGGATTCGACTGTTTTCAGCAGTCTGGGTTTGTGTCTAGTATATAATCTAATAACATACTTGAAACTAATCACAACTGTGGCCAAACAAATCCTATCAAGAATCTTTCTTGATTAACCAAACATGACTTGCTTATAACAGGACAAAACTACAAATACTTACTCAATAGAAGATCTGTCTTTGATTATCTTTCCGTCCTTTTCACACATCCTTCAATTGAATACTTCCCATATTCACAAAAAAAGTTTATCATCTATCTGTCTCTTTCCCTCCTTTTTGTTTGTGTAATCAAGTGTTAAGACACAAGTTCATATGAACAAATTCCTTTGTATCATTATACTGAGATGTATTGAAGTTTGTTGGACTGAACCAAAGGTTATCTATTGAAAATTTCCGTTACAGGGCACTGATTTTACCCTCTTTTTTCGATACAGAGTGTGCTAGATACGTTTTCTTTAATCTTTGTAAGTAATTAAGAGTGTTTTGTTGTGTATTGTGTAGTTACTTTGTGATTGTTGCGTGCAGTTTTAGGTTTCTATTGATAACGTATTATTGAACTTTATTTATTTTGAAATTACGTGTTAAGACTTAAGTTGATAAAATAACTGAATTAATTTATTAATTTATTCTTAAACTATGCCATTATCAACTAATAACAAAACTCTTATACATATAGGCAAATATTACTACTATGTACATACTACATTATTAAGAGGTTGTACGCTACAATAAGAGCGATTTTTGCTCGAATTGTCAAACATAGCCACACATACATAACAAGTAAAAAATCGTCGTATTTGTGAGAAAATCTTTGGTAACGTTTGTAGAAATTTCCCCTTTACTATTGAAGTGCACTTGAGATGCGAGTGTGGAGTCAAGAGGGTAAAGGCGTGTCTACATTGAGAGGCATGGTATGGTAGGGAATTTTATTGACGAAATGTTACGTTTATAAAAGTGCAGTTAGGTACCTTGTGTACACTGAATGTTGAGTTATTTTGGTAAGTTTCTTTTTGCTAAAAGTAAAAGTAAGTTAAATGTAAGAGAAGGTGAGCCAATGTCGTGTACAATTACTACTCCATACTAATAATAAAAATTTTGGGAAATATCTAAATATTTTAGTATGTATGTATGTATGTATGTATGTATGTATGTATGTATGTATGTATGTATGTATGTATGTATGTATGTATGTATGTATGTATGTATGTATGTATGTATGTATGTATGTATGTAATTTGTAGAGGCTATCGAGCAAGAATAAAAAAAAAGTAGTTTTCGTAGTACTCGCTGAAATAGCAGAAATAGATAAATATTAAAAGACACCAGTGTGGTATACCACTTTACATGTTCAACAATAGATGAAAAATGTTTCATGTTTGTTTGGCCGTGACTCTGTACTCTAGCCTTCAGCTTACAGCCTGAAAGGCACCTAATTTACCTTCTCTTCAAGCCTTTTATAGTTTAAATAGGCGTAAAGTATATTTGTTTGGTATTTTATGTACATAACATAACATCACGCCTTTTATCCACGAAAGGGTAGGCAGAGGTGCACACAGAAGTAACACCCACTTTTCATTATTTATGTTATGAGTCCCATGTAATAGGGGGTGAGCCTATTGCCATATACCGGGCACATTTCCAGACTCTGCTACCACTGAGATTTTTTTTAAAAACCTAGTCTTACTTTGCCCGACCCGGGAATCGAACCCGAGACTCCTTGCCCGGTAGTCGCACTTGCGACTACTCGGCCATCGAGGCAGTTGATGTAGTTTGATATTTTTTTGACCAATCACAAGTACAGAAAGAAAGAAATTAAAGAAAGAATAACATAACATAACATCACGCCTTTTATCCTCAAAGGGGGAAGGCAGAGGTGCACTCAGAAGTAACACCCACTTTTCACTATTTATGTTATGAGTCCCATGTAATAGGGGGTGAGCCTATTGCCATATACCGGGCATAATTCCAGACTCCGTGCTACTACTGAGAATTTTTTAAAAACCCAGTAATACTTTGCCCGACCCGGGAATCGAACCCGAGACCCCTTGCCCGGCAGTCGCACTTGCGACCACTCGGCAAAGAGGCCGTCACTTGAGCTTAATATCTACAAAATCTATAAATACAAGCATTTTAAGACACAAATATATGTTTATATACCCACGTATATAAGTGGATACTTTGGCAAATACTTGAATACAACTCGTCTAATGAAAGATCCTTGTGCGAAAAGTTTACAAGCCACGAACTTTTGCGAACGTAAGTATGTGGGCGGACGTGTTGTGCATATGGTGATAGGCGGAAGCGATTATTCTATATGCGGTGACGATATAAGTATCAAAGACAAAGAAGCCAAGAATAAATATTTATCTCTATCTATTACTACTTAGATACACTGAAGAATTATTTTTACTGTAGAGATCTTTAGGAGATTCACCAGCGGACTGTCAAAATTGTATGCTCATTGTGGACGTCTTCTGCCTAATACAATGATCGTGTTGCTGATATGTATCGATGAAAAATGAGTATACTTAAGTCCAAAATAGTTTTGGAAAATATAACTATGTGTTACATTATTATAAACTAGCTACTTCCGCGCGGTTTCACACGCTCTACTCAGCTCCTATTGGTCGTAGCGTGATGTTTTATAACCTATAGCCATCCTCAATAAATGCGCTATCCAACAAAAAAATAATTATTCCAAACAGACTTGTAGTTACGGAGATTAGCGCGTTCAAACAAACAAACAAATAAACAAACTCTTCCGCTTTATACCTCTATAATATTATAAGATTAGAATAATCTAATAAACGAAATTCAATACGTATTTTGGTCAGTATTAAATTGCAATCGTAACATAATTTGATCGATTAATATTGCCTTTAAATCGGACATGTGACTAATACAACAACTATTCGAATTCCAAATTATATACCTCCATTTAAATGAAAATTTAAATATTTATCGAAATTCGATTCCCGATTTCCATATTGCAACGTTATTGAGTGATATTAATTAAACGTTGAATTTAGATAGCAGCTTAACGAGTACCAAATTAGATTAGCTTTACAATTATAATACTAATTTATTATATAATAATATATTTTCAAAGCCTTTGTTAATTTGTGGTAGTATTGTTGTTAAATTATATTTGGTCATGCCATATTTTTTTACTTTGTAACTTTATTTTTCTTGCATGTAATTTCAATCGCTGACGACTGTCATTATCTTCCAAAATCACTGTAATTTATTTATTCGTTTATATTTTGAAGAGATCGGGATGAAATTCGGAACAGGAGTCGATTATGGTGTCGAATAACACAAAGGCTACTTTTTATCCTATGAGAACATGGCCAAATCTGCAGGCAAAAGATATTTTTAAATATAATAGTTGGGCTTTGTTTCTTGCATATTTTGATTCTTACTTTACCTATAAAATAAATAACTACTTAAGCTTCATATCTCAGTTTTATTACAACTTGATTTTTTATACTTTATACGTTGACGTTTGGCCACCATCTCGCCGACACCGTAAGCATGACCGACGATGGAGCATGCACTCGGGACTTGAAGACACCTAAATTGTATTTGTTGGGAAACACGAATTCCGGCAAGGAATTCCATTCCTTAACGGTTTTCCATTCAACATGAAATGAAGTTTTGAGACAAAAATCGCTCCGCTCATGAACACGACATGACCCCAAGAATCCGCGGCAGACATACTACCAATCCAATCAAAATGGATGTCCCCTGTTTCTAAATAGTTTCGTCACAGTTTTCTATCCTTTCAACTTGAAATACAAGTAAATAAATATAAATATATTGAACTACATAGGTATTGGGGTATTAATTGGAAATTCATGTTCTGTTTAGTTCTTGTGTAGAAATTGTTTCAGGATTTTGTTTTTATATTGTTGTCACTATTCGAGACCTATTATTTTGGATTTCATCCTAAGTACCAAGGTGTAGGTCGAGTGATCGAAAATGGGACTGCTGGGTGGTGGAGGTTTGATCCTTAGGTCGGAAAGTGAAATTAATTAATTTTATAACTGAGGTATTAGATACACCGTAAGTTTGTAGACAGCTTAAATATTTCCATCCAAAGGTTGTCTGGAAGAAATCACCATTGTGTGATAAGACCGCCCATTGTACGCATATTTACTTGAATTGTTTGTTTTAAGCTACTTAAATGTGTACAATAAAGCATATATAAATAAATAATAAATAAATAAAACTACAACATTTTTTTCCACTTACACCTCCAAACGGCCTATGCGGGGACACAGACGAAATCTGTGTTCAGTATACCTCTAAACCACCCACACAGAGACACAATCACACCCCTGTAACCAATAATAAAGGTAGTTTATTTCACTACGAGGCTGTTCCATCGTCAGTTAATTATGCTAAACAAAAACTTTGTATCGCCGAGCACAGATCCGTTACTGAGACCGTCTCAAACTTCTAACAGTCACTGTGGAACAAAATTAAAATGTAAATTTCTTTTCGTACCGTGTTCAGGAATCTAGCTGGGTACACGAATTGTGGATATTTAGATTTCTATGGTTCTTGTATTATGAGGCTTTTTTTTTTTTAAAGGGCGGAAAATCATCGAATGACTGCTCCCGCCTGGGTGAGGCGGGAGGGAGTGTCAGACTCTTATTGACTAAAAACCACCCCGTTCCTTCTCCTGCACGTCGAGCCGGAGCCCCGGTTACCCGTTAGGTTCTCCGCGACTCCGAATCGGTATTATGTGTCTTGTGGTGAGAGCAGAGTAAGAACAAGACATTTGTGACCACTTCTACTTTTCTCTCTGTGTCACAAGACCTGACTATACCTCTACATAAAGGACTTTGACATTAGACTTTGGCAAAACTATCGTTTTTTTCTTCTCCTCTATTAATATCTTCTGATTTATTTCGTTGCAGGATCCAAGACAATTCATGCCCCTGGAACGCGCCGGTCTTCAGTGTTCTGGTATTTTCATGGTTGTATCTAAGGTAGATCCTGGCTTACAGGAGTTGTAGCGCTTTAGGAAGGTTGTGGTGGGCTTGTCCTAATAAAAGAAAAAATAGCGACCGTGCAGCAGCGCTCACGAGTGCTCTCTGATAAACTTGAACATGTTCTTTGCTTGAAGGACGTATCGGTTCAGAAATTCTTCAGGGAAAAGTTTTGTTGTACCTACGAGGCAAAAAGTTTCGCGACAAGATACCACACATTTATGAATCAAAATGGTGGTGATGAAACTGCCCAGGAGAAGTCGAAGACATAACTACTATGAGACTTTTCGTTTAGTCTGGGTAGACTGATAAAATATTGCAAGCATCTACATATATGCAAACATAGAGAATTCCCTAGTGAATATATCTCAGACAACATTTATGTGCTAAGAGTGTAAATAAGTCTGTACGGCGTGTGTGTGACGTAGCAAACCCTATACATAACATAACATATACCTAAATACAGTAACAGCCAATCTTGAGATAAGTGGTTTATTGTTTTTTTTTATGGGTGAAAATCATCCAATGGCTTCTCTCGCCCGGGTGAGAGAGGGAGTGTCAGAATTTTACTGACTAAAACCTACAACGTCGCCGGAGCTCCGGTTCGAAGTGCAGGAATAGTCCTGCACTTCGAACCGGAGCCCCGGCAACCCATTATTTCTCCGCAGCTCCATATCGGCATCAACCCTATTGGGCCCCATCTGTGGTGGTCTGATGGCTATTTGAGGCGCGTGCGGAACGCGACGCGCCGTACGCTCGGGTCTGGTTCTGGTCGGGCGGCGATCATTACCATCATATGCTGAATAGTCTGAATTAGTATAGTGTGAAGTAGTAATACAGCCTGAATTGGCTTTCCACAGTCATGTATATATGTTACATGTTAGTAAAGTATAGTTAGAATGAAGGTCAATCTTATGTTCTTCATATCCACCACCAGCCAGATAGTGGATATCATCAGTCCACCAAGCTATACGACGTACTACTACGATAGTAACAAAAAGTATTGTAAAGGAAAATTCATAGCAAGGCTGTATAGAGGCGCGAAAATAACAAGCTTTAATATAATATGTATTTCCATCTTGTAATGCTCATATGCCTCAAGCAATTCACTTCCATTACGTCTTACATGAGAGCGGTGTCATGTTATAGAACATAATATTAGGTAATAGATATTACAATATGTAGCAAATTTCAAATACCTACAGAAATACCTAGTTTGCAGTAGAACACATTTGTTATCAGACCTAGCCTTTCTGCGGGCATTGTTAAAAACTAAGTCAAAGTCAATATCATTTATTTCACAAATCCAGACTTCGTGATATTTTTAAAAAAATCCAGTAATACTTTGCCCGACCCGGGAATCGATCCCGAAACTCCTTGCCAGCCGGCAATGAGGCAGTCTTGCAAATAACAAACATCGCATATTCCACGTGTTTCCGTGTTGAATATATAACAGTACTGATTCACTGATTAGTTGGTTTGGCGAGGTAATCAAAGTACAACACCCAATCAACGCAACGTAAATACATCGAACGAGATGCCACGGAATACACTAATATTACTAACTAGCTTTTGCTCGTGACTTCGCCAGGGAAAATTAAGAATTGTATGTATACAAAAATCTTGTCTTTCCTGTATGGAAACTTCACACTTTGACTATCTCGCTTCTATCTCATAGTTACGACAGTGCATTGTCAAGGAATGGAAAGAAAGGAATGATCTACATAACATAGGAAGTTCAAAGTCAAGTCAAGATCAAAGCGTCTATTGCAACTAAGTGTATATACAGTTATTTAAGGTTAACAATATAATAGAAACCTATAAATTAGATGTCAAAATCAATAAAGAAACAAAGATAATAAATAATTGTCCTTACAATTCATAGTCCTTATTTTCTTAACCGTCGTCCAATGTTTGTACCGCATAGCATTTAATTTCAGACGCAAGATTGCAAAGTCAACGGTTTTATCAAAAAACAAACCTACCGGATAACTGATTGCTTTATTTTCTCCCCTCTACCCCCTCTACCCCCTCCTGTCCTTGTTTTCGTAAACAAAACTTTTTTACTGAAACTCCCTGAAACAAGGCTGATTGTTGTTTCTTAGTCTATTGTTACTTTTCCAACTTAGATAAATATTTCTTATGCAAACGTTATCTAAAAAGACTTGCGTGTGTAGTAGAGGAGCTGTTTGATTTATGTATGGAGAGAGGAGTCACAGGAGTGCGTATCCGGCCTTTTAAAGGAATATACTCTTTTAATATTGCTGAGTGAACGGTTTTGTTGCACAGGTATACAATAAATGTGTGGTTCCATAATGTGAGTGATAAATGAATTAATTATTATTAAAGATGGCGATTTGGATATGTAATAACATATTCTGTACACACATTCAAAGAAACCCAATGTAAGCAATTTTTGGCAAGTTTTTATCTACGTTATTTGCAAAAAATGAAATTATTCATCGGCATCCGAGAGGATTCTCATTGTTCAGATTAGTAAATTGTAATTGTAAAACAATATGATTAAATTTATTAAATTTGCAACATCGGTACATACCTAAACATTTACTACGATACATTAGTTAACCAGTATTAACTTTAAATTTTGAAGAATCATACTTTGTTAAGTGTGGGAGACCCGCCCCGCATGCTTCGGCACGAATGGCCCGGATCGACCGGAGTGATACCACGGCCTCACAGAAAACCGACGTGAAACAATATTCGCGTTGTGTGAGTAAGGTTACCGTAGGCCCAATTACCTCTCCCCCTTCCCCAATCTTCCTAATCCCTGAATCTCCAACAAGCCTTAATTTCCTAATACCTAAAAACGCCGATAACACACATGTAACATCTCTGGTGTTCCGGGTGTCCATGGGCGGCGCCGATTGTTCACCATCAGGTGATACGTCTACTCGTTTACCTACTCGTTTAAAAAACTAGCAAGTTAGCAGACACCAATATAATAATAATAATAGTTCCCATACGATAATAAAAACGAATAAAATATTGTTAAAGTCAAAGTAGAAGTAAAATATTTGAGACTCGGAGACAATCAGTTGATACATATTTCCTAGCGGATATGACTTGTCACGACAACTTGCCTGCCTTTCAAGGCGTGACGTTGTGACAATATTTTGTCTTCAGATAAAAACTCTCATATAGGGAAGTAATATAAAACATAACTTCAGTGTTCGCGTGTTTTTCCACAAAGTTTTTTGATGTAGGTCTAGTACAATCGTTTTTTGTTACTTGTGCCTAAGTTTTATCTTTATATAGGACGAATTCTTTGAGATAAATGCTATAGGAATGATAAAGAACTAGGAAAAGAGACATTCCAATTAAACTTTATTAGGAAACGAATAAAATTTAAATATTGTGTGACATACTAAAACATCGCCGCGACCGCGCACCGTAAAACCTGAAAACCGTATCGAAATTGATTCAGCCAATTGCGAGGTAATCGCAGACACACATAGATACATACATGGTAAACTAAAAACTTCCTTCTTTGTTTCGTCGGTTGAAAATGGAAAATAGATTTTATACCAGCAAAGAACTTCAATATCACTATCAAAGTCTCGCAAGTATTTTATAATAAAATTCAAAACGCAAATATGTACAGAGGTTTATACGCTCAGGTAAAAATTGTTGTGCATTGTTGCAAATAGTTGTTTTAAATTTTGCCCACAGTGCACGAGTTCTAAACGGTGTACCGTAAAACTTATTAATAAAAAACTAATTTTTAATATGCACTATATTTTAAGAGCTGCTTCCATACATACATAGCCTCACGCCTGTCTCCCATGGGGGTAGGCAGACTATGAAATTCCAATTGCTACAATTCTAAGCTATTTTCATGGTTGTACAATATGATTATGAGACTTTTAGATAACTAATTAAAGACATCATCATCATTTTTTCGGGACAAGCGAGCCACAGCCTCCCAAAACCGCTGCAACTCCTGTAAGCCAGGATCTACAGTAGATACAACCATGAAAACACCGGAACATTGAAGTCCGGCGCGTCACAGGGACATGAGTAACTGTCTTGGTTCCCGCAACGAAGTGAATCAGAAGATATTATAAGAGGAGAAGAAAAAAAACGATAGTTTCCATTTCCCTCGGGATCATCATCAGTCATAAGATATCCACTACTGAATCGAAGTCTCCCAATATGACGTCGAGATAGACTGGTTCTTTTAAAGGCTTTTTGCAGCCTATCTGTCTGTCCCGATTTTCCTGATACATAACTCTATTTTACTATAACTTTAATATCATCCATTTTCGTAACTGCGCAGGCTCGTAGCTAGCGCTGTGTTTGCTGTATCAATTACACGGGGTCGCCGGACAACCCCAAGTCCCAATATTTATTTTATTTCAGTAATCACAAGAGTCAAAATAAACGCTATTTTTCTCGCGTAAAGGAAGTAATCATAATTTTTTTAAATTTTTTAATTTTTTTTTAATTTTTTATTTTATTTTCTTTTTTTTAAATTTTTTAATTTATTTATAAAATTTTGAACCTGAATTCGTTTTTAATGTAATTTTATGGATTTTATTATCTGAAATAAATTGGTATTGTTATTATTATTTTGTATATAATTATATATATTTATCTCCGGCATGCCGGGAATTCTGATGGCACGGGCCTAAGCCAAGTGTTCATCAGTGGGATTGCGGTTGTGAGTGGATTGTGTTACGTTGTCCGGCTCACATTGAAGAAATTTACACGGTTGGTGCGGTGGCTGGGCAACCGGCTGCCGTGCAATGTGTCGCGGGTTCGATTCCCGCACGGAACAACACTTTGTGTGATCCACAAATTGTTGTTTCGGGTCTGGGTGTTAATGTGTATGTGAACTTGTATGTTTGTAAACGCACCCACGACACAGGAGAAAATCCTAGTGTGGGGCCACGTTTAAAAAAAAAAAAATAATAATTTCTTACAATTCGGCAAGTATTTAAAATTACCGCCTTTTGCAGGAGGTGATAGGTGTTACTTGATAGGTTCAGTGAACTAAGGGACTGGTGAAGTTGTTTGGGGACGACTCCTGTAGAAGATAGAACTATTGGGACTATAATCACTTTTTGTAGGCGTCATAATCGGGTTATCTCGTCTTTGGAGTATTTGGAGAGTTTTTCAGATATTGTAGTAGTCTGTAGATTATGGGTATTTGGTACAGCTATATCTATTAAGAATCCAGTTTAGTGGAGTATTGTAATGAATAGTGCGGTCGGTGAAGATTGCTCGGTCATAGTACAATTTTGTTGCGCTATTCTCTAGAACAATTTCGGGATTATATTTGTAGTACGGTACAATGGATTCTACGAGTTTGTACTGATAAGCTAGTCTCTGGTGAATTATGTTGGCTACTTGGTCGTGTCTGTGTTTGTAGTCTGTCTGGGCTATTGATTTACAGGCACCGGTAATGTGTTGGATGGTTTCTGAGGAACTATTGCATTTTCTACAAGTGTCATTTGGCAGATTATTGATGATGTGTTTTCTATAGTTTTTAGTCTCTATTACTTGGTCATGTATAGCTAGCATGAACCCCTCAGTCTCCAGGAAGAGTTCACCTCGATTTAGCCATGCGTTCGACGCTTCTTTGTCGACGTTCGGTTGACATAAATCTTGAAGGTGTCTTCCATGTAGAGACTTTTGGGCCCATTCTAGAAGTTTTGTTTTATCATCTGTCAATGTTTCGTTTTTTTGTTTTAGCCTATCGTTAAGATTAAGTGGTGTTAGGTGTTTGTCGTTTTGTGCTATTAGTTTGTGGAGTGTGCAAGATTCGGCTATAGAATAGAAGAATGTCATAAGGGTAGCGATTTGTCGGTTGTGGAGATTTAAAATATCAATAAGTCCCCTATCTCCCTCTTTTCGCGGTAATGTTAACCTTTGCAGGCAAGACCTTGGGTGATGTTTGCGGAACTTGGTCATTGTTGTGTTAATTTTCCTTTGCAGATTTTTTAGGTCAGTTTTGTTCCATTTGATTATACCGAACGAATAAGTGAGGACAGGGATAGCAAAGGTGTTAATTGCTTTTATTGTATTACGAGCTTTGAGTTGTGTTTTGAGAATTGTAGAGGTATTTAATCTGTGTTGGAACTGCTGATTTAATTTCTGTTTGATGTTTTTGTGGTGAATCTGAGTTGATTGAATGTAACCTAAGTATTTGTAAGTCCCCTGTTCGTCTAGTGATTCTATCTGTTCGCCTGAAGCTAAAGTATATTGGTGTTGATAGTTCTGTCCTGCTCTTGTTGAGTTAATTTTGCATTTATCTATACCAAATTCCATTTTAATATCGTTAGAAAATTTCTCTGTTATTTCTGCTAATTCAATAAGTTGTTTTTCGGATTGCGCAAATAATTTTATATCATCCATGTACATTAAATGGTTTAAAATATGATCCTGTTCATTACTTGTGGAGGTTAAAGATATTCCTGCTGTAGTTTTATTTAATAACTTAGATAGGCTAAGTGCATCTCCTTGGAAGATGCCCCGTTGTATTTTTATTGGGCTAGTGTCTATTGTTTCACTTGGAGTGGTGAGTCTGAGTGCAGTAGTCCAGGTAGTCATTACAGTTTTAAGGAAGGTGATTACAGATGGGTGTATTTTGTATAATTCTAAAACTTGAACGAGCCATGAATGGGGAACTGAATCATAAGCTTTTTTGTAGTCAATATACATGGTAAATAAATCGGATTTGGTTTTTTGTGCATTTTTTAAAACAACTGAGTCTATTATTAATTGTTCCTTACAGCCTTGACTAAACCTTCGACATCCATTCTGTTGCTCGGCTAAGATGTTGTTGGCGTCGATATGCTGGTAAATAAGTTCAGAAATACAAGATGTGATGATTTTATACAAAGTCTGCAAGCAAGTAATTGGCCTATATTTGGCTGGGTTGGACAGGTTATTATTGTCTTTGGGTATCATGAAAGTGGTGCCGGATGATAAGTAAAAAGGAATTAACTTGGGGTCTTTTATAAACATATTAATGAAATTATATAGATGACAATGTATTGCTGTAAATTGTAACTCTTTTAATTTTCGTTCTAATCTACGTTGTCATTTCGGCTTGTATTCTGTTTTCGGGACTAGAGGTGTTTCTCGCGGTGTCAGTGTTATCCTAGATCCGTTTACTTTAGCAGCAGTCCAAGCGGCACAATATATGACTGTTTGCAATGTATCGAAGTCAGTGTCTTTATTGACGTTTTCTGGGAGAATGAATTGGTTCAAGTAGGTAATTACTCTTGCTAGGTTTTTAGATGGCTTCTGTTTTGGGATATAACTTCTGTTGGTGGGGCTGGTGTTTTTAAAATGTTCAAGAGCTTGTTGGAAAGTTTCGTCAATCAAAGCATCTCTTTCAGAGACAATTTGATCGTTATGTACGACATCTTCCGAAGTGTCATTATCAGTGTTGTCCGATGTTTGTGTATTAAGTATAGATTCGTTTGTAGAATAAATTTCAGTATCATTTGGTAACCGTGTATTTGGACTGTTTATATTAACGCTATATGTGACTCTATCTGTATTATCGTACAAATTAGTATTGGGTAAAAGAAGTTCTTCAGCTACCTGTGCTTTTAATGCATTTAATTTAGCATCAGTGATGTATTTGTTATTAATTATTGCTCTCTTCTGATCAGCTATTCTTTGTTCGCTTAGGTGGGCTAGTGAAGGGTAATTACTAATGAAATCATCGTACATACGTTTTCTGTACATTGTTTCATTTCTGCCTAAATCTGTGACTCTGTAGTAAGACCGTATTATGCCTTCGTTCTGTTCATTCGTCCACCTCATTCGTGTTTGAGTTTTATTTTGTGTGTCTTGTGTTTCTGTAAATCTAGGGTGTGTATGTAATTGCGGGCGTGTGCGCTGTGTATGATCTGTAATATTTTCTGAGTGTATGTTAATGTGATTTAGTTGTAGTTGCCCAAGCTCCCTCTCTTCTTCGTTTCGTATGGTATCTATTGTTTTTTCTGGTAGAAGTCTGTTATTTATGATTGCTCTACGTTGATCTCCTACTCTTTGTCGGCTAATTTTTCAATAAATTTGATGTGAAGTGGTTCTAGATAAGTTCTTTTGTCTGTGTCTAATAGAGTTAAATGAAAATAAGTGCGTAGAATGAACATATTCATTTCAGGTGTCCATCGCATACGCTTGTTTGAGACACTTGTAGCGGGTGCAAGTTCATTGTCAAAGTTGACAACTCGCACAACGCTGTCAAGTGTAGTTGTGGTTGACAAGGTAGACTTACTTCTAGTCATGTATGAGGGGCGAGTTGAAGGGATGGATGAAAATAAAGAAATGGTATCATCGCCCGTGGCATCAGCTGTAGCTTCTTCGCTGTAAGCCCGCCTGGTCAACTCACAACGACCAGCTGTAACCTGTTTTTTGGTGGGAGCCCGCTTGCTCAACTCCGCACCACCGATGGTTCGCATGCTGTGGCTTCCAGCACCGGCTCCAGATGCGCCCCGGCGACCCCCGGGAAGCGGCCGCAAATTATACTCTCTTTTACTCATCTCTCCATGTTGGGTTACCCTTGCCTTGTTAGCCGCGTATGTTTTTATTCCTGTACAGTTGTACAGTACGCGTGTCCGCCCCCCACGTAAGCTAGGTGTTCAGCTTGGACGTAAGGTTGGAATATTACTTATTACTATTATAATCGAATATTTTGGGCAGAGAGAAGTTGTCTTATGCGCAATTTTTGAAAAATCTTTACCTGTCATAAGGGCGATTTTTACACAGGACTCTGCAAAAGGCACACTACGCCGATGGAAAAGCTTGATAAAAATAATAAAGTCAAAAGTCAAAGCATTTTTTCAAAGCAGTCACTGGTGACCGCTCTCCACTAACTACATTATAGAGGTAGATCTTATTTCCGATGTTTAGAGACTACTTTTGTATGAAAAAATTTAGAGGATGATATTTCAACAGGTTAAACCATAATTTGGTATTTTGAAACGTTAACAAATACAAAATAAGTAATAGTCTGTCAGTCAGTCCGTCAGTGAAGCTAGGTGAAGCTAGGTGCTTATTCCAAAATGTAGATTCGAATGGAGAAAAACGAACAAGAAACTTCAATCGTTACTCTTTTAAAAAAAGTATGTTTCTAATGTCTCTGATACATATTTCAATACTGTAGAGGTACATATATGTGAGAACAATGCAAAGATGCAAACACATGCTTGACGCATTATACTACCAAGTGTTATTCATTAGGATTTTGAACCTTATACACAAAGACAGTTATCACTAATACAAACATTACATACCTTCAGATTTCACCTTAATTTCCAAGAACAAGTATATAAAGATTTACAGTGGCTTTAAAGCAACATTTACAACGGAGAATAATGAGGACAGGCAGTGAGAGTGTTGCGTCGTCAATTTTAAGCTACCTGAGTTTATTTGCAGTTCTCTAACGTTGTAAACATCGCCTTACATGTCGTACTAGATTGTACTATGGATGGATAAGAAATAAATATTGAATTGTATTGTGGTTTGGTTAAGACTCGTGTGTTTTGAAGACATCTGTGGGGTAGGTGAGGATGGTTAAGTATGATTTTGAAACATGAAAAACATTGATTTGATAATAATTGAGAGGCCTGGGTCTAACAGTGGATGTCTTGTGGATCTCACTAATCAAATACATGTACATACATACATAACATCACGCCTTTTATCCCCGAACGGGTAGGCTGAGGTGCACATTATACCACTGTACCTCGTAACACCCACTTTTCACTATTTATGTTATGAATCCCATGTAATAGGGGGTGAGCCTATTGCCATATACCGGGCACAATTCCAGACTCCGTGCTATTACTGAGAATATTTAAAAAACCCAGTAATACTTTGCCCGACCCGGGAATCGAACCCGAGACCCCTTGCCCGGCAGTCACACTTACGACCACTCGGCCAACGAGGCAGCACTAATCAAATTTCGTACTATTATAGATCACTATATTTGTATGACTCAGACGTCTGGTATTCGTCCTTTATTACGATTGACATAATAATAATATGGCTGCTTCGTTGGCGGAGTGGTCGCAAGTGTGACTGTTGGACAAGGGGTCTCGGGTTCGATTCCTGGGTCGGACAAAGTATTACTGGGTTTTTGAAATATATCAGTAGAGGTACAGAGTCTGGTATTGTGCCCGATGTATGACAATAGGCTCATCCCTATTACCTGGGACTCATAACATTAATAGTAAAAAGTGGGTGTTACATTTACAGTGGCATTAAGTGCCGTAATGTGCGCCTCTGCCTAAATGGCAAATGGCAAAAAAGTGTGTCTCTGTTAACTTTCCAGGAAAATTACTTTCATGGCCATTATATATAGATTGCTTACATACCTCTATATCAAGTTTTACTATAAAGCTAATTTTAAATAGTAATTAACATATGTAGATCTATTCTTATCCAGCTATTCAAATCCAGGACCAACACGACAAGAATCTTCAATATAAACGCACACTGTTGTTTATACGAGTATGTACATACATACATACATACATTTGATCACCTGTATTTGTGTTCAGGGGAATACACTGCCGTGCACGTTTATTGCTCCGCCCTTTTATATTCTTGCTGTTTTAACGTGTGAGACCAAGTTTTGTGGACTAGTGTACTTTGAATTTTGTTAGCTGTTATAATGAAGTTTTAGTGAACCTAATGGTGTCAGTACTATTCTTGATCTATTATATTATACCTATAGATGAGGTACAAAGAGTTCAATTTCCAAATTCTACTTAATGTTTTTGTTTATTTTTTTAAAAGAACGTTGCCCCACACTGGGATTTTCTCCTGTATCGTGGGTGCGTTTACATACACATGACATCCAGACCCGAAACAACAAATTGTGGATCACGCAAAGAGTTGTTCCGTGCGGTAATCGCACCCGCGACACGTTGCACGGCAGCCGGTTGCCCAGCCACCGCGCCAACCGTGCAATCAACGTGGTATATTTCCATTCAAAAGCTCCCAAAAAGGCAAATCAAAGTTCATTCAGTAAACACTCTCTAACTTCATACCACTTAAATAAATACTTCTAACAAAACAAACATAAATATGGGTAAAGTAGTTTCCACCTCATTCACCCGACAATATAAGGTAATTTACTCCCGATTTAACACTGATACTTGTCAAACGACCTCATAAAAAAAGAAATGTTAAAAACTTACTTGAAAAAAGGCAAAGAAGAATGAATTATTCAATGGACTCTATTGTAATGGACATTTTAGTTGGTATTACAAAATGTTGGCGTTAAAATATTGGAGGCAATCTGCGGGTGTAAATCATTTGACATCTGGATAGTTTCTCTACCAATCACTAGTGCTGTAGTACTTACTACATAACATCATAACATCACGCCTTTTATCCCCGAAGGGGTAGGCAGAGGTGCACATTATGCCACTGTACAATGTAACACCCACTTTTCACTATTTATGTTATGAGTCCCATATAATAGGGGGTGAGTCTATTGCCATATATCGGGCACAATTCCAGACTCCGTGCTACTACTGATATTTTTTTTAAAACCCAGTAATACTTTGTAAAACTCAGTAATAATTTGACATAGTACTTACTGTGTATGAAAAGTCAGTGGGTAGGTGTGAATAAGTGACATTCACTTAGTTGTAACAAATTTTTATTAAAAATATAAATATTCATTTATTCAACTCATATACATTTTCTTTGTGTTGCTAAAGCATTGCAAAAGTGCCACCAACGTTAGTGAGGATTTATGTAACTCCATATTCAAGTTGCACAACCGCCTGCCGGTCACATCGACTGCACTGATCCACGGAGCACTGTTTGTTTCACTGGACAACACTAGATAACACTGCTGCTGCAGCTATGGCTGATGACAGAGAAGTACTATCTGTACTAAACACAGTCCAGAGTAGCGTTACCAGGCAGATGGCAGCATTGGAGGCACAGTTCAAGAGTGCGGGGCCATGTAAGGACACTGTTGTGAAGTTGGCAGAAGAGTTACGCACATTCCGTGAGCTTATTTTAGGCATACTTCGTCTTCTTCGCATCCAGATAAGTGACAACTCCAAGCAAATCGACCACATCCAAACTAAGCACCGCCGTAAGTCACTTTTGTTTCAGGGGCTCCCTGAGACAGATAAGGAGGATGCTTCCAAGCTAGTACTGGATGTTCTTAACAATAAGCTGGCACTGAAGGTTGAGCCCGCTTCTATCGCTACTTCTCAAAGGATCGGTACTGCTAGTAAGGACCATCATCGGCCTATTCTTGTTAGGTTCACCACCATGGAAGCTAAGGCATCTGTGTGGAGGGCGAAAACTCGCCTGCGGGGTACCTCGGTGTCGGTCAGGGAGTTCCTGACTAGGATGAGGAAGGCTATCTTTGGGAGGGCCCGCCAACACTTCGGGATGAGGACTGTTTGGACCCAGGATGGTGTTATTTACATAAAAGCGTCTGATGGTATCCGACACAGGGTAACCTCGGAGGAAGAACTTGAGGTCCTACTAAGTAAGCATCCGAGTCAGAAGTCAGCGGGTGAATCCTCGGCGGCGGGTGATTTCGTGGCGGCCAGCAAACTGAAACGGGCGAAGAAATAAGTATAAAACAGTACGTACGCTTTTTGTCTGTGTCATTTTCAACATTATTATATTACTATTTAGCACATACCTGTTGATTTCTTAATTGCATCCTTAGTTGTTTTTCATTGTGTTTGTGTCATATCATTGTAGTTTCGTAGTTCGTAGTTCATTATAAGTTCAATCATACTATGTTTTCATCATTACTATGTTATCATTTTATGTGGGTATCATTTTATTCAGTTCATTAATCTAAGTAGGTATTGACTTTTCTCTAGAATGTTTAATGCCCTCATTTTCATTTATTCAATTGGTTTTCATAATACCTTGTATTTGTTTTTAATTTTATTTTGTATGTTGCTTGCTTGTTTTGGTTGAGCTTACATTAGTGTCACTGTCACGTGTTAAATGTCTTGTGTCAAATGTCAATTTGTCATTTTTTCATTCATTGTCATCTATGTGTCATATTATGTACTATCCAGTTGTCTTGCGTTCGGAAACATACCCCATATAGCTTATTTCTTGGTTCATATATTTTTATTTGTCCTTTTTTTGTGTTTATTAATTATTGTTAATGTTCTCATATTTTTATATTTATATAGTAGTAGCTATTCCTGTGCTTGGGGCGGGTGCTTTTGTGTCAGTGTTTTGCTCGGTGTTAGCCGGCGGGTGGTGCAGGTTTTTGTATCGGATATTTTTGTTTTTTGATTTTTTTATATACATCGTTATTTTATCTTTTACATATTTATTTTTATATTTAATTTGTTATATTATATTATTTTATTTGTCCTACTTTATGTCCGATAATGATACATTTATCTCTTTAATGATCTTGCATCATCTGCCAGTGATGATAGCTTTAGTACGTGTAGTGATACCCTCGGAGTGTTTTTACATCGTACTTTCGATAACTCTGTGGCAAAAATGCTGAATGTGTGTCATATAAATGCGCAAAGTATTGCCAGTCATTATCACGAATTATACGACGCTTTTCATAATACTAATGTCCACGCGGTTCTGATATCAGAGTCTTGGCTCAAACCTTCTCTTCTTTCCACTACTTATCCCCTCTCCGGTTATGTACTTATACGTAACGATCGTGTTTTCAGGAGGGGAGGTGGAGTGGCCATATATCTTCGCAGCGACTTACCTTTTAAAATCCTAACCATGTCCTCTCAGAACCATGCTGCTGAATATATCTTTCTCGAAGTGTGTGTTCGCACGACCAAAACCATCCTTGGTGTGGTCTATTGTCCCCCTACCGTCGATTACTTCACTGAATTGGAAACAGTTTTAGAATCTTTGGGGTCAGAATATTCACATCACATCATAATGGGTGACTTCAACACCAACCTCCTTTCTCCCACCTCTCCCCGAACCCGCAAACTCCTGCATGTGATTGAGTCAGCTTGTCTCCATTTATTGCCTCTTAAGGCTACTCACCATAACACTGTAGGCGATGATACCTGGCTCGATCTGATCCTTACCTCTAATCCTTCCCTTGTTTCCTCTCACGGTCAGCAGGATGTGCCTGGGTTCTCTCACCATGACCTGATCTTCCTTTCCTATACCCTTAAACCTCCCAAACCCAAACCCAAGGTCTTGTACAGGCGAGCTTTTGGTCGCATGGATTGTGAAGGGCTCAAAAGGGATGCCTCTGCCATCAACTGGGTGCCACTGACAGAAGCAAATACCATAGACGATAAGGTGGCTTATTTTAACTCAGTTGTGGTTCAGCTTTATGATCGTCATGCTCCTGTCAGAAAAATTATCCAAAATCGACCACCAGCTCCATGGATGACACGCGGAATCCGTATGGCAATGCGATGCAGAGATCGAATGTTTCGGAATTACAAGCGAGATCGTATTGACGAACACTGGGCGGCTTATAAGGTAGCGCGAAATAGGTGCAATCAGATGATACGCAACGCTAAAAGCCGCCACATTCTTGAGAACATTACTTCTGAGTCTTCTGCCAACATCTGGAAATTTCTTGGAACTCTAGGTATTGGCAGATCGCGCAATTCTGACTTCTCGGTTTCAGTTGGATTAGATGATCTGAATCGTCACTTTTCCTCGACCCACACATTAGATCAGTACACTGAACAACAGACACTGGCCTTCATTTCTGGTATGACGGGCTTTAATACTAGCAATTCTTTTCAATTTATTCCAGTTGCACCTGAAGAGATCGGTAAGATAATATTATCCATTAAATCGAAGGCGGTGGGATGTGATAACATATCTCGTTTCATGATCACCACAATATTGGATCACATCCTACCGGCGATTTTCCATATAATAAATTTCTCTTTGTTTTCCTGTACTTTCCCATCCTTGTGGCGGAGAGCATATATTCGGCCGCTTCCTAAAGTCACCAACCCCACTGTCCCTTCTCATTTTCGTCCCATTTCTATCCTTCCTTTCCTATCCAAGGTGCTCGAGGCCTGCGTTCATCGACAGTTTTCCGGTTTTATATATCGGAACTCACTTATTTCACCACTGCAATCTGGATTCAGGCCTGGTCATAGCACTGTCACTGCACTCCTTAAAGTGACTGGCGATGTTAGGGCAGCAATGGAGGACGCCAAGGTGACTGTTCTGGTGCTGGTTGATTTCTCTAACGCCTTTAACATGGTCAGTCACAATATCCTCTTAGCTGTCCTGGCCTATCTGTCGGTCTCTGATGGAGCACTGGAATGGTTCTCTTCATACCTTCGTGGGCGTCAGCAGATGGTGCAGGTTGATGATACGTCATCGGGTTGGGCCACACTGCACAATGGCGTTCCACAGGGCGGCATACTTTCTCCTCTTCTGTTTTCTATTTTTATCAATCTTATAACTTCTGATCTTCAGTGTGCGTATCATCTGTATGCCGACGACTTACAGGTGTACTGTCACGGAGTAGTGGCTGATCTGGACCAGTGCATCGCCAAAATCAACCGTGATTTGGCTGCTATTGAGAGTTGGTCCGAGAGGTTTGGAATCGCTGTCAATCCTGACAAATGTCAAGCGATTATTATTGGTAGTAGTAAAAGTATGGCCAAAATCAACTTCACTATACTACCGCCCGTACTGTATAACGGGACGCCTGTCCAATATAGTGAGAGCGTCAAGGACCTGGGTATACATATTGACAGTACCCTCAGTTGGCGAAGTCAAACTGCCAGTGTGAGTCAAAAAGTTACCGGATCGCTGCGGTCTCTGTACCGTCTCAGAAATGTACTGCCTCCCAGCACTAAGGCGATGCTTGTGCAGACCTTAATTTTCCCCATCATCGATTATGGTGATGTGTGTTACTATGACCTGAATGCAGATCTCCTCAACAAACTTGACCGTCTTCTAAATAACTGCATTCGATTCGTTTCTAACTTGCGTAAATACGACCATGTGTCTGCACAGCGATCATTGTTGAAATGATTGCCTATTCGTCAGCGCAGAGAGCTAAGGGCACTCACAACTTTATTTTCTCTGCTTGACTCTCCCAATTCTCCTAACTATTTAACTTCCCATTTCCAATATGTATGTGACAACCATACTAAAAATTTACGCTCCTCGCATAATCGGCTGTTGCACTGTCCTGTCCATCGCAGTAACTTTACTCATTCTTCTTTCTTCATTCAAGTCATTTCTCTCTGGAACACGCTTCCAACGAATGTCAGAACCGCAACCAGTCGTCTGAGTTTCAAGCGGAGGGCGCGTGAGTACATTAGCGGAAAGCTGGCAGTTTCATAACATCTTTCATAATTTTTCATCTTGTTGTAACATAGGACAAATACATATACGAGTCACAAATATATTTATATGTATAATGATATTTATATATAATTATATATATCTATACGATTATATTTACGTATTTTATGTATGCTTTTGATACCCTTTTATTAATTTGGATAAATACCACTATTTCTCATGACAGTTTTGCACCTTACCACCTACCACATACATTTCTGCACTACCCAAAGGATGACTGGCATAGAATGCTGTTAGCATTAAGTCCTCCTTATGCAATTGTATAAAACTTAAATAAATAAATAAATAAATAAAATATCGTGAGAAAACCTTAGCTTAAAATTTCGAATTATAAGTTTGAAACCACGGCACCCGCATTGAGCAAACGTGGTGTTTAATGTTCAGACCTTCGTGCGAGAAGAGGTTTTGCTCAGCAGTTGATGTTTATAGACTGTCTATGATGATCATGATGATAGTTGATTACTAGGTGCACCTATTACAAAATAAATAGCTTCTCTTATCTTAAATTTTTTTATTTAATTCGTATTTGATTCTTAACAGAACAGTAAAACACATAAGTCAAATAACAAAGTGAGTTGCTAGAAATCAATAAGATCAGGGAGAGAATGGTATCATAACAAAAGTACTACCGTACTACTAGTTCCAAAATTTACAAACCCCGAAAACTCGTTAAAATAACAACGTTTCCAAAAAAACGACAGCTATCGCAAATCATAAAAAGGTTTGAACACAAAACCGCAGACTGTCCAATCACATTTTAGACCTGTATAACAGCCTATATTTTTGGTATTCCGTCCCTAAACCATAAACCAATATACAATACAGGTACACCAGAACCCTACCATCAAAAAGGGTAAGAAAAGCCATAAAGAAACGATATTTACTTAAACAAAAACGTAATAAAATATAAAATTGGCGTAATGAAAAGTATGGGGGATCGTAAACAGGCGTGCGTTTCATTTTAATGAGCACATAACGCCATTTATAGTCAATATTGATTTTACTATGTATCCCGGAGGCCATTAAAAATAATGTACATATTCCCCGCCGAAGGAATTTTATGCAAGGAAGTTAGATGGAGGGGGGATGTTTGTCGAATAGAAATGATTGGTTATGTCGATGTGTTTTGTTGGTCTTAGTGATATGAGTGCCAATTAGAGGAAATACCGTATACAGAATGATCAGTAATAAACTAAAAGCAACTTGTGCGTTTAATAAGTTGTACTATATAATTGGCATGGAAAATGGACTGACGAGTGGTGAAAAGTACTCTTACGTACAGGAAATTCACTATACATATTTAGTATTTGAAAGAATAACCAAGTTTTCTTCATGTCTTTGGAAAATGCTTCCAAAATTTTCTTTCAACACACTTTTATCGACCTCCAAGTACGAAACAAGTCTGACTTGACGTGCGCAATAAAACACCTAAGACGACACCTATCTTAAAACAATAGCTCACCAACACAGCATCAACAGTACATCTATTTTAATTAACATTTTCATCAACAAAATAAATTGGTTCGCATAACTTTAAGATTAAAATAACTAAATAAAGCAACTTTCGACTTTTCCACTTAAACTCATGAATATTCTAGTGTGAAAAACGTGTCGTTGAACAAACGTTAGCTCGGTGGGTGAATGACCTAAGTTATTTCGAAAATTTGCTAAGCGAGCCGAGTCTTGGGGATATATAATTAACGTTAAGTGATGGCAGACGTGGATGTAGGAATAATGGATCTGTCACAGGAGTAAAACCCGATTTGTATCTTATCACCGACAGAAAATGTATTTATGGGTGCGTCCACGTCTGGCGAATGCTCCGCGAATGCGCAGCTCGCGAGCTATGCGCGTGCAGTCACGGGAATGGTTTGGTGCTCAACCCACTCATACAGGTTCGTATAAATAATAATTTTTATAAGCAAAATACGTGAATGTAGGAGACAGACTAAACTTTATTCCATCTTTCAAAATATACGTAGACAATTATATTTTTTTATTTACCATAAACAAACATTACAAATATAAGTCTATACGTTTCAACAGAGATGGGATGTGAGTATAACAAGTAGCAGAACACGAACAAATACTTTTATATTTTGACTAGCTGACCCGGCAAACTTCGTACCGCCTAAAAAAGTTTTTTCTCACCTTTTAAGCCTTCCCTAGACTTCCACGAACCTATCAAGACCAAAATTAGCCAAATCAGTTCAGCCGTTCTCTATCTCGCTCGAGTTTTAGCGAGACTAACGAACAGAATTTTTTTTTTTTTAATTAACGTTGCCCCACACTGGGATTATCTCCTGTGTCGTGGGTGCGTTTACAAACATACAAGTTCACATATACATGACACCCATGTTCATTTTAGAAATTAATTTTTATTTATATAGATATAATCATTACAACAATTTTAAATATACGCGCGCTGCTCTTTCTATAGTTTCCTAGGTTTAGCAATCGTAAATGTTAATATTGCACGAAAAATGTTGGGTTTGACCATATTGTTTTCAAATATTCGATACGCTGTTAATTAGATAAAATTATTTTCAGTCGAAGTTTCTTTATAGTTAAGAAATTTCAAACAGTCTGGTTGTTAAACTCCAAAAATAACCTAAAACTAAACTAGTTAGTTTAGTAGTTATTTCTAATGGTACGTTAAGAACAAAGTTAAATTTAGAAACTTATTATTACCTATGTAGTGACGGCTAGTTTTGGACAATGAAGTTTTTAATACGCATTGTGGAGTTAGTTCGTGTGTTTTGTTTTATTGAAGATGTTTTAAAATAACATAACGTAACATAACATCACGCCTTTTATCTCCGAAGGGGTTTTTTTTTAAGGGGGGAATATCATCGAATGACTGCTCCCGCCTGGGTGAGGCGAGGGAGTGTCAGACTCTTACTGACTAAAAACCACCCCGTTCCTACTCCTGCATGTCGAGCCGGAGCCCCGGTTACCCGTTAGGTTCTCCGCGACATCTCCGAAGGGGTAGGCAGAGGTGCACACAGAAGTAACACCCACTTTTCACTATTTATGTTATGAGTCCCATGTAATAGGGGGTGAGTATATTGCCACATATACTCACCCCCTATTACATGGGACTCATATACCGGGCACATTTCCAGACTCCGTGGTACTACTGAGATTTTTCTAAAAGCCCAGTAATATTTTGCCTGACCCGGGAATCAAACCCGAGATCCCTTGCCCGGCAGTCGCACTTGGGACCACTCGATGTTTTAAAATACATGTTATATAAAATTGATACTGCTTATCATCATCAGAAGCTTGGCTTAAAGTGGTTTTTAGTGATGATTCCTTCAAGGGAATGAAGGGGGATGAAACAACAGGTGGTTTTAGAAATACATATATAAATAATAAAAGTATTCAGTATGATTATTATTTTAAAGATATTGTCTTTATTTAAATTATAAAGGGGATCTTAATTGTATTGTATTCAATTTTTATTATTTTTATGACATATTTTTTCTTCTTATTTTAATTAACTAGCTTGTTGGCGTGTTGGTACCCACTGTAAGCCAGTAAGTGCATTTAAAAAAAAAAATAAAAAATAAAAATGGAGTAATAGAATTTCCGGGGACGCACTAGAATATCGGTCAGGGGATCCTTATGGTGTGCACTAACTATAATATTTACAATTAATTCCTTCATCCAAACCGCATCCAGCGACAATTCTACATCTTTTTCACCATGACAAAGCGGTGTACACACTATATGCTCGTCACATCGCAAACACTGAATACCCGGCTCAATTTCATAGTGCAAACATTCACGACTACTGTGTGCTCTCCCCTTTATTACTGTAATGCACGCGTTCTTTATTTGTGTGCGACTCCATGCTAGCAAAAATATAAAATGGGTAGGCAGAGGTGCACATTACAGCACTCAATGCCACTGTTTAATGTAACACCCACTTTTCACTATTTATGTTATGAGTCCCATGTAACAGTGGGTGAGCCTATTACCATATACCGGACACATTTTCAGACTCCGAGCTACTACTGAGATTTTTTTTAAACCTAGTAATACTTTGCCCGACCTGGGAATCGAACCCAAGAGCTCTTGTCCGGCAGTCGCACTTGCAGCATTTCTTTCGAAGGATTATCTCGCCCCCTATTACATAGGACTCATGACATAAATAGTGAAAAGCGGGTGTTACATCGTATAGTGACATAATGTGCACCTCTGCCTACCCCTTCGGGGATAAAAGGCGTGATGTTATGTTATATGATTATCTAAACTGGAATAGGGGTGGTTATCTTCATCTCACATTCTTCATTCTTCATTCACTATTCAGATAAGATCAGGTATTTCACTACAGCAGCTCGTTGTTTAAAGGGTTTCGTTAAAAGAAATAAAAACATAAAAATACATGTTTGATTCAGTGATCATACCCATAAATCACTAACTCCTCAATCATACTTAGGTACAATCACACAACAAAGAAGGATTAACATTATAATTTAATTACAACATATTCCAATTCACATTCATAACACAAATATAATGAAAACATACAAATTTTACGATCAAGCAAGTTTGGAATATAAACTCCAAGTTTCTAAATCCCTTTACTCTGCAGACCCCAAACAGATAAGGTGCATGAAGATATATAAAAGGGAACCCCAAACTGCTATATTCGCAGGCCGTTTCACCTCCCGCTAAGCTGATGGGTCTGTACTACAGAAAATTTACTTAAACCTGTATAAACGAACGCATCTTGGGGCGTTATTCATAGTTTGGACATTTTATAGATCAGTAAGAATTTTTCATAACATAACATCACGCCTTTTTATCCCCGAAGGGGTAGGCAGAGGTGCACACATAAGTAACACCCACTTTTCGCTATTTATGTTATGAGTCCCATGTAATAGGGGGTGAGCCTAATGCCATATACCGGGCACATTTCCAGACTCCGTGCTACTACTGAGATTTTTTTTAAAACCCCAGTAATACTTTGCCCGACCCGGGAATCGAACCCGAGACCCCTTGCCCGGCAGTCGCACTTGCGACCACTCGTCCAACGAGGCAGCCCCTCGTAAGAAAAAGAAGAAGCCCCAGTAAGAACATTTTATTATTGTTTTTAAATATGGTGTCTACATTTCGTTTTTATATTGCCAAAATATCATGTCAATATAAATATGACGAGTTATAAAATTGTATGTTTATTTGTCTGACAGAATTATACTACTTAAATAGTAGTTAAAGCGATATTATTCATATAAAAACTGAATTAACATAACATTCAGAGTATAAAATATGATCTGTAAGTTAATCTAAATTTAAAGCAATATTTTTAGTGCAACATTTCTATTTATTTTTAACAGCACAATCTCCATTTAATGTTTAATTGTGAACAAAATAAACATTTATGTCATAAATATTATTATGTGAATATTTGTATAAGAAATATGAGTTCTTTCATAAATGTCACTACACTGTGGCATGCTGTCAACTCATAAAGACAACTATGAGGTGACAACATAAGCCGGCGTTAGTTTTTATACAAATAACTATTCTTTATATCCCATAACTGTCAGCTATAATAAGTTTTTTAGACCATTACCATAGGAATTTCACTTCACTATAAAACTGAGAAATTACTAAGAAAATGTGATAAAAACAGTGTAATATTAAAACAACTTTGTTGATTATTATTTTCTCGAAACTTAAGCCTAGTTTCTGAGAAAACTAGGGCTGAATGGATGAAGATAGGCACTAATATTTAGTGCTCTTTCTTGCGAATTAGTTTTGTTTGACATATAAAAAAGATTTTTCAGTAAGTAACTAAGTGACGAAGGATTTAGTTAATTAAAATGGTTTGACTTCGTTTCTATTCTTTGTTTAATCTTTTTCAGCTTACTAGTATTATATATGCGTTTGTGAGGTTGTGTAATCGTGTGTACGTTTATTGCTTAATCACATCGAATCGGCTGAAGGAATCTAGATAATATTTGGAACATGAGTAGATTATGTTTTTATAATAACTATCGTGAGACATACTAAATTAACTAAAATCACGGGTTACTCACGTGAATATAATGAAAAAAGCTCTACTAGTTTCGAACCACAGAGGGGTTTTTCCTCATCATCATTCGCGCAGCTCACTCACACACACACAGATGAGCTTTTCTCAATATATTCACGTGAGTAACCCGTGATTTTAGTTAATGAGTAGATTATGTCTAGAATAACACATTGGCTACTTTTTATTGTAGGAATATAGTAGGCATTAGTATTGCACAATTATTGAATTTACCTACATGTAAATAGTGTATTGTAGAGGTATGTTATTGCATTTGGGGATTAGTACTGCGCAATCTTTGAATTATGCGGGATATGAATTTGTATCTAGATTTTCTTGGAGTTGTGTGTCAGATTAAGTACCTACCTGTTTCTCAGTGTAACAGTCAAATGATATTTATGTTAATTCTTGGTGATTTAGTGTTTGCATATGCAAATTCGAGCTTCGAAGTTCAGGAAAATATTATTAAGAATAACTTTAAAATCATTATTTTTGTATTATATTAATGGTGCTGCTGTATAACATATTGACAACTATTTTTACATAATCTGAAGAAAAAATTTTAAGCCACGTATACCATCATAATATTTAAATGGATACTACATATGTTTTTGTCGACGAAAAACAAAAGATAAAATCATCAGTAAACATAACGAATTTAGTCGTTAACTTATATTAACGACACACGAACTTACACGAGTCTTCACTATACATACGGTACAACCATCGTCTATTTATCCGGGATACTGCTCTGAATTAATTAACTCGTCGAGTACCGGTTTTGCAGACACAATTATAGAACAATAGGTTGCGGTCACCGGTGACCGCTTGGTATTTGACAGTTTAATCTCCAACCAGAATCACCTTCATTGTGCAAAGTGCGTAACTATTCGAGCGCGGGACAAGTTTACACATTCGCGGAGAAATATGCCGGCGCAACACTATCTTGTGTTGTTGCTTTAGTGATGGGGTATTATTGTTTTGTTATTGGAATTCTCGGGTTCGATTCCCGGGTCGGGCAAGGTATTACCGAGTTTTTAAAAATCTCAGTAGTAGCACGGAGTCTGGAAATGTGCCTGGTATATGGCAATAGGCTCACCCCCTATTACATGGGACTCATAACATAAATAGTGAATAGTGGGTGTTACATTGTACCTCTACAGTGGCATTAAGTGCCAAAATGTGCACCTCTGCCTAAGCCTTCGGGGATAAAAGGCGTGATCTTATGTTATGTTATGTAAATTTTTTGTGTAGTTTAAAAATGCTTAGACATCAACTTTGTATTTAATTATACTGTAAGTCAAAGAATTTTTTCTACTATGTACCTCTATATAACAATAATTATAGCAATTTTATACCAACGTATATGTCAGATTTTTCACGTGGTTAAAACAACAAAAGGTAACTCAATGATTATATGACTCAAAAACATAATCAGTGTAAACCAAACAAGAAAGACGTAAAGGAATTTAAAAAGATCACGATTTAATTTATTACTCAATAATTTAATATTCCGCACATCAATCCATCAGCCATTAACAAATTCCCGGGAACCACTGAATCCCGCGATAACACAACATAGTTCCCACAACACTATCCCAAAGATATTACTAGCAGGTAAACTAGTGATGTAGTTAGCAAGTTTCTCGCACGATATTATTAAATGGAAACCAAGATTTGCGAACACTGCACTGTCTGATTGTATCTCTGTTCTGAATGTCGTGTACGAGTGTACTTAGTTGTAGTTGTGTAGTTGTGTATAATTGCGGGATTGTTTGATACAGGTATAGTAGACAGGTATATGTGTGAGGTCCTAAAACCATTTTTTTATGGCATAAGCCGGTAAACGGGCTTACGTATCATCTGATGGTAAGCAGTCGGCGTCGCCCATGGACATCTGGAACACCAGAGGCGTTACAAGTGCGTTACCGGCCTTTTGGGAATGAGGAGTTTGAGGATCGTTGGGGATTCAGGGATTGGGGAGATTGGGGAAGGGGAGGGTAATTGTGTCTCCGGTAACCTCACTCGCACGACGAAACACAACGCAAGCGTTGCTTCACGTCGGTTTTCTGCTCGGTCGTGGTATCACTCCGGTCGAGCCGGCCCATTCGTGCCGAAGCATGGCTCTCCCACACTTAATTTTAGGACACATTGGTAAATAAGAAGATTTTTTTTATATAAATCTTTGCCGCATGGTAGGATTATTTCCTGTGACGTGTGTGCGTTTACTAACTTGCTAGTTTACATACACATGATATATAGACGCAGAACAACAATCTGTGGATCACACAAAGAGTTGTTCCGTGCGGGAATCGAACCCGCGACACGCTGCGCGGCAGCCAGTTACCCAGCTACCGCGCCAACGGTGCAGTCAATTTGTTTGAGTTGTTTCTCAGAAGCATGTTTTTATGATACACTTATTGTTTGTGGTGGAATTAACCCAACAACTAAGCTCGTCACAAACAATGATCGCCGTAGTAATATCAGTCTTATGACGTTTAGTGAAATAGTTTTGGTGTCGAATGTGGCATATAGTATGCTGGTATTTAAAAAAACCGGAATAGATTGTAGTAAAAATAATAATACGTGAATTATGATCTTTATTTATTTAATTATAAAGGTGCTTAGTAACCAATGAGGTGGAAATGAATAACATAGATCACTTTTTGCACGAAGATGATGGCCTAGTGTAATGTGTATACGAATTGGAATCAAGAAGCGAGTCTTGGTGACAGCTAAACTTTTGTTCAATTAAATACAACTAACATACATCAAACCGAATCACACAAAAATCTTACCAGTATTATTATGACATAACATAACATCACGCCGGGTGTACGGCAGAGGTGCACATTATGTCACTGTACAATGTAACACCCGCTTCTCACTATTTATGTTATGAATCCCATGTAATAGGGGGTGAGCCTATTGCCATATACCGGGCACAATTCCAGACTCCGTGTTACTACTGAGATTTTTTTAAATCCTAGTAATACTTTGCCCGACCCGGGAATCGAACCCGAGACCCACGGCATTCGCACTTGCGACCACTCGGCCAACGAGGCAGTCTATTATGACTACTATAATAATAATAATTCCGGGTAAAAAAGCCTTGATATTTGTTATCTCCGAGTATTAACAATAAGGGCTGGTGGGAGACGTTCAATTTCTTGCTCACAATCCGTTTCCGATTGCTCTGTCATGCGGTTGATTGATGGTGTTTGTGTAAAACGTCTTATATTAGCACTGGTAATACACTAAGAAGAAAAAACGCAACGGTTTATAAAATAAACACGACAGCGATAAACTTTATAATATTATTGTTATGGAATAGTGCGACGAGCAAAAAGATGGGCCACCTAGTAAACAATCGGCGCCGGCAATTGACATCTGAGATGTTACAGAACATTGTCGAATTTAAAGATTGCAGTTCAGGCAGTAGAGCAGAAGTAGATTACAACTTTGAAACATACCTTCTTTACTTTATAAGAAAATTATGACGCAGGAAAATGGGCATTGCAGATAAAGATAAAGATAAAGATATATTTATTTGCGTAAACATGTGTAACATTATACATAAATGCAAACGTAGATGGTCTTACATAAATAGCTTGCTTAGTTTCAACATGTCTTGCCCCAATTGGCGTACAAAATATTTTCAAAACTAGGTACTAAAGATTATCAGAACAAATTAACCAAAACAAAAATCTATGAAACAATGAAATTATAAAGTATCATTTATAAAGTCCTTAACACTATAGTAACAATTTTTTAAAAGTAATTTTTAGCTCTTTTTTAAATATATTATTATTACATATGGCTTTTAAATTTTCTGGAATTTTATTGTAAATTATCGGTGCCATACAAAATACACTTTTATGAAGTAGAGTGGTTTTCGCTGAGTGAAGTCGTAAATAGTGCTTATATTTCATGCGTCTATTTCTAACAACTTTATCTGATAAGAGCGGAAACCATTGAGGGTTATTTCGTACAAATAAAGCTATTTCTAGTACATATAGTGACGGAAGTGTTGGTATTTCTTAAACAGTGGCTGACAGCTGTCCGTAGTTTTGATCCTAAACATAGTCCGAATGCAGCGCTTTTGCATTTTAAATACCATATCGGTGTTTGTAGAATTTCCCCAAAATATTAGACCATATCTAAGCAGTGACTCTATCAGTCCATAATATGCCGTCATCAACGCATCTTTGTTCACTGTCGATGCCAGTTTATATAACGCATAAGATAAACTACTTATTTTTGTACAAAGATCTTCGGTATGGCATTTCCAATTGAGTCTGTTGTCTATTTTTAAGCCAAGAAATTTTGCTGTTTCTACTTCTTTTATTATATTACTTTCATATGAAACTATAACTTTATCCGAATTTTGAGGTCTTTGACTGTAATTAATTGCATTTGTTTTATTCATATTTATTTTTAAATTATTATTGGTTAGCCATGTTATTACTGAGTTTAGTGATTTATTTATATCGGTTTCAAAGAGCTTTCTATCATTACATGTAATGTTAATTGTGCTGTCGTCGGCAAATAATATCATAGGTTGTACAGTTGCAAGAGGTAGATCATTAATGTAAGTTATGAATAGCGTGGGTCCTAGTACGCTACCTTGGGGAACACCATACCTAACATATCTCATTTTGGATTGGTATTGCTCTTCTTTTTTAGTTTGTAAGTTAAATTTTGTAATTTGTGTAATTTGATTTCGGTCAGATAAATAAGATTTAAACAGTTTTAAGACAGTTCCTCTTATGCCATAAGCCTCCAATTTACTAGCTAATATTGCATGATCAACGTAATCGAAGGCTTGTGTAGTTTTATCGATTGCAGACATTATGTTTTTTAAAAATTCAAATATGGCCATATTTATATTTTTCCGTTTTCTAAAGCCCTTTTGTTCATTGCATAAAATATTATTAGTTTCTAAATATTTATTCAGTTGTGTATTGTAATGATTTTCAAAGATTTTTGAGAAGATAGTAAGGAAGGCAACGGGTCGATAGTTTTCGACAATTTCTTTGTCATCTTTCTCGAACAAAGGATTAATTACTGCTATTTTAAGTTCTTTTGGAAATGTGCCATTTGTTATAGATAGGTTTATAATATAGCTTAAGTGATGACATATATGACCATTTACCTCCTTAATTATCTTCGTTGAGATTCCATCATAACCAACACTTTTTGTGTTTTTAAGTCCATTTATTATATTAAATACTTGACGAGATGTGGCTGGAGCTAGAAACATTGAGTTTAGCCTACTATCGATTAAGGATGTTACTTTTTTACCAGCACCCGGAATTGGTTTAACTTTATCGACAAAATAATTATTGAATGTGTTGGCTATTTCGGTTGGATTTGTGAGACTTTTGTTTTGCATTTTGATTTTTTCTATAGGTGCCTTTGGTAAGTTTGGTCGTGCTGTATTGATCATTTGCCATGTTGTCTTTGATTTGTTACTTGATGTTTTAATTTTGTAATTATTTTGGGCACACTTTGTTAGAGATATGATTTTTTTCAGTAATTTAGAATATCGGATGTAGTTGATTTTATTCGTATCTGTTGCTTTTTGTCTAAATTTCCACAATAGCAATCTTTTCTTTTTGCAACAGAGTTTGATTCCGCGCGATATCCACTGACATTTATAATTAACTTGTATTTTTACCCTCTTTTGTGGAAAGCACATATTGTAGAATAATTTAAAATTATCTATGAAAAATGTGTATGCATTATCTGTATCTTTAATGTTATAAAGTTCCGAGAAAGAAAAATTATTTAGACACATTTTAAATTTATTAATGTTTTCCTTACTATAATCTCGTTCCGTTTTATACCAGTATTTAAATTTGAAAAGCTTTTTTATGGGAAGTTTTATTAATTGAGCTGTGTGGTCAGATAAACCAAATTCCAACACTTCAGTCTTACACCGTTTTGTAAAATCATGGGCAAAGTTATCTATACAAGTTAAACTAACTAGTCTAGTAGGTTGTTTTAAAGCAAGATTTAAGTTGAAGTTTAATAACAAACATTCAAAGTCCAGGGATACATTATTCCTCTTTAAAATGTCAATGTTAAAGTCCCCAGCTATTAAAATATTATTACACTTTATTTTTGTAATGAATGAGAGAACTTTTTCAAGTTTCGTTAGAAATGTAACCAAATTATTTGAATTCGGTACTCGATAGACACATACTATAACAACTTTGTAATCAATCAGTTCGATAGCACAGCATTCAAATATATTAATCACAGAGTACTTCTTAACTTCTGGGATTTCCCTCCATTTATGATCTCTGTGCACTATTATACAGGCTCCGCCTCTTTTGCTGTTGTTTCGACTAAAACAACTAGCCAATACATAGTTATTGATGTGAAGATATGTTTCAGTTCCTACCATCATAAAATGTTCCGTAACACAAAGGACATCAATAATTTTGTTGTTATCCGCAAGTTCTTGCATATTCACCATCAAGACATCTGTTTTGTTAAATAATCCAGCTATATTCTGATGCAGTACATGTAGGTGTCTAGTTTCGAAAAAACATGGATTCAGACGTGCTGTCATAAGTCTGCTGATTTGTGAGTCTTAGACAATCTACCATGGGTATATCATACTGAATTACTCCATTAATGAAATCTCGAATGTCTCTGAAGAGTAGAATAGAGAGTAGAATACATTTGCCAGTATCCTTACTTCTTCCCCTACTAAGAGACTAAACGTTAGCTGAAAACCAGGCACCATAAATCTAATCTCCAACTCGTCTAGCATGGGTGGCTCCCCATCCGACCAGAAACAGACCCCAGCGTACGGCGCGTCGCATTACGCGCGAGCCTCAAAGAGCCATCAGACCACCACAGATGGGGCCTAACAGGGCCGATGCCGATTCGGAGTCGCGGAGAACCTAACGGATTACTGGGGCTCCGGCTCGACGTGCAGGAGAAGGAATGGGATGGTTTTTAGTCAGTAAGAGTCTGACACTTCCTCCCGCCTCACCCAGGCGGGAGCAGTCATTCGATGATTTCGCCCTGTAAAAAAAAATCTCCAACTCGCCTACCAGACGTCGAGATCTTGGTAACTCCTATATAACTAAAAAAAGATCCATAATCCAAGAGAACGCTGTCACGGAATATGAAAGAAGATAATATTAGAGTAATTGTTTTCATCTATCTATCTTGAACATCAATAGCCACATGAAATCGGTCTAATATCTGCAATGTGGTACATTTGTGTCGCTGAACAGATTACAGCATCGATCGCTGATTAGTCAATTGTGTCGGCGAACGATGGAAATATGTATGTCGCAATCAACGCTTTATGAATGTTGCTACTATTGTAGAATCATTATTAGAGATTATTGATTGCTGTATGCTTAACAAACACTGGTAGAATATTTAAATATAGAAAGATATACAATCGTTCATTTAAATACGATAGGTAATTATGCCTATTGGTAATTCCAAGAGACTGGTTCACAAACTCACAATAAAGGCTGACGCAAGAACTGGCAACGTAACATAACATAACATCACGCCTTATATCCCCGAAGGGGTAGGCAGAGATGCCCATTATGCCACTGTAGAGGTACAATGTAACACCCACTTTTCGCTATTTATGTTATGAGTTCCATGTAATAGGGGGTGAGCCTATTGCCATATACCGGGCACAATATTCCAGACTCCGTGCTACTACTGAGAATTTGACTAAAACTGGCAACGTATTTAAATATAACCACACTTGATGTGACTACCACAATAACTTTGCCAATAGTCATCATCAACAGCCTATAAATGCCCGCTGCTGAGCAAAGCCTCTTCTCACACGGATAAGGTTTGAGCATTAATCACCACGATTGCTCAATGCGAGTTGGTGATTTCAAACTTATAATTAGAAATTATAAGCCTAGGTTTCCTCACGACGTTTTCCTTCACCGTTTGTCAGTGATGTCTGAAAAATCTTAGAAAGTTCATATAACTCGGAAAAAGCCACATTGGTACTTGCCGTTGGTAGGTTTCGGACCCGCACCCTCATGCATGAGAAGTGGGTTTCTTAAACCTCCGGGCCATCACGACTTCTTTATCATGATTATCGAGAGTGCAATCATGATAAAGAATACAACTCAGAATGTTTCGCAGCGTATCATAGAACAATTCCTTATGTGATTCACGAACTGTTCGGGGTCTCCGTATGATGTCTCTGTATTTATGAACGCATCAACGACACAGTGATAGTGTAAAAAATGGGATGTTTTATTCCCATGTTATGTTCCTATTATCTAAATGCTAATTTTTTTGTTTCAAACTAGAACAACGAAATATATTGTTAGGATTTTTGCCCGTGTATCTGCACTGCGATTTTAAAACAAATGCTTTCAAATCAAATGCGCCGAATATACGAAATATGTGTAAATCTAAAATGGGCCAAAATAATAAATCGCTTTGAACTAGATTAATTCGTTTTAGTTCAGTCGCTACCTATTGGGAAATACAAAACAAATTGACGTAGTTAACTGTTTTTATTTGAGTATTTTTATAGTAAATCTAGTGAAATAAAATTTACTCGCTTTTAGTAGTTTGTCAACGAATTTTATTTTCCTGTTTCCCTATTCGGAAAACGAATTCAGTTTATTTATAGTAAGTACATATCATTATTGAGTACTAGCTTTTACCTGCGGCTTTGGCTGCGTATTACTGTTTTATCCCATGGGAGGATATAATCGGGATAAAAAGAACCTAATGGGTAACCGTGGCTCTGGCTCGACGTGCAGGAGAAGAAACAGGGTGGTTTTTAGTTAGTAAGAGTCTGACACTCCCTCCCGCCTCACCCAGGTGGGAGCAGTCATTCGATGATTTTTCCCCCCTTAAAAAAAAGAAAATATCAGACCCATAGTGCCTGTTAACTAAATTTCATCAAAATCCGTTTAGTAGTTTCAGTGTGATTGACAGACAAACATTCAAAGAAAGAAACTTTTACATTTATAATATTTTTTTTTATAGGATAAACTGGTAATCGAGCAGACGAATCACCTGATGATAAGCAATCGGCGTCGCACATAGACACCCGAAAAACCAGTTGAATACGTGTGATTTTTTAATTTTGAAAATATGAATGTCATTAGCTCAAATTGTGGCAGTTAAGAATTGTGCCCTGTGTACGGCCATAGGATGGACCTCTATTACATGAGCCTCATAACTTAATTAATCGCTAAAAAAATGTTAAATGCACCTCTTTTCGGGAATGTAAGGACAAAATCATTTTCTTAAGTAACGACAAGACGTTTCAGTCGCGGCGTCCATTCAACCTAGTGCGTAAACGACTTTCGGTCGCGATTTGTCTTGCTCACTTGGATAGAAATAGTTGGCAACACAAACAGTAATAACAACGAATAAATATTGGAACTACACTACTTTTCTTTACCCGACACGGTGTGGCTTTCTCGTTTAATTCCCTTTGCTTGTAAATTGTTTTCTTCTGTCTTATGAGGTGTATCAAAATGATTGTTCCCTTTAGTTGTTGTACTCTATAACTGTGAATTATTATTTTGTATGTTTTGTTTGTCTAGTCGTTACTGGTACGTCTGTGGAGTACCTATAAAGTGTTGCTCTGCAAGTATAAAACCTTTGATTTAAAAAGTCTTGGTATAGGTTTTGAGTCTGAGACTGTGATTGGTTACCGCTATCTGTCATTTGATTCTCATTCTTACTTTTATTATGCAGTTGTATTGAATTTATTGTCCTCAAGGTTATTTTTTTCTTTCTCCTTGACTGAATTTTGAACCTACGAAACAATTTTAACCAAGAATATTGTATTTTTAATTTGATTGAAAAATAGTAACCTATCCCTGTTTCTTGCTCGTTCTTCTACATAGGAATCTATCCTCTAAAACGAGCAAATAGCTTTACCAGAGAACTGACCGACAGACTGTAATTGTTTTAATATCTCAATATTTTGTTTTAATTTTCAAAAGTGCTTTCCTGGTCTAATTGAAATAAATGATTTTGACTTTGACTTTAGATTACACGTCATGATTCTGAATAAACGGATACGGTACCTACCTATATTAAATAACAGGCACAACGTATAATCACTCATTAAAATGAGCACATAAATATTTCCTCCACCCTTAGCTACAAAACACATTCGAGTACTTATTACTCACGTAATAAAATTCATAATTATACAGAATGAAATAAAAATCATACATTCATCGACCTACTTTAAATGAATACAAGTCCCCCTAATTATAATAACGGCAAACGATTACCATTTAAAATGAACCAGTAAGTACATTTAATTCGTAAATATTGCCAGATTGAAATTTCCACGTCGTAAAATGGGGAAATGACGTTATATCACGCGATCACAGCCAATCAGCGTATGAATGACACAGATTACAAAATGTGTCGCTCAAATTATTATTTTGATTGAGTCTACTATATTTATGGGTCGTTACGCCATATTGGATTAACTATGCAGTCGGTTATTACGCGTAATCGATGTACTTTTTAGTAATTACTTGGTATATGACTAGTATGTGAAACGAGGTAATAATTTCTTTTAAGCGTTGGTGTTGGAAATGGAATAGCAACGCCTTTTTTAATTGAGTGTGTTTAAACTTTATGAATCTGACTTGGGAGAAGATAGTAGCTTCACTTCAAGTAAATTGGATCCAGTACTTAGCTTAGTTTTTTTTTTATATTTGACGGGTCGACGTTTGACCACTATCTCGCCTGGTGGTAAGTGGTGATGCAGTCTACGATGGAGCACGTCGACACATAAGCTACCTATTAACTCTAGCCTTGAAGACACCCAGGTTAGACTAATAGCAAATACAGACCCTGGCACAGAATTCCACTCCTTAGCAGTACGCGCGAGAAAGCACAGAATGAAGACATCTACCATGAATCGATGACGTTTTGCCGATTGTCTTGTGGTACGATGATGAAAAGGACTAAGGGGAATCAAGTGTGCAATTCTTACGCACACTTACCGAAATACATCCGGTAGAAAACCGAAAGACTTGCAACCTTACACCTGTGTGTTCGAGGCTCCGTGCAAGTATAAATATTTATTTTTTTAAACCAAAGCCTCCGTCACAAATATTAATTTTAATAATATCACAAGCAAAGACCACATCTGTCAATATCTTTTCAAATAAAAATCCATTGAGTTTCCTTTTAGTATCAACAGGTGGCGCCACCTGTCGCAGGCTTGTAGCACGCTCGTCGCCACGATGGGTATCTCTCAAACATGTTTGGGATATTGATCGAGTGTCCAAGTTTTATGGGCCTTTTTATATTTTATTGGTGATCTATTATTATGATATTATCGTGTCCAGTGTTGGGCAAAATAATCGTCTTTTTGTCAGTATAATGATATTATTTGTTATTATAACGTTTGTCAGTCAATTTCATATTCCTCCCTTTATCTTTTTGTTTTTGCAAGATTTATGTTCATAAAAATATAATTCGTTTAGATATCACTAGATGATATCTATGAAAAGTGATCAGCAGCGACCAAAGACTCTGTGTCTAAAAGAAATATGTAATCAAATTACATATAAGTATTAATTGAATTAGATACACAAGCAAATTACATTAACAAAATTATAATTAGCTACGACCCTCACAGTCGGTACACTTCGGCAATGACCCTCACAGTTCACACACACAGTACCAACGCCATTTACGCAGTTTTCACTCTGACAACTGCACAAACTCCCAATAACACACCAGTGCAATAAGTTCCTTCAACTCTTCACATCCAATTTTGCTAACACTACCACTGATTGGCCGACCGTGAACAAAGAGGCCAGTACACTAAAACCTATACAGATACTACAGAACCAAATTACATACTTCTAAGTACATTACGTAGATGAAACTTGCGAACTAATCTGAAACTTATTTAATACAGACGGAACGAGTGAAACTGAAAACTTCAGTCCTCCTTGTTCCAATCGAATTAACAAGTTAGCTACAGAAATTAAATTATTAAATTGTTACGTTACGTTAGATATCGTTGATAATGTTAACAGTTTTAATCATTATAATTTGTGAAGGGTTATTTTGAATATAGTGTTATTTTGTTGAAGATTTTTGTATGGAATGGTAGCATGGGTCGTGCTGTTGCGGCCTTGATTGTGGTACGAAACGATCCAATTTAATCCTTTCAGTGTGGGAGAGCCATGCTTCGGCACGAATGGTTCGGCTCGACCGGAGTGATACCACGGCCTCACAGAAAACCGACGTGATGCAACGATTGTGTTGTGTTTCGTCGTGTGAGTGAGGTTACTGGAGGCCCAATTACCCTCCCCTTCCCCAATCTCCCCAATTTCTAAATCCCCACCGATCCTCAAACTCCTAATCCCTAAAAGGCCGGTAACGCACTTGTTACGCCTCCGGTGTTCCAGGTGTCCATGGGCGACGCCGATTGCTTACCATCAGGTGATCCGTCTGTTCGTTATTTTTCTTTTTGATGCCATAAAAAAGAAAAATAAAATGTTCTGGGCTTGAGTGTATTTATTATTTTTTATATGTAACCGATTTTGATGAGGTTTCCAAAAAAGTGTTAGTAACACCTAAGAGAAGGTTTTAGTATATTAAAAAAGGTGATTGGTCTTTCAAACGTAGTTTATAAAATAATTATACTTATTCGTAAAAAAACCTACGACTCAAAAGATAATAGTGGTACAAAATAAAACACAAAATAAAAAAATTGTGATGTGAGAATACATTAAAATGATTTCGTTAAAATGAAACTAAGCTTCGAAAAGTTCAATTGAATGAAAGTCTCCAGGGTCCCCACCATGGTCCCCACTAATCTTTTCACAAAAAACCTGTTCTTATACTTTTAGATTGATTGATAACTTATGAATATCAAAGCTATATCTACAAATATACTAGTATAGATAGTATTTAAATTTTAACCGGAACGCTTGAGGTCCATATGATGCTACGAAACCGTAGTTCACAGCTACGGCGTAGTAGCATAGCACTACAGGCTACAAGCTTTTGATTATTTTCTAAAACTAATGTTTTATTTCGTTGTTGTTTCTTTTTATGATGTAAATAATATGGTTCCTTACAAAATTAAGAAAAAAAAATCTTTATTTCAATTTACTTCTATCAGTCATTTCTATCTATCTATCTTTCATTAAGTGACTGTTGTAAATATATTTAGACTCTGAATTTAATTAACAGAGACAGACAGTTTCTACAAATAACATTTTCGTAATTGAAGACTAGGTTGTCGTTGAAAAGTTGAATTTGACAAAATTGAACAAAGAAAATCTGTTCACTGAATATTATATTTCCCAAAAACTGATATATTCCTCAGTAGTAAAGTATATTACAATAACTTCCTTAAGTTAAGATAATAATGTTAGTTCACTATACCTCTAATACAAAAGTCGTATTGTTAAGGGCTATTCTCAGACAACTTAGAACAATAATAATGATACGTTTGCCCTGAAAATATGGTGACTGGAGAGTAGGCAACCAGCTGATCTGCAATAAACCATATATCCCACACATATTTTTTATCAATACACTGATAGAGCTTTTTCTGGATATTTTTTCAATCATATGAAAGAATCCAAAAAACTATGGAACTAAAGAATTATATTGTGAACCTGATTGAAAATGTAATGGACGTTCTTGCTCGTTCTTCTCCATAGGAATCTACACCTTGGAATGAGCAAAGCTTCACTTTTAAATTTTTTGTTGACGTTCAAAAGTGCCTTTCTGGGCTAATTGAAAAAAATAATAGAATCATAAAAAACCCCGTTCTGACATTCTAACAAAATCGGTCAGTTTTACATTTGGTTCAGAATCGTCCAACAAATCTTGAAATAAAACGTAAGATCCGTTTGACAGTACATCAATCTTCGTACCAACGACCAGAGTTACCGGTTACTGTTACCGAGCCGAGAATTAATTGCTGAGTGAAAACTTTTCTGTTTTCACTTAAAGGATTACAATAAACAAGATTAATTTGTCAGCTGTTCTGGACTGGAGTTACACTGCGGCTTTGATAAAAAAAGGATCGTTATTCTACAGTTTATAAATATGTTTGATCTTATTACAGACTAGTGACCCGCTCCGGCTTCGCACGGGTGTAATATGCGTGTTTTATACATATAAACCTTCCTTAAAAATCACTCTGTCCATTAAAATATCGGATCAAAATCCGTAGCGTAGTTTTAAAGATCTAAGCATACATAGGGACAAACAGACGGCGGATAGCGACTTTATTTTATACTATGTAGTGATGTAATAAAATATATCTTAGAAAAGTTGAATTACATATTTTTCTTGTGTGTCGTATATATAAAATAGAATACGGCACACATAGTGCTAGTGTAACATATTTTATATGTCACCTAGGTCATTTTAGTTCAAGTAAATGCTTACTGTTATAATCTAACGATTTCAAATCGGCGCATGAATTCCGAATGCCTCGTTGGGCGAGTGGTCACAAGTATGATTGCCGGGCAAGGGGGTCTTGGGTTCGATTCCCGGGTCAGGCAAAGTGTTACTGCGTTTTAAAAAAAATGTCAGTTGTAACACTGAGTCTGGAATTGTGCCCGGTATGTGGCAATAGGCTCACCTCTATTACATCGGACTCATGACATAAATAGTGAAAAGTGGGTGTTACTTTATATAGTGGCATTATGTGCCGTAATGTGTACTTCTGGGGATAAAAGGCGTGATGTTATGTGTGCACGAATTGCTATTTAATCTCACAATTCCTTTATTTGTGACGTGACAATACCTCTTTTTTTGGTACCCTATTTTTTAAAAAGGTCATTCTACCCTTTCCCTTATTTATTCTCTCTTTTTTGCACAAGATGCACCAAGCATCCTACCAGCTCGTTAAACCCTATCTATCAACACAGCCCAACACTCATTCTGTCACCAAAATTTGATACGGTCACAAACAGAGCTTCAGTGTCAGGACTTTTTGTAATCTTTTTGAGTACACATGGCCACATCAATCTATACAAATCCAGTTTATCCTGGTGTCGCGTCGCATCATTTTTCCGCACATTAACGTTCAGTTTATACTGGTTATGTAAAGCTCGATGTGTAGCCGTGTGTACCTACATATAATACGGCCGGTATTACAGCGTGCCTTTCAAAATGAACGTAATTTGTTCAGATAAACGTTAAATGTCTGACATTTCAGTGGTAAGCTGAGATTGACGTGAAATCGTCGAATTATGTCGGTCGTGTCTTGTCGCCGATTGTGTTTATGTATTATGATAATGAATGCGTGGATTTATGTGAATATATAATGTGTTTTGTTAATTTGCGGTTGTTGTTGTAATTGGTGTTAGTTTGGCTTTTTGGTTCAGATAGCTGTTGGATGATAAAGTAATAATCATCATCATCATCATAATCATCATATCAGCCACAGGACGTCCACTGCTGAACATAGGCCTCCCCCAATGACTTCTAGATAGGCCGGTTGGAAGCGACCTGCATCCAGCGGCTCTCTGCGACCTTAATGAGGTCGTCTGTCTACCTTGCGGATGGAGAGACCAAGTAATGTTCAGGGTATCAAAATTCTATCATATGAACGAAGTATACATTCGGTAGAGTATGCCAATAGTTCGACATTTATTTATTAGCATGCATTTGTTAGCATGTGTACAACGATGGATCGCTAGGTACCACAAGAGATGTGTCGTAACAAGCGTTGCACAGTGGAGGCTCCGGAGCAGATCTCTTTTAGAGGACCCGGTGCCTCCATTCAGGTGTTGAGGGTGGCCACCGGGGTGGTTTTAGTGAGGTAAAAATCCCACACTCCCTAGTCTTTTATCCCCAAAAAGCTAGGCGTATTTTGAAGGTTTCCCACGTCATCAAAAAATCTCGTTGGCCCAGTTGTCGTAATTGCGACTCGGGCAAGGGGTCTCGGGTTTAATTCCCAGGTCGGTCAAAGAATTACTGGGATTTTAAAAATCCTCAGTAGTAACACGGAGTTGGGAAATGTGCCCGGTATATGATGGCAGTAGGCTCACCCCCTATTACATGGACATAAATAGTGAAAAGTGGGTGTTACATTGTACAATAGCATTAAGTGCCGTAACGTGCATCTCTGCTTATACCTTCGGGGTTAAAAGGCGTGATGTTATGTTATTATAATCGCCAACTGAAGTCTGAAAATTAGATCGCATTTCACTGTCGAACCTCATAAAACAGCAAAGTAAATAATATCACAAAAACTTTAATACATAGTAACACTACAAAAGTAGCTAAATATTAGAAGGCCGATGTTAGTATAAGGTAAATAATCTGAACTAAATATTAGAAGGCCGATGTTAGTATAAGGTAAATAATCTGAACTAAATATTAGAAGGCCGATGTTAGTATAAGGTAAATAATCTGAACTAAATATTAGAAGGCCGATGTTAGTATAAGGTAAATAATTTGAACTAAATATTAGAAGGCCGATGTTAGTATAAGGTAAATAATCTGAACTAAATATTAGAAGGCCGATGTTAGTATAAGGTAAATAATCTGAACTAAATATTAGAAGGCCGATGTTAGTATAAGGTAAATAATCTGAACTAAAAAGTCAATTTGCGAACAAAATTATGATAATAAGCGATGGTCACAATTTGCTAACATTACGTAGATACCTAACTAAAGCCTATCAATTTTTCTACCTCATAATTGGTGGTCATGAATAAAATTTCATTAAAAAATACTTTTTAGAACTCGATCACGTTTAGTCGTACTTTGATAATAGAATGCATATCATTTCCACATTTAGGTTATTCAAAAGGTTTTAGACACTCAAAATCTATATTTATCTATACAGATAAATAAAATTGAAGCGTCTGTTTGTAATATTAAAACAACCGCTTTTTACTACATGCATATGAATATACATACGATACACATACCTCAATGTATTTTTTTACAATTTTTGTCTTTCTGTCTGTCTCTTTATACTGGCTGATCTCTGGAATGGCTGGACCGATTTTGCAAGACTTTTATTGGCAGGTATCTGGTATACTAAGGAGTAACACAGGCTATTTTTATTTTGGTAAATTGAAACAGAAAAAGGTAAGTTCTTAAATTAATATTCTACGTGAACGAATAACATAACATCACGCCTTTTATCCCCGAAGGCGTAGGCAGAGGTGCACACAGAAGTGACACCCACTTTTCACTATTTATGTTATGAGTCCCATGTAATAGGGGGTGAGCCTATTGCCATATACCGGGCACATTTCTAGACTCCGTGCTACAACTGAGAATTTTTGTAAAAACCCAGTAATACTTTTAAATACGAATAATAAATATAAATATATATTTTTTTAAATTTAGTTTGATACTAGCTTTTACCCGCGGCTACGCTCGCGTCACAAAAGGATAAAAAGCCCATCTATACCAATACTTTTGTTTTCCCTCGGGAATATCTAATTTTTCCGGGATAAAAAGTACCCTATTATTTAATCCGGACTTCTAATTCAAAGTAATCGGTTGAGTAGTTATGGCGTGAAAGCGTAACAAACAACCAACCAAACAAACTCACTTTCCGATTTATAATATTAGTAAGGATTAGGTACGTGCATTATGTGCTATGAAGTAGACAGAGAAGATTATTGTCTGTAAACACACTAGATTAAGAACTTACTATAAAAAATGTTGTATTTCAGTACAGACACAATGTGGCGCACTACCATAATATTACCTACCATCTATTGTAACATACCTACATTGACGAAATAAATAATATTTGTATTTGTATTTCTTATATAGCAATAACTAAATATAGGTAAAATGCCCATCGCGCTTTTAGTTCCAAAAAGGTTAGACAAGGAAGTATTACATATAAAAGTTACACCCAATTACCACTAGTTATGATATGAGTATCAAGCACAATTCCAGATTCTGTGCTTCTTTTGTTATGGCATAAGCCTGTAATCGAGCCGACGGATCACCTGATGGTAAGCAATTGGCGCCGCCCATGGACACCTGGAACACTAGAGACGTTACAAGTACAAAATTGGGGAGATTGGGGAAGGAGAGGGTAATTGGGCCTCCGGTAACCTCACTCACACGACGAAACGTGCTTCACGTCGGTTTTCTGTGAGGCCGTGGTATCACTCCGGTCGAGCTGGCCCGTTCGTGCCGAAGCATGGCTCTTACACACTTAATGCTTCTAAGAAACCATTCTCAAAGTACTAATTTAAATCTATAAATACTAGACAGAAGACATACTTAATTCAATTATTTTTGCCAATGAAATAAGCTTGCCAAGGTCGTACTTGTTGTCAAATTGTGTCGAAGAGGATTATTTATTGGTCTTGAAAATTGTGATAGCGAATCTAAGTCAATTATTTTAGAAACAATTAGGGCTTTAAAATTAATGGAGATTGTGAAATTTTATACTACAAGTGTATAATATTAGCTTCTATTTTAATTATACGTATTATTTTCTACAACTGAAGCCCTAGTCAAAACCTAGGTCGATGCGATCAAATATGTTAGTTTTTGATAGAACAATTTTTTATTAATTATTGTTATTCGGCTTACTCACGTCATTATTTGACGTGGAACTCATCGACTATAGCAGCGTGACGGTCGCCAAGTCGCAGTTTGCGGAATGCTGCTCAAAGATACAAGCCTCTAGCATGGCCTTGAACTAGTCGAGTTCCTCGTCAAATAATTACGTGAGTAAGCCGAAATCCATAATAATTGATTTTGTAAATCTCATGAAAGTTTTAATATGAATTTCTAACATAAAATAACATTACGCCTTTTATCCCCGAAGGGGTAGACAGGGGTGCACATTTAGGGCACTTAATGCCATTGAACAATGTATTACCCACTTTTCACTTCTTATGTTATGAATCCCATGTAATAGGGGGTGAGCCTATTGTCATATACCGGGCACAATTCCAGACTCCATGCTACACAGATAATTATGTCTTTTTTAAAAACTCAATAATATTTTGCCCCACCCGAGAACCCTTGCTCGGCGAGTCACACTTGCGACCGATCGTCCAACGAGGCAGTCGAATAAATATCTGTGTTGATATCGGCCCAGTTTCTTATCTGATTAAATTATCGTAGCTTCTATCAAATATGTGTCACTTAACCTAATTGCGACTTAATCAGACGGGCCCTTCGACTTTTCCAATAAGACCTTTAGGGAATAAAGTATATTCTGTGGAAGGTCAGTAGATGAATCGGGATAACACTTAATAAATGAGTTATGTGTTCATGTAAACTGTGTTTAATTACGACTGGACTTACGTGGCGGGCGCAGCCGCCTCTACACACCTATACACGCACACTCACAACTACATATATACACATACATTCCTGTTGTCCCTACAAGACCTATTGGCCTATTGAACCTTAAAGTAATAGAATTAAGTTACAAAGTTCCACAAACAAGACCTATTCTTAGAAATAGTTACTGAAAAGTTCTAAAGAAGTGAACAGTGGTTACCGAAAAATTGTAGAAGGAGAGAATAAAATTGTGAATTAAGTTTCTGCAGCCACCACCCTGGGAATGGTGAAGAATGCTTAAAAAGCCTCTTGGAAAACTTTAACTACTGTTACTAAACTTTAGGTTAGGTATTCTAGATGTGGTATATCATAGATACCCTTAAATTCAGTCTAGGAGACTTTGTGGTCAATTTATTCTGCAAAAATTACAGTCACAAGTATAAACTTAATGAATATATAGAGGATAAAAATGCTTGGATGCAGGCTAGTCCGGCTCCACAGGATAACTAAAAACACTGTTGTTTTAATGAAATCGTAAATAATACAGCCATATTGCTAAATTGTATATTTTTTTAACTTCTATAACCAATGTAAATGTGAGAGCCCTGTAATTAACTTAATATTAAATTAGATTAGTAGAATTAATTTGTGTCAGCTTGGAGTTGTCATGCTCACTCAAAGGTCTCATTGGCGGTGGCGCGTGCAGTGGATCGCTCGATTCCCTACAATATGGTTGAGTAGGGCGGTGCTGGTGTACGTGTCATGTACGTGAACGGGTGCCGTCAACTGGGACTGGTCAGCTCCAGACTGTATTATTGTTCTTAAGGTTATTTTCTTTCTTGATCACTTTGACTGGATTTTGGTGTTACATTGTTCTCGCACAATCCAAACAGCAAAACTATGTAACTAGTAAATTGTATTGTGAACCTGATTGAAAAAGAGTAACCTATGGAGTTTCTTGCTCGTTCTTCTCCATAGGAATCTACACCTTGGAATGAGCAAATAGCTTCACTTTTAATATTAATTTTATTTTGACGTTCAAAAGTGCCATTCTGGCCTAAGTGAAATAAATGATTTTGACTTTGACTTTGACTTTGACTTTAAGACCGAAAACTGAAACGGATTGTTACTGAAACCGTAGAATATTTACTCGGGCTCTTTTTAATATTATATTACATCACGGCTTTTATCCCCGAAGGGGTAGGCAGAGGTGTACATTACGGCACCTAATGCCACTGTACAATGTAACACTCACTTTTCTGTGTGAGAGACTGTGAGCCTATTGTCAAATACTGGACACAATTCCTGACTCCATACTACACTGAGAATTTTTTTAAAACCTGGTAATACTTTGTCCGACTCGGGAATCGAACCCGAGACCCCTTGCCCAACAGTCGCACTTGCGACCCAGCCAATATTTATTCGAATATCCCATACGCCTGGTTCTCATGGGTAGGTTACGACTTTCGAATATCTCAGGTTACACAAATTGGTCCAAATAATGTTACAAAGCGACTAAATGTATAACAAATACTTAAAATTGAGCACAATGTCAGCAGTTCAGCACAACTATATTTATATTATAACTTTCGTGAGTCGTACTTTACTAAATGATTATGTTTTTCGGTTACTCAGTAGCAGCGCGACAGTTGCCGCGTCGCACGTCGCGGAATGCTGCTCATGAATATGATCCTCTGGCATGGCTTGAAACTAGTCGAGTTCCTCGAGACAATTACGTGAGTAAGCAAAAAAACAGAATAATTAACAACTACATTTGGATGACATATTTAATTAATATTTCCGAGTTTGACTTTTTTGAACCATGTCATGGAAATGACAGTACAAAATCCTGCACCATCCAGCATTCTAATTGCTTCTCCAAGTGCAGTAATAGCGTTTTTTTTCATTTTGAGTCTCTTTATGTCGCCTCCCGTTGTCGAGCGGCATTTTAAATAGTCCGGCTAATTTTATGCTTTCTTCTTGAGATATTTAAAAAATGCAAACTCCTTTATAACAATGAACGTTGTTAGTTTACACCGCCCGCTCATTAACCGGTGCAGTTTCTTTACTTACTGGATTTTTTATAATTTGTTGTTTTATGCCTTTGATCTTGTTTAACTGGGATTTGTGCAGTAAAGTTAAATTGGAACTGAGAACTATGATATTCTTTGCTTGAGTAAATTGGATTTATTTTGATTTTCAGTTTTTGACAATTAACTGGTTTTGGGGTATTTGACGTTTTAAGAATATTGGAGTGTACTTAGGTGGTACCCGACTGTGTTACAGAGAAAATGAATTTGAAGACTATGATTTCTTAACATTTATTAAGCGTCTCACTTGTGGTCCCATGACATTTTAGTATTACGATACTGTTCAATAAATTAAACAAAAATAAAAAACCCCACTGACACCACCACTGACATCCCCTTATTCTATCTCCTAAAATAGCAAATTCAACAACATCACACACACACACACACACTTTTTCTTAACATCTACTTTCTATTACTTACAGATAATATATATACGAACCATCCAATTCCCTAAGGCGCACTATAAGCCAATGTTCCCATTTGTTCACATTTCAAAGAATCCACATGCTTAATTGAGTCTTGCTCAAACAATCTAATACATTTGTAGCACTTAAGCTCTCAAAGGGCGAAAGACAAATAAGGTAGAAATTATACCACCAAACAAGTTTGAACAGTCTTATAGCGTAGAACTAAACTAGCAACTCGTAACGTTTACGTAAAATATGAGTGCGATGGAGAATTACTAGGATTTAGGTAAAATGGAGGGTGCAAATTAAGAGGGTTTCAATCGACAGGTATAAAACTAATGATGTAGATGTAAATATAATCATTCCAATTGACATCTAATGTGGTGATAGCAGGGTACAATACATTAGCCTAAGGCGGAGGGAACGAATCTCCTCATGCTCCAGCCATAGCGAGACAAACTCCGGGCGTCGGGAATCGCGAAATGATCTTCGGCCATCGTCAGTACGGGCCTGCGGTCGGCGAGCACAGGCGACTCGCCGCACGACCAGAACTTTTTTAAGGGGGGAAAATCGTCGATTGACTTTTCCCGCCTGGGTGAGGCGGGAGAGAGTGTCAGACTTTTACTGTTCCTACTCTTGGAACGGGGTGACTTTTAGTCATTAAGAGTCTGACACTCTCTCCCGCCTTGTTCGACACCGTATCTAGTCCTCCCGTGACCCGCGGGCGGCTATGTGACAAACCCTCTTTTGTAGAGGAGGTACATACATCAGCACTTCAGCAGTGGGCCATCTCGAGCTGTTGATGGTGATACCGTTTCTGACCTCAATTTATTTATTTATTTATTTATTTATTTATTTATTTATTTATTTATTTATTTTAAAATGCACTTACTGGCTTACAGTGGGTACCAACACGCCAGCAAGCTAGTTAATTAAACAATCAATCAATTGAAAACAAAAAAATATATGGGTTCTGACAGAACCTAGCTTTAATTATATAATATTATATTGCTTTAAAATATTATAAATACGTCAATTGTAACTTTCGTGAGACATACTTAAATAAATTATTATGTTTTCGGCTTACTCACGTAGTGATTCGACTAGGAACTCGACTAGTTTCAAGCCATGCTAGAGGCTCATACCTCTATTAACGAGCAGCATTTCGCGATCCGCGACGCGGCGACTTTCGCGCTGCTACTGGGCCGCGCGCGCGCCGTGTTTTCGTCGAATCACTACGTGAGTAAGCCGAAAACATAATAATTTAAATACGTCATTGTTATAAACAATTTCACACTGATACTGCTGAGAATTTTACAATGAAAATCATAAAACTAAATATTTGTATGCAGTTGTTCCAGGAAATAATATGAAAATTAATTTGTAAATGAAATACAATTTCAGTAAATCGACAGGTCGGGTGGCTTACTCTTGAATCCAATTCCAATTGATCGACAATGGTATTGCGAAATTTCGTACTCTTGAGTTGCAACACTAGAGCCCATTGCATCCGTATTGCGTGGATATTGAATGAATTAAATGGTATTGAGTTTGGCTTTATATCCCGTACTCTAAATTAACAGCTACGATTGTGGTTGTATAGTTTTGACATTGAATAATTATTGAGATTATATTGGATTGAAATTGCATTGACATTGAGATTGGTTTCAAGAGTAAGCACCCCGATCAGGACAAAAGGTAACAAAATCTGAAAAAAACGTGAAAAGCAGAATAATTGTATAAAATTTTAAATACCATTGTTTTTCGTTAGAGGGTTCGTCCCCGAGGTTAAAAAAACAATAGCTTACCTCAGCCCCAAAGCAACAAACTATTTCTAGATACTTAAATCATTCAATAACACGCTTTGTTACAACATGAACGAAAGACAACAATAATACACGTTGACTTTTACATTTTCTGACTGCTCATTGGCCGAGTGGTCGCAAGTACGACTGCCGGGCAAGGGGTCTTGGGTTCGATTCCAGGGTCGGGCAAAGTATTGCTGGGTTTTTAAAAAAATCTCAGTAGTAGCACGGAGTCTGGAATTGTGCCCGGTATATGGCAATAGGCTCACCCCTATATACTCATAACACAAATAGTGAAAAGTGAGTGTTACATTGTACAGTGGCATAATGTGCCTATGCCTATCCCTTCGGGGATAAAGGGCGTGATGTTATGTAATGTTATGTTTTGCATTTTCGTTAAGGATTAGGTTATCTATATCTTTCACCACCACACCAGCAAAAGTCCTATTGAGATTGAGTAAATAAAGCCCTCTTCATACGGACGAGAACCTTCATCATAACATTTATTTTACAAAAAAAAAACAACGCCTTAACAAGCTCTTCCAGTCTTCTAAATCAGTGTAATACAGAACAAGTTTGCATACTTAGCTTGCAGATTTCACGCTCAACCAGCACAACGACCGGTAACCACCACACTTAGCCACTGCGCTGTCCTACAACTTGTAGGACAGACTTGCAGGTCCAACTTGTAGGTACAAGCTTGCAGTACTTGGTAATTAAGATGTGAGGTCCCAGTAATTAAATTGTTTTCCGTTTTAGCTCTTGCTTGCTCGACTTTGCGGTTCGTTAAATCTGATTTATATATTATTTTCCGGGCTTGTTTTCGACCATTAGGTAATTAGTTATCATCATTCCTGGCTTTAATCCTTTCCTTGTTTGTTTCTTTAGTCGTTGTACCGTAATTTTTATTCTCTGTAATTGTAGATACTGCGATGTTGGCGCAGGTAACTATACTACAGTTTTGTTTGGCATTATTTGTCAAAATTAAAATGGTTAGTGGATATTCTATTTAATAGGGTAGATGCCTATTTTTTATTTTAATGTTCGTCTGGTAGATTTTAAATTATTACGTCATTTCTATGTACATTTTATACGTAGAAATGACGTTTTAGCGTCCACTCCTAAACTTGGATTCGTTTTATCTAAGTATTGTTTTATTATACGACAAAATAGACAAATAAGTGTCTAATATTTTTTCATTACCTAACTTACGGACTAATTAGATTTTTATTTTCATACCCTGTCATCATTCCAATTGTAAAGGTATACGTAATGCAAGTACAAGAATGTATTCTACTGCTACTGATAATTTTTTGCTTTACATCGTCATTTTAATTGAATTGATGAACTACATATAACGAAACCAAAAAAAATCTTACTAAAAAATGAAAACGGCCAAGCTAAGTGATATCATAATAATTACAAAAAGACTTTTAGGTACCACAAGGAACGGTGCTCCATCAAAAATAATGATCGTAGTGATCACCTAAAAATCCATCAAAACATTTTTATTGGGGACCATCAATTTCGTTTTTACAACGTACGACGATGTCCTTTACAAATAGGAACGATTTATTATCATCTTTCGACACAATTGCTTCAAACTTGAGAGAAATGCCAGCCATTTGATTGAGACGCAACCCGATGAATTCAACGTGGCATTTCACAAATTGAACCATTAAAATATGCTCTATTATGATCTTACGTTTCCTGATCCCGCTTCAAATTCAAGGGTTAAGAATTAATTGGACCAAGTGTTTGGAATTGAATTGTTGGAATTAAAAGGTTACTTTGATCGTTGGAGATTAAATAACATTTTCGTTACCCGATAAAATCCTTTGAGGTGAATTTCGTAATCGAGTTTTTGAAGGTAATTTATTTACAGATGAATTATTTTTTGTGGATTGATGTTCATAGAGACTGGTATCATAATGATAAAAATTTTGTTTTTGATAAATGCTAGTATATAAACATAACATAACATAACATCACGCCTTTAATCCACGAAGGGGTAGGCAGAGGTGCACATTATGCCACTGTATAATGTAATTGTTGGTGCGGTGGCTGGGCAACCGGCTGCCGTGCAACGTGTCGCGGGTTCGATTCCCGCACGGAACAACACTTTGTGTGATCCACAAATTGTTGTTTCGGGTCTGGGTGTCATTGTGTATGTGAACTTGTATGTTTGTAAACGCACCCACGACAGAGGAGAAAATCGTAGTGTGGGGCAACGTTAAAAAAAAAAAAAAAAAAAAAAAAAAAAAAAAAAAAAAAAAACACTTTTCATTATTTTATGTTATGGGTCCCATGTAATAGAGAGTGAGCCTATTGTGTCATAGCCATATATCGGGCACAATTCCAGACTCCGTGCTACTACTGACAATTTTTAAAAAACTCAGTAATACTTTGCCCGACCCGGGAATCGATCCCGAGACCCCTTGCTAGTAGCACTAGGCTAGTATATAAATTCATTATATATAAATATAATATAACGTCGTGTCATGTCGTCTTCGTTTGTGTGCTTAAGAGGTAGACACAGAGTAGGACATAGCCTAACCTACTGTTAATTATGTTTTGAATTCTAAAATAAGACTATTACGCAATAATACCATAATCCTAGGCTGTGATCCTTTTAAAAAAGTCTTAAAAACATGTATAGGAAAAGTCATCGAAAAAATGAAATAGAATTCACAATTTAGTAACAAAATTTTGAATAACGCAATAAATTAGACTGGAACTGATAAGGGACGGGGTTTCGCATTAGTATTGTAGACTATTTGTGACATCAAGATCGTTTTTATCGTGGGTATGACTGTGTTTGGCCTTGGAACAAGCGACCTTCCAATGGTCAGATAATCACCATCTGTTTTTAAAATGCCAGATTAATTGTATTCGTCTATTAATACCAAAATATTGCTATGTGCAAAGCGAGTAGTGGCGGAAAGATAACGACCGCAGCGCACAATACGGCAGAAATTGGAAACAAATGCGGATGATGCAAACCCGGTTTTTATTATTATATATTATGTATTCATTTTACAGTAAAACTATTGAATCAATTGCACTTAAACAATGTCAACAATACTATTTTAATCTTTGGTTTTATTTACATTTGCAAAGAAAATTATAATGTTTACATTGTTATTATTTGACAGCTTCCGCAAATGTTGTAAACGCTACGCGTCGCCACCATCGCGCACCTCAAATAACACATAAATAATGAGAGGTATTATTTTAAAATCACAATAGGCACTAGCTGGTTGTTCCTCAGTTAAAGAAGATATAAGAGCACTAGGATTTTGTAATATGCCGTGTCATACAAATTCAGATACATTTCGCAACCAAATGCGAAACAACAATTTGTGAATCATACAAAGCGTTGTGTCGTGCGGGTATCGAAAAGTAGTAGTAGGTTATTCAGAGATTAAAACCAACATTAGTAATAACAGGTCCATCGCTCCTAGTGGCCATACCCTGAAAAATGAGCACAAATATTTGCTTATATCTTTCCCATTTTGCTACCAACGCAAAAGTGACAAGCGACGGATTTCAAGAGAGATATTAAAAAAAGTACCGAAAAATTCCCTTGTCCGCGATTTTAGTGTAAACCTTTGTGATTGTAGGACAATAAGGTCAGTAAACAATACAAGCTCGTTAATCATAGAATATTTGACATCCCGTCAACTTTTACAAGAATATTAATGACATCTAATACTGCGGCCATGTTGATTTTTTCGCCCGTCAACGTCTTTCTTGTACCCCTTCATGTTTGGAGTTCTTTAAAGGTGTCGTGTTTTGTTATTTTTGGCGTCCATGGTGTTGTGACGTAGTACTTATGTAATTGTTTAATTTTAATTAATTTCCGTGTTCGTTTGTTTTAAGAACAATGTTTTTGTGTCGTTTCTGTGTGGGTTATTTTTAATTGTATTAACCATAACAGTTCTTTGAATTGTTGCTAAAGTTGTAAATAATACATATTTACCTTTTATGAATACGAAAAAGGTGTCTATAATCTAGGTATAACATAACATTATACTTGTTAATCTTATATGTAACTATGTATGTATGTGACTGCCTCATTGGCCGAGAGGGCGCGAGTGCGACTTTCGGGCAAGGGGTGTCGTGTTCGATTCCCATGTCGGGCAAAGTATTACTGGTTTTTCAAAAAATCTCTGTAGTAGCACGGAGTCTGGAAATGTGTTCGATATATGTCAATAGGCTCACCTCCTATTACATGGGACTCATAACATAAATAGTGAAAAATGGGTGCTACATTGTACAGCGTTATTAAGTGTCGTAATGTGCACCTCTGCTTGCCTAAAAGGCGTGATATTATGAGGTATAACTATAAATAGCATTCAACATTTTCAACAATTAAGTATACACCTGCCTGTGCTTTTGGGACTTGAAGTCTTTCCAATATGTTATGTATGTTTTATGACAAACTGTACCATAATTATAATTCACACTTCCACTTTCAGTTTCCACGCAATCCCCTGTGACGTTAATAATTAACTTTTAAATTAAAAACATAGTAATCACGACATGCTGTGAGTTCACTAATTAATTTCACGCCATGCCTCTAGAGGGACCGGCAGAGATTAATAGTGTGCCGTAAAAAGTAATGATAGTGATCATTATTTTGATGGTTTTGTTTCAAACTGTGTTCGTTATGGAAGTGTATAGAGAATTGAATTAGGAAAATAAATAATACTCATGGAAGAGAGCGTACTTTTATAGCGCTTTTCTTTTTCTTAATGGCATAAGCTGGTAAACGAGCAGACGGATCACTTGATGGTAAGCAATCAGTGTCGTCCATGGACACCTGGAACATCAGAGGCATTACAAGTGCGTTACCGGCCTATTGCGGATTAGGAGTTGGAGGATCGTTGGGGATTCAGGGATTGGGGAGATTCGGGAAGGAGAGGGTAATTGGGTCTCCGCTAACGTCACTCACACGACGAAATACAACACCAGCGTTGCTTCACGTCGGTTTTCTGTGAGGCCGTGGTATCACTCCGGTCGAGCCGGCCCATTCGTGCAGAAGCATGGCTCTCCCACACTTTTTGAACATTCTTAAGTTATGCAGTAGACTATTTTTTTTCGAATAAAAAGAAGAATGGGAGAAATGGAAATCCTCGAAGGGTAGGCAGAGGTTCACACATACAGCACAGCACCCATGTTTCACTATTTACGTTACATTATGTATAAACGGTGAAATTTATTTCGTTATCGCCTGAAAGTGAAATGGTTCTGTCTTGGTAATACAATACCTCTAGTTTTACAAACAAATAAAATATTTAAAACATAAAAATACTGGAGAGACATTGCAGAAACCAAACTTCGAAAGCGTATACGAACTCATACTTAGTACATTATTAAAACATCACGCCATGTAATTCTCGATGAGGTCTTTCTCGTCGTGTGGCACGTGCGATGCGCATAGTACTTACCCATTTACGTCTTGTGTTTTATGTGCTTATTTCCATGAATTGAGTACCTAGCTTCATCTAGCTAGCTTCACTGACGGACTGACTGACTGACAGACTATTATTTATTTTGTATTTGTTGACGTTTCAAAAGTACCAAATTATGGTTTAATTTAAATAAATAAATGTTTTGACTTTAACTTTGAAAATTTTTTTCAACTAAATAAATTATATCTATATATGTTTTTGTTTTTACTTTATAGTTTTATACATTGAAAGTACTGCTTATGGCAAGTTATTTGGCCTCAGGACGAAAACGGAATAGATTTCACAGCATATATGCGATGCGAAACTCCACGCCATTATAAGTACCTCCTTAGACATAGGTACCTTACTAAAAAACAGAAAATCCCGATCCAGGAAACGGAGGGAATCAGATTCCTTTGGTCAGAAGTCGTTGTACTTGGATCCACTCGACAAACGAGACAGTCAAGGTAAGGATTTTCTTTTGTTTTCAAATAAATTTAATTTGTCATCAAAGCGTTGTTTGACTATGTTAGTTTGTGGGTTAATTCTGTTGTACGTGGGTGGTCAAAAAGTAGGGTAACGGTACCTATCTTGTCCTGTGGGGATTGTAAAACTTAAAAAGCGTTACGCGTCAAAGGTAATCTAACTGAAGGAGTTTTTAACTATTTCTTATTTGTTTGCCTGTTTATTTATTACATTAACTTGTCCTGAATAAAGTATTTGGTTTCATTTTGTGGTCTAAGTTTTTTTTTCTTTTATCGTTTTACTTTTCTATGTAACTAACTACTGCCCGTGGCTTCGCCCGCATCTCCTTGGGATAAAAGTGTTATTCCCGACAATAATCTATCCCTGCTCCAAATTTCATCTCGATCCTTTAGCCATTTTGACGTAATTGAGCTAATTATATTAACTCATAAATTTCACATTTATAATATTAGTGAAATTTGTGGATTTAGTACGAAGAGATTCCAGGTTTGAATTCTGAGTCAGGAAGTGTATCAAGCTTAAAATCAGAAATATTAAGCACTATATCACAGTTCTATTTAACGACCCAACAATAACGTATAGTAACAAGAATATTCTACGGTTCCCATTAAACTGTCAAACACCGCGCGGTCACTGGTGACCGCAACCTATTGTTCTATAATTGTGTCTATAATGACGGTACTCGACAAGTTAATTCGCGAGGCCATCAATTATCGTTAAAATCAAAGTGCGTACCGTTAGACAAGCAATCACGAGACAAGACGTTCACACTTGTGTTGATTAATTACGACATTAGTGGGATATCACACGCCACATATTCCTGCATTTACCCTCCAATCTCAATTTTGACGTACTAGCAATATAATAGATCGGTCGAGTATAAGGACCGTTTCAAAAGTAATAGTATATCATTATCAAGAGCCTGTTCTCGTCCACTACTGGACATAATCATCATCAACAGCCTATAAATGCCCACTGCTGAGCAAAGCCTCTTCTCATGGAGAAGGTTTGAGCATTAATCACCACGATTGCTCATTGCGGGTTGGCGATTTCAAACTTATAATTAGAAATTATAAGCTCAGGTGCCCTCACGATGTTTTCCTTCACCGTTTGTCATGTAAATAATCTTAGGAAGTACATATGACTCGGAAAAAGTCACATTGGTATTTGCTATCGGTAGGTATGGAACCCGCACCCTCATGCATGAGAAGCCGGTGTCTTAACTTCCGGGCCACCACAACCTATTATATACTGTTGGACATTGGCATCTCCTATGTCACGCCACTGAGCTCAATCTAGTATATGGTTTGAATGAAATAAATGATTTTATTTTGAATTTATTTGTTGTTCTGCTCATAAGTAAGATGATACTATTTGTTCAATAAAAAATTCTGTCCAATGGTTTGACATTACAAAATTTCTTCGACACCACTATCCAGGCAGGGTGGCGCTGGTCGTCATACCAGCTTCAAATTACATCGGAATTTTTGTACCTTATTTCTGCAGTCATGGAATAGACCTTTGATTACAGTTTTCATTTAGTCGGTCTAACGCACTTATCAACGACAATGTGCTTTTGTTTTTCAACCTTTACCTGAATTTGATGAGTCGCTTTACTCTTTACCTAGTTTTATATCGTTAAACACAGTTTTGTGTCATATCCAGCAGCCTTACATTCTGAATATTCTGATATTACTAACATAATAGAGATGGAGGTATCGACATCTTCTACTTTTTTATTAAACTAAAAAACGATATCAATAACGAACTTTATTATTACTTACATTATTCGTATAATCTATTTCGGAATCTTGCTTATAAATAAACCAAAATAAGCGAAAACAATCAAAAACATAAAAACACTATTCACTACGTTTGCAAAAATTACATAATCTTCATTAGAAGATTTTAAATCAACGGTGACATCATCAGATTCCCATTTAGGAAACACTAAATAGTTAGAATACTTGTTATGACACACAAAATTATTAATTATCTTGATATAATTATGTGGCTTTGAACTTACACTGCAAAGTTTGGTCAGAAAGAAAGTCAATAGAATGGTTATAATAGTCAAAATAATAGAATCGCGGTAGTACAACAGTATGGTAGGAGTAAAGGCGTTACCTTTAGGCATATCAATGTCTAACTGTATCAGTAAATAATAATGTCCAAACAAAGTGAAGCAGCCAACTGCTAGCCTAACATTGCGTCTCACGTCTAAGAACAGCGTCACAATATTGAGCACAGTCAACACTAAAGCAGGGTATATGAAGATCGCAGACAATCCAGCCGCTTCCCTCACCAGGACTAAAGTCACTGTCACTCCTGGCCTGCCACTCGCATTATTCTCTTGTTTTATTTCAGAAACGTGCCATCCAGCTGTATATTCGCCAGATATGGCTGTTCTAAGGTTTACTGTCATGTACTCATGACCAAATTCCAAACTGCATTCTTGAACATCGTAAGGCCAGTTAGTGAGTTTGACGCCACACCATGTGTCATGCAGCATTCTGTGTCGACATGTAACGACCCCCGTGTTATAGATTTTGCAAGAATATAAAGTCGATATTTCAAAGTTGAAGAAATCTTCCACATTGATTAGTTCAAATTTTGGAATCCAAGATGAATAGTGTCCTATTTCAGTTTCCTTGATACCGTGGTATTTGTCTGGATCCCACTTTAGTCGTGCATCTCTCCAAGTAATATTTAAAGTGGTTTGAGCAGTGAATACTTCTTTATCGGCTTCGAAACTGATTCTTCCCACATCCATAAAGACATAAACTGTATTGTTTCTTGGTGGAGGTTTTTTTGAACTAGGACACAGATCTTCTAAAAGTTTTTTTAGCCTCGTGACATACTCTGGTTCTTTATTATTATTGGCACAGTCTTTGGCCAGACTAAATGTCAAAAAATACATTAGTAATAAAATGTAAGTGAACTTCATCATGGTTTCTAGGATACTGCGTTCAATATCAATTGTTATGTCATATTATACGAAAACGCCCACTGAGATAAGCGTTGCAAATGTATTTTTTTATAGATTTTTAAATAGAAAGAAAGAAAGAAAGAAAGAAAGACTTTATTTCACACGCTAAAAAACAGGTGACACATACAGATTTTACACATAAGTTTAATAAGTAATGAATTTACAAAATATATCTACTAATGTCCCAGTCATGGGTCCCAAGTCTGCGGTGAAATGGGACCAGTTCAGCATGTGCAAGACAGGGCCTTGCGCTGGTATTCTACTGGCCCCGACGACGAAGTGACTCGCGGACGAACAAGTCACCAATCAGACAACGATAAACATAAAACAATTTTCCCCAAAAATACAAAATAAAATGCACAAAACAAAACAAATATATAGAGGTAAAAACAATAAAGCAAATTTAAAAAACGTGGAGTTAAATGCAACCTACCAATATCCAAAAAAAAAAAAAAGGTTAAAATAATAAAATAAAAAACAAAGTGAATTAGAGCAACCTGCTGCCCCCGCCACCCCAACGAACGCATAGTCATGCCATGGGATGGCGATAGCAAGCAGGCAAAACTGCGAAACTACGCCATACGCCGGCCACCACTGAACACATGTGAATGTAACCAATTGTGTTGTGATGTGATGTGATGTGATGTGACAGGCACCAGTGAGTAATATCGAGCACACACGAGACCGAGCACAGCTGCGGCGCCCAGTCGAGATGGAACCAGTGACATTGAAGTAGACACACTTCCCAGCCAAACAGTTATATTAATGATATGTTGGCAATCGCCATTCCTATCTTTCTCTGTGCGTCCATCAAATATCGACGTACGTGTGTTCTAAAAGTACCAATGGCGTTGAGAGACCTGACAGGTGGAGGCAGGTTATTCCACACTTTCGATGCGGCATATCGGAAGCTACCCCGAAAGCCTGATGTTCTATGCTTCGGTATGGACAGTGGGCGGGTGCACTGCCTAAGTTTGCAATCTCTTCCACTTGACACCCAGTTAAGCCTGTCATACAAGTACAAAGGTTCCCTCCGCTTCACGACTCCGAACATAAGACATGCCAGATGTAATTTCCGTCTTGATTTAATTTTTAAAATCAAATGCTGGTTTAGATACGGAGTGACATGACTTATAAATCTATAGAGGTGCTAGGTTTTGGCATACTATCTATTGTAAAACAATAAATACGTATGTAGATACATATAAGAACTATGTTACTTGCCAATGTTTTACAATGTTGCTGACCAAATATTAGAGGTATAATGGACGCCCGAAACCCTATATCATTTTAAAAATCACCTCCTTACAAACCCCGACAATTATCTTTCATGTTAACAATGAGGTATCATCAAAAAAGTCCCAAACTCAACCCTAATTAAGCTTAAGGGCTGGACGCACCGCAAAAAGTAGGCCCAAATGAACCGCATAGGGTTGACAAAACGGGACTTAAATTACTGTCTCTGAGGTGAGGCGCGTGTCACTGTATAATATGTTAGCTGCGACCTTTTTTAATTTAAAAAGTTCATTAGGCTGATCAATTTATGGATTTAGTTCTGATGGATGTGACATGTTGCAGTTGCAGTTACTAGGTGTAGTGTCGCTAGTGGTTTGTAGGTATTATTTTATTCCTTTTCATTAGTTGCAAAACAAAAATACTTCTATTGGGAAATATCCATTGTTCCTTTGTTCTATTCTTTAATAATATTCTGGCGGTTATTCGATAATTCATCATTGTTGAAACGAAAGACAGATTTGGACGTGAAACATGTAAGCAATCAAACGAGTATATCTGTTACAGAGTCACAAATGTAAATTGATTTTGTCATGGTCATTTCCAGTGTCCATCGACATTCGTGTGTAAAACCACCATCAATTTCCATGGAACCATGACGGGTACACCTCGGGCTGATTTCTGTTGGTCGCAAAATTTTCGTTAACGTCTGTTTTACGACCCATGTCATTGAAACTCTCATTATTATTAAAGAAGTGTTGAGTTTTCCAAAATTTATATTCCCCGACCTATTTATAAGTTAATATGGAATTATGGTTTCGTTCCCTCCGGACTTGGCTGTATTTTCAAATTGTTGATATCGTAATTTGTTACTTATTTTTTAGGGTACAAGTTTCCTTTTCATGTGGGAGAGTGGCTAACGTGGTTGATATCATGATGATAATTATCGTGGGTCATCCAAATGCTAAGTCTGTTTGTTTTAAAGCCTGATTTCAAAGATTTAGAATTCCCTTTGAAAAAATACATCATTTTATTTTGATACGAGCAAACTTGAAAGCAAAAACTGATGACTACTAAAACGTTATAGGGACTTAAACTCTTGGGAATATAGTACATAAATGTACCTCTATAAACAAGTACAATTGTATGAAATAGCAGAACTTCTCTTATAAGATACCGTCAACCAGTTAGTGTGTGAGGAATGGAAGAATGGACACGTATTTGGACCATGAACGGACAGATATCTACAATGCACCTGTCTTGTGTATTGACTTGAGTTTACCAGAGTAGAAGCACAATATGAATGTTGAAACCTAAATAGACTTGTGTTTGTGACTGTGGGTGTACAATGGTACATACATTTTAATTATTAGGTACATGGTACTCTTACAGTCGCGGAGAACTTAACGGGTTGTCGGGGCTCCGGCTTGACGTGCAGGAGAAGGAACGGGGTGGTTTTTAGTCAGTAAGAGCCTGAAACTCCCTTGTTCCCCCTTAAAAAAAAATGTTACTCTTACAGGCACTTGGATAAGTATAATGAATAATAATGATACAGCTTTTCATCATCATCATCAACAGCCTACAAATACCCACTGCTGAGCAAAGCCTCTTCTCACACGGAGAAGGTTTGAGCGTTAATCACCACGCTTGCTCAATGCATCTCAGTAGTAACGGAGAATTTATAAGAAATCAGTAGTACTTTGCCCAACCCGGCAATCGAACCCGAGACCCTTTGCCCGGCAGACGTACTTGCGACCACCCAGCCAACGAGGCAGTCTATCTAATTTATTCAGCAGATATGCGTATTCGGAACATGTCACTCGATCTACTCACACTATTTAGCAGACCCAACTATCTTCGAGTTCCTGAAACAAGTAATCAAACAATTTACTTCAGGGCAGTGCGTAATAAAACTTTGGAACCGTCCCGAGCCACTACTATGTTATTCCATTAAAAGTTTCACGTAAAAATGCGTAATTTACGTGGCTTTGTTTACGTGTTTAACAGTAGAGTGTTAACGATTTTATAAATATTTAGGCTTCCAATGTCAGGCGTACAGGTGTCTAGGGACTAAAAGTGGTGTAGTTGCTTTTTGTTGGAGGTCAAAACGATAATAGGGCTATTGCAAGGCGTAAAGCCTACTGTGCTCACAAAATGTTTATATTTTCTCTTGCTGAACTGCTTTGGGATTGACAAAACTTTTATCATTATTCTGATGCTTGTTAAGATAGAGTTGTACCTCTAGTTAAAACATCTCTGTGTGTTGCCACTTGTATAGTTATTTTGTCCTAAACAGCTGGGTAATAGTGCCCTGCACACAGTAGCACCCTGCGACCTATACGAGATCATATGTCTATTTTATGCGTAGTCGCTCTTGGTGTAATTTGGAGCAGGCCATGTTTAGCGTTAAATGTCATGACACTGAGTGATATTACTATGGCGATCATTGTTTGTGACGAGCATAGTTGTTGGGTTAATTCCACCACAAACAATAAGTGTATCATAAAAACATGCTTCTGAGAAACAACTCAAACAAATTGACTCCACGGTTGGCGCGGTAGCTGGGTAACTCGCTGCCGCGCATCGTGTCGAGGGTTCAATTCCCGCACGGAACAACTCTTTGTGCGATCCACAGATTGTTATTTCGGATCTGGGTATTATGTGTTTGTAAACATCCTAGGACGTAACGTTAAAAAAATGTTTAAAATTCTCCCGTTACAGTTGAACCACGAAAACTCAATGACTTTTTAAATAGACACCACAAAATATAACTAAAACATAACTAGGCGAGTTAGCAACTAATATCAGTAGCAAAACGAATCTTATACTCCACAGCACACAATTTTAACGAAACAACGTTGAAACAAACTGACAGCCACATTTCCACGCTACGTTAGTTCCGACAGTTAGGAATACGATCTTTGCCGTAGAGTAAACAGTCAATGGAGGGAAATAGAAGATTTTTAGTGTATTACAAAGCATTTATACAGTAAATAAATATTATCAATCATTTTATTCTGTGTCTATTTTTGAAACATTAAGCGCATTCGTTTGTCGACCTGCTGGGCTAATTTGTAACTTTCAATTCGAAAGATTGAAGGGAACTTGCTCGCGGTCTGCCATAATGTCATTGGTTGTGAGAATAATCTGGACCAATGACGGGCGAGAATGCGATTAAACTAACTTTGAAAGTTCGACTCGACAGTCAAGAGCATATATTTTTTAATAAATAATTGGGCACTTTTGAAAAGTCAAAATTTGATTTGTTCGTCCGTTTGTCTGTCAGTGAACTGTCTGACAATTATGGAATAGCTTAGCAGCTGCTGCAGCATTGTTTAGACCAAAAAACTATATTTCACCTCTTCCTATTTTACTTCTTTTGATTACCTACTATAACCATTTCTGTATAACCTAACAGCTTATTAAATACCTGCTTCATGAACTTTACTTTAGCCTAATTTAAAATGAAAAACATTAAAATAAATAAATTACACTCAAAAACATCAATCACAACTATCTATTTGACAGTTGACAGCCCTAACGTTAGTGACGTCACTGTATTCAAGGCCGGTATTATGATCACTCCATTTAGACTTTGTTGTTACTCCGTGACGTGAAAGGGTGCTAGTCAAAGGAGTGATGAATGTGCTGAATGAATAGTGTATGTGATACGCGTTTAGATGTACCTTAGGTCTTACATCTCAACCTTGTAACGTTTGGGGGTCGATGCCCTTAGATTAAAAGACGAGGAACTCGACTAGTTTTAAGTCATGCTATAGACTAAACGGAAACTATAGTTTTTTTTCTTCTCCTCTTATAATATCTTCTGATTCACTTCGTGGCGGGAACCAAGACAGTTACTCATGTCCCTGAGACGCGCCGGACTTCAGTGTTCCGGTGTTTTCATGATTGTGTCTACTGTAGATCCTGGCTTACAGGAGTTGCACCGGTTTTGGGAGGTTGTGGCGGGCTTGTCCTAAAAAAATACTATAGGCTCATATTCATGAGCGGCATTCCTCAATCCGCGACGCAGCGACTGTCGCGCTGAGAGTAACTAGACTCTAAATGAAACTAGTCGAGTTCCTCGTTTCTCTATTAATTACGTGAGTAAGTCGAAAAACGTTATAATTAATTTAGGTTGTCGCACGAAAGTTATAACATTTTTTTTTAGTTTGACCAGTTTTTGTCGATTTTCAGCAAAAAATCACACGTCACCTCTACTTACCATTTAACAATAAGTGTTTTCGTTAGGTTAGTGTTAGAAAATAGCAGTTTTATTACTTGTACTTATTACTTACCGATATATCTTGCTACAAATTGCACGGAACAACTCTTTGTGTGATCCACAAATTGTTGCTCCGGCTCTGGGTGTTGTGTGTATGTGAAATTGTATGTTTGTAAACGCACCCACGACACAGGATAAAATCCTAGTGTGGGCCAACGTTAGTTAAAAACAAAAAGAAGAAATTGCATCTGTTACAAAGTGATAACATAGCATAAGCATAGGTTACCAACTTTTGAAATGAATCTAATGACACGCAATGTTAGAGAAAATTAATTTCTGTGATACACTGACTTCTATACTAGTTAAATCTTCCTAGAATACTGACAATCATACCATAACATAACAATATTGATTTAAGATAATGTCTGCCCAACATCTGAGGTCTTAGTACTAGTTTGTTCTACCTTTCAAGTACTCAACAAGAGTGTGCATTCAAAGCTCTGATTGGCTAGTTCCAATGAACCAACCGATCACAGCACCTCACACAAAATCATAAAAACACACACAACAATACGAATGCATACTCTTTTCAACGAATACAAGCTCGTACGAAGCCGCTCTGTTCCTGATCTCCTTCAGTCTATCAACACAGTAACTTACATCATCCCAACCATTATTAGAAGGTGAAGGCTTTTAAAAGAATAAACAGCTAAATAAATAGACGAAAAGAAACATGAACGGTTAAAAAATAAAATTTACACAAGAAATGAAGAGCGAGCGAGAAAGCAATTTCCCTGCGAGATATCTGTAATGAACACTTTCAGATACTACTGAAGAATTGCCCTGGATGCGGTATTATTACTCGACTGTGCGTAAAAGAAGCGTTATGTGTTCAAGTTCATGTATGAAAGCGAGTTTCTTTATTGCAGCATAACTTTTAAATGTTTTTACTACTGATGGGGTGGAATTAATGTGTGATACTGCGAGTATATGACAAATATTTACTTCTTTTTATTTTTTCCCATTTTGGTAACAAGGGTGCTACCGGTTACTTACAGATTGTTATAAACAACTCATTTTAAAGGGAGCTAAATTTAGTTCTTTGAAAAATTATTAATGTTTTTTGGGATAGTGGACAAACGAACCGACGCATCACTCAGTGGTCACACCAACAATTTTCATTGTCTTGTTCCTTAATATGCCATATCCATTAATCTAGTCTTCAACAATCCTAGTTTTTTTGTGGTCGCGCCGCCTAGGATCCGCTGTAGAAAATTGCGCTACCCTACTTCCTGTGCTTGCTTTAATTTCAGACTACTTTCAAAACTGTATTTTCTTCTATAATGTATCTGAAACATAGAACAATGTTTTCAATGCAGACAAGTTGTTTTGTTTATTCTAGTTGAGTTTCATAAGTTTTGTGTTAATTTTAGAAGTCTATTTACGAAGTGGTAGATAATATAATTTTCGTAAACATACCGCGGTTTTTCTTTATATTTGAACATTAACTTGTACCTGTATACTGAATAATTTTATGTGTTATAACTTTCGGGAGACATACTAAATTAATTATTATGTTTTTCGTCTTACTCACGTATTTATTTGACGAGGAACTCGACTAGTTTCCGCGACCCGCGACGCGGCGACTGTTGTGTTTCTACTGAATTCTACTCATGAATATGAGCTTCTAGCATGGCTTGAAACTAGTCGAGTTCTTCGTCAAAAAAATTACGTGATAAGCTGAAAATATAATGAATATTTTTTGTGTATTGTATGTATTTCAAGTGTTTGTGTGTGTACACATTTTTGTATTGCAACTTTCGTGAGACATACTAAATAAATTATTATGTTTTCGGCTTACTCACGTAGTAATTCGACTAGGAACTCGACTAGTTTCAAGCCATGCTAGAGGCTCATATTCATGAGCAGCATTTCGCGACCCGCGACTCGGCGACTGTCGCGCTGCTACTGTAGTAATTAACATAATAAAAACATAATAATTTATAAATGTACACATTTTGGAAGAGTGCCAGACCCAGTTTGTAGATTCCTGTCACTTACATCAATGTGAGTAAGTACACGATTTGTATTAAATAAATAATATCATCAGATCAGTCAACGATTAGCATCCTAAGTTAGCATTTATTGCTAGTTCTGTACAAGACACAATCAAACTTCGAATTCATAACATAACATAACATCACGCCTTTTATCCCCGGAGGAGTAGGCAGAGGTGCACATTAAACCACTGTACAATGTAACACCCACTTTTCCCATGTAATAAGAGGTGAGCCTATTGCCATATACCGGGCACAATTCCAAACTCCGTGGTACTACTGAGAATATTTAAAAATCCAGTAATACTTTGTCCGACCCGGGAATCGAACCCGGGACCACTTGCCCGGCAGTCGCACTTACGACCACTCGGTCAAAGACTTCGAATTCAATAAAACTTAAAAATATAAGAAAATTTTTCGAAGCGCACAGTAAATAACATTTATTGCATAGCGGCCATACTAGCCGTAGTTCGTATTGCCAGTCAGACAGTAAAAGCTGAGTATTCATTTCCTTCAGTTTTCAGCTGTGTCTGCATTTCATCCTTTGACGTCTAATAGGTATTTAAATGAACACTATTAGCGCTCTAAGTGGCTGACTTGACTGTTCAAGAATAGGGGTGTTACCTGGTAAGGTTTTTGCAAATTCTATTTGTCAGCAAATATATTTTGCATGTTAGCAAAGTTTGTTCATGTCTGCAAAAATATCTTGGTATAGCTTTATTTGCTTGGTTACCACTGCTACTTTTGAAAACGAAACCAGGGTCTATGGTGAGTCATAGTCTTTACAATAAATCTCATCTTATACTATGATATAAAGCTGAAAAGTTCGTTTGTTTGTTTGTTTGAACGCGCTATTCTCAGCAACGACTGGTCCGATTTGAAAAATTCTTTTCGTGTTGGATAGCTCATTTATCGAGGAAGGCTATAGGCTAAGGCGCCGAGCAAAGAGGTTCAAACCGCGTGAAAGTAGCTAGTTTTTACAAATTAAATTTTAGCCTTTGCTAAGTTTAGGCTTGTAGTCAATAGGTAACGTCTGAGAATGTTGTTTAATTTAAAATAACAGAATCGTTTAATTTAAAAGAACAGAACAGAACAGCAGACAGTAGTTAGGCTGCGCAACATCGCCGCGACCGCACATGCTACTCATGAGGAAGAACCCCTCTGTGGTTCGAAACTAGTAGAGCTTTACTCAATACTCAATACTCAATACTCAATACGTTTATTGCACTCCATATGTTTAAAAGGTGTTACATAATAATATAGTACAGTATGGACCCTGTAGGGCACGGCAACGTAGAAGAGAGGAGGACGCTAATTTTATTTAGATTATGTATCGCAGATTTTTTATTACTAGTTATAAGTAGTTGTTTTATTCAATTTATTTTGTAATGCTATTAGTATTATTTATGAATATGATTATAAATGTACTTATATATATATTCTCAGTATATTCACGTGAGTAACCCGAGATATTTAGTTAACAGATTCGTGGTACTTTTAAAATAATAAATAAATAACATTAATGAAATTCATTGCACTAAGTATAACAGGCACGTTCGGGAAATGTGTTGCTAGTTTATAGTTTTGACTGCATGGCAACCGGCTACCAAGCAACGTGTAGCGGTTTCGATGCCCATACGGAGCTACACTTGAGCTACACTTCACACACAGACACAGAAGAAAATTCCAGTATCAGGCAACGTTTTTAAGAGAATACAAAACCTGATTTTATTTGGATTATCTCCTGAGAATCCTAGTTAAAATTGTGTTTGAACACCCAAAAGTCTGTTTCTCTAGTTGTTATTTTAAGTTCTGTCATGCTTGAGAAGTGTTTTATTTACAACCTATCATTCTTTTTGTGCTATGAACTGACGGACATGCCTCGATTGTCACTATAATAGTTTTAAACGAGACTGACAAACGTTTATTATTTCACGTAATAGAACTTGAAGCCCTTCTTGATGGGTCGAGAAGTGTATTCATAGAGTATCCACATTATGTATGGGAGTTATAGGATAGGTTAATCTAGCACACGACCAGGTGGATCACCAGATGATAAATGATCAGTGCTATCCATGGATACCCCAGAGGACTTTCAAGGATGATGCGTTGCCTTGTCTTTAATAGGATAAGTTTATAATAATATTGTATTGCCAAATTTAGACTCATTACAATGGCACCAATTTTATGTGCCTAGTACAATTGTAGATTTCAAATTGATTTTTCAATGAAATTTTGATTAAGATCTATATCAATCAGGTTGATCAGGTTAGCAATCACAATTTTCACCACAAACGAATGAAATATTCCATAAACCACACAGAAATGTATAAAACTATGTAGCTCTCTTTCAGAGCTCAAGAAAAACAATTCGAATTAATGCGATCAAGTATTAATTCAGTTCTGTCATTGCGTTCGGCGCGTACGCACGTCATTGCCGCGATGGAAAGTCAATCGAGTAAAACAATGTCTTCGGGTGTTGTGAAATGTGCTAGTTGTAATGTCAACGAAATAGTTGCTTTTATCTGTAATAAGATAGATGTGATGGATGAAGAAAGTATAAGCCGAATCTGTGTCAGTGCTTTCTCGGAAAATGATATTCTGAAAGCCAAAAACTTGTTGTTCGATTCCGTTACGACAACAAAGCAAAAGAAGATACGGAAAAAACAAGGCAAAACAATACGTAATATTGACGATATAGTATGCCTATTGAAAGAGACTGACCCTGAGGATATTCCTATTTTTGTGGCACGGGACCTGCAGAAGTTACCTCCAGTACTTTTTGACCATGTAGATGTAACTAGGATACTGAAGGATATTGTAAAAATGAGAAGTGACTTAGACCGTATTTGCGAAGAATATGCTACATTGGAACAGATGAAGAACCTGCGGGTGGAGGTAGAATCTCTAAAAAACGCGTCCATAGTAAATAATTTCCAACGAAATGTCAATACCAAAAGGGGTGCTGCCTCCATGCTATCTAGTTTTGAGTGTGAAAGCGGACCCATGGGTTTGTCCCCTCTGTGTAATGCACCAGTGGCTCGCAGAAAAAGTCCAACGGTCTCTCCTGCAAAAAAACGCATAACTTTTTCTGATGAGGGTACATTGAAAACTACTTCGTGCCGGGAACCTAACGGTTTACATTCCGATGGAGCGCTCAAAACAGCTGACACTAACACGTCATCGGAACGCGCGCCCCCCGCCGCCACCGCTGCCTCAACTACAAAGGATTCCTCACAAAAAAGTTTTTCTCAAATTTTAAGTGACTCGGAAGGCGAGTTTAGGTCACAACCTTTGGACGACGGCTTTATACTGGTTCAAAAAAAGAGGTTGAGAAACCGTTTCCAAGGTAAAGTTGGAAAGGGTAACGTAGATATAACTTCGAATTTCAGGGCCGCCGACGTCAAGGTTCCGATATATATCTATAATGTATCAAAGGAAACATCCACGAGTGACATTAAGAAATACGTTACAAGTAAAGTAAACATAGACATTGACCTTCAAAAAATGAATATGAAAACTGCGAAGGACTACAATGCTTATAAAATATTTGTACCCAAAAATAAGCTCAACGTATTTCTGAGGGATGATTTTTGGCCAAGTGGAGTGATGTTTCGTCGATTTGTTGACTTTTCTCACAACTCTGTGGTACGTGAATATCGGGATATTGATAAAACTAAGCTAACATAATAGATATACCTACCAAACTAATATCGTTTAATTGTAAAAATATCTCGAGGTCAATCGAATGTGTGAGAAGACTTTGTAACCAAGCAGACATCATTGCGCTGCAGGAAACGTGGCTATTGCAGCACGATATCCCTATGCTGGGCAACATTGATGGTGCATTCGCCTTCACTGGAAAGTCGGCGGTAGACCTGTCTACGGGTGTGCTTCGCGGCAGACCGTACGGGGGTGTGGCCCTATTGTGGCGATCAGCTGTGTTCCCGAAGGTGGTCGTTATTCCGTGCAGTAGTGTGCGTATCGCTGCTATAAAAATTATGCGTGAAAACCGGTCTTTGTTGGTGATAACAGTGTACATGCCTACTAATTCAAATGATAATCTATGTGAATTTACGGAGTGCTTAAGTGAACTAAACGCCATTATTGAAGGTAACGATGTTAACTCAGTGATTATACTTGGGGACTTCAACGCTCATCCGGGTAAGCTGTTTCATTCTGAGTTGTTATCATTTTGCACGGAACAATCTTGGTCGTGCGTAGATACGGAACTTTTACCTAATGACACTTATACGTATGTGTGCGGTGCGAGTGGCAGCCACAGCTGGCTCGAACATTGTGTAGTGACGAGCGCTGCGCGTTCGGCTATATTAAGTGCGTCTGTACTTAACAGCGATGTATATTGGTCCGATCATTATCCGCTATTGCTTGTTTGTAATTTTAATGCTATCCGCTCAAGTTGCCAACAGCCGACAAAAACAAGTAATATATCTCGCAATAGTGTAAAATGGGGAGAAAGAAATACAAATCAAATAGACAAATATCATCGTATTTGTAATTCTAAATTAAAGTTAATTGACTTTCCCCCGGAATTTCAATGTTGTGCTGACGGTATGTGTAATATTGACGAGCATACATTTGTATTAGATGACATGTATAATAAGATAATTCATATTTTGACGAGGGCTGCAAAAGCTAGCTATTCTGTGCCTAAACGTAACAACCGTAGGAATGTTACTGGCTGGAACCGGTATGTCAGTGACGCTCACAGGAGGGCTCGATTTTGTTTTCGGACGTGGGTGTCCGCTGGGAAACCAAAGTCTGGTGATTTGTATATTAGGATGTGTGAATCCAGAAAAATATTTAAATCAAAGTTGGCTTTTTGTCAGAAAAATGAAACACAAATAAAAATGAATATTATAGCAGAAAACCATTTTAATAAAGACTTTAGTAGTTTTTGGAATAACACTAAAAAGCTAAGCCCGGGGTCGGGCCTTCCTGCTAGCGTTGGTGGTGAGCATGACCCCCATGATATAGCTTGTGCGTTCCAGCGGCATTTCAGGGTTGAGTCCCCGCTCGGGCCGGCGTCTCGGGTGCCCGCTGCTGAGAATCTCATCACCGCAATTAGTGTACGATGTAATGCGAAGACAGTTGCTAATATTATTAATAAAATGGTGAGGGGCAAGTCTCCTGGTCACGATGATCTCAGCATCGAGCACCTTAAGTATGCGGGAATACACCTGCCTAGAGTTCTCTCGATGTTCTTCAGCCTCTGTATTGGTCACAGTTACTTACCCGAGAGACTTATGTACACTACCGTGGTGCCGATTCTTAAGAATAAAACAGGTGACTCATCGGATCTGTCAAATTATAGACCTATCTCTCTGGCTACTGTTATAGCAAAGGTGCTGGACAGTTTGCTTGATAAGCAGTTGGAAGAGCATCTACAATTACACGACGCCCAGTTTGGGTTTAGACCAGGACTTTCGACTGAGGATGCTATCCTCTGCCTCAAGCAGACTGTTCAGTATTATACTGATCGTGGCACACCTGTCTATGCTTGTTACCTTGATTTATCAAAAGCTTTTGACTTGGTGTGTTACGACAAGCTGTGGCAGAAGCTGGAGAATGACACGGAGGTACCTCGGGAGGTGATTTCATTGCTGAGGTTCTGGTACGCCAATCAGCGCAACAGAGTGAGATGGGCTGGTGCACATTCTGATGTATACGGTTTGGAATGCGGAGTTAGGCAGGGGGAATTAGCTCCCCTCATCTCTTTAATTTGTACATGAACCGGCTCATCGGTGAGCTCAGTAACACTGGTATCGGATGTTCCATAGACGGAGTCAGTATAAATAACATAAGCTACGCCGATGATATGGTGTTACTGAGCCCATCGATTGCAGCGTTACGGAAATTGATGTGCATTTGCCAATCATACGCGGAAGCCCATGGGCTCAGATACAACGCGAATAAGAGTGAGTTCATGGTGTTCAAGTCACGTAGCAAATGCTACTCCCATGTTCCTCATGTAACTCTGTGCGGCATGCGTCTGAAAAAGGTTAGTGCCTTTAAGTATCTGGGTCACTGGGTGACTGAAGACTTGTGTGACAATGAGGACATCGAGAGGGAACGCAGGGCTCTGTCCATCCGGTGTAACATGTTGGCTCGCAGGTTTGCACGTTGTACTACTCAAGTAAAGATAACATTATTCAAGGCGTACTGCCAGACCTTTTACACGTGCAGCTTGTGGACTAATTTTGCGCTGCGGGGGTACAGTGCACTGCGAGTGCAGTATAACAATGCGTTTAGGATATTATTGGGGCTGCCACGTTTCTGTAGTGCTTCCGCTATGTTTGCTGAGGCGCAAACTGATGATTTTTTCGCCATAATCAGGAAAAGGTGCGCCTCGCTGTTAAGGCGTGTGCGTGGCAGCCCGAATGGTATTCTGAGCACATTGTCCCAGCGGTGGGACTCACCAATGTTGATGAGGTGGATGCGATTGCACGCGAGCGGTCCCTCATATTTATAGTTGACATAACTATATTATTTACTTGTATTATTATCTATTGACTTGTATTTTTATTGACTTGTATTATTATTGACTTATATTGGGATTGTATTGACTATTTATAATTGAAACTGACTACTTATAATTAATTGACTATTTACAATTGAAATGGACTATTGACTATGTATGTTCTTTGTGTGTTTGTGTAATTTATTATTTTGATTATTTGATGTATGAACGAATTGATTATTATTTTTATTATTTTTAATTTATTATGATACTTGCTATAGAGACAATTTTTTAATTTTTAATTTATTTATAAAATTTTGAACCTGAATTCGTTTTTAATGTAATTGTATGGATTTTATTATCTGAAATAAATTGGTATTATTATTATTATTATTATTATTAATAGTGCTCACTTATAGCAAGATGGCGGCCTCTTCGCTGACTAATTAATGGAAAGGAAACAGAAACGGACAAGGAATTAAACAGAGAATTACCAGAGGAAATAAGTGGGAAGAATTGACCGCGAACAATCTATTAAAGTTGAATCGAGGTATGTTTTATTTAATATGGTTTAAGATGTGTTATTTTTTCGATAAAGATTAGTTGAAAAAAATTGTGAGGGAAATATTTTCAAATATTTATTGAATGACTTTTCTCATTGTTTTTGATGCTGCTGAGCTGCTAGCTGATCTCATTATCAGCCGGTAGATAATAGGTCAGCAGTGGACTTTCAGTTCAGTGCAGTGTCTAAAGAGAGCTTTATGATTTGGTTTGCCACAAACCCCACATCTGGTAGATTACTAAAGCATCAAACATTTAGAGGATATGGTTGTCTATTGGGCTCTGGTATAGTTTTAGAACATACTAGGGCCTGGGTCAAAGACAGATTTTTTACCTACGTTGTTAATATCTGTGTATTTGCTTACGATACAACCCATTGTTCTATGTCCAATAGGGAATTAGCTAGTGTCACCTCATTGGACGTTCAATATTTGATAGCTGTGATTAGAGTAAAAGTCTCTTCCTACATTTGCGCCATCTATTTACAAAAAATACGGTAACCCTCATTGTATAAGAATCAAAAACGTTATGTACACTGGAAATCTTAGTTTAAATCTTGATGTTCGCTTTAGGAACGATACGTAATCGTAACAGCAAGACTTATGTACTAAAGTTATTTCAAATACTCTCAGAAGACCCAGTTTTGTCAAGTCTTAGCATTCAAAAGGCACTTACATGTACAACTTTATGTCTGGAATGGATAAACAAAAGTTAGTTAATTGTATAATCGTTTCTATTTCATTAGCCTTATGTGAGATCTTCAAATGATTTTGAAAAGTTTATATTTTCTTGTGTAATAAAAAGCAAGATCGTACTTTGTTATTTTGGTTGAGTTGTCGAAAGTAAAGTTACGATTTTGTTCTTTGACCTAAGTGAAGGATAAAGATGTTTTATAATAACTATCGTGAGACATACTACATTAACTAAAAGTCGCGAGGTATTCACGTGAAAATACTGAGAAAATCTCTACGATTTTCGAGCCACAGAGGGGCTGTTCCTCATGAGCAGCGTGCGCGATCGCGGCGATCTCGCTCAGCCTGACTGGCTAGCGTTGCCCCTTACGTTGGTGTTGTTACTTGCGTCAAAAACTAGTAGAGCTTTTCTCAGTATTTTACGTAACCCGCAATTTTTAATAAATATAAAAAGGATAAAGATTTCCAATTTACCAAAAAGTCAAAACGCAGTGTCAAATATTACACCCTGAGCTTCACGATGAAATAAGAAATATTCAATGATTATTTTAGACTGAACAACGTACAGAATCCACATAAGACTCTACGGAGATGTTATCATAATTTTTACCCCCTTACCATAGAAAGATAATCGGGCCACACACTTTTTACTATAAAGAAGCAATATCTTAAGAAACTTCATTATTCACTGCTAATATTGCAAAATCTGCTCTGACTGCCTCGTTGGCCGAGTAATCGCAAGTACGAGTTTGATTACAGAGTTGGGAAAAGTATTGCTGGATTTAAAAAAAATTCTCAATGGTAGCACGAAGTCTGTAATTGTGCGCGGTATATGGCAATAGGCTCACCCCTATTAATTGGGGTTCATAACATAAATAGTGGATAGTGGGTGTTACATGCTACAATGGCATTTAGTGCCGTAATATGGGCCTCTGTCTATTCCTTCGGGGATAAAAGGCGTGATGTTATGTGTAATATCAGAAAAAGTCTTCATTAAAACGCACTTTATATGCACGAGAAGTGATTACAAAAAATAACAGCACTTATTTAACCTTTTTGGCAAAGAAAAGATACAGTTTTCCCACTAAACTGAGCTGGAGATCCCAGTGTTTTAGCTGGAAGCCGATTTAAATTTCATCCCAATTTTACCCTTACCTAATTTGCGGTGCCTCGGCGGGGTAAAAATAACCTGCCATTTTCATATTATTTATGTAGTAAATAGATAGTACGAGTGGGTAGGCAGAACTATAAGAGTATTTACATAAGTGCTATTTATAAGCCTTCGTGTTTGCAGAAGATATTGTGGAGTTAATGGTAACCTCGTTTATTACGTCATGAATATTATATTCATAGAACAAATTGGTATTTTAGGGAAATATGTGGTTTGTGAGATGGGAGGATGATTTACTTGCGTTTTGGTGACTTTGATTATGTTATAAAATAAAAATTAAGTTATATTTTAATAAGTTATGATTATGACCCTTACATTTACTCATTATGACCTTATACTGTTTAAAGTTACATTTAGTTGAATAAGTTGAGAAACCTTTTATTACTTTGAAGAAAAATTTCCTTCTGCCTCATTGGCCGAGTGGTTGCAAGTGCGACTGCCGGGCAAGAGGTCTCGGGTTCTATTCCCGGGTCGGGCAAAGTATTATTGGGTTTTAAAAATTCTCAGTAATAGCACGGGGTCTGGAATAGTGTCCGGTATATGGCAATAGGCTCACCCCCTTTTACATGGGACTTATAACATAAAATAAACAGTAGAAAGTGGGTGTTACATTACAATGTAACATTACACTGTACACAGTGGCATTAAGTGCCGTAATGTGCATCTCTGCCTACCCCTTCGGGGAAAAAGGCGCGATGTTATGTTATGTTAAACAATACCTAAGTCGATCCTGAGTTAAAATACCTAAATAATAACAGTAGAACTTAGAACTATGATCAGTGTTATTACTAGACAAACCCATTATACAAACTACTAATAACATTACTAGTTCCGCAATCTCCATCTTTTTTAAGCCGGTTATTTACTCACACACACACACAAACCACAAAAAATTACATATTAATGCACATCCATAAAAACACTCAAAAGACCAACCCATGAAGCTAGTACTAAAGTAGATAGCTTCCACTTAGGTCCTGTAGAAACATGCCTATCGCAATGTTAATAGGGAGCAAGTAGAATTAGCTTATATCCAGCCACTGAGGCGGATACTTAATGAAGCGGAAAAATGGCTACGGTTTTAAACGTGCCAAGGGAAAATGAGCTCTGTGGTTTAAGAAATAATGGTGGTAGTGTTTCTGATGTTTTGTTAACGTTGTTTGTTTATATTTTCTGGAATGTGTGGTGATTTTTGACTGCCTTTGTGACTGCCTCGTTGGTTGAGTGGTCGCAATTGCAACTGTTGGGCAGGGGGTTCGATTCCCGGGCAGGGCAAAGTATTACTGGGTTTTTAAAAATCTCAGTAGTAGCACGTAGTCTGGATATGTGCCCGGTATATGGCAATAGGCCCACCCCCTATTACAAGGGACTCATAACATAAATAGTGAAAAGTAGGTGTTACATTGTACAGTGGCATTAAGTGCCGAAATGTGAACCTTTGCTTACCCCTTCGGCGATAAAAAGGCGTGATGTTATGTTATGTTATGTTATGTGGTGATTTTTTGGTGTCGGATAAACGTGGGTTTTGGGTCGCTGGTGGTTATTCAACACTACCATGTAACACTACCTATTCGAAGAAAGCTTATACATATCTTACACATATCAATGAATAGAATAATTACCTCTGTTTTGTACAGAAGTGCCTATTCTTTTGTTTAACTAAGGCACAGAAATAAAGAACAATTATGATGTCAAACAATAAGGTATTACCTTCGGGCTTACATAACATCATTGGATTATTGGATTACATACTGTATATCTCTGTATACAAGAAAATAAACACTTAGTTAAATTAGGCGGACACCTAGCGGCGAAAAATGTGTCAAGCGTGTTCAAAACATTGAGTGGCAAGACCACGATTCATAATGGGCGGCTTAACGCGGTCTAAGGGGCACTTCACATTCCCGAGGGGCCGATAAAACGAGGCTCTTGCGCCGTCAGCCCCTAGTCACGCCCTTCAGCTCAAAGAGGTTCGAGCGATCAGGTTATAACCGGAACAAAATTGAGGGTGTTGTGAGCAAAACTCGATGGGTTTTTACTTTGAGCTTTGTAGTATTTTTTGTTGCGATTTTTTTGGTATATTTTGGGTATGGGTTTTCAAGGTCTTCGTTCGTTTTTTGTTTTGGGGTTATATTGTACGTAGTCTTTATTCCAGGATTTTGTTGCCCCATCGGCCATCAGTTCAACGAGTTATCTGCGTTGCCCACCAAGATGCTGACTACTTGAGATGCCCTGGCTATCTTGATAAAACATTTTTTGTTTGGTGTTCATACTTCTGACAAGTCATAGAAACAGTCTAAATTGGTTCTGATGGAGAGAGAGAGATATGATGCAAATAACTTCACTTTTAATTTTTGTTGACGTTCATAAGTGCCTTTCTGGTCTTATTGAAATAAATGAATTTGACTTTGACTTTGACTTTCATGTGGCAGAAAAAGCAGACATAGTATCCCACGGTAAGAGACTAGCCATTAACGACTAATTACATTTGGCGACATATCACCAACAAATATTAACACAACTCCTTTAAAGAATTAAAATAAATTTTATGTTTTCGGCTTACTCATGTTGTAATTTGACGAGGAACTCGACTAGTTTCAAGCCATGCTAGAGGCTCAAATTCATGAGCAGCATTTCGCGACACTCGACGCGGTGACTGTCGCGCTGCTACTGAAACTAGTTCCTTGTCGAATTACAACGTGAGTAAGCCGAAAACATAATAATTTATTTAGTATGTCTTACGAAAGTTACAATACAAGAATTAAAATGTAATAAAACGCTGCTTACTACAACACACTCCCGTGTCTTTTCACAATGTCGTCAGCAGTTATCTTTCCATAAACCATATGCACTTAGCTTTTACCGCTTCATATTTATTACAATGAAACTTTGTCATATAATAGTCATATAATGTTGGAACTCTTTCATTTATTATTTAGTAGGAGAGTGCTAGATGTTGTAGGTTCATACATTTGTTATGATGTGGTAACTAAACTTAATGTTCTTTCCAGCCGATTGCAAGATTGGCGATCTATTTCAATGAAAATACTAACAATACAATGCAATCACAAATTCTTTACGTAACGTAATACAATATCAGAAAGGAAGAAGAAAGAAAAGAAAGAATAACCGTTCATTATCACAACTTGTTTTAAGTCCAATGTAATACAGATAATTTTGTTATAAACAGGGCACACTTCCAGATTACTAAGATTTTTTCCTAAACCGAAAAACTCAACAATATTTTGCCTAATTCGGGAACCGAACTGGAGACCTCTTGCTTGGCATGCAACTTGAAACTCTTCGACCAACGATGCAGTTTGGTGAAATAAAAAAGAATAAAGGCCGATTTTCCGAATAACTTTCAATATTTGACAATTCTTCCATACTCAAAACTGTCAAATGTCAATTTTATTCTTCAGCGAGTTAACTGACGATTGAAAAATCGGCCCTAAGTCATATTCAAAAATAATGCATTCAATTTAACCCATTGAGTACCGTCATTATAGACATAAATAAAGAACAATAGGTTGCGGTCACCGGTGTCCTCGCGGTGTTTGACAGTTTAAAATATGTTTCGTATTTTCAACAGCTTTCGTCAGCATATATTTGTAGCTTAACCTTCTTTTTTTTACCATACAACTGAATATACCTATTAGCTTACCTCATATAGTCAAAATATGACGTTTCCTCATATAGAGGTATATTAGCCGCGCGTTGCCAAGCAGAGAATATTAACTCGTAGACCTTAATGTGTAGATTTATTGCGCCGCCATCTTGGATTCGAGCGGCATCGGGAAGGTGGCGGTTTTAATTAAAAACTGATGAAAGATCGTATGAACTAAATTATATATTTACTAGCTTCTGCCCGCGACTTCGTACGCGCAATCCCGTTTTCTTACGTTCCCGTTGGATTTTCAGGACTTTTTTCTGTCATAAGAACCTTCTCCTGACAATAATAAACACAACAAATGAATAATAATAAGTAACGGTACTTAAACAATTTATCAAAAGCTAATAGTGAAAACATGTACCTCCATTTTATATATTATTTTGTTTGCATGCGAGTAAATTGTTTGCAAATTACGCATTAAATACTCAATTTAACTTCAAATCAATTTGTATAGTTAGTGGCAATATTATCTGTGGTCAAACAACTTGTTTGTGTGATTAACAAATTATTTGAATACACAAACCGATTAAGTTTTCAAGTTGTATTTAAATTCCCAATGTCCATTTTTGAAAAATACAAATTAGGTTCCTCGTCTCTTCTCTAAAGATGTTGTTAATAAATTATCATCTGATCACAGTGGGCTGACAGTCACCTTTAACACCATCACAACTGTTCAAAAAAGTGAAATTATGTTTAGACAGTTCTCAAATAAAAAAATTGAGTCATTAAATCATAATTTAAAAAATGATTTATGCGGTCAAATACATGATAGTGAATAACCGAGTGAGATTTACGCCAACCTATTGTCAATTATTAAAACTCAATTTGATAAATTATTCCCTGTAAAACGCAAAACATTAAATGCAAGTTGGTATTCTGTGACTGGGCTACACCAGGTATACGCATAAGTAGGGAAAGGTTATTCGAGCTTTACGGTATGAAACCATTTAATGATAATGAGGCTTTTCACACTTATGTCTTCAAATATTCGAAAACGTTTAAATTAGTTTGTAAGCAGGCTAAAGCACTTTACATTACTAATAAAAATAAAATAAAAACTACCTGGAATATAATTAATGACGAGACAGGTAGAAATAAATCACGTAGTGCTGAATTTAATCTAAATACTGCGAATGGACGCATCAATTCAAATTTGAAAGTTGCTCAGGAATTTGAAAGTTTCTTTAACAATATTCCGATTAAAACTACTGAAGCATTGAAATCATCTCCGACTCTTTCCGTTGAACTTCTTAAAAGTAATATCAAGGAAGAATCTTTCTGAGTTTCGATTTCAATACACAAACCCCCAAGCAGTAATTAAAGCGTTCCAAGAGATCAAAGTTAAGTCTACTGAAGATCTCTGGGGAATGTCTGTTAGGGTGTGTAGGTCTTTTATAGAGACTATAGCGCCTCATTTAGCTTTTATTTTTAATAAAAGTGTAGATCATGGAGTTTTCCCGGATTTAATGAAACATAGTAAAGTATTTCCATTGTTTAAATCCGGTGATAGTGCAGAAACCAATAACTATAGGCCGGTCTCTATTTTACCAGCGCTCAGCAAAGTGTTTGAAAGGCTGATGCTTTCTCAGATGTTGCGTCACTTTAAAATAAATTCTATCTTTCATGATCAACAATACGGATTCACCAAAGGTCGCTGCACTACTGACGCGGGAGTAGCTCTAATTAAGCAGGTGTTCGCCTCTTGGGGAGAAGCACGGAATGCCATCGGCATATTTTGTGATCTTTCGAAGGCATTCGACTGTGTTGAGCATGAGACACTATTGCTGAAGCTGAAACACTACGGCATTCGGGGGACGGACGTCGCTAAATCTGTTCAAATCATACCTTCAGGATAGGCAACTTAAAGTACAAGTAAATAAAGTAAATTCACAGGGTGCTAGCATATCTACGGGTGTACCGCAGGGCTCGATACTAGGTCCATTCTTATTTTTAGCGTACATAAATGACTTGCCCCATTTATTTAAAAATGAACCGCAGATGGTATTATTTCCTGATGACACTTCATTAGTTTTTAAAATTAATAGACGCACAAATAGTTATGACGACGTAAATAATGCCATAATGAAAGTTCAAAATTGGTTTACATTAAATAACTTAGTATTAAACAATAAAAAGACAAAATGTATTAGATTTGTTTTGCCAAATGTTAAAAGCAACGAATGTGACATATTATTGAATGGTGAGAAATTAGAGTTTGTAAAAGAGACAACTTTCCTGGGAATTACTGTACACTACAAATTGCAATGGGGTCCTCACATTACATCATTAGCGGGACGATTGAGCTCTGCAGCTTATGCTGTCTGGAAGATACGACAGTTAACTGGCATAGATACGGCAAGACTAGTGTATTTCAGTTACTTTCATAGCATTATGTCGTATGGCATTTTGCTGTGGGGACACGCTGCTGACATTGAGTCTATCTTTATCTTACAAAAGCACGCCGTCAGAGCTATCTACAATCTAGGTCGTCGTGAATCTCTCAGAGAAAGGTTTAAGGAGATCAACATTATGACCGTTCCATGTCAATTTATTTATGAAAATATTATGTATGTTAGGAAAAACCTACAGTTATTTGGTAAAGTGTCGGACAGACACCACTATCAAACTAGACATAAGAATAGATTAAGTCAACCAATTTCGAGATTAGCGAAAGTAAGTAAGTCGTTCATGGGATTCTGTGTTAAATGTTATAATAAGATACCAGGCGATTTACAACAACTAAATGAAACCAAATTTAAATTATGTATAAAGAAAACTTTATGTAGACAAGCATATTGCAAACTTAATGAATATATAGAGGATAAAAATGCTTGGATGCAGGCTAGTCCGGCTCCACAGGATAGCTAAAAACACTTGTTTTAATGAAATTGTAAATAATACAGCCATATTGCTAAATTGTATATTGTTTAACTTAGATAACCATTGTAAATGTGAGAGCCCTGTAATTAACTTAATATTAAATTAGATTAGTAGATTTCATTTGTGTCAGCTTGGAGTTGTCATGCTCACTCAAAGGTCTCATTGACGGTGGCGGGTGCAGTGGATCGCTCGATTCCCTACAATATGGTTGAGTCAACTGGGACTGGTCAGCTCCAGACTGTATTATTGTCCTTAAGGTTATTTTCTTTCTTGATCACTTTGACTGGATTTTAGTGTTACATTGTTCTCGCACAATCCAAACAGCAAAACTATGTAACTAGTAAATTGTATTGTGAACCTGATTGAAAAAGAGTAAGTAGCCTATGGAGTTTCTTGCTCGTTCTTCTCCATAGGAATCTACGCCTTGGAATGAGCAAATAGCTTCACTTTCAATTTTTATTTGACGTTCAAAAGTGCCTTTCTGGCCTAATTGAAATAAATGATTTTGACTTGGACTTTGACTTCAATTTACTAACCTCGAATGGAAGAAATTTTGTGTGATCTACAAGGTGTAGTTTTGAAACCGTGTCATTTCTCGGGGACATGTCAAAAAAGTCTAAAGGTTCAATGTAAGAGCAAATAAAAATACGGCTGTAATAAATCGTTTATATTTTGTTTTATGGAATTAAGAATAATACCAATTACGTGTTTGAGTTTGTACGTGTTAAGCCGCGTTATAAAGCTAGTTACAAGACGGCGGCGTGTACTTCGCACTTATGGATTTCCGTAATTTCAGAAAAATGAAAAATATTTACCTACAATTTTTTTTGATTCGAACACAGAATCGATATCCGAGTTACCTCCTAAAAAATGACACGGCTTTAAAACAACACCTTGTATAGTATAAATAAAAATGCACCTACAATATTTGTCATCCATAAACTTATGAACATACTCGTACTAGTGAATAACATCACATCAACAGGCTATAAGTGGCCACTGTTGACTAAAGTCTCACACGGAGAAGGTTTGAGCTTTCATCACCACGCTTGCTCAATGCGGGTTGGTGATTTCAAAATTATAATTAGAAATTATAAAACCCAGGTTTCGTCACAGCTTCAGAATTGCTTCACAGTTTGTCAGTGGCATCTAAATAATCTTAGCAAGTACTTACATGTAACTTGAAAAAAGTCACATTGGTACTTGCCGTTGGTAGGTTTCGAACCCGTACACTCGTGCATGAGATGCGAACTACTTAAACCTCCGGGCCACTACGACATGCACTAGTGTATGGTCATGTTTAAAAATAATATATAAGGGCTTACAAAATATATACTATTTTTAACACATCACATCGCATAAGTCTGTTTACCTAAATGAGACGACACATCGCCTAAGTTTGTCCACTATTAGGTACATGATATTAAGACATGCGACATTTTAATAGTCTCCAAAGACTAACTTCGACCATTTCTAAAAGCGTGCAACGACTGACGCCATCCGGTATAGCCGGACCGGCGACTATAAACCGATGATGAGTTCTGAAACTATTAACAAACCGAAACTGCACTCATTATGTTGCTCGATAGTGTATAACGGTCACAGTGACACTGCAGCTCTCTGCATCTTCCTAATGCTGCTCGACAATGTAATTGCAACATTTACACTGTCGTGCAAATTGTATAATGGCCTCCTAACAATCGGATGAACGGTTGCGGCTTGCGTCAGCTGTGTGCTTACACAACGAGCACGAAAATAGACCAATTTTGGTTTTTCCTTTCGTGTGTTCATTTTCGTTTTAAATGTAGAGTTTCTGAATATTTTGGGGCGAATGTGCTGTCAGGCTTGTAATGACTTTTTTGTTGGATGTAGGTACTATGTAGAACATAATATGAACCGAAACTAAAATAGGTTGTTGAAGAAAGTTTTCGACTGGAAAATGGACCGGGACGGAAACTAGCTATTTTGGAGGCGAGAGAAAAAAATTAATTCTACACACTAAGTTGAAAGGAATCTATTGTGAAGCGTGTCCATCCAATTTACTGACTTTTCGAAAGAAGTTAATATATTTACCAAAACTGTTTCTGTATGTGTTGTTTCTGTTTATACAAACAAAAATAAGTGACGTTAGACTAAATATAGGGCAAGATAGGGCAAGAATAATAGGACTGTAAACATCTTAAAACCACTTACTCATTCGATGTAGTGGTCGGAATTATATATCTTATTATAACAGTATATATTCATACTTAATAGAACTAATATTATTTAGAAAGAGAGAGAGAAGATCCATCGTTTACATAAATTTTCTTAAATACTTTTTCATAAACTTCACCTACGCAACGAAGTACTCCCACGCAAATCTTCAATCTTATAGGCCCACAGATTTAACTGAAAACTTGCAAAGTTAAGCATTTCATTAAGTAGAACATCTAGTAATCTTACTGGAAAATCTTCTTAAAGTTTTAAACAAACAGTATGCTTGTTTAGCGGCATTATATATTGTTACTCTAGCTTTCGCCTACGGTTTCACTTGCGCAATTTTAAAAGGCTCATTTACAAAAAGAAAAACGTTAATCATGATTTTTCTGTTACTCATCAATAGTACGCATATCAATTTTTAGTTTATTACTTTGAAATTTGCGATATGTTCCATACAACCTCTCATCTTCCTTTTTAGAGAAGTGCCGAGTAGAGACATAAAGTAACATATGTCACTCTCCGTCTGTTCAAATATCTCCATGGCATAAGCCGGTAAACGAGCAGACGGATCACCTGATGGTAAGCAATTGGCGTCGCCCTTGGACACCTGGAACACTAGGGGCGTTACAAGTGCGTTATCGGCCTTTTGGGGATTAGAAGTTTGTGTGTTTGAGGATCGTTGGGGATTCAGGAATTGGGGAGATTGGGGAAGGGGAGGGTAATTGGACCTCCTCACACACACGACGAAACACAACGCAAGCGTTGCTTCACGTCGGTTTTCTGTGAGGCCGTGGTATCACTCCGGTCGAGCTGGCCCATTCGTGTCGAAGCATGGCTATCCCGCACTCTCCGTTTTCCCGTGAAAGATGAACAAACAAACAGATACACACACTTTCCCTATTATAATATTAGTATGGATTGTTATACCATAGCAAGCTTGCCTTGTGCGGTATCCTCTTAAATTAGCCTTTATGGCTTACTCCGGTCTTAGGAAATTCTATAGATTCTAGGTTAGGTTTCCCACATTGGAAACCACCAGTATGCGTCTGTGTTGCCGTTTGCATAATATCGGTTTACCATTTTCTTATATGTATGTTTGTGTCTGGAGTTTGGACCTTATTTTATGCTCGAAGAGTCTTTTTTGATACTTCTATATAGATTTAGGGCTACTAAGGTCGTTGGTTCATGTCCTCAGTGCGGTTGAACAATTTTAAATATGAGTTTTTATTTATTTTAAGTTATGTAAATTGTGTATGCCTAAAATAACTATAAACATGTTTTATGTATAACTAAATTGAAGTTTTTATTATGTTTAGAAATAAACTTTGCCAAATGCGTCCATATTGCTTTTTACAAAAATAAATACACTGTGCCTTTTTGTCATAATTTTAGTCGTTCTCTCTGAATTGTCTTTCAGGTACACAACTCCGTCCCAAAACGAACCGAACAAATCGATAACAGGTCACCTCTAAAAGCCTCTAAAATTGAATAAGGTTGGCAATACCAATAAGTGTTTCCAGAAACCATGAATACATTGTTACTTCCTTGTCTTAAACTTGTATTATTCAGGAATTTAGGACCAATACTATTAGGTAATCCCTTCGATTCAATATGTAAATTGATTCAAAATAAACTTGACCCAAGCGCATCGCAATCTTGCTTTACCACACTATCAGCATTCGCTATTTGTGTTCGTCTTCCTCGTACAATAAGTCCACTAACATAATCATACCGTTCCCAAACCTTATCTCCCCAATTCTACCCCTTCCTCCCCTCACCATAGAGCACAATCTCATATGCCAGACGCAATCCAATTGCAAATTAGAGATAGTTGGTTGAAAGTCAACCATTTTTTATATTCATGTGCCTAAGGGTGGTCTGTTAAATAAAGGTCTCTAATTCTATTGTAATAGAGGTTACACGTGTTGGTAGGGTTGTTTCGGGATGGTAAAATGGAGTTGGTTTTAAAGGTCCAAGCTGCAGCCTGAATGAGAATTAAATACCTATTCAAGTCTTAGTCTCGTGCAATATTTATGCAAATGGCCCAGCTAAGGGGTTGATCCTGGGAAATTTTAGATGGTTGGTTGTGTAAACGTTGTGCCTTTAGTTGTCAAGGTGTCTCAGTTTATTCATAAGACTTTAGGCGAACTCGTTATGCTATTTTGTGTGAAGTTTTTGAATTCTCTCGGTAGTCTTGGATAACTAGATTCTGCTGCGGTGTCTTAAATACTGCTGTATATAAAGTAGAACATTTGGTTTTTACGAGATTTTTGGTGTAATAAGTAATACTATATTATGTACATACATACATTAAGTACTGTAAAGTATTTACATAGTAAATAGCAATGTTTCAGTCGATAAAAAGGTATTGAAGTCTGAGGCCTTTAGTATATGTCACTCAATAACAAGATAATACATTCATGCAGCTATTAAAAACACGTTTGCACAAAAAATAACTTCAAAAAATAAGCACAAAAAATAGTTGTTAAACAAAAATCTTTAGAAGTATTCCCATCGCATCGTAAACAGTTTCATTTATAATTTGAACGGACGTGCTCATCGTGTGGTTCAAAGAAATAGAGGTGGCTTGGAATTTTTAATATCTTTTACCCCCCGAGTTGTGAGTTGAGAAATATTAAAATGTCGCTGAAGATATGCCTGTTTGGTATGACATCCATTGTGAGATATGCAAGAGCCAGGCGAAGCATTTATTGGTTTGGTTCAACATAAATGTAAAACGGGTTTTTGTACACATGTTTATGGACTGGGAAAAGGCATGCAAAAATGGTCGTAATCGGCTCCAAAAAGAAAAATACTGAAAGGGATGTTTATAAATGAACTATGTCGTTCCGACAGGCAAGTTGCAAATAAGGACGAAATTGAATACAACTAATTAAAGCATTATTACTAAATTAACCCATAAATCCCCAAATCCTTTCCACTAATATTACATTACATTATAGACCTTTTTTCTAATGTTTAGAGACTACTTTTGTATGACCAAATTTAGGGGGTGGATTTCAACGGGTTAAGTGACTCTTGGTCGAAGTTGGAAACAAAAGTGTCTTGTATTCTAGAAAATGATGTTGTCGTCCGGTCTGTGAAGTCACGCCATCGCTGCACGACTGATGCAATATTAATAAATGTTTCAAATAATTTGCCAATCTGCGGAATCCATAGACTGTTGCTATGTAACAAATGTATTTCCATATGTTTCTGTAATTAGCTAAATAGTTGAAATATGAAACGAAATACAATATATGTGAAATACTCGATGCAATAGTATCTGATAAGTATAGGCTCCAGACTTTGAATTACTTGGCCTTGCTTGAAAACTCGAAGATGTACCCTATGGAGCATTTCTTCAGTAGTGGACGTCTGCCAGCTGGTGATAATGATGCACCTCAAGAATTAAAAATTGTATATCAGCGCTGCAACTGGAAAACACACTTTACAAGTGAGGACATAGTTTTTACGACCTTTCCGCTGTTGTGCCTAGCTGTACACAAAGGAGATTTAATTTATGAAACTTACGGACTTTGTTCTACACGAATTTTCTGGTTTAAAGTCTAGAGGATTGTGGCGACGACATTTTTATCTTTGAACTGATGGTAGCACAAGTGATGTGTAGTTGTGGTAGAAAAAGTAAATTTGGTTTTACAAGAATCTCTTTGGAATCATGATTTAGAATATTTTTGTAAAATCAAGTCATTGGCCTCGTTGAACGAGTGGTCGCAAGTGCGACTGCCGGGCAAGAGATCTCGGATTCGATCCCCGGGTCGGGTAAAGTATTACTGGGTTTTTGAATATTCTCAGTAGTAGCACGGAGTCTGGAATTGTGCCCGGTATATGGCATAGGCTCACCCTCTATTACATAGGACTCAAAACATAAATAGTGAAAAGTGCGTATTACATTGTACAGTGGCATAATGTGCACCTCTGCTCACCCCTTCGGGGATAAAATTTTCAATTTGAAAAATCAAATAGCACAAAATGACCCAACTCAAGAAACTAATCGGAGTGTTCTTTCTAAATTAACCAAAATCTGAGATTCCACAAAGGATACAAACTGAAGTTATTTTTATAACGAAAGATAAAGAATTCTTTCAGAATTCCGCGTTTTGGCTTATGAAAATATGCATAGCAACTCGCGTGGAAAGATAAAAGGGAATTATTGTTTGAATACAAAACTCTGGCCTACGTCAACTTAATTCTCAATGACCTTTAAAAGATAAGGAGACGACCAATTTATCTTGTGTCCAAAACAAGGTAAAATATATCTATTCTTCATAACTGTAAGGTCTACGGAAAGCGCACGATGTGGGTGTTTTTTACAATTGGTTGTTGAGGGCGGTAGGCCCTCGTCGCTTGCACCTGTTCTAGTCTAAAAGGGTTCTAGACTCATTTTTGAACTTGACCTGCCCTTGTCTGGATTTTCATCGACGATTAGTCTTTGAGCTCGATTTAAGTTCCAAAGACATGATTGAAGACAATTAGTTTTATAAATGAAATGTTTTTAATATCTCATAATCGATTTTCATCACTGCTAGTTTCATTTAAACTGTCAAACACCAAGCGATCACCGGTCACCGCAACCTATTGTTCTATAATTGTGTCTATAATGACGGTACTCGACGAGTTAAGCTAGCCAACTATACAGATATACTATATTTCTATTGTAACTTTTCTGTTATCTTAGAGCCATAATTTGTTAGAAAATATGCCATAACTTTAGATAGGAGGTAGGCTAAATGCGGGCTTTTAGCATCGCCTACTTGTAAGGCACAGCTTGTACGGCTTTTCCTCATCATATATCTTATATTGTACTCTTATATAATATACTAATTACTTATACATATAAAGCTCAACAGTTTGTTTGTTTGAACACGGTAATCTCTGTCAAAGTTAAAGTCAAAGTCAAAGCATTTACTTCAATGAAACCATAATTTGCTACTTTTGAAACGTCAACAAATACAAAGCGAAGTTATGTGAAGTTCAGTGAAGCTAGGTGAAGCTAGGTACTCATTCCAAAATGTAGTTTCGAAGGGAGAAGAACGAGCAATAAACTCCATTAGTTACTCTTTTTAAAAAAGTATGTTCTACAATATCTCTGATACACACGAACTGGAACTACTAGTCCGATTTGAATAATTATTTTTTCTTAGATTTTTTAGTTAGATGTACATTTATCGATAAACATCACGCTATGATTAATAGGAGCCTACCAGAGCGGGTGAAACGTGGAAGTAGCTAGCTCTTAGACAAAGCCAGAAAATCCAAAGAAAAAAAAACAGAAGTTCAATTTCGATATTATAATAATGAAGTTAAGACATTATGTTTTACCAAATTATAATTATGTAAACAACCATTGCTTACATAGCATCAGTATACCGTCCTTTAACAATATGAATAGGAAAATGTTGAAAGTTCGATACTAGTAACTATTGACTTTGTTCAGTTTTCGAACAGTGAACTGGGTTCGAATATTAAACAACAAATATTATGGATCGCCCGGACCCTACGTAACAATTATAAATTCAAGATACGTTTGCCTCAAACAAGTTTTGTAGTATTGTACCCATCTCTTAACCTAAGTTTATATATCGTATTTCAAAATTGATGTTATCTAGATAAATACAAGGTGTTGTTTTAAAGCCGCGTCATTTTCTAGAAGGTAACTCGGCTATCGATTCTGTGTCCGAATCAATAAAAATAATTGTAGGTAAATATTTTTCATTTTTCTGTAAATTACGGAAATCTGTAAGTGCGAACTACACGCCGCCGTCTTATAACTAGCTTTATAACGCGGCTCAACACATACAAACTCAAACACTTAATTGATATTATTCCTAATTCAATAAAACGCCAATAAGAAACATTGCTGTCACTTATTCTGAAATACTGTCGACTTAAACGATTTATTATAGCCGTATGTTTAACTATTGGCCCGAAATTTTCTCTTACATTTTTAACTTCTTTGAACCTTTATGACTTCTGTGACATGCCCCCGAGAAATGTCACGGTTTCAAAACTACACCTTGTATATGTATATGTTATCATTAATAAATATGTTAAAAAAATGTTAACCAAAATGTAATTTATAATAAGTTAGTGACACCCCTAAAATTTGCAACGCCTGAAATAGGCCGTTAAGCTGTGCCTGTTATTTCATAAGACCTGTATGTATTACTTTAACATGCAAATAAAGAGTTTGAGTTTGATATAAATTTTGGTACCTAATACCAACTGTACCCACGATTTCATGTTACAATCTGGGCTCTTTACTTCCTCGTGGAAATTTTGTCAGTTATTCAGTTACAAATAATATGTATAAGACTAACTAAGAATAAAGACAGATATAACATCGTTTCCAATCGATTTATACCTTTTAGCTGATACTGAAATCTATTCCAAGAAATATAAAGTACAATAAACCAAACCGATCCAGTGGATCTAGTTTTCAAACTTCGTTTTAACGAACCCACGTGGAAAGTTCCTCGTTTCAGAATTCATATAGTCGCCGCCTCGCTTCCTGAAGATGTAGCCAAGTTAAACTTTGAAAGTTTTCAAGAAAAACTTGATTTTGAATGTCTAATGCCTTCTATATTGTTGGCCGAGTATCGTACTGAATATCAATATATATTTGAGAATAATTTTAGTTACTGTTTTAAAATTTACTGCCTCGTTGGCCGAGTGGTCGCAAGTGCGTTTTAAAAAAATCCCAGTAGTAGCACGGAGTCTGGAATTGTGCCCGGTATGTGGCAATAGGCTCACCCCCTATTACATGGGACTCATAACATAAATAGTGAAAGTGGGTTTTACATTGGCATTAAGTGCCTAAATGTACACCTCTGCCTACCCTTTCGGGGATAAAAGGCGTGATGTTGAATGAATGAATGTTAAAACATACAATATAATTGAGAATTGTCACCATAAATAACTTAAAATAACGGTTTACTTATACACTTTCAAGGAACGAGCGTATTCCTTAAAAACGGCAACGCTTCTCAAACCTTCTCAACCAACCTAAAGGCTGTTGATGATGTCACCATATGCGTTGCAAATGAGAATTTTATTCGAAAATATGTATTAGTAGACCAGTTTATTCATAGTCAAGAATGCCTCTTAAAAAAAATCTTTTACATAGAATATATACAACACATTCTTGTAAATATTTGTTCAGAAAAAATGTCCCTGCCCTAGTACCACTTTCTTCCACATTAGACACTAATGTATGGCTAAGTAATTACGCTTACAAAACACATTATATGATGGATAACGTTCTCAAAGCGTTATTGTGTGGCAAAAATTTACATTATAATAGGCAATGTATCATCACTCGACTTTGAGTGACGGACGCGTAAAAAATTGGTTAAAGAAAGTAAATTAGGAAAATGTATTATCTACTTTATTTTATCGGCTTTGTGAAGCTCATTTTTGTTTGTAGTTGTTTTGGTACATTAGTACTAAAAAGCATATTCAGGAGTCCCGCAGGCTCTGTGTACATAGTAATTTGTGAAATAACTCGAAATATAATATTATTTAAAATGATCGAATGACTGCTCCCGCCTGGGTGAGGCGGGAGGGAGTGTCAGACTCTTACTGACTAAAACCCACCCCGTTCCTTCTCCTGCACGTCAAGCCGGAGCCCCGGTAACCCGTTAGGTTCTCCGCGACAATAGGGTTGAAAATTTAATTTCAATGATGACAATTGTGGGGCAAATACTTGCATAAAACTTATAGACACAAAATATATGAAGTAGGTATTAATAAATTAAATTCTTACCTAAATATACACCTATTCTTTTGTACCTTACATTACATACGTCAAATCAGACGGAAAAAATATCATGCAGCGATTAAAAACTCAATAAACCCAAACCTTCAATTTCTTCCAAAATAATTGAAAAAGCTGTTTCAAAACCAACAAACCAACAAAAAGAATTGCTGTATATTTTTCAAAAATATCTTATTCTTCCCCAAATTGCACTGAAAAATGTGGTCCATCTTATTATCTCTTAAGTAACTAATCATAACAGGAGGAGAGCTTTATCATCAATGATTTATGAGCAATGGCGAAACTTAACTCCCAAATCAGACAAAGAGCTAATTATTGCCCTTTGAAGACTTTTCGAAAGTCCTCGGCTAATTTAAATGGCCTTCATTATTTCCGAGACCCCAGGAAAAGTTCTTTGATTCCATTGTGGGTCGCTGAATGTTTTTTTGGAAATAAGTAAGTAGGTTAAAGTTTATGTCGAGATTTTTGTTGTTTTGTAAAGCATTCTACGATATTTATCACAAATATGTCATTCTTACAACAACCTCGGTTTTGAAAAAATAAAAATATTGTAACGCTTCAAAACATCAAATTATGTTATTTATTTATTTATGCACAACACAGAAACAGTACTACAGTATTGGAGGTACATAAGTACTACATATTCCCGTAGGAATCTCTTCCTGCAATCCTTCGACAGGAAAAACGGTAAAAACTAAGACACTGTGCGGAACATGACATGAACAAAGAAAAAGAACAAAAATTTCCAAAATTTAAGCCAATAGGTACTTAAAACTACATACACAAAATAAAACCGATAAATAATGTACCTATTAACTCGTCGAATACCGGTTTTGCAGACACAATTATAGAACAATAGGTTGCGGTCACCGGTGACCGCTTGGTATTTGACAGTTTAAATAAATAGATCTCAATAAAATACATATACCTATACGTATGATAGATACACATCAAATAATATGTGTGATATTAGAGTATATTACAAATAAACGTATTATAGAGGTACATATACAGGGTTACAAGAAATTTCCTTTTTACACAAATTTCAAATTATGTTATCTATCCGCAGAGAACACCATAAAAAAGAAACGATTTATAAGTTAACGACAGTTTAAAAATGAATAGCGCAAACACCACAAATTAAAAAAAAATACAGTCGCATAATTACAAAACCGTCTAGCGTCAGCTGCACAAATTAAAAATAAAACCTCTCTTATTTCAGCAATACTATTTATGTATAGCCGCATTAATTATATGTTAGCGTAGTAATACTGTAGGTTTTGCATTTCCCACTCTTAATTAAGGGGCTGGAGTCCTGCGGCCGCGTTAGAGCTTGTTTATATGCACCAATGTCGCAGCACTTAAGGGGAAGCTTGCTACACAAATAAAAATAGTTTTTATTACCACTTCATTTGGTAGAAAATTGCATTTTTCTCTTAAATAAAGAAGTAAAGTCAGCCAAAAATTGTACCAAAAAGGGGTCTCATGGGAGTTGGGACATCCATTATTAAGTTATGGGCCCACGATGTCCATATACAGCCACTTTGCCCCACTTATCCCCATGGAAAAAGGGACGAAGTTATTGCTTTACACAGGGCAGAAATTCATAATCCAAATGGATCGAATGTTGGGCAACGTGGCGTGGTTTCGAATCCTGTAAAGAAAAAAAAATATTTCTATGATCCACAGGTAGTTGTTCCGTATAATAGTAATTATTCTTGTGGTTTCAAACTAAAGAAACCTGTAATATTTACAATCCATTCTTCTAAAAGTGTCGTGGTGGCCCGGAGGTATAAGACGCCCACTTCTCATGCATGAGGGTGCGAGTTCGAAACCTACCAACGGCAAGTACCAATGTGACTTTTTCCGAGTTATACCTCTATGTACATTCTAAGATTATTTAGACACCACTGACAAACGGTGAAGGAAAAAAATCGTGAGGAAACCTGAACTTATAATTTCTAATTATAAGTTTGAAATCGCCAACCTGCATTGAGCAAGCGTGGTGATTAATGCTCTAACCTTCTCCGTGTGAGAAGAGGCTTTGCTCAGCAGTGGGCATTTATAGGCTGTTGATGACGATTCTTCTAAGAACATAGGATATTTGTATAAACTAAGTGTGGTAGAGCCATGCTTCGGCACGAATGGGCCGGCTCGACCGGAGTGATACCACAGCCTCACAGGAAACCGACGTGAAGCAACGCTTGCGTTGTGTTTCGTCGTGTGAGTGAGGTTACCGGAGGCCCAATTACCCTCCCTTTCCACAATCTCCCCAATTCCTGAATCTCCAACGATCCTCAAACTCCTAATCCCCAAAAGGCCGGTAACGCACTTGTAACGCCTCTGGTGTTCCAGGTGTGCATGGGCTACGCCGATTGCTTACCATCAGGTGATCCGTCTGCTCGTTTACCGGCTTATGCCATATAAAAAAAAACGTTATATACTTATTTACCCCAAACAAATCAGATTTCAATTTATAACCTCATAGAACACCCATAGTCAAGATCTTATTTTTATTCAATTGGAGTATCCTTGAGACCACCTCAACGATTATTAAATCAATCAAGTCAATTTGCAAAGGATTTGGTCCAATTACTAAGGGCTGGTAGTTGACCAATCCGATTTGGTAGGGTTCCGTATCTTTGTGTAACGGTAAGGGATCCAAATTATCTATGTACTTACACTCTTTGAGATTTACTTGAGGGACGTAAAGAATTAAATTAATTTGTAAAGATATTGCGGAAGGCAATCATGAAATTCAAGGTTTCTAATCTTCTATCGAGGAAATTAATGACTGTGATCTAAAATTAAGTCTTTTATATTTCAAAGGTTGATTCTTTAGTTGAGGAAAAGGTTAGAAAATGAAATGAGGAAATTAATTAATTTAATTAGAAGCATTTAATAAGTTGATTTAATGCTAACCATTTTAATGTGTTTGTTATTTTTTGATCATATTTATATAGAGGTATATATACAAAATGTAACGTCTTTTATTTGATCCCCGTTTATTAACGGACTTCAAATAAAGGAGGTTATCTGTTTGACCTGCTTGTATCTATGTATGTATGCTTGTGCGCAGTTATCTCGCAATTGTATGAACCGATTCTGACGAGGTTTTCAGTTGTTTGTTACTCTGTATTGAAGGTTTTAGTATATTAATTAAAGAATGGTTTTACAACTTGTTCAACATACTTCCAAATCTTACAAATATAGTTTTTTGCCAATTATATTACAATAGTACATAATAAAGATGAAACTGTCGTCACTCAGAACACAAGTTTATGATTATCTAGGACATTTTTCTTAACGCCGTCTATGTGGTCAACCAAACCCGCTGCAAGCGCCATCTACCAACCTTTGCATTCGTCATCGATGCAAAAATGCTACAATATTTTTCCACCTCCCCCTTAACCAAGATGAGTGGGTATGCGGGGTGCAATTAGGCGTCTAAATACAACCGGCAGTGCAAATTATTTGCATCTTTCATTATATTACGGGAAAAGCACTTTGAATGTCAACAAAATGTATGTTAGCCAGTTTGAACCCTGTTAGTGTAGATTAAGTTACATTTTTTAACTGGACAGGTAGTTATGAGTGTTGTTTTAGAAAAAACAGGGTGTTTTGGTTTGTGGGGATGATGTTTGTAGTCTCTAGTAGAAGAAAAGTTGAAAAGAAGGAGTAGATAGTCGAGTCAGAGATTTGTGATTTTTTTGAGTGCAGTATCTTTATTACGGAGTTTAAGACGCCCGTTTCTCATGCATGAGAGTGTGATTTCGAAACCTACCAACGACAAGTACAAAAGTGACGTTATCCGAGTTATATGTACTTTTTAAGTTTATTAGATTGACTGTTTACATCTGCTTGTATCGTTTAAAAAAGATTAGAAATGAAATGTAACAGGTTTGTAATGATACTCAATTGATTCATATTGCAGGCTAATATCTTAAATACATACTTCACGCCTGTCTCCCATGGGGGTAGGCAGAGACTAGGGAACGCCAATTACTACGATTCCTGCATACCTCTTTCGCTTCATCAACAGTCATCAATCTTTTCATGCATGCTCGTCTGTTAAGGGTACTTTTAATTTGGCCCTTCTTTACTATATCAAAATAATATCAGGCTAATATCAAAATGTTGTAAAAAGCAAAGGATGTTATTAAGGTATGAATTCAACGATTTATGATAATATTAGGTATCTAGCAACATCAAGAAAATCCAGTTTTTATGACATGTAGTTTACGGGGAGCCGGTAGAGTGAGTATGAATTACAATCATATTTTTGTTATTAGGAAAATTTGACACTGCGTAGAATATTATACCTCTAGAGGTAGTTTGAGTTATAATTAATTAAGTGAATGATATAAAACATATTTTTTAAATAAGATTTGTTGTTTCCCAAAATTATCTGATAGAAGACATGAAAATATCTACTGACAATAAACCCATCATACATCGGTCATTCACATGAAAATATAATATTTGGACATTTAGCAAAAAGCTAAGCACATACCCATCATAGAAATATTAAAACCTATTATATCTATGACTAGCGACCCGCCCTGGCTTCGCACGGGTACAATGTGCATGTATTATACATATAAACCTTCCTTAAGAATCACTCTATCTAATAAAAAACCGCATCGAAATCCATTGCGTAGATTTTAAGACCTAAGCATACATAGGGACCGACAGACGGCGGACAGCGACTTAGTTTTCTACTACATATGCAGCTGTAGCCAAGTGCCATTTAGCGTTTGTCTACATGTAAAATAGAAAACCAAATTATATGGAATTTTTAATGATAAACACAGACACATAACAGACATCTTCATAATAATTTAACAAAACTTCACTAACTAACGACTCAAACTTTTGACTCAAGTCCAAACTTATACGAAGTTCAGTTTTAAACGTAGTCACCCTACCCAGGTGACAATTTTACATCCCCAATGTGTCTAGACGTTGTAAATTCGTTGATATATTGAATTTTATCGACACAGTATAACAGTATACGTGGAAAGACTTCAAAGAGATAAAAACTTCATAAAGTGATTTCTCTGATATCGTTTGAGGAATATATAACTTAATGTAATGAGTTTTGTATCTAAATTGTTGAATGTAGTAGTGAATCTACAGCTTTGTATAAGTCTCATAGGAACCCCTGAACTAGGAGTCAAATCACTTACATGGATAATTTTATAAACGGAAAAAATACTAAATTGGATATCGATCCAGAAATTTCTTGCTCGATATTGTCTGCCACTGGATTGTAAAATATTGGGCTCAAACTTTCTCCGAGTGAGATGACGTTATTTTATGAGATAAAACGGTAAACGAGCAGACGGGTCACCTGATGGTAAACAATCGCCTATACCTCATGGACATCCGGAACCCCAGAGGCGTTATAAATGCGTGATTAGGAATTTGAGGATAGTTGGGGATTCAGGGATTGGGGACGGGGGAGCTAATTGGGTCTCCGGTAACCTCACTCACATGTCGCAAAACAACGCAAGCGTTGTTTTGCGTCGATTTTCTGTGAGGCCGTGGTATCACTCTGGTCGAGCCGGCCCTTTCTCGCTGAAGCGTGGCTTTCCCATACTTCAATTAGCTTTGCTCAGCAGTGGAGGCTGGTGATGTGAAATGTAATAAGCTTAGGTTCAGTAGTGATATCATACCTAAATGTGCATGTTTTATTTACGTGTTTGATGTTTTTTTCTTTTTTAAACGTTGCCCCACACTAGGATTTTCTCCTGAGTCGTGATTGCGTTTACAAACACACAAATTCACATACACATGACACCCAGACCCGAAATAATAATTTATGGATCACATTAAGTATTGTTCTGGGAATCGAACCCGCGGCACGCTGCATGGCAGCCGGTTGCCCAGCCACCGCACCGACCGTGTGTTATGATACTTGGTAAGTTAAAGCGGTTTTCAATCCAAGCATCTATAATATCTTTACCATTATACAATTTTCTTTATAGAAGTACTCCACAATATCTAGAGGTATAATACATACCTTCTTCGAAGACATCTCGTCATCGTACAAACGTGACCATAGCACCTCTAAGGCGATTTACTCTGACAGGGTTGTCATCTCATCGATTTCAATTAATTTGATGTTTATTTGTTTTAATTGTTGACCGCTCTGTTGATATTTGATAACCAATTAAAGATAAGAGAAATCGAGGATTAGGGCTGGTTGATTGTTTTTGCTATACGTCTAACTTAAGTCATATTTCTTTGTGAGTTTTTGAATCAAATCAAATTTATTTGCTCAAACACATGTGTATATACAATAATAAATAGCATGTAAGATAGCGGGTAGCAGTGAAAAAGTTCCAGACATGTTTGCCGTATGCAATGGCGTGCAACAAGGCAGTATTTTCGTTGTTCTACACTACTGCGTTAGATGTTTGAAATCTAATCAAGAAACTTACGTCACACATTGTATTGGGTTTAATAATGCGAAACGTTTATGTAACATGGTAAAAGTAAAAAAATCGGTTATTAACTAGAATTAATTATGGTGTTTTTTGGCATAGTCACGTAATTTGACGAGGAACTCGACTAGTTTTAAGCCTTGATAGACGCCTATGTTCATGAGCAGCATTCCGCGACGAACCACGACGCGGCGACAGTTACTCTGCTACTGGCCGTAAGGAGTAAGCCGAAAAACGTATATAATAATTAATAGGGTCTCATGAAAGTTATAATATAAATATTACTGCGAACTTGAAAATAGACATAAAAGCTAAAACTCCTCTAGATAGGCGTGAAAGAATAAAACAGTAGAATAACTTTCTATGAATTAAACTATACCATTATTTTCTACTTACCACTAACCTGACATTTCAGTATAAACAGAATTTTATCGGCGTCTTCTAATATCACATTTAAAAAACTATCCCAACTAGTATAAATGTTAAAGTTAGTTGGTGTATCACATCTTCAAGCGGTCCCACTTAACCAGTTTTCTTGGAATTTTGCATACTTCTTCAATTTAGCATATGAATTTGGGCTAAATTTACGTAGACAAAGTCGCGGATAAAAGCTTGGTAGTTCCACAAAATTGGAATAAGAGTTCGTAAATTCATTTGAGATTTGATAAAACTTTGCAAATTGAATCCTTTTCAATATTTCTTTTTGAAAAGTATATCAACTGTTGGCCGTTATATCTTTTAATAGTAAAAGGGTTGGAACTTACTAAGTTTTGTAAAGTTTCCATCTTTGATTGCGTAATAAAATGTTGAAAAAATTTAACTAAATAAAGTACTTACGGAGTTCGGTTTATTATTGTAAAAGTTAAAGAGTTTTGTATTGAAAAAACGAATGGTTGACTTGAAGTAATTCTCTTGGGATTGATTTTAGGGCTTTTTTAAATGGAGCGATCATCTGAAGAACACAATTTGTTTACGAATGAAGGAAAGACGAAACACTATTAATTGTTTGCAGAATAAATAAATAAAATTAAGTTTGACTTACATAGATGAATAATACTTTATAATGTTCCATAACATCATAACATCACGCCTTCTTATCCCCGAAGGGGTAGGCAGAGGTGCACATTACGGCACTTAATGCCACTGTACAATGTAACACCCACTTTTCACTATTTATGTTACGAGTCCCATGTAATAGGGGGTGAGCCTATTGCCATATACCGGGCACATTTCCAGACTCCGTGCTACTACTGAGAATGTTTTAAAAACCCAGTAATACTTTGCCCGACCCGGGAATCGAACCCGAGACCCCTTGCCCGGCAGTCGCACTTGCGACCACTCGGCCAACGAGGCAGTCAGTTATAATGTTCCGTAGTGGATAATGTCAAAGTCAAAGTCAAATCTTTTATTTCAATTAAACCTTAATTAGGTAATATTGAAACGTCAAAAATTGAATTGTCCGTCCGTCTGTCTGTGAAGTTAGGTGCTCGCACGCGACAAAAAAATATGGTAAGTATTTATATTTTTAATCTTATTTTTAATAATATTTTGTGTTACAATTTAGTTTAACTTATGAGACGAAAACCACACCACTGGCTTATACTGAGTGGGTGACCCTTTTAGAATAGGCATGTTGTCAGCGTCTCTCTTCTAATTCTTCTGTTTTAATTTTGCAACTCTTACATGTTTTTATTAATTCCACTGTCACACCGGTATTGTCTTTTTTATATTTTATTTATGATGCATCGTGTCTGGTGCTGAATAAATGTTATTTCTTTCTTTTCTTGAATACAGACAGGCTAGTTATATCTCTAGATAAAATCCCTAAACAACGCTAAATTCAAAATAGCTCTGAAAATGTAGCAGCAACGTCACAAAATAGAGTGTCATTTGAAATCAGCATGAGCTAATGGCTGTCACAGCGTCAGGGAAATTAAGTGGGATCTAACTGACGGGATTAGTACGGGAGCAGTGACGAGGGTAACAGATGCACCTGTGACTCTTTGAGGACCTGGAGTCAGTTGCATGGAAGTGGTTTCAAGACTTTGATAAAGTTTCATATTTATTTAACTAATAATAGTGTTCTATCCACTCAAATGGAAGGTTGCAAACAGTCAAAGGTTGCCTGGTACATATCGCTTTTAGCGATAAGGTGGCCTTGGTACCCTATTTTCTCTAATTAGTAGCTCGATATACTGTCTCAAATTGGTGTACAATAAAGATTATTATTATTTATATAATACGCGCTGTGTCCAGAAGTACTGCTTTCTGCATCAGGCCCTTGACCCAACCATCTAACGCTGGCCTACTCAGATGTTGGTCGAGGCTTTTAGCAATGAGGCCATTGGCAGATACGACTATCGGCACAATGCTAGATGATTATGATCATTAACTAGTCTCATAATTAAAACTAATACTTACTAACCGACTTCTATATTAACATATTGGATGCTGTGTTGGACAATGATGTCTGACGCTAGCGGTGTATTAACCTTTCATTGTTTTGTCGACATCGAAAGGCTTAATTTAGGAGTGTATAGCTTTTAAGGCCATTTTCTAGGTGTATAGTTTATTTTTTAAGGGGAAAATATCATCGAATGACTTCTCCCGCCTAGGTGAGGTGGTAGGAAGGGAGGTGGGAGACTGATTAAACTGTCAAACACCAAGCGGTCACCGGTGACCGCAACCTATTGATCTATAATTGTGTCTATAATGACGGTACTTGACGAGTTAAAAAAGGTATCTACATGTCTTTTGGTTGATGGTGACGTTGAAAGCTTTTAAATAGCTGTATAACATACAGATATGTTAGCATTTTATATTCCAAAGAATAGCTATTTATTACAGCATATAGTGAGATCACCAGTGACAAAAAAATTAATATATACGATGATATCACAATTGGTGTTTGCCTGACTGTGTTAACTTAATCAATGTGTTAAAAATAGATCTGTTCTTCATTATTATAAATATATGACTGTTATTATCACGTTAAGGAGTAAAATGATAAAATCTTCAACGATTGCTGCACTTCCAGTAGCTCAAACTCAGAGGTGCAAAGTAAATATGCCTGGCCCATATTTCCATGCGCCGTGAATCAGTTTTGTGTTTAAAATGGAGCTCTTTTAATATAATTTATGATGAATTAATTTATTAATTTAACTTTAACATTTTCACACTCAATTTCGTGTAAAGAGCGAATAGAATTTTAATTAGTCTGCTCTCTAGAGCCTTTGCGGGTACAGTTTTATTTACGTCTGAAAAACTGGTTTTAAAACTGAGTTTTAAAATTAATTACTTGTCGTTTTGATTCGAAAACATTGTGCTTCCGTTGTTTATGAAGGTTTCAATGTAATACGACAGAGTAGTTTAGTCAACGAAAGATACATACATAACAACACGCCTTTTATCCCCGGAGGGGTAGGCAGAGGTGCAAATTACGGCACTTAATGTCACTGTACAAGGTAACACTCACTTTTTACTACTTATGTTATAAGTCCAAAGTAATAGGGGGTGAGCCTTTTGCCATATACCGGGTACAATTCCAGACTCGGCTGAGAAATTAAAGAAATATCCAGTAATACTTTGCCCGATCCGAGAATCGAACCCGAGACTCATTGTCCGGCAGACGCCCTTGCAACCACTCGGTCAATAAGGCAGTCAACGAAAAAGAATAAGATACTTAAGAGGCAAATCGAACGATATTATTAATTAACAAAACATTTCATGATATGAGAAATTTTGGAAAAGATAAAACGCTCTTAATAATTTGCCCGAGCTGGTAATCGGAATCAAGAACCCTTGCTTAGCAGTCACAAAGTCAAAGTCAATGTCAAGCATTTATTTCAATTAAACCGTAATTTGGTAGTTTTGAAACGTCAACTTGTCACAAATGTCACTTGACTAATGAGACAGTCAAAATTACCACAGACTAAACAATGTGACTGACTCACAGTCTTTTGGCATGTACACCTTTACATACGTTTTGCAATTACACAACCGTGCTAACATAGTACATGACGTCATCCCCTGCCTAAATATTTCCGACTCTACTAGCACATGAAGGCATGAACTTAGGAACATTGTAACTCGGTTACTGACAAGTTAATGTCGGTTCAAGTTGACATGTTGACAGGTCTTTCAACTTAGTTCCCACATTTTGAGGTTGTTGTGGCCAGTTCTCAAAATACTGATGTTTCGCTGTATTGGAATTGGTAAGCCAAATGTCAAAAATTCTGGTGAACTATTTGATTATTCTATTTTCAAATTCTCAGTAGTGTATCTGTGGTTCGTGTTCGATTATACTATAAGTACGAATGCGTGTCAACTTACCTTAATTAAAAAAAATACTTTGACTCTTCAAAACAATAAAATATTAAAAAATAATCACACTTTCAATAATTTATTTTATTATTAACTTAATTTTAGTGTTTTTAAGCAATATGAATGCTGTTTGACGTTACAAACAAGTGACGTCACAATACACAATCTCGTACAAAATCCATAGAAAACTGTCGTTTTTGACAGTTCGAAAAAAGTATTGAATTTGACAAGTAGGCATGTAGGTACCCAATAACTGTTTGACGAGCAACTTCACTTGAATTGCGTGAATAAGCCGAAAACATAATACATATATGTTACGAATACATAGTATGTCTCATGAAAATTAAATATAAGTTCTTATGCGTATTTACTAGAGTAACTATGGGATATATTACTCTTTTTTCTCCTGACCTTACAACACTACAATTTGGAACGAGCACTTAGCTTCACCAATAGACCCGACGGACTGTTCTATATTTACCGACTTCAAAGAAAGGAGGAGGTACTACGTTCGGCTGATTGTTTTTAGGGTTCCGTACCTCAAAAGGAAAAAACGGAACCCTTATAGGATCACTTTGTTGTCCGTCAGTCCGTCCGTCCGTCCGTCCGTCCGTCTGTCAAGACTCTTTTTCTCAGGAACGCGTGGAGGTATGAAGCTGAAATTTATATCAATTACTATAATAGAGGTTACTGGTCTATAATAGAGGTACCTTTAAGCTGTAACAAAATCAAACTTCTATGTCAACGCAATCAAAAGAAACAGCAATTTAAGCTGCATATTTTGAAACTCGGTACGGAACCCTCGGTGCGCGAGTCCGACTCGCACTTGGCCGGTTTTTTATTTTGTTTGTTCGCCGATTACTCCGGTATTTGTGAACTTATGGCGCCGACTTCTAACCTGTCAGTGGGTGGGTAACCTATCAGTACTAATAATAGTTATTTTTGCTTTTGACTTTTTGTCGATTTTGCGGAGATATACATACTTAAATAAATATAATTATAATATATACCTACACATGAGTACAATATGCCTACATACATATATACATACATACATAATATATAAAATACTTGCTTACTAGTACACAGTGGATAGTTAGCGCGATGATTCAGCCAACCTTTTTAAGAACAGCTCACGTACTTTGTGCTTAAAAGTTTTAAATAAACATTTTAACTTTACAAACTTTGTACTATTACAGTTTCAGCCAAAATCTTCACATCACAGAAGACAAACAATTTTCACTTCCCATTCTTATTTAGAGCTATTCCACAATATTCTTTGATACAAATGTACTGGCTTCGTGCCAATGTTAAGGCTAAAAACGTGGCTTAGTCCGTGCAAATGTCCTCAGCAAATTGGGAGCGACGTTCTGAACCTTCATGATTGATAAGCGCAGAGAAGCGCAATGATACTCGCTTTTGTGTACAATTAGGGAACCAACACACGCAACTACTTGGCACCATACTAGCGACGCCGCGCAATCGCGCGATATGGCTTATCAAAAAATGGGTTATCTTGGAGATTTTTCTTGTATATCTGTAATGTTTGGCTGTGTTGTCATTGAGCATATGCTGTTTTCAAAATATTTCCGTGTAAAGTTAAATTATAAATGACTTTAAACTTCCAAATGATAATTAAGTAAGTTATTCGATCCCACAATAACATTATAGAATGTGATTAGTAAGTAAATTCTGACAGTGCACCTACGCAATTATTACCTCATCTATATGCAAAAACAGTTTGATTGTTCGATAACTATCACTTAAATGAACCTTTCGCTCAGTGAAGCACTTCTCAGTAAAGTGGCAACATCCCGCGTCGTAGCAATCGCAACACCGACGTGTGTTGCGGTGTACCAGAGACTCAACAGATTACCTGCAGAGAAGGCATTATATTATTTTGAACCGCGCGACTACGGGTCGCTGCGTGTACCGGTGCCGTATCGCTTCGTCTGTTAGGCTTTAGACTTATTTTTTTAATTTTAAAGCAATCTTTAATTTTTGCCCTTGTAAGTTTTCTAGTTTTTACAGAGCAAGTTTTATACTTTACATCTAGGCTATAGCGATCAAAATAAAAAATGGTGGTACCTAATAAGGGTCTTTATTCCGATTAACATAAGGAATATTCCGTTTCTCGACAACTAGTCATAAATTTCAGCAGTTCAATTGAAGTTGCATAGAAGTGCACATATTCTGGACTTTGATCTACGGCTTTGTTACATTGGGAGGCAAAAATTCTGATTCGTGAACTGCAGAGCACTTGCCGAAACCGAGCGGGGCCGCACTAAACCGGATTATACTGGATGATACCGGATTCGTACTGAACCAAACCGGCCGGCCTAGAAAAAAGCAGTAAATGTTTTATAGGAGAATATAGGTACCACGAGTAAATAAATAATGGAGTGTTGTTTCCAAGCTTTCCTTATTACCTCTATTTATAAACCCGACGATCTAGTCAGATGTATGTATATATTACCTCTATAAAAGTGTTTAAAGTATGCCTCGTTGGCCGAGTGGTCGCAACTGCGACTCAGTTTCTGGTTTGATTGCCGGGTCGGGCAAAGTACAACTGGTTTTTAAGAAAAGTGGGTGTTACATTGTACTTCGGGGATAAAAGGCGTGATCTTAGGTTATGTTTATGTATATATAAGTATAACATAAACATCACGCCTTGTATGTTATATGTTTATATAAGTATCTATCTAGATATAATAAAAGTGTAATGTATCAATCACCTTCTGTCGCGTAATAAGTTACATGTTCCGTAAAACAAGGCAGTATATTTTATGTGTCACCGATCAAAACTCCAGGCTGTTACAAAATTAAAAAGGTATCTTCCTTATATCTCACTTCCATTATGTGTACTTACCTGTTTAGAATATTATATCAAGTATGGCTTAAATTGTAATAATGTTAAGTTCCTTAAGACGTTTCATAATTAGCTTAATTAAGTGTGTAACAAATTAGACATTTTAGTTAACAGACAGCCTCTTTGTAGACTAGGCCTTAAAGGATAGAAGGTAGCTTACTATTCTATTATTTCGCAAAGGATCGGCTCCGGAGGCGATTAAGTACTTTAGAAAAAGAAAACAGGAACTAAGTATCTAACGTTTCATTAACTTTAATTGTGGGAGAGCCATGCTTCAGCACAAATGGGCTGGCGCGACCGGAGTCATACCTCGTCCTCACTAAAAACCATCATGAAACAAAGGTTGCATTGAGTTTCGTCGTGTGAGTAAAGTTACTGTAGGTCCAATCCCACCCAAAGAGTGATATTGGGCGGCACTGATGGTTACTATCGAACGAGCAGACGTATCACCTGATGATAAGCAATCGACGTTGACCATGGACACTTAGAACACTAGAGCGTTACAAGTGCGTTACTGGCCTTTTGGGGATTAGGAATTTGAGGATTGTTGAGGATTCAGGGATTGGAGAGATTGGGGAAGGGCAGGAGGGCATTGGGCCTCCGGTAACACCACGTAGGTATACGACGTGAAACAACGCAAGCGTTGTTTCACGTCGGTTTTCTGTGAGACCGTGGTATCAATCCAGTTAAGCCGGCCACTCCCACATTTAAATTATGATACATTGTTTTTATCCCAAAGAAAAACTATTCACTGACCATAAAGACTGCCTCGTTGGCAGAGTAGTCGCAAGTGCGACTGCCGGGCAAGGGGTCTCGGGTTCGATTCCCGGGTCGGGCAAAGTATTACTGGGTTTTAAAATTCTCAGTAGTAGCACGGAGTCTGGAAATGTGCCCGGTATATGGCAATTGGCTCACCCCCTATTACATGGGACTCATAACAACTAGTGAAAAGTGGGTGTTACATTGTACTGTGGTAGAATGTGCACCTCTGCCTACTCCTTCGGGGATAAAAGGTGTGATGTTATGTTATGTATGTAAAAACTATTCACAGCTTCAATAAGATAAGGTCATTCACCTTCATCAAATAATCTTCACAAAGCCTTCCTAATAGGTATTATTATCCAAATATAACTATTATAGGGTTCAAGGACCTTCTGATTATAATGCCATATTTAGGGGGTACTGAACTCTTTCATAGTTACGCATAAAAGGCACTTACGGCTACAGACGACGGAATTAGCCGAAACGAGTCGGTGAAACGGCCACTTTATAGCCGTGTTTGTTTTGCCTGATGTACAATGGATAGGTACCTTTTTTGTGGCGTGATGATGATGGGTTGAGTGGCTAGGCTAGGCTAATAAGGTTTTAAGTTCATGTCCTTTGTCGGTTAAGAATCAATTAATGATCCATTAATGATTTTTAATACAGGGTAAAAATTTATTTATCATTTATATTAGAGGTAGTTAGATGAGCGAAGAGGTGTATAAAAAATATTAGTAATTTTTACAATAGCAATTAAAGTAATAAATAAATAAATTACTAAGATAGTTTGTTTTCAAGTTGGTAAAGGTCGTATGACACTCACAAAATATTATTTTTTTGAATTTAAACCAAGTGTTTGTATAGTATAACAATTTTAATTATTTTACTAGCTGTTGCCTGGGACTTCGTCCGCGTTAATATGATTCCTATTTTATTCCATGGAGTATTTAATCGGGATAAAAAGTCCTATCACCTAAGTCAACCCACACCCTGTCTGTATACCAAATTTCACCAAAAGCCGTAATATAGTTTCAGCGTGATTGACTGACAAACATCTAAACAAAGAAACTTTCACATGTGTATTGTTAGTGTGATTTACAGAATTTTTGCACGACCATATCATCTCAATGTCATACGTACAAACGTGTCGTTGTCGAACAATGTCTTCGGATCAATATTCATGCCGTGTAGGTAAAGAGTAATAGTCATGGTGGCCCGGAGGTTTAAGACGTCCGCTTCTCATCCATGAGGGTGCGGGCTCAAAACCTACCAACGGCTAGTACCAATGTGAGTTTTTCCGAGTTATATGTAGAGGTACTTTCTAAGATTACTTAGACACCACTGACAAACGGTGAAGGAAAACATCGTAAGGAAACCTGGACTTATAATTTCTAATTATAAATTTGAAATCGCCAATCCGCATTGAGCAAGCGTGGTGATTAATGCTCAAACCTTCTCTGTGTGAGAAGAGGCTTGCTCAGCAGTGGGCACTTTTAGGCTGTTGATGATGATGATGATGATAATGTAGGTAAAGAAATTAAGCTGGCTCGTATGAAAAGCAATGAGACTAGTGACTTATGGGGATAACAAAGTTTACTTATAAAATCTATTCGATATGGAAAAATTACAATGCACTTCTATATTTTTTTATGTCTTACATGTGTACAATATGTAAATGTATTGGTATTCAAAAGTTTCCAATGTACGTCGTAGCACATCAAAGAACGGACACTCAAAGAAACCATAAACTCAGTCAAAGTACGTCGTCTTTCTTTTAAACATTCAATGCATAACTGTATGGTCCAAGGTATTAACTTTTCAGGCAGGCAAAGGCAAAAAGAGTCTGGCTTGAAATGTTATACTATTTATTTATAATATATTTAAAATTATAAAAATAAAAAGTTATCCATAAATAAAATAAAAATAAAAACTAAAACTAAAAATAACTATTTACAAAGAGCGTCTAAAAGTCGTTTGCATCGGTGTCAGATGGGAAAGTACCTTTCCCGGTTTGAAGAAGGCTTTTTTTTAAGGAGAGAAATCATCGAATGACTTCTCCTGCTTGGGTGAGGCGGGAGGTAGTGTCAAATTCTTACTGACTAAAAACCACCCCGTTCCTACTCCTGCACTTCAAGCTGGAGCCCCAGTAACCCGTTAGGGTTACTGGGGACTTAACAGTTCTTCGCGGCTCCGTATCGGCATCAGCCCCATTGGGCCCCATCCGTGATGGTCTGAACCTAAAAGGCTGGTGGTACTGCCACGTTGTATAGCAATGCTTAGCCTCTGACCGAGGAACAGACCAGACAACCATTTTGTATAAAATCCCATCGTACATGATTTGTGAGAAACACAAAATCATTGACATGTTATATATCTGTTGTTGAACATAGGCCTACCTCTTACTTCGGCCGGTCAGAAGTGACCATCATCCAGCGGAAAGTACAACATGTATTATATAAAATAATTACGTACAAAATTTTCGCTATTTCGTATAGAAAAAAGTTCAAGTAAATAGAGAGAAATCAATGGACCAAGTTAATTCCATTAGATGTAGTTTGTAATACGATTAAGTTTGATTAATTTCATTATTTTAATGCTTTCTTTGTAATCATGTTCAGTGATTTCTACAACCATAGGGTTTTAATTTTCCTATATCTACTATACTTTTTGTTGTTTTCCTTTAATTATTTTATTTTATTTATTTGGGAAAACAAACAGTGACACATTACATGATACATTATGACACAATACATAGGTAGTTCGAACAAATGTGTAACCAATGGCGTTTTCCACAGAATATAAATTAAATCATAAACACCATCACACAAACTTATATAACTAATAAAATATACTAAGAAAACATCAATAACATTACGCCTTATGATCCCTGAGGGGAAAGGCAAAAGTATGATAATTATATATAATTTTTTGTGGTTATATATGGTTCAGAAAAGAGAGAAAAAAAAACATGTTGAGACTTTTACAAATTAAATGAAAATAAAATGAAATTTAATTAGGTCATTTACAGATCTGGAAGCTATTATTCTTAAGAGTGTTAAATAAATTAAGAATGGAGCGAGTCAGGCCCAACACAAGTACCTATTGTATAATAACTTACTGGTTCTGCCTCAATGTTAGACAGATATTGTAATTCTTAAGATAATAAACAATTTGAATTTGATTTCAAATAAGTTTATATTGGTATAAACAAATAATATTTTTATAGTATTCCTCATGATGTAATCAATCAGTGCCCCCCATGGTCTATGTTGCCTTAAAGTTAGTATAGTTATGTCTCACAGCTTTTTAACCCGAACAGTAAAGTACTTTTCTCATCCAAAACATCTAAAAAGAATAATCTATCCACGTGCTTATGCAAAGTTTCTTTTAGACCCATTTGGATCGTACCCATGGCATCGAAAATAGAATAACACATTCCCATTTGTTCGTCTTACGGAAGCTTTGAGTCAAGTGACGGAAAAGGGGTGTTGTGATTTCCGAATGTAATAATGTATTCATATCGAAGTAATGTGTAAAGGAATATCATTATACTGAGTGAAAATATTTCTATTATATGTCGGAAAATTGAATGTAATAGTTATGTATTTGTAACTCTTTAGTTAAATTTCTAGGAATTTTGTTTTTAAGTTAATTCATCATCTTCATCAACAGCCCGAAGGCGTCCACTGCTGGACAAAGGCTTTACTCCTCCATGTCGAACGACAACTCGCCACCTGCATTCACTGGCTCCCCGAAACTATAGCGATGTCATCAGTCCACCTAGCGGGACGCCTGCCCACGTTTAGTCTCCCGGCCCGTGTTCTCCACTCGTGGTCACAGTTTTAAGTTAATTGCTTCGATGAAATTATGAGGGTTGCGTCAATAAAATCATAAAATACTGTGTAAATTTTCAACAGTTCTTTATCTGATGTAGAAACATAGTGATTATGTGATACGAGACATTCCAGCCAACTACAACTACTAGGTAAGGTTCATAATTTTGTGAGTTTAAAAACTTTTTAGGATAGGCAATAGGCTCACCCCCTATTACATGGGACTCATAATATAAATAGTGAAAAGTGGGTGTTACATTGTACAGTGGCATACTTTACACCTCTGTTTACCCCTTCGGCGTAATGGTATGTTATGTTAAAATCTTTTTATGACTTCTTTAACATATTTAACGCCATGGGGGTCACCGGTGACGGCGACGTTATCGAAGGATTTGTCTTCAACAATTTTCTATTGGCAGTCGAAGCGTTAATGTTATGAACTTACTTCAAGTACAGTTGTCTTATTCGACTCTATTCTATCAGTCATCATTATATTGTATACGTATACTCCTTTTTCATTAATAGTTAATTATTTATTATATTAGACATATTTTCTTTGATCATTATCTTTTTCCGCTACCTCCTACAACATGTACGTAAAAAATGTAATTTGAAATCGTTCTCGTAGTGATTCGGGCCGAACGATTGCTTTGTCTCGGCACATGTGTTGTGCCCATAAAACGCAGAGGCTGTTGTTTCCTAACTTTATAACATCCATATTTTGCATTTCCCAAGCCTCGAATCGGTTTTGTTTTAAGTTAACTTTGATAGTTTCTGTCTAAGTTTCACTTTGTGTTTTAAGTTCGTGAGTTAAGTTAGCTAGATTGGTTGTTACAGATGAGCTGGTGGTTACTTTATTAATTTAATCTTAACTTGAAACTTGTTGTTGTTTTTCACTCATCTCCACTGCTTGTTTAGTGAAAAGTAGACGTTGTTTGGTTTTCTTGTATCTAAACAAAGTTAATATTTTTACCTATATTTTTTACTTGAAGACGCTATTTTAAAAATCACCGTCATCATTATATCTCTTAACTTGTTTCATTTATATCAACTAGTGCGTAAACCTTTGATTTAAATTTATCTAAAAGTTAATTAAATAAAAACCGAGATAAATCAACAAAACAGTTCACAATTTCAGCAGTATTTACTGTGTCACCCGAAATAACAATTAGAATACATCAACCTTAATTCCACTTAATATTTTTAGCACCAAATATTTTCTTCTTTAATATAATTTTCAGAGTTTAATAGGGCTTAATGCTAACATGTTTTAAGGGGTCGTAAAACCACCTCCCGACCTTACTCGCGCCACAGAACTTAAAGGCGAATTTAATTGTTCTACAAGAGCACTGCCACTAAAACTTAATAGTGAATTAAATTTATTTTTGTTACCATTCTCAGATTTTGTTTAACTTCGTATAATGTGACGAGTTTTCAGTCATTGGATGATTTTCCTCCCTCAAAAAGGTATTTACTTTTATTACTTTGTTTCGTCCTGTGTCTATGTATATATATTTAGATACGGCAAAATATATGGGGCAATAGATAATGTAATAATAGCGTAATTACTCCTTTTTATTAAGCGCCTTATGAGCTAGGTTTTACAAAATTAAAATTCATAAAATGAAATAAAAAATGATCAACATTCTTTATTTTTATTAGTCAATAAATTTAATGAAAAAGAAAAACTATAACAAAGGTACAAAGACCTTGTCATTTGTATCTGTACCCTTTTGTGTTTTAAACTAAATGTCAGTTTTTAATTTTTTTATATTTTGCAAAAAATAGCAGACATTTTGTAATATTGTGAACTATTAAATTATATTTCACACAATATTATGAGCAAAAGTCTGGACTTATAATAACTATCGTGAGACATACTAAATTAACTAAAAATCGCGCGGTCGCAGCGATGTCGCGCAACCTACTGCAAGCTGCTCATGAGGAAGAGCCCCACTGTGGTTCGAAACTAGCAGAGCTTTTCTCAGTACATTCACGTGAGTAACCCGCGATTTTTAGTTATTTTAATAAAAGTCTAGATCAGACTATATCTTAAAACCAAACAGTCATATTGGGATTATCAGCAGTCATCCTCCCAGCCATCTACCAAGCATGGGGATTACCATTCCCCCTCTTAAGAGTATTATCCAGCAATATGGACATAGTTTGATTGGCAATCAAATACCATGTCTGAAAAATGTCCCCTATTTGATAATATAACAAAAGATTTGAGCAAGTTAATAAGCATTAACTATGTCCGTTAAAGTGTCATCTAACAAGCTATTGCAGTCGTAACCTCAACACGCCTGCTCTTAATTGGTGTTACAGTCGAAAATTACTAATCTTGAGTCTTGATATCGTTGTTAAAACTCTGCCTTTTTGCCAGCCTTGAGTCATAAAAAAGTTGTACACTTACAATTGTTATAATTGTTTTATTTTCTCATCTGGAACGTATTGTCGGTTTGTTAGTATTCGAAATGCTGTTGCGGTGTTATTGCGTTTTTGTTTTGTTTGTTTTAAGTGTTACAATAGGACATTCTGTTCGTTATCTGTGAGATTCGTTTATGGCTGAAACACTAAAGAAGTTACATGATATATGAATGATGAATACAATAATGTCACATGATTTATATAGAGGTAAATGCTGACAACGCACCTGAGACTCCTCTGGTGTTGCGGGTGTCCATGGGCGGCACTGATCGCTTACTATCAGGTAATCTGTCTGCTCGTTTGCCTCCTATTCCATAAAAAACGGAATAATTATATTATTTACCTAAAATATGGCTATTTACATAAAAATGTACGTAATCTAGAGTCAATTTCAAACACCCGCCTACATAATTTAACAACAAAGACCAATAATATAAAGATTCCTCTACAATAACACCATGAAACCCTACCCCATAAATCACGTCATTAACCTTTTGTTACTATACAAGTTTATGGCGAAAATATCCCCCAAGACGTGCACTCTTTCTCCTCAACGTATGAGGTAATAAACTGACGAATAAGGAAACACCACACACAAAATAATCAAATAAATATACCTACTATCGGATTGGTCCCTAGAATCCAATCTTCTAGATTATGTGTACAGATCCGTTTCAGGGTTACTTTTGTTTAATACTTCAGGTGTTGGGTGCGGATTATTATTTTTAACTAATATCTGACTCCGCTTGTTGGTCCTGCAGCTGTAGCCAAATGCCATTTAGCGTTTGTCTACATGTAGAATAGAAAACCAAATTTTGTGGAATTAACGTAAATGCTTCTATTCTATTCAGAAAGCCTACTAAAATGGGACTCTTAGCAAAGCACACTCATCCACACTCTGACTACCACAACTACATGCAAACTTGCTCGATTACATACACACAGAAAATTTTTACTCACCTACATGTACACACCTACCACACAATCACGCACATACACACACACACACACACACACACACACACACCCTCACTCACTCACACACACACAAATATACTGTATATTTACATACATAACAATTACACGCATACATACTCAAATCAATACTTTACTCCTTTTATTATCCTTTTTTTTGTTATTCATACTGCCACTAATTGTTATTAAGCCTTCTGTTCTGTAACCACTATTCGTACCAGAAATGTAACGGGAAGGTACTGCCTCCTGAGATACAGGCAACGCCTAGTTCAGGAGACAGAGCTTGATGTATTTAGATGTTGGTATATGAATAAAAAATTATTATTATTATTATTAAATTATTATTATTATTATTCTATGGACGATCGTGTTTGGCTTCAAGCCACACTACCAATTCGTTTTGGTGGTCTAGGCGTCCGCAAAATTTCCAGTGTTAGTTTACCGGCGTTCATCTCTTCTGTCCACAGCACTAGTACTTTAACAAAAAATATTTTAGCCGGTGTTGACGTTGAACCCGACGTGCCGTGTCTGACCGACGAGATGAACGCCTGGACAAAAACTTGTCCCAATACAGCCTTGCCTGACAACCCTTCCTCCCAGAGACAATGGGACGAGCCGCTTTGCAGGTTGGTGCATAATAATCTAATTAATACCAGCACCAATCCTGCGGACTTAGCTCGCCTATTGGCTGTGGGTGAGTGGGAATCAGGTCTCTTGAATGACGGAAGTGCCTGAACACTTCCGTCATTCAATATTGGCACGATGTTGAATGACTCAACTTTTCGGCTTGCTGCTTGCTTGCGTGTAGGTGCACCCTGTGTTTCTCCGCATCGCTGTCAATGCGGTGAGATGGTCGACCACCTCGGCCACCACGGCCTATCGTGTAGCAGAAGCGCGGGCCGGATAGCCCGACGCCAGCATTAACGACATCATCCGTCGAGCTCTTGTCATCGCCGGTGTACCAGCTGTTCTGGAACCAAAGGGTTTGGCACGCGACGATGGTAAGAGACCCGACGGTATGTCCATTATGCCCTGGAAGCTGGGAAAGTCTTTGGTGTGGGACGCAACCTGTGTCGACACCCTTGCACCTTCTCATCTTCCAGTAACGGCGAGTTGTGCTGGTTCGGCTGCTGCCTCTGCAGAAAACCTCAAGCGGCGCAAGTATAACAACCTTGCTGGTAGTTATATCTTTGAGCCGTTTGGGGTTGAGACGTTAGGTCCGTGGGGTCCGAGTACGCTTAAATTGTTCAAAAACATTTCGAAACGCCTGGTCGACACATCTCGTGACCAGAGGGCTGGTCTTTTTCTCGGTCAGAGGTTAAGCATTGCCATACAACGTGGCAATGCTGCCAGCCTTCTGGGTACTTTCCCCACTGACGTCGATGCGGACGAGTTTTTCGATGCCTTATAAATAGTTTATTTTTCCTATAATTAATTTTAATCATAAGTTGTATATATTTAATTTAGTAATATTTAGTTTTAATTTTATTTATGTAATAGCTGTTATTTAAGTTTTGTATTGAAATACATGCCTTCTTACCATTTAGAATAATTTAAAATATTGTTAGTCATATTCAGAAGTTGTAATAAACTAATACAGTCAGAAACGTAAATTTTGACACTTGTCAGTGTCATCCCCATACAATCCGTTTTCTACTCTCTCTGTAGCCAAGCGCTAAAGTGGCGTTTGTCTGTCTCCATTCTAGAACTTATCTGCCCCATTCGCCTGTATTCTACATAGGCCTTGCTCACTACTACTACTTTAGCTTGCTAATGCGCTGGGCTATGACAGTTTTTGTTCAATTGCATTTTTTCACTTCTAATGCAATCTCAAAAAGAAACATCAGACATAGGCTTGTCCTAATAGAGATTACAGATACATTTCAACAGAACGATTTGAAAGATATTGGGCAGGCCTATGTTCGGTACTGGACATTATATAACCAATAAATGACAATGATGATGAGATGAGATATCACTTCATTAGTGTCTTGCTTACTGCCTAAGTTGCGGTCTAATGTTAAAGATTAGATCTTTGTTTAAAGATTTTAACTTGTATAGAAGCATTATTTCATGTTTCAGACAGCTGTCTTTAGGGTTTTTAAAGTTTGACGCTGTATTGCCGTTACTGTTTTAATATAGTATATATGTGATGAAGGATCATATAATGTATTAGTGACATTGTAAAAAGCATTTTTTTAAAGAGAACTTTAGAACAAGCACCTAACTTCACTAACAATTCAATTCCTCGTTTCAAAAGTGCCTAATCAAAGATTACTTGAAATAATTATATTGACTTTGTAATCAGACCAATCACAACGTCTACCATACCTGATGGAAAACTGTTAATCTTAAATTATGGTCCCTGTTCACAGATATGTTTTTTTAACGGGACTAGCCCGCCACAACCTCCCAAAACCGCTGCAACTCCTGTAAGCCAGGATCTACAGTAGATACAACCATGAAGTCTGGCGCGTCCCAGGGACACGAGTAACTGACTTGGTTCCCGCAACGAAGTGATTCAGAAGTTATTATAAGAGGAGAAGAAGAAAAAAAACACAGATATGTTATGAAAAAACCAACTTCATTGTTAGTCGGTCAATCAAATAACAAAGAAGGAGCATCGGACAGCCTGTTTGCAATACGATCACGTCCCAGGAGCAACAGATGACTATAAAATGAAGGAAACTAGAACATAAAGCGGGAAATATAATTTCATGGGAGATATTACTTTAACTCTATTATGACTTGAATGGGTAAAAATTGGACAATCATTCTTTTATTTTAAAATTATTGGCTTAATTGCTGAGATTAGGCAAGCAGCAGAGTGATTATTATATTTTATAGTTGAAATTTAGTTAATAGTTTTTGTTTTTCTTTTAAATAATTTTAATCTTAAGTTGTATATATTTAATTTAGTAATAGTTAGTTTCAATTTTATTTAAGTTTTTATTTGAGTAATAGTTAGTTTTAAATATATAGTTATTATAAATCTATCTTAGTTCACAGTTTATAGTTTAGGAAACAATCAGGGAATGGAAATAAAATACATTGAACTAATTATAAGCGTTTACTCTAAATGTTCGGCTAAAGTAAAATTCGAGAGGGAAGGAGTAGAGTTTCCCGTACAAAAAGGAGTTCGACAGGGTGACCCATTATCGCCGAAATTATTTTCGGCCGCACTTGAGTCGATTTTTAGAAACCTAGAGTGGGATAAGAAAGGCATAAAAGTGAATGGAGAATTTCTCAGTCACCTGCGCTTCGCTGACGATATTGTAATATTTGCTGAGACATCAACAGAATTAGAATATCTGATAACCGAATTGGCAAGAGAAAGTAGAAAGTCTGGTCTATCGTTGAACGCTTCTAAAACAAAAATAATAACGAATGGAGTTATTCAGGATGTTGTAATAGAGAATATGAGAATCGAATACGTCAGTGAATATGTGTATCTGGGACAACTGGTGTCATTCGAAAACTATACAGAAAAGGAAATACAAAGAAGAATAGGTTTAGCATGGAAAAAATACTGGGGTCTAAAGGAAATAATGAAGAATAGAGAAGTTAGTTTACACATAAAAAAGAAAGTTTACGAAACAGCGATATTGCCCTGCCTTATATGCCAAACATGGTCATTGAGGAAAGAAGACGAGGAAAAGAGTGCCATATGTCAAAGAAAAATGGAAAGGAGCATGTTGGGCATAAAAGGTCAGATAAAATAAAAAACGAATTAATATGAGGGAAAACAAAGCTAATGGATGTAAACCAAAGAATAAGATTGCTGAAGTGGAACTGGGTAGGACATCTGTGCAGATTAGTGTGTACGAGATGGACAAAGCGGGTGACGGAATGGATTCCATTAGACGGTAAAAGAAAGCAAGAGAGGCAAAGAAAGAGATGGCGAGATATTTTTACCCAACGTTGTGGACCAGACTGGATGCACAAAGCGCACAACAGGAAAGAGTGGAGTGATTTAGGGGAGGCCTACGCCGTAGAGGCGACCGCTATGAATAGCGAAGATAAACCAGAGTAGAAGAAACAGGTTAAAAGGAACGGATTTACATAAACAGCTTAAGAGAAAGAACATAACATTATTAGCATTTGTTTACTTTGAAATGATTTAAATCTAAATAAGTTTTGTCTAAAACATTGTAATTAGTGGAATAAAGGGCATTTTTATTTATTTTATTTTATTTTATAGTTTAGGAAACATATTTTAAGTTACTATGTCGAATTAGGTTAAGTTATCTGTAATGGCAAAGTAATAATAATTAAATAATTATATTTTCGGCTTACTCACGCAACTGTTTGACGAGGAACTAGACTAGTTTCAAGCCATTTAGGCCCGCACCGCAGCTGACACAAATAGCCAGTAGCAGCACGACAGTCGCCGCGTCGCAGGTCTCGGAATGCTGCTCATGAATATGATCCTCTAGCATGGCTTGAAACTAGTCGAGTTCCCCGTCAACCAGTTACATGAGTAAGCCGAAAATATAATACCTAATTAATTAGGTAGTATGTCTCACGAAAGTTATAATATAAACAAAGCAATAGAGTTGATCACTGTGTCGTTATACTCTATCGTTTCTTTGTGTTTTTTTCTATATCTATATAAAATGTGTATTAATTTGTTCTTCTCTTGTTAATTTTGTATTTGTTTGTATCTGTGCGCATGGCTATTGTCGAATAAATTTTGCTTACAATTTTTTTTCTATGTGTGCAATAAAGTATAAATAAACAAATAATAATAAATAAATAAATGTTGCTGGCTACACACACTTGGCTAACGTGACACGTATATAGTCAACTAGATGCGAAGTATAATAAAAATAAAAATAAATATCGTATCAACCTTTTAAACCAAATCTGTGTCACTAAAATAAGAACACTGCGGCAAAACACTTTTAATTTTAATCTGGAAAAATTATGCGACTCGCCACTGGGCACTTACCAGTATAATTACGGTCTATGTAATTTAGTTTTACGTTGTCCTTCAATTAAGTTGAGAATTTCATAGTCATTTCACGTATGTATGAAATAGCTGCTAGGAAAGAGGCTGTCGGGGTTTTTTAAGCGACGTATGGAATCGTTTATGTCATGTTCTTTTCCGGTGTACCTCAGAAGCTTATGCAGGTAATTTGTATCTAAAACACTTTTGATATTAATTGCATTGACGGTAGAGTTTTTTTTATGGGATAAACCGGTAAACGAACAGACGGATCACCTGATGGTAAGTAAGCGGCGTCACTCATGGGCACCTGGAGCACCAGATGCGTTACGCGAATGGGGATTAGGAATTTGAGGATGGTTGGGCATTCAAGAATTAGGGAGAGTGGGGAAGGGGTAACTCACACGACGAAACACAACGCAAGCGTTGCTTCACATCGGTTTTCTGTGAGGACGTGGTATCACTCCGGTCGAGCCGGCCCATTTGTGCCGAAGGATGGCTCTTCCACTTGAATACATTTGTCATAGCTTCTAATTTTCTTACCGGTGTCGCAAAATTAACCATATTCTAAATCCCATTTTATCGTTTCATAAATTTTTATCGACAACAAACAAATTCAATAAAAGTATACTAAACTTCTATAGGTTGGTAGTTAATTTTATACGGGACTTAGAATGCGATTCCAGCTCACTCCTAGCTGCTTTAATTTTTTAAGATCTTCCTTGTTTTTATGATTTATTAGACCATAAACTTAAGACACAAGAGGTCCTCCTTGAACCATTAAATTCCGTACTTAAGATTAAATTATAAAACAGAATCTTTATAATTCCGTTATTCCGTCAAACCTGGCTTTAATGGCCTTTCTATAATTTATTAGTTATTCAGAAATTAAACAAAAGAAAGTGGTAATTATAGAGGTACATTTAGGTGAGACACGGGCGTATCATAGGAATAATGCCGATTCGGAGTCGCGGAGAACCTAACGGGTTACCGGGGCTCCGGCTTGACGTGCAGAAGAAGGAACGAGGTGGTTTTTAGTCAGTAAGAGTCCGACACTCCCTCCCGCCTCACCCAGGCGGGAGAAGTCATTCGATGATTTTCCCCTCTTAAAAAATCATAGGAATAATTTCTTATATCTATGGTACTATCTTCTGCTAAAGATTCATGTCTGAATTAATAATTAAACTAAATGAAACTAAATAATCGAATCAAACTTAGGTTTACAGTCATTATTTTGCTGTTGAGGATTCGAAAGGGGTATGTAAGAATCGTAGCAATTGGCGTTCCATAGTGTCTGCTACCCCATGCGTGAGGCGTGAGGTTATATATGTAATTATTTATAGCATTTTCCTAAAGGACTGAGCATTTCATAAAATCATTCTTGATAACACATTTTTCCTTCATTCGCTAAAATTCATAAATACACCGGTTCCAATTTTTTTTAAATTGCCTACATAATTCGATACGTTTCTCTTGAATGGCATTACCGACTGTCATCGTTTACGAAGAATTTTAACAGCTCAAAGATTCAAGCTACGTAAGTGACTTGCAAAACAACAAACTTACCTTTGGTTTGCTCTGAGCATATTCCTGTAACTGAACAGACACAGCTAATAGAATATCTATACCACGAATTCTAGAAGCACTATAGATTACATGTTCCTTAATAAAAATAAAAATAATAAAAGCCTTTATTACTGAGGTTACAAATTTACAATTTAGTCTATATTACTATACTATACATCAGTAGTTTTATCCCTAGCTTGTCCTTCGACATAGGTCTCCTCCAAGGATTTCCAGTTTTCCCTATCCCTCGCAATTCTCATCCACTCTGGTCCAGCAGTTTTCCTTAGGTCATCTTCCCAACGTTTTGGTTGTCGCCCTTTGCTCCTTTTCCCATCTCTGGGGTACCATTCTGATATTATCTTTGTCCATTTCATATTCCTCTCTCTTATCATATGCCCGGCCCATTGCCATTTTAGTGTTTTACATACTTTCCCTGCATCTTTAAATTTAGTTATTTCCTTAATTTTTTCTAGTCTTACCTTATCTTGTCTTTTTACTTCAATTACACTTCTCTCTATTCCGTTCTGGGATACATTTATTTTTCTTTTTAAATTTTCCGTGTTCCTTACTAGAACACAATTCCACCTTCCTATGAACAGATAAAGCACTTCCCAGCCAGTTATTCAAAACGACGTCACGTCAGTCCGTGGTAGGATTTACAGAGAAAATTGCAGGAATCTATGTACCAATGTATTATATCACATGTACAGTCTGCACAGTTTTCGATATAGAGGTAGGTACAGGTCAAATATTTAAGAACAAAATTAGTACAGTAACTATAGTTATACTAAATTATATTATACTTTTTGACTGCCTCGTTGGCCTAGTGGTCGCAAGTGCGACTGGCGGGCGAAGGGTTTCGGTTTCGATTTTCAGGTCGGGTAAATACTGGGTATTTTTTTTAAATTCTCAGTAGTAGCAGAGAGCCTGGAATTGTGCCCGGTATATGGCAATAGGCTCACCCCCTAATACATGGGATTCATAACATAAATAGTGAAAAGTAGGTGTTACATTGTACAGTGGTATAATGTACACCTCTGCCTACCCCTTCGGAGATAAATGGCGTGATGTTATGTTATTGAAGCTACACCATTGGTTGGCTCAGTAGTAAATTAATACGGCACGGTTGGTGCGGTGGCTACGCAACTTGCTGCCGCGTAAAATGTCGCGGGTTCGATTCCCGCACGGAGCGCACGGTCGCGGAATGCAGCTCATGAATATGAGCCTCTAGGAATGCAGCTCATGAATATGAGCCTCTAGCATGGCTTGAAACTAGTCGGGTTCCTCGTCAAATATTTAAGTGAGTAAGCCGAAAAACATAATAATTAATTTAGTATGTTACTCACGAAACTTATAATTATAATATAAATAAAAACAAATTCGTACTCAGACCTCAGAATGTTTTTATTCGTTCTCTGTATATTCGTACCTGCATACTAAATAATAGTGCAGAGTGTACCGTATTATGTCACACGTACTTCCTAACAGGTCTGTGGAGGTACACGAGCAATTGTGCGGATATTCATCCGAAACTCTGTTACAGTGCTGCATGCAAATGTATGTAAAGTACTCTCCGAGCTCTTTGTAAAAAGGCTCAATACTTAGTAAGAGCTTTATGGGAGGGAATTGGCTGTAGTAACATATACCTCTATAGGGATCGTTCTTGTTGTCACTTAACATTATAATATAACATCACGCCTTTTACCCCCAAAGGGGTAGGCAGATGTGCAAACCCCTTTTCACAATTTTGTTGTAGGATGTAAAAAAGTAAGTCATGTAATAGGGGGTGAGAGCCTATTGTCATATACCGGGTACCTACAATTCCAGACTCCGTGTTACTACTGAGTTTTTTTTAAAAAACCCAGTAATATCTTGCCCGACTTGGGAATCGAACCCGAGACCCCTTGCCCGGCAGTCGCACTTGCAACCACTCGACCAACGAGGCAGTTACTGCAATATTAACGTTATAAGTGAGAGTTAATATCACAACAACACACCAGATGGCATCACTAGTCAGTACACAGTCTATAAGTGGCCACAGCTGACCAACGGCCTCTTCTCGCAGGAAGCCTGAAGGAAGGTCAACAACACATCAGACTTTATTGATGTCAACATTATCTTGTGTAAAATAATACTTATACTGAACAAAGACCTAACCTAGATTAAAGTAGGACTGACATACCGACTGCACGAATGGAGAGGTGGCAAGACAACTGGTTGCCGCGCTACATGTAACGAGTTCGATTCCCGACCGGAGGAAGTCTTTGTGTGATCCACAAATAATTTTTTCGGGTCTGTGTTACACCGGTCTGTAGTTTATGTAAACTTGTATGTTTGTAAACGCACCCACGACACAGGAGAAAATCCTAGAAAGAGGCAATGATTTAAAAAAAAAAAAAAACATATGACAGCAGGTTTGTATGAGTGAAAGGGAATCATCAAATAAAGTAAACATGGAATTTTCACTATTAGCAGAAAACCTTCCGAAAACATTGACGGAAGTCAAAAATAATAATATAACAAAATTACTCAACCCTCTAAAACGCATAGCGTCCGCATTGTCATTGTACGTAATGTGGGTATAAAGTACCCAGTACCCACGCACTAAAACAAAACTAACACTGCCCACCTGTTTTCAATTACTCTAACCCTCCAATGGTCGGTCACATTCATGGTACATTCCCGTTGTGATTACGGAATCTTGATGGGTCCGTTAGACCAACATTGTTCAGGAATATTTTTACATGCTTATGTTAAGGTTTAATGATACGTTTTCGGATTATGATGATCGTTAATTTAAATGAACAATTTCTTTTTATGTCCACTCTGCCCTGGCTTTTGTGCGAAATGTTTTTGTAAATAATTCAAAGATTTTTGAATCATGTTTTTTACTGTTGTTTTGTTGTGATGAGAGATTTTTGTTCTCCATAAATTGTCCACCTACATCCATAATTATCGCTTTTAGTAATATTAATATTTTTTTTCTTGCTGCCTCGTTGGCCGAGTAGTCGCAAGTGCGACTGCCGGGCAAGGGGTCTCGGGTTCGATTCCCGGGTCGGGCAAAGTATTACTGGGTTTTTTAAAAAATTCTCAGTAGTAGCACGGAGTCTGGAAATGTGCCCGGTATATGGCAATAGGCTCACCCCCTATTACATGGGACTCATAACAACTAGTGAAAAGTGGGTGTTACATTGTACTGTGGTAGAATGTGCACCTCTGCCTACCCCTTCGAGGATAAAAGGCGTGATGTTATGTTATGTAATATTTTTTTATTTTTTTATGGTATAAACCGGTAAACGAGCAGACGGATCACCTGATGGTAAGCTATCGGCGTCGCCCATGGACACCTGGAACACCAAAGGCATTACAAGTGCGTTACCCGCCTTTTGGGGATTGGGGATTGGAATTGGGGAGATTGGGGAACGGGAGGGTAATTGGGCCTCCGGTAACCTCACTCACACGACGAAACACAACGCAAGTGTTGCTTCACGTCGGTTTTCTGTGAGGCCGTGGTATCACTCCGGTCGAGCCGGCCCATTCGTGCCGAAGCATGGCTCTCTCACACTTGATTACTTTCTTGATTACACACTTAATTACAAAAGCTGTGCTCATTCATCTCGGCGACTGTTTTTTTGGTTTTGTTAAAAGTCTATTTGTTCTGTAATGTACTTTAATTTATGGACTCAAAAGGCTATAAAACACAGCTGTTTTTATTCGAGACTTGCTTAATAGTTTTTCACCTTGCGAAGTTTAAAGACTGGAAAGTGCTTAAAGTCATTTAAAAATCCACTGAGTATCGCTGGCAGAAAGTTACGGCTAATAATTCTTATTTTTATTTAGGCTGTATTATTCTCTATAGGATGTATCTAGACAAACAATTTAGAAAGAAAATTGAGTTTTTGCTTTATTGTGATTGAATTTACTTTGAGTATTACTAACATGAAATATTTTGTAACTGAATGAACAACGTAAATGTGCATTGTTGATGTTCAATTGCTATTGTAATCGAATAGTGGCAAGGACATGTCTTCATCTGGCTTCTTGATTAAAAATCCTTATTTATTAATGTCATTTATTCCATTGTGAAAAACATGTTTGTGCAGTGTGTACGCTGTATGCATACACATGTATGTGAATATACAGTAAGAACATAATTATATGTATACATATCAGCCCATCTTCTCGAAGAGTTAAGTTATTCAAAATCCGCCATCTTGAAACCACATCCACCGATTTACTCCAAACCGAATAATAACTTACAATGTCCTTCAAATGTCCTTCTACCTAGGAATGGCTTCTGAAGCATTTCCAGGCCTGTAATGCGAATTAACCTGGTCTATAACATCTTTCGCATCATTTCTCAGTCGATCGAGCAGTGTGAGTTGCGGTACATAGCGGATTACGGACGGACAGCCAGACATTGTGTTGTGGTCGAATCGACCCGCGGTGGCGGCGATAGTGTCGGGTATAGCGGGTGTAGCAATATTTTTTTTTTGGAACTTATGATTACAGTTACATATGTTTGCTTCTACAATTTGTGTTTGATAAGTTAATGAGATCAACGTCAATTTGACTATATAAAATTATAAGAAAATATATGAATCTAGAGGTAGAGTATATTATTAACATTTCAACATTTCCCTTAAGTTGCCCTTCCCAAAACTTTCATTATAATTAACCACACAAAGTTTAAGTGACTAGAGGTACTATTATTTATTGAACACTGCTTCACCGTAGCAGTTTGTATTATTCATCTTTACAAGGATATAGCTATCGACCCTTGACAATTCAAGAGTTCCTGCAAATGGTCTAAGTGAAATAAATGCTTTGATTTTCAAGTAGGAAATAATTGTTCATTATTTCTAGTTACTACTTTAGTTCTGTTATTTTGAAACATAACCTGATGGAAATGAGTGGCACTAGAACGTATATTGGTTCTTGATTTTATTTTAATTAATAAACTGTTTCCATTATTCTTGTTTCTTGAAATTGTTGTTCACAATGTCACGAATAAAACTAGAGGTAGTATTCTATGAACCGCTGTTAATAGGAAAGCTCCAGGTTATAACTATTATTATTACTAAGGTCGACTACAGACGCACTTTCATATCTTCATTTTTCTTTAGAATAGCTTATAGTTTTGAACCTTGGTATTTTTAATTTATATTACCTATATCTCTAATATTTCTATCATACCTACCTTGGTTTACCCTTGCTTTATATTATATTTTATTTTTTATTTTTTAGTTATATGTCTTCTGCGCAAGAATAAATGGTTTTTCTTTCTTCTTTCTTCTTTTCATATTAAAATTTATGCAAACAGTGCAATAATCGCTTCAGCTTACAAGCAATCTCGGCCTAATGTCTCGATTACTGTGGTTTCTAATTACGACCGATGTTCGTCACATTATTAGCAAAGCGTCCGAAATAGTGAGACTTCATTCGTTGACCAAAGGAAATGCGTCTACATTCCACGTCGTGTTGGTCTCCAGTTTGGCCGAGATTATCAACAGAGGCCTATTTGCATGGGGAGAATAGCTGCGATTTGCGAATGTGAGCTTGTTCAACGGGTATCTATTTGAAATTGAAAGCCAGTGGTTCAATGTTTCACAAAAGGTAGACTTAGATCGAGTGATGTAACAAAGGATTCTTGTTCTGACATCATGCAGAGAATACTATTTGCGAATCACATTAGCTCGCTCCGTAATTTACGGACCGTGTTGTTTAAGGAGACATGCTAGGAATTCTGTGACATATATCTGGTTTTAGTGTTTAGAAGATTCTAGTACACATGTAAATGATTTTGAAGTCTAACCACGGTATACGCCGTTAGAGCCAAGACCAGAGTTGTGAACGTCATATTTGACAAAATCAGACAGAAAATTCATCAATTATGGTTTCCTGCTTGATAGTCACGAGTATATAAAAACAATCATATTGAATTAAAAGTAAAATAGCAACAAGAAGTAAACAAAATTATCCGCCATATTTTGTACGAAAAGCCAATGAATTGTGCAAAATGATTTTAGGCTTCTGCTAATTACAATCAACTGTGCTCACTCAGCCGGGCTTACGTAATCCAGGCCAATAAAACCCTCATCGGGCAGACAGCGAAACGATATCATATCTTTTACGAAGTGTTGGTTCAGATATTAATTAAACCAGGCACCAGGTTATTACAGCTTACACAAAAATTTATTTGACTGGTATTACAGACCAGGCCGCGAGCGGCGGCGGGTTAGGGGCAAATTAAAAAGTAAGTACGTACGTTAGTTACAGAAAGTGGTTGTTAGCGGTTCAAAGGGTGAGTATGGAGGTTTTTTATACCATTCGTGGAGTCTTATGGATTTTTTTATGATTATTATGTGGTCGTGTTTTAGTTTGTTTCGAATTATATTTTCTGTTATTAAGTGGTCACATTCTGTTTAATATTTGAACCTTTATTCTTGACCTCTGTTATTGTTTTTCTATCAGTATGCTTATGAGTTAAGCAAATAGAAGATTTTTTTTATTTAGAGGTAATTTCATTGGTAAATATTAACGAATATATTTACAAATTAAAATCGATTATATATCCGAATCGATCAAACTCTATATTGATAAAAAGGAAGATTTTGTCACATATCTTACGTTTTTCTTACAGACACAAAGGTGTCAAAAACTTCTAAACAACAGCAACATCAACAGCCTATGAGTGTCCACTGCTGACGAAAGACCTCTTCTCACACGGAGAAGGTTTGAGCATTAACCACCTCGGTTGCTCAATGCAGGTTTCCTCACAGGTTTCCTCACGATCACGGGCCTGCGGACGGCGGGCACGGATGACTCGCCGCCCGACCAGAACCAGGCCCGAGCGTACGGCGCGTCGCGTTCCGCGCGCGCCTCAAGGAGCCATCAGACCACCACAGATGGGGCCTAACAGGGCTGATGCCGATACGGAGCCGCGGAAGTCTTAACGGGTTGCCGGGGCTCCGGCTCGAAGTGCAGGAGTAGGAACGGGGTGGTTTTTAGTCAGTAAGAGTCTGACACTCCCTCCCGCCTCACCCGGGCGGGAGAAGTCATTGGATGATTTTCCCCCCTCAAAAAAAAAAAAAAAAAAGCTTTCCTCACGATGTTTTCCTTCACCGTTTGTCAGTGATATCTAAATAATCTTAGAAAGTACTTATAACTCAGAAAAAGTTAGCATTGGTACTTGCTATTGGTAGGTTTCGAATTCGCACCCTAAACATCTTAAAGGAAGTAAATATCATAACATGGTCGGCAGTACCTATTAATTAATACGCTGTATCCTATGTTTTGTATCCTTGTTATTATAGCTACAAATTAGTCCTGAATGTACTACATTATGATCCTTATTGGTCGCTATGTGACTTGTTCAGCTACGCCCAACCATACTGACATTTATTAATACTATCATGATTTTCACAGTCTGTCTAGTTTAGTGGCTGAGGGAATTTCTGCGTCTTTATATACTATTTTGCTAGTAAAAAAAAACAATATTAACCAATGATTTTATTTTTGAAAATGTACCAGATATATAATCGATTTCAAAAAATGACTGCCTCGTTAGCCGAGTGTTCGCAAGTGCGATTGCCGGGCAAGGGGTCTCGGGTTCGATTCCCGGGTCGCGCAAAGTATTACTGGGTATTAAAAAAAATCTCAGTAGTAGCATGGAGTCTGGAATTGTGCCCGGTATATGGCAATAGGCTCACCCCCTATTACATGGGACTCATAACATAAATAGTGAAAAGTGGGTGTTACATTGTACGGTGGCATTAAATGCCGTAATGTGCACCTCTGCCTACCTCTTCGGGGATAAAAGAAGGAGTTTCTCAGCTTGACCTCTCTGTATGTATATTTGCGCCCGTATATCTCGCGATTGGCTGAACTGATTTTGTTGCGGTTACAAAAAAGTGTTTGATACACTTGAGAAGGTTTTGGTATAATAATAAACCGACTTCGAAAAAGTGGGGGTTGAAATTTGTTTTTTTAAACGTAATTTATAAAACAGTTATTTATACATGTTGTAAACCGCTGTTTACTAATTTCGTCATTTTATTGCTAACTCTAATAGGGGATAAAATATAATTTTTATTTTATTTATTTATTTAAGTTCTATACAATTGCATAAGGAAGACTTAATGCTAACAGCATTCTCTGCCAGTCATCCTGTATATAATTAAGTATTTTTCTCAATTTCAGAAAAAAATATTCAGAACATAAGTTAAATGGTTGCACTTTTGCTCTCGTAACATTTATTGAGTCATTTTTATTCACAAAATTGTTACACTAAAGTATTTTTCGAAGTAAAAAACAACAGAATTACGTTTCATTTTTCAAGTATTATAACAAATGACATCTCAACAAGACATAGATTTCACAAATAATAGAAAAAAAAATATCTATTTATTATTTTAACGATATGTCAGCCTTTATAAGAATAACGAGACAAAATATTTTAAGTTTATTATCTTGTAAGAAGAGTGACACCTATCATGATTGAAATGAATCAGTTCTTTAATGTGATCTGAGAAAAAATACAATAGAATAAAGAAACTGAAACAAAGAAAATAATTATTTTATTACTTAGATATCAAATAAAATAATGAAGGTAAAAATAGTTTATTAGATATTTTAAACTAAATAAATTATTACAACTAGTTTCTGCTCGCGACTTCGTACGCGCAATCCCGTTTTCTCCCGTTCCCGATTTTCAGGATATTTTTTCTGTCATAAGAAACTTTTCCTGACAATAACAAAGACAATAAAAAAATAAGTAAAATCGGTCCAGCCGTTCAAAAGTTAATGCGTGATAACGAGAAACGGGTTTCTTTTTTTATATAAATAGATAAATAAATGTGAACCAACTTCTTTTATTCATTTTAGGCCGATGTGTAGAGCACACTTTGTGCTCTAATTTTTGCAAGTTATTTAACTCAACCCCATAAAATAAGGGTGATATTACCATAATCATTATGCAATGATTCTAGAATTCTAGAATATAAATCTGTTGGGATTTGTAGATACAAATCCCATAAAATTTTCTAATCTGGTTCTTTGCCTAACTGGTTCAGTAAGACATATTTATGAAATAAGCCATTCTGAATTTCACTATAAAATACCCGAAATTCTGATCACATATCTCCGGAATATTTCCATGAAACTGTAAAAAAACTCGTTAATTATTCTGGATCAAAGGAAGCACTTATCGCAAGTAGATCACACTGAAGTTTCGGTTAGTACGACCTGAATTTCAGACGAATTTAATTCAATTTCAGTTGACTTCAGGCTGCAATCAAATAAGTGTAATTTCAAAATATCCTTTGAGCATTGAAGAACTCTGTAAATACGAGTATATGAATTTCAATTAAAATTTGCTGAAATCTGAATAACTTTGATTCAAAACTTATTTAATAATGTATTTTGAAACTTAATTGATTTTAATTAATTTGTATCGTCTCATAAAATTTTTGAATTGACAAAAATAGGTAGCTAAATGTTAATTAAACTGTCAAACACCGCGAGGACACCGGTGACCGCAACCTATTGTGCTTTAGTTGTGTCTATAATGACGGTACTCAACGAGTTAATCAATAAGTATAGAATAAACAGTTAAACCTTGAATGCGTTAACTGTATGTCACAGTGAGGCAAATAACATAGCAAGAGAAAACGCTGACTCGCGCGCTGCGCACTCTCAACACAGTGGCAGATAATATAGACATATTCACCTGTACACTGAGTGAGTTCACGAAGGTTACGTACTACCTAGTTTGTAAGATGTAGATGAGATATAGTAGTCGGTATACTTTTTTTTTTTTTTTTTTTTTTTTTTTTTTTTTTTTTTTTCTTGCTAAAACATTGTTTGCTACCATTTTATTTTATGTCAAATTACTTTGTCGCATTAGACGTAGTCTGTAATGACAATTGTAATATGTGCTTAAATTAAATTAAATTAAATTAAAAAAAAAGAAAGATTTAAACTAAAAAAAAAAACTACTTTTATTGAAGTCAGTTAATATACTAAAACCTACTTTTAAATAACACTTTTTCTGAAAACAGCAACAAAACCGGTTTAGTCAATTGCAAGATTGCGCACAAACGTGCATGCACACATACATACACATCAAACTCCTTTTTTTTGGAAGTCGCTTAAAAATGTAATGTATAAAATGGCAAGATGTTATGTCTATTGTGGTTTCACGAGTTAATTTTAAAAATTATCAATCCAAATTAACTACAAACATGAATATACCGACAATAGCTCTAACTCCAAATCAGACAATTACTTCAATACTTTAATTTAACCCCTTCAAATTAAATTCAACACTATGACAACATAACATTCTCCATCTTGAGAGCGATTACACAAATAGTCACCGATTAAATAAACAATCCTGTCTGAACAGTTGTTTGTACCCAAAACACGGAACATATAGCACCCATACTTGAGGCTTCCATACCCCCGCATTAAGACAAATTACTGTCATAACTCTACCCACCCCAGTTTTTATTAGAGCCGTTATGTACGCAGACCGGTAAGTCAGATCAGCTGGTGATGTATGGGGTCAACTTCAATGGCGGCTTTTATGATGTTTTGGGGTTAGTATTGAGATGGTGCCTTGGAAGAGGTTATATTGCATACGATTTAATCCCGGCTTTTATATGTTTGAATGCAGAGGTCTGCATGTAGGTTTTCAAGCGTGGGAGAGCCATGCTTCGGCACTAATGTGCCAGCTCGACCGGAGTGATACCATGGCCTCACAGAAAACCGACGTGAAGCAACGCTTGCGTTGTGTTTCGTCGTGTGAGTGAGGTTACCGGGGCCCAATTACCCTCCCCTTCCCCAATCTCCCCAATTCCTGAATCCTCAAACTCCTAATTCCTAAAAGGCCGGTAACGCACTTGTAACGGCTCTGGTGTTCCAGGTGTCCATGGGCGACGCCGATTACTTACCATCAGGTGATCCGTCTGCTAGTTTACCGGCTTATGCCATAAAAAAATGGTGTTTTAGCATATGCGATTGATGTATTAGATTCTAGTGTTTGTAGCTTGTTACAGTTTGGCAGAAACGTATATATATATTGCGCCATCAAACTAGCTTGGACCTTTTGACGCGGTCCAAAGGAGAGCTGTAAGACTTGTTGACGATCCTATACTTACGAATGGTATCAAGCACTTAAGCCTGCGACCTCTCGCGTCCGGGCCTAGTGCAGGCCATGATGCGGAGCGAGGGGGATTGGGATGCCGTCTCCTCCTTTTGCGAAGCAGTCATGCTAGCTAAGGAGGAGGCGGGACGCGTGAGGCAGCGAAGCGCTGCCTCCTCGCAACCCAGCCATCGCGAAGGACACACCGGGCGTCGGGGATCGCGGGACGATCTCCGGCCACCGTAAGCGCGGGCCTGCGGACGGCGAGCATGGGTGGCTCCCCGTCCGACCAGAAACAGACCCGAGCGTACGGCGCGTCGCGTTCCGCGCGCGCCTCAAAGAGCCATCAGACCACCACAGATGGGGCCCAATAGGGCCGATGCCGATTCGGAGTCGCGGAGAACCTAACGGGTAACCGGGGCTCCGGCTCGACGTGCAGGAGAAGGAACGGGGTGGTTTTTAGTCAGTAAGAGTCTGACACTCCCTCCCGCCTCACCCAGGCGGGGGCAGTCATTCGATGATTTTCCCCCCTTAAAAAAAAAAAAAAAAAAGCACTTAAGCCTAAAGAGAGATTTTGCCTCCTTGTGCGTGTTCTACCGTTTGTATAATGGGTTGTGTTCCACAGAATTGTTTGTATGATGCCCACGGCCACTTTCTATCATCGCACCGCTCGCCATCGACAGGGGAGTTCATGCTCACACATTGGAGCCCAAATGGTCCCGTACAGTTCGGTTTCAGAGGAATTTTCTCCCACGGACCCTCCGATTGTGGAATGAAGTCCGTGCCATGGTTTTCCCAGTGGGTTTCTTCAAGAGGGTAACATAGGGTTCTTCAAGGGACGAGTGAATACGTTGCTTCAGGGTCGGCAAGACGCATGTAATGCTCCAAGTGTTGCAAGCATACATACGTCATTACCTTCAGTTGGGCCTTGTGATTTTTGCCAAAGTCGTGGTATAAAAAAGTTATATTATTTTTCTTGACTATGTTTTTTTACCTTGAATAAACGCTTTTTTCATTTCATTACACTTTAAAATGAAGATCAATTAGTTATGTGCTGAGATATTCCTAGAAGATCATAATTTCTATGGAGTTTTTCATTTAGAATTCGCGTTGACAACGCTTGGGTTACGGCTACTGCTTTCTTCAGGCTGCCTTCAGTGGTATAAAAAAGCACTTTGTGTTGTGACTCAGAATTTGTTGCTCAATTTTTCTTCGAATTGTGGCGACGATAAAATAAAGAAAATTACCCAACAATGAAACTTAGTTCGAAAATTTTATAAGCAACTTTTTCTACGATAATTCTCTCAGAATTTTCTTCTTCATGAGCTGATACGTTTTCTTAAACAACGCCACACAGGGTTCATTAAGTCGACAGTTTGACAGTTATCCCTCTTAATAGGCGCCGTAAAAGTTAATGTTCCTCACAGTGACAGAATGGGGGCATTGATAAATCTATTATCATTATCACGCATGTCTCTGACGTCATTAAAGTCGCTCTTCAAATAAATTTCATTTAATAGGCTCTCGTAACATTAAATTTGTTTAAAGGGGTGTGCGAAACCCATTAGATGGAGTAATCAACTGATTTTTGTAAAGTTTTTTTGCAAACATGTTATTGTTTTTATATGGCTCGTTTATCTCGAATCTCATCCACTTTATCAAGTCTTGATTTCAATCATGTCAAGATATTCTGTAAAAAATATAGTTTTTTTTTATGTATGTACTTAGGATCGTAGGTCTCCAATTAAAACATACACATAAACATATCATCACGCCTTTTATCCCAGTACGGGTAAGCACATTATGCCACGGCACTTCATGCCAACTGTACAATGTAATACCCACTTTTCATCACTGTTTATGTTATGTGTCCCATGTATATGGGGTGAGCCTATTGCCTTATACCACTTTTGCAGACTTCGTGCTACTACTGAGAATTTAATAAAACCTAGTAATACTTTGCCCGATCCGGGTATCGAACCCGAGACCCCTGCCCGGCAGTCGCACTTGAAACCATTCGACCACCGAGGCAGTCGAACTTAATACATAATTATTAAACTTTGTTTTGTTTTTTTTAGTATTGATTAAGAGAATATAATTCGCATGTTTACTACAGAGTAAACATGCGCGTACAGACGCTGTATTTTTATATTAAGCCAATAAGGTATGTGATAATTGTGAGTGGGATATTGGTGAGTAGGATAATTGGGCTTCCGATAATCTCACTTACACGAAACACAACGCAAGCGTTGCTTCACGTCGATTTTCAGTGAGGCCGTGGTATCACTCCGGTTGAGCCGGCCCATTCGTGCCGAAGCATGGCTCTTCTACAGTTAATAACATGTATAATAAATGCCATCATGACCAGCCTGCGACTGCCAACTTCTGGATTATCTCCCGTGCATAACATGCCCTTTAGGCTCTTAGGCCATGCAGGAAAAGAGTAGACAGGTAGCTGGTGACAAATTTATTCTACTCTGCCTTTACTACGTCCCTGAAAAAAAAAAACAAAAAAAAACAATTTGACAACAAAAATAAAATTCTTTTAAAACCTCGATAAAACACAATCCAAGAATGATCTCAAGAGATGTTGTCAATACATCAATACAACATGGGAAGGAATATTATATTCCGGCTCATATCGCCCAATGATTTGTTTCGGTGGTTGTAAATAAGACTGAACGTAATAATGCCTGCGTACCTGCGCAGGGTGGGAGGGACACACTGACAAACAAAATGACGAATTTTATTTATTACATGTTTCGGGAAAAGTTTGAAACATTCCTATATATATATATATATTGAGTGTAATGAAAAATCATTTTAGAGTTTAGAAGCTAAAGAGGCTCGATGAGAAAGTAAAGAGTACTTTCTAAATCGGTTAGATGAACGTGTTTTGTAGGGCTGTGTGTGGTAGGGCTATGCTCCGGCACAAATGGGCTGGCTCGACCGGAGTAATACCACGGCCTCATTGAAAACCAACATGAAGCAACGTTTGCGTTATGTTTCGTCGAGTGATTGACGTTACCGAAGGCCTAAAAAACTCCCCTCCCCTTCCCCAATCTCCCCAATCGCTGAATCCCCAACAATCCTCAAATTCCTAATCCCCATAGGCCGGTAACGTACTTGTAACGCTTCTGGTGTTCCAGGTGTCCATGGGTGACGCCGATTGGATACCATCAGGTCTGCTCGTTTACCGGCTTATTCCATAAAAAAACTAAAAGAATGTCTTTCTTTATTTTTCTAAAACAATACGCAACAAATTGTTCATCCTATTTATCCGTACATCTCCTCATATCATCCTCATAGGATTATTGTTTGTGACGGTCTGATCTCCGTACATTACGGATTTACGTGGCGCGACGTTTTTATTGACGTTTTACCAACGTGACATATGTGTGTGTGTGTTTGTGTAGGCTGTCTGGCTTATTGGCGTCAATGATAGTAATATTCTTTCATCTGGACATTTTTCTTTGTAGGTTTAGTTGTGGAAAGACCAACCTTAGCGGTTAAGTGAATAAGTAAGTGCTTTGAATGACACGTTCTTGAGCTTTATTTTGCTGGTTTGTGTGTTGAATGGTATAATGTATTTCATTGGTTGATTAGGTATGATTTTTTAGGTCTGAGGTCTTGTCATATACTTACTTTAATGATTTTATGTTAATAATTTTGTATGTATATTCTCTCGGAGTATTTTAAATTGATTTTTTAATTGATTCTTCACTTCAATAAAATCGATAGTTATTAACTGAAATGTCTTAGTGGGTTCTTAGGGCGTGAAATGAAGTTCGACACATGATTGACTGTAAACTGTATAATATATTACATAGAAACTTTATACACAATGTTGCACAACAAAATAAAACTCAAAATATTCGCGACACAAAATATGGGGCGTGTGCGTCGCGGCTCCGGCGCGGACGTCGATGTTCTGTTGTATGACGCTCCTACGCAAGCGTCGAGAGGTCAGTGGCGGGGAAGCGGGGGAAGAGGAATAGTGAGGTGGCCGTGTTGCCACTAGAGTTGCGCGCGTGCGTCCGACACAAATCATAATCGAATTGCCGCGTTACAATAATTGTTTGAGTGAGTTTACAATTTATATATTCACAAAACCAAACTTCTACTAAAATAAATATGAATAACCTTCTCAAACAGTCTAGCCAAATCATTAATTTTGAAAGATTTTTCATTAATTAAAATCATGTCCAAATAGTACCTATATTAATCAATTTCTTGGAAAACTGCTACAGTTTGCTTCGCGATTAAAGTTGAATACGTCTAGACATGAAATTAAGTTTTTTCCAACGTTATTTAAAGTATTAGAGATCCGACCCGACGTCGCGCGACTCTCAATTTACGGATAATCTTCGAAAATTATATAACAATTTTCAGTGGGAAACTCTCCTCACTTTTCCAACGTTATTTTAATAGTTCCTTTATAATAGGGATAATGACAGGGTATGAAAATTAAAAATCGAATTAGTCCGTCAATGAAAACATATTAGACACGTATTTTCTTATTTTGTCGTGTAAGAAAACAATACTTAGATAAAACGAATCAAAGTTTAGGAGTGGGAGGTAACTACGTAATTAGAGTATAAATCGTACTAAAAAGTGACGTCATTTGATATTTCAAATCAATAATCTACCAGACGGACATTAAAATAATTGGTATTAATATTTTGGTCCAATCAACGTTTTTTTAATCACGGCTCAATTTAAAGTTGTTAAGACTAAAATCTTGTATACATATTTCGTTTATCAACTCATTTAACTTCATCGGAATTGATAACTTTCATTGACAGTTTGTTAAATCAATCATGATTGCTTCAGGGAGTTTTTAGAAACATTTCAGTTGAATCGATGAGGAAAATATTTGTCTATTTAAAGTTTTTGATGTTTTAATCAATATCGTCAATTTAAATCGTCTCTGGTAATTAGTAAACTATTAGTATTTCGGCTTTTGATTTTTTTATATTTTTTGTAATAGTTTCGATAATATAACATCAAGCCTTTATATCCCCGAAGGCGTAGACAGAGGTGCACATTACAGCACTTAATGTTACTATACAAGGTGACACCCACTTTTCACTATTTGAGCCCCATGTAGTAGGGGGTGAGCCTATTATCATATACTGGGCATAATACTGTATTTAACAACTAGTCAAATTCAACACTATTTTTGAACTGTTAAAAACGACAGTTTTCTATGAATTTCGAGTTAAAATATAAATAAAAAACTATTAATATAGGTTTTCTAATATTTTTGTTATCACTTGGAACCTTGAGACCAAAAATGGCAGAATTGACAACACACATACATTTTATACAGATAAACAGAACGAGTGTATTGTACACACGGCTACACATCGAGCTTTACATAACCAGTATAAACTGAACGTTAAATGTGCGGAAAGATAATGCGACACGATACCAGGATAAACTGGTTTTGTGTAGCTTGATGTGTGGCCGTGTGTACTAACCTTTACCTCTGTTTATCTATACAAAGAATATTAATTTTTCTTATAATATACCTAAGGCCTAAGACCTTCAAACTTTATTAAGTAAATTTCCCTATTTTAAACTGTCAAACACCAAGCGGTCATCGGTGACCGCAACCTATTGTTCTATAATTGTGTCTACAAAACCGGTACTCGACGAGTTAAAAGTCTATTTTTAGCTCCTTAATTAATACTCCAAAACTCTTATCTTATACTTTATTACTAAAAATACGACTACCCACGGGTTTAAATTTTATTTTTTTCGTCTTTTCACGAGCAGAACAAATGAAAAGATTTATAACTACCCTCTTTTATTCACTAGAGATGTAGTCTACGGCTTGTTAGGGCAACTTCCTTGCAGTAATTTATGTTGAACGAGAATTTACATCTCGACTGATGACCCTTCGTGTGTGAGGGAAAATCTGAGGGTTTTCCTCCTCAGATCTTGGACGAAAAACTGAATTGAAGCCTTAGAAGTTTCAAACATAGTTTGAACAGGAAAATTAAGTTTTATAAATCAGTTTATTAACGTAACTACTCAGAGAAGGAATTACTTGGCTTCTTAGAGCTTAACTTCAATTTTATCTCTCAGAAAAGTAGGCATTGGATTTCGTAATAAATGTTGCTTGTATAAAATGTAGCCGGTAGCTCTTAAACTAGACTAGAAACACTAGATATAATAGTGTACAATATATTAGAAATAAACCAGTATTTTCAAACGTCAATGCTACAAATCATTGTGACAAAAACAATCTTATGAATCCATCAAAAAAGAACTCGTAAATACTTCAAAAGAAACCAAATAGGCTCTGAGACAATCATTTCAATAAGGACAATAAAAGCAAATTGCCTGAAATCGGAAAAGTACAATGAACTGACGGCTCCATTGATACGGGATCTATACCTCTATTTAGCATTCGGTACAACGCCTCCGTAAATAGACTTCTAACTTATAAATACTATATGATAAAATCTGAAGGAAATTTTATCAACGATAAGATAACACGGTAATACACATGTCGCGTTTATATTTGCAGAAATATGTGCGAGGTTCCTTACAATTAATGACAATGAATTGTAAAACGTGTAGAATTGAGCGCTTGAAGATTTTGTTGTGGAATAAGCCAGTAAACAAGCAGACGGATCACTTGATGGTAAGCAATCAGCGCCGCCCATGGACGCCTGAAACGTCAGAGGTGTTACAATTGCATTACCGGCCTTTCGAGGATTATTGGGGATTCGAGGATTGCTATCCCACACCTAAAACATATTAAGAATATAGATATAAAGAATGTAGATGAAGAGATACTAACCATTGCTACTACTAGGTTTTAGAAGACTCAGTTTTAGTTAATCACTTGATATACATCCCTAAAATTTGAACACACAAAAGTAGTCTCTAAATATAGGAAATAAGGTCTATAATGGAGTTAGTGGACAGCGGTCATCGGTGACCGCTTAGGGATTGTTCAGAAAGCATCTCTACAATTTACTTCATCAACCACTTTATTTTCTTTCCTCCATACCATTTTTTTTATAGGAATTAAAAGTAGCGTGTTGCACACAAGTATTTATTTCTATATGCAATGCCCACCGGTAAAACGGTACCCTAAGACATCGAATTAACTATTCATCCATGGATATAATAAGAACTTGTCAAAATCACACCATTTCAGAAACAGGAACGATACTAGAAACATCAATAACATTTGTATTGTTTGATTTCATTCATAATTTTGTGACCTCACTACCAGATATTATGACGTCAAGAAGCCAATAAAATATGTGAGAACTGTTTGTAACAGTTTGTTCTTCATACATTTTTATTCTTAGTTTCATGTGCGTGACGGGTAAGTTGAGATCAGGGCCGGATTTAGAAAAGTGACAGTTCTGGAACAATTATTGTGGAAGGTGTTTTTTTATGGCATAAGCCGGTATATGAGCAGACGGATCACCTGATGGTAAGCAATCAGCGTCGCCCATGGACACCTGGAACACCAGAGGAGTTACAACTGCGTTACCGGCCTTTTGGGGATTGGGAGTTTGAGGATCGTTGGGGATTCCGGAATTGGGGAGATTGGGGAAGGGGAGGGGTAATTGCGGCTCCGGTAACATCACTCACCAGGGAATTTTTACCCATATTGAATTGAGTGTAATGATTGTATTGTAAGCTATGATAGTATTTTTAAAATGTCGTTGAACTTACAAGAACAGATTTTCATTGACTAAATTGTCATAGGTATTTTTACTTTTTAAATCCAATGAACATTAAAATCTCACCACTACCACCATTAAATTTCTTTTCACAATTTTATTTTCATATAACATTAAAATTTATTTTCCACACAATTGGCACGGTCGGCTATTCAACAGGCGACCCCTTATACGACAAATGTTTGTAGGCAAACATAATGCAACTTAAATGGCATAACAAACAATTCAATTCGAATACATCATTCCATTTCAGCCACACCCTATACGCGTTTTTAATTTACAAAAAACAAAAAAGCGCACAAACAAAAAAAACCTGGATATTCCAGAGTATAATTACCGTTGGAAGTCGTCATAAATTCTCGCCGCAAATATTAACAAAGCTTCGTATGTTCTCGTAAATTCTGTTAGCCATATTAAATGACAGTTCAATAGCAAAATGTACGCCATTAAAAACACATTAGGGACGAATCAGCGAGGCTTTTATAGGTCATTAACCCGTTATGTATTGTTACTTAGCCGCGGGCTACTTGCGTATGTAAAGATGAGGGAGGGACTCAATGATAAACTAAATAATAACAAAAGTAACATAAACTTTGCTGGTTCCATGGTCACTTGTACGAGTGATGATCATGGTTCAACTTATAAATCATATGAACTCTAAGATGGTCAAAGTGTTATTATAAATTGAACTGTCTCAATCCTGAGAAATTGTACGTAGTCGGGTATACCACCAAAAATGATTATTATTATTACAATACAGAATGAAATTAACAACATAATAGTAGACAACTGGGTAGTTTTTTTGTATCATCAACAGCCTATAAATGCCCACTGCTGAGCAAAGCCTCTTCTTACACGGAGAAGGTTTGAGCATTAATCACCACTGTTGCTCAAAGCGGGTTGGCGATCTAGAAGTTATAATTAGAAATTATAAGCCCAGGTTTCCTCACGATGTTTTCCTTCACCGTTTATCAGTGGTGTCTGAATAATCTTAGAAAGTACATATAACTCGGAAATAGTCACATGGGTACTTGCGCTGGTGGGTTTCTAACCCGCACTCTCATACATGAGACGCGGGCGTCCTAAACTTCCGAGCCTCGACCTCGTTCGCTTATTGTGTATGTCATTTCTGAAATCAAAATTGTTCGTTAGTCATGCTGAAATACAAGGACATTGTACTACATTTTATGAATTCTAATTATGAAAAGGCCAAATGAAACTCCATAGTTTATTACGATAATCGTAATTATACCATAAAATTTTTTTAAATATTCTCAGTAGTAACACGGAGCCTGGAATTGTGCCCGGTATATGACAATAGGCTCACCCCCTATTACATGGGACTCATAACATAAATAGTGAAAAGTGGGTGTTACGTTATACAGTGGTATAATGTGCACCTCTGCCTACCCATTCGGAGATAAAAGGCATGATGTTATGTTATAAAATACACTGCAAAATATTCAGAAATACAAAACTGTCAGGCTACATCATTACGGGTAGTGTGACGTCACAGAAATATTGGGTTCCACTGCAGCACATTTGAGGGTCCCGCGAGATATGAGTGTCACTGTGTCGATGTAAACCGAGTTTGTATTGCAACGAAATTTTTATAGTAACAATATTTTTATCAAAAAAGTTTTAAATGGAAAATGGTTTATTATCTGACTATGTGATAAATGGCTTTGGGTTGTGATTACCCCTATGGTCTCTATTTATGATTATGAAGCATGAAGTATCTATGACTGTAAAAAAATTTCAAACACTTTTAGATAAAGCACACCGTTATTGGACTTTGTTTGTTTCTTTTCCTGTAGTTGTTTATTTATTTATATATTATGTTTGTAAAGAAAAAGGTTTTCTTAATTTTTTAATTGACTACTTTGTCAAATAGTCTTTGTTTTTTTAAAAACGTCAATATGTGACTTTTGTGTTAAAGAATTTATAGAAGAATAAAACATTAAATGTCGTTTCTTAATTTTACAAAGCAACACATTAGTTTTATTTCATTCTAAATAATACGATTTAGTCTTATAAAACGACATTTAATGTTTTATTCTTCTATAAATTCTTTAACACAAAAGTCACATATTGACGTTTTTAAAAAAACAAAGACTATTTGACAAAGTAGTCAATTAAAAAATTAAGAAAACCTTTTTCTTTACATGTTTATTTATTTATTTATTTACGGGCAACCAACAAAGCATATACACCAAAATACATGATAGGTTTTTAACATATTTTAACACTGTATAGTGTAGCCTTAATTAAAGGCTGCTGTAGGCTACTCACCTACGTTTCATTATTTATCATTTCATTATTCTATACCTTCCTCAAATTCATACTTTTTATTATTAGTTAGCTCACCTCTTCTCTTTGGTATTTTCTTCTTCCAATAGAATCCGTCAAAACTTTTGTTTTTCTTCTGTCATAATTTTCCCGTTGTAAAAATGTCTTCACTTTATATTATATTTTATTAAAAACAGTTTTTTTACACTTTAAATATTATTTACTTTCCGCCGCGTGGTGGACCCTATAGTGCTAACTCCCTAAACTGCCATGCATTAAAAAGAACAGGATATTACAGCAAAAAGTTCACTGATAAAAAAGACATTTTAATAATATTGGTTTAATCACAATTGTTAAATTTTAATTTTTAAACTATAATTGAGTTCGATATTATTTTAATTAATTAATCATTAGGCGCCATTTTTAATACTTATGTATATGTATATGTATATACCCTCAAGAATAACCGTTTGTTGTTCAGAAATTGTGTCGTGGCAGCCAGAGGTTTAAGACAACTGCTTCTCATGCATGAATGTATGGGTTCGAAAGCACCTGGCAAGTATCAATGTACTTTTTCTGAGATATATGTACTTTTAAGATTATCTAGACACCACTGACAAACGGTAAAAACATCATGAAGAAGCCTGGGCTTATAATTTCTATAGTCAGAATTTTAATTAGATTCCAGATTTGACAATAGCTACTGTCATTTTGTAAAATAATGATACCACATATAATAATGTAGTGATGAACACAAAAATCGATAAACAATCAGTGTGTGTGTTTTATAATTTTCTCGTCGAGTACCGTCATTATAGACACAATTATAGAACAATAGGTTGCGGTCACCGGTGACCGCTTGGTGTTTGACAGTTTAATGTTACAGAAAGTGATAGGATAGCGATAGCGATGACGGCGACAATTTATAAAATAACTTATTACCATAATACATCTATCTGTTTTATTTGTCATGTTCCTTCATGATTACATTTTTTTATTTATTTCACACACAATTATAAAAAAAAGTTCAGATCGTTAATTAATCGTCAAAACTAAATAATCGGTTCAGAAACATTTAATTTCCTGATATACTTAGTTTACGAGAGTAAAATTATAAACGAGAAGAATCGATCCAGAAATATTCCATTTCCATATCGACTAATTTCGCAACGTCACTATTTAGTACTTGTCATAAAGTTGCAACGCTGAAATTGTCAAATCTGGAATCGAATTAAAATTCCGAGTATAATTTTAAGTTTGAAATTGCCAACCTACATTAAGTAACCTTGACGATTAATACTTAAACCTTTATGCGCGAAGAGGCCTGTGGTCAGCAGTCGCCTCTTGTAGGTTGTTGATCTATGTATCATGATGACATTCATCACATAAATGATATCTTAAAATCAATATGAAAACATACGAAAACCAACAATAAAAAGAGAAACAATACAAAATATTTATCCGAGTTTATTTTTAAACTCAAATCTCTCACTTTTCGTTTGGGATCGGAACCACAGAGTCGGTTAACTAGCATTTGATAGCTGCCTCCCTGCCCACCCCAATTTTATTCTCGTTTGGCCACCACAGATGGGAAACTGAGTGCAGTATTTATGATTTATATTATGTTCTCTTACTGTTTCTGTAACTGTATTTGAGATAATCTATTTTATTTTATATACTGCTGTTTGTAAATTAGTGATATGAAAGATTGTCATGTTACGATGTTCATTTGATATTTTAAACGTTTTCATTTTTTATTAACATTTGACAAATAAGGTTTCATAGGGTTTTTTATTACCGCGGAGAACCTAACGGGTCACCGGGGCTCGGGCTTGACGTGCAGGAGTAGGAACGGAGTGGTTTTTAGTCAGTAAAAATCTGACACTCCCTCCCGCCTCACTCAGGCGGGAGAAGTCATTCGATGATTTCCCCCTTAAAAATAAACCGTTTTCTATTTGACTTTATCCCATTTTTTAATTTTTATTATTGATGGTTGGACCTTCTCAAAAGCGCATTGAGTAAATTATGTTCTCCGAAAGGAAGCGGTTGATCGTTTATCTACAAAATAATGATGGAACAAATACTATAAGCATAATTGAAATTAGACAAGCAACTTCAATACAATATTTTTATGATAACTAACGTGAGACATACTGTAGGATACGATCCAGTAGGCTGCGCGACATCGCCACATAGCTTTTCTTAGTATATTCACGTGAGTAACCCGCAATTTTTAGCTAACTTCAATACAAATTCAATGAAATGAAACTCCCAACCACAATACAATTGCAGATCTAAAAAACACAATGTTTGTCAACAACAGTTTGTCACACACAAAGCGGTTACATAAATAATTTAGACATATCTGCATTCAAAATAAAAGCCGGGGTTATTAACTTATCTACCGAAACAAATTGCATGGAATATAATTCTGAAACTTTTGACAGATGACCAGTGTACACAGTCCACATCAAACTGTACATAACCAGTATACCCTGGCCATTAAACGCGTGGAATGGCCATACAGAGTGAGATCATGATAAATTGGTATTGTGTATCTTGGTGTGTTTACAAGCTACATGGTGGATACAATTGAGCCTTGTATCATCAGGTCTAAATAAATGAGTAAAGTTTTTCTCGGTTACAGCTCGTTCATAGAGATATTAGGACAAATTGGTATTGTTTGTGGAGCGTGTGTGGAGCTCTGTGTAAGTCACAGATGATGTAATGCATGGAGTGGGTACGTGAGAATAAAGGAGGTGAATATTCTTGGATAAAATCTGTCTGGAAAAATTACACTGGTACTTGGAGTTCCTGTAACATAATTATTATAATTTACTAATGTATCGTGCCATAGAAATGAATAGAATATAATATAATCATTTATTTGCATAATATAACGTCGTTAAAAATATTTCGTTCATTATACATTCTACTATCTGGCATGCAAATATGTTATACTTAAAGCAATAATTATCTTTAACAGTAATAGTTTGTTTCTATGAAATTAAAATAACACTGTGAGTTAAAAAAGTATTACGTACTCATCTTCATGAAAATCTCTTGTAGGTTGTCGTTTCACCAGCTTCTTGCATGCTATGTCGTTTAGTACTCCATTCATAGCTTTTCTATGTCTATTAAGGTCAATAATAAAATATGTTGTAGGTCACAAAGCCGATGTGGCCTCACTACTTGTCGTAGAAATATTGTTTTTATTCCTATACTTTGGCACACTCACATTATTATGTGCGTGCGTACTACGTACTTGGGATACAATTTTATTACTAATACTTTTGGTAAATAGATTTTTATTTAGTTGCAAATAATGTGGTACATTGTTTTATTCGAGTCCATTGACCAAGCATTAATTAAAATTAAAGTTTAAATTGCAATCACTGGAGCTGGCAAAGCGTTGATCAAGTAAAGTAATAATTTTCTGTAAAATGAAATAATTATTAAACAAACTAAATTAACTAAAATCACGGGTTACTCACGTGAATATACTGAGAAAAGCTCTACTAGTTTCGAACCACAGAGGGGGTTTTCCACATGAGCAGCGTGCGCGGTTATAGCGACTTCGCGCAGCTCACATTCAATTAATAAACTAATGAAATGTCGCTCTAAATGTGCATAAATATTGTACAAAAAGATACATTACATAAAACATTACATTTTAACAACACCCACTAACTCAAAACCATGCTAGTAAAAAGCTTGGAATCCTGAGAAAAACTATTCTTACTTTATCCAAGGACTTCCTTTTACAAAATAGGCTTTTATGGCCCAAAGGTTCGCACCTCAGGCGTGGGTAGATTGTATAGAGGAGCTGACGGTATTTGATGGCATCCGCTATCCCACACGATCTTACAAACCCCGTCAGCCGTGGCAACCATTTAATATCCGCTGTACCCATTAAGCGGAATACCGCTGAATGTCGCTGTATGTAGCATTTATCTATGTTCAGATGTTCGAGGGAATTAAGTAGTCAGTTTAAAGGTGGTCTGTTTTTCTCTCCTTCTTCTTTATTTTGTAAGTAGAAAAATTTTCCATAATTCTCTTATTTTTCTCAAAGGTCTGCATCATTTTAGGATACAAGAATTCAATACAATGAAGAACCTGAACCTAATACAGGTTGGACTTAAACATGAAGTAATAAAATCATACAATTTTTTAACCTCAGATGACAATGGTGACCCTAAAACACTGTGATAAAAACCAATGTTAGAGTTCTTAAAACTAACGACCTGATAGCTCTGAGACTCAATACGTCGACACTCGTACATAATGTGTTGCATGTCCTTTGCAATACCACACACAGCACAATTGGGTGGTTCGACTTTATGCGTCATGAATAATGTGGTCTTAGATAAGGATGATCGCATTGTTTTTGTGTGGTTTTAATTTTTATGGTGTTTATGTATATGTATGTAATGATAGGGTATTTATATAGGACTTTTTCTAATTTTATTTAATAAAATTGGTTTACCGTTCTAAGTTCTTTCTTAATAAGTTTGTATTAATAATTTAACTTAATTTAAATTGAGTGTCTACGACTTTTTTTTTGATTGGGTAAAATCATCCAGTGACTTCTAAAACCACCCCGTTCCTACTCCTGCTCTTCGAGCCGGAGCCCCGGCAACCCGTTAGGCCTTCTGCGGCTCCGTATCGGGCATCAGCCCTACTGGGCCTCATCTGTGGTGGTCTGATGGCGGCGTGATGTACTCAATTTTTAACATGTTATCTTTTGCTTAACTGTGTCACTTTAACAAACTATTGTAATTTTTTATTAAATTAACAACAATTTTAAAATTCAATAAACAGTAGTTCTATTTTTAAACTAATTTAAATTTAAATCGAACACAATATTACTCCAGTTATTACCTAAGTTCCATTAAAAACTTAAGTTTCTAACAAGAAAAGTAAAAACTTTGTCTAGATTTTTGATGAAACGTAAATACAATTAGGATAAACAAAAGCCTCGGGAGAGAGCGTGTTTTTTTTTAAACTAGTAACAACGTTCATTCATCAACAATGTTTTTGAATATTTCAAGAACTTGTGTTCTTTCGCCAAAGTTCGTGAATTTGATTGATGTGCCTAGAGATTAAAAGTTGTATGGATTAATTATTTATTTGCCCCACCACGACTCCTTGTTTTGTAACTTATTTTAAAAGTGTCTTAGCGTGTGCTTCGATAAATGAGTGATTGTATTTTAGTTTTATAACAATAGGGTACATATCTAAACTAATATATTTGCCAAAATGTACGATGTACAAATTGTTTGTGGTTCCGTATTCACTTCGCTCAAACGGCGTCTATTTTAAGACGATTTTCACTGCGGTCCAGCAGTGGCGAACACCAGACTTAACACTCTACAGATAATGGAATAAAATGGCATGATTAGCTAAGACAAAGTTGTGTTGATGATCTATATACATCTAACAAGTAGTACATAGAAATTTGCCGAGTTACATTCATCGCACACCTAATAAGCACGGATCCAGTATGGTTCCGGCACGGCGTTTTTAGCTTTGTAAACAATACAAAATGGTTGCACGTATCGTCACTTAATTACAATATCAAGCTATAATTTATATATAAGTACAATTTAAATTATCCACCGGACAGGCATTGAAAAGGGTCCAATTATCAACATTATTGTTTCTCTAATTCATGGTGAATTAACTTTAGTCACAACAGTAATTGCGCACAAGTTGACGTTTTCATTTCACATTAACTAGTTGAGTTAAACGCAAACCACAAATGTGTTTACGGGTGTTTGTTAATTGATACGGGTTAATCGTGGGTAATCAGTTTTATAGGTTGCTAAATTAATGTTTTGGTCAATGATAAGCTTTCTTTATTTTAACCGACTTCCAATAAAAGAGGATGTTCTCAATTCGCCTGTATGTCTTTTTACGTCTGTTACGCAATTACTCTGCCAACTGTGGACCGATTCTCGAAGTATTTTTTTATTCGAAAGGTCATTAATTAGTTTAAAGAAATGGTATTCGTGTTAATTTAAAAAATGCAGTAAAGTCGAGTTAGTCTTCAGCTCTAAAAATGTAACCAATCTCACTTTTCAGGTACAGTCGACTCTCGTTAATTTGAAATTCAGGGGACTCTTATAATATCGAATTACCGAATGTTCGAATTATCAAATGGCGGACCCTAACAGAAAGATATTTCCGAATGTCTATGCAAATTCTGAGATCTTTCTGTCCCTTTCTCTCTGTAACTTCGAATTATCGAGAGTGTGACGCCGATAAGTTCGAATTAACAAGTCATTTGATTACGCAGCAATGATTTTGTTCGTTCGAATTACCAAGTGCATAAAAATGTATTGATTTAATTCGATATATCAATATATTATCTAGAGACTTCTTGATAACTTCGAGTTATACTGAGGTTCAAATTATAGAGAAAGTTTGAATTAACAGGTGTCAACTGTATTATTAATCTACCTCTACCTAGATATAGTACCTAGGTACCCTTACTACGTTTGTCTTTTTTTTCAAGGGGGGAAAGTCATCGAATGACTTCTCCCGCCTGGGCGAGACGGAAGGGAGTGTCAAACTCTTACTGACTAAAAACCACCCCGTTCCTTCTCCTGCACTTCGAGCCGGAGCCCCGGTAACCCGTTAGGTTCTCCGCGACTCAAACTACGTTTGTCTAAGTTATCTTTATATTAAAAAGGTTAAAATTAAATATTATTTTCCATCGTTAGTTCAAAAGCTGGGTTTTTTCAGTCAATATTTCACTTCCAAACTCAATATAATAATCCTGAAAGTTCATTGTTTCAGTATAAATATTAAAATTCAACAGTATAATATTGACTTGTATTCTGCTTGCCCTGAAACCTCAGACCACGATTGAACCTTTAATAATAGAGGTTCAAAACAAATCTAACAGGCGCTAGGCGTATCTCACATTTATTTTGTAGAAAATAAAATGTTGAAACATTAAGTAGGTATATATTTTTTTTGTTCTGGTAAAATCTACGTGTCGCTGTTTTAGTATTTGGGATGGCTTTAATGAATAGGAATTTGGAACAATGAACTTAAAAATAAATCTACAAAGGTCGAAATTTGTTTACAATGATGATTTAGTCCATTTTTAGCTTGACTTGTTTATAATGTATAAGCAAGTTTGAGTTTAATTTTCATGAAAATTTATATGAGTTACCTGACGAAACATGAAACGAAAGTTATTATTTTGAATAATAAAATAAATTAAGACTTAGACTAGAAGAAAACCAAACTTAATCACTCATAGGTAGTAGGAACCTTCAACATAAAAAAACAGGTAACTAAGAACACAAAAGTTTCAGTCAACACGAAGACTTAGCATTTAATCTTACTCTAATTTCACAATCTCAACTTGCGAACTAAACTGCACACTCACACAAGCACCAATTCTCGAGAAAACAAGGAGAATAGCGAATTCAAAGCTATAATCAAAACAAGTTTGAAGAAGATCTCGCAGTGGGAACTAAGAAATGTTCAATGGCTTCCACACAACAGCGTCGAGTGGCACTCGGCCAGATCAAACGCCATTGTTATAGAATTTTCTCACCAATTTGATCTCTGAAGTTACACTATCGTCCATGTAAAGTCCCATAAACTTGGGGCTCAAGTTATCGTGGATTAGCGACTTGTAATTAGTTAACTAGTTTTTTTTAATTAACTAAGATTGTGTTTGTTTTGGAGAATTGTCTGCAAAACATATAGCATAAAATATTTATCTATTGTTACTGTTAATTAAGTCTTGTAAGCGTCCTTTTAGATCAGGTAAAATGGGACTCATAACATAAATAGTGAAAATTGTACAGGGTGTTACATTATACAGTGGCATAATGTGCACCTCTGCCTACCCCTTCAGGGATAAAAGGCGTGATGTTATGTATTTTACAAGTGTGATGTGTTACATTAACTAATTTTAAAAGACTTTTCATTCTTTTCCAGATAAACCTCTCTGGGTGAAGTTGCCTCTGACGTCTCATACGCGAAGCACAAGCCAATAGCAAATAGTACCTCTATTATGTAGCTAAAACTACTATACAAGGGTATTATATGTCTCTTCACCATAAAGATACATACATCAAAATCACCCCTTTTCTAATTCCATTCGAAATCTCTCGTTCTCCACAATCTCATAACTCTAGCCACACCCAAAGTTCCCACTTTACCGGCACGGAGTAGAAATTAATTAGAAGAGGTTGGCAAACTTGGTCGTACCTTCGCTTATTGAGCTCCTGGCAAAAATATGAGACAGCCATAATGGTCCGACCGTCTACGTGCGAAGTTATCTGGGCGCATATTTGTTTGTTTTAAGAGGAGCAAACAGGCTCCGGCCATATTTTCTAACCAGGATGTATTTTAACGAACGGCTCTTGTGATGACAAGGGCTTGAAATTAAGGGTTTTTTTTTTCATGGTAATTTTTGAAATTAATTAAAACACTGTTACCATACAGTAACAAGTGAGTCGCGGAGAACCTAACAGGTTATCGGGGCTCCGGCTCGAAGTACGAGAGAAGGAACGGGGTGGTTTTTAGTTAGTAAAAGTCTGACACTTCCTTCCGCCTCACCTAGGCGGGAGCAGTCATTCGATGATTTTCCCCGTCTTAAAAAAATATAGTAACAAGTAATTTGTTAATAAACGTAAAACTCCGCGATACTGGTAAGTTCCCTAATAGACAAATTAAGCACCATCTCTTAAAACCGCTAAACTCTCCTAAAAATATTTTTAAATAAATGTCTACAAACAGGGATAAGTATCTTAAAAAGTTGATAGTAACAAAATACATACACACCCACTTAATATATCACAACACACTTGGAACTTAAAAAGTAAATACTCGTGTGGCTTCAAGCAAAAAAATAGTACAAATGAAGCTCGTTCCATTTAAAGACCTAGGTAAAGACTTCAGTTTTTTACCGAAAGGGCTGAAATTACCAGAATAAGGGGACAAAAAAGAAATTTTCGCTGACAAACATTCACGTTATTATCTTCGCACAAAACCAAGTGGGTAGAAAACTTGGAAATCGGGCTGTGAGCACTTAAAACGATATAAACATTCTAAGACTGCTGTTAAGTCGCAAAGTTTTCGGTAAAATGTTACTTAAAGTTTTGTTATAGAACTTAAAGCTACAGTGCACTTCACGTAACTTAACTGACCTATATACTGAGTTAACTACATAGCTAAGTTTTGTTATTGAGCTTTAAAACTAAGTTATGCATGTAGCCATGTGAGAATTTACAAGATTATTATTTGAGTACCTAATGACTACTATGATGTGATCGCGAAGTATGACAAAGTCTGAACATGACGATAAGATTGGCTGTTCAGAAAAAATTAAATAGGTCATTTAGTGTAACATGGCATTGTAATGAAAATACCTTTTAGGTTACAAAAAAATGTTCTGTTTCTAAACCTTTAGTTGAAAAAAGAAACAAAACCTTTGCCAACAAAAAAACCCATTCTATTATCACTGAAAATATTCAACTGACACGAATACATGAATTATCCACACTACTTGAGTTGATATTTTTACTGCATAAAGAAACGCCTTCAGCCTCCCGAGGCGTGGGAAGGCAACGGCTGGCTCCCCCAATTTACTCGCCTTCCTATCTCTCTAAAGGGTAAGCATAATTTTAAGTGGTCGTAGTGCATGCCAACGTCGCGCCGTTAAAGTATCACGCCTCTTCGTGAAATAGATATACTGTGAATACACGTAGTAACTATATGAATGAGTAGGTGTAAGCAAACCTATAAGTCTGTATTATGAGTTTTATGTAATAAGGGACCAGCCTACTGCTAATTATCGAACAGCGTGCCAGGTCCCAAAAATCTAACTTTATTAGAGTCCTAGATAATACTTAAGGAAGCTAATTTAAAAAAAACAAATCAAATTTAAAAAACGTTATACTGCACACTGTACGATTGGTGCGGTGGCTAGGCAACCGGCTGCCGCGCAGAGTGTAGCGGATTCGATTCTCGCACGGAACAACTCTTTGTGATCCACAGATTATTGTTTCGGGTCTGGATGTCATGTGTATGTGAACTTGTGTGTTTGTAAACGCACATACAGCACAGGAGAAAATGTTAGTGTGGGGCAACGTTTTTTATAAGTGGTCATATACCTTACCAGTCTACCCGCAGGTACATAATATAAAAATAGTTAAACAATAACTGTATTGAACCCTATCACACACCAATAACGTAACTCATCTACTCATTCAAGTGAAACAGACATAAAGTTACGTGTTATACCAATATTGCTCTTTCAACTTGCTAATATCATATGTTATATCGACCGTACTAACTCACAATACACCAACAAATTAACAAGAGGGAATAATCTAATATTGGGCAGATTATCCTAAGGAGGGGGCAATAGTTATACGGCGTATCAATTACTAAATTGTGGTAACCGCGTAGTACGCTGGTCGCGTAGCAACGCCTACGCTGGCGTAGCGTTTCGTAGCAAATTATAGGCATTGCTCGTGGTGTTCGCCTACGTAAAACGAGTTTGCCTCAGGGTGTAAGATATTATAATTTGCTTGCTCGAACTAATTTAATTTGATGAGTAGAAATATCTTCTTCATTATTCCTACTATTTTTGGTTAGAGGTTAAACCGCAAAATGGCAGACAATTTTCAATTCTATCATAATATTACCATCGGCAGTCTACTTTAGTTGTGTATACTGCGAATATTACTAGATTTTGTTTAATTATACCCATAATTTGAGCAAAAGACTCCATTTCGTCAGTTAATTAGTAAACTTTTTCAGGTCATAGTTTTACTTTTATGTATATCTAAATGTTTACCGTGATCATAGCTAATAGTATATAGAAATCAGTACAACTTACAATACAATATTTTTCATAAACGTTTTCGATATCCTTTTAAAACTTTCAAAAGAGATCAAACTTAGAGTAATAGCCTAGACAGTTACCAACTGACTTTAAGACGTTGAAATAAAATGTTAAGGGGTTTTTTTTATTTTTTTTAAGGGGGGAAAGTCAAAGAATGACTGCTCCCGCCTTTAGTGTCAGACTCTTACTGACTAAAAACCACCCGTTCCTTCTCCTGCACGTCGAGCCGGAGCCCCGGTTACCCGTTAGGTTCTCCGCGACTCCGAATCGGCATCGGCCCTATTGGGCCCCATCTGTGGTGGTCTGATGGCTCTTTGAGGCGCGCGCGGAACGCGACGCGGCGTACGCTCGGGTCTGTTTCTGGTCGGACGGGGAGCCACCCATGCTCGCCGTCCGCAGGCCCGCGCTTACGGTGGCCGGAGATCGTGCCGCGATCCCCGACGCCCGGTGTGTCCTTCGCGATGGCTGGGTTGCGAGGAGGCAGCGCTTCCCGCCTCCTCCTTACCTAGCATGACTGCTTCGCAAAAGGAGGAGATGGCATCCCAATCCCCCTCGCTCCGCATCATGGCCTGCACTAGGCCCGGACGCGAGAGGTCGCCATCGCCGATCACTTCCCTGAGGGCACGGCGGTGCTCAGCCCACGCAGGGAATTCCGCCACAGTGTATTCCACCGTGTCCTCTGCGTCAGGCGGTAGGTGAGGACGCCGTAGCGTCTCTCAAGCCACTCCTCAAAGAGGGGACTTACCGCTGCGATGGCAGCGAGCCCAAAAATGTTAAGGGTATCTAGAGGTATAATCCCTAAAAGGGGTGCAATAAAAAATTAGGGTATAATTGGATAATTTTGAGAAGGCTAGTAATGTAGGCAGCGTTTCGTGGTCCGTATCTTAACAAAACAGACGCCATTTATTCGTAAGGGTAGACACATGGTGATAGTAAACAGATTGCTAGCGTACTACGCTACAAGCTTAATGTTAGTTTATATTACGATGCTAGTAGCGTATTCTTAGAATAATATTTTTGGGGTTTCAATAAAGTATTGTTATCGGGGTTGGGAAATAGATTTTTACTTATATTTAGGTTCTGTGAAATTGAGACTATTTACGTTTGGTGTACTTAATTTCAATTCTGTACCCATGTGTTGCTTTTTTAATGCTAGTTTGACCTCAAACAATACGCTCAGCTTATTACTATGCCTTGACTCTAAGCACTGTCATTGGGCGTAACCGCGGCGTAATGAACTAATGATGCTGACGCATCTACCGTCATGGCGGCTGAAATATACCTTGCAAGGTACTTCTGAGGTTTTAACCCCATGCTCCATTTCTCAAAATAATGCCATGAGTTTAAACAACCCATAATCTTTTAAGGCATTTGTGTTAGCAAAATAAAAAAAATGCTCTTTAATTCCATACATTTGTTAATTGCAGTTTGACTGATTCATAATTGTATTATGTTGTTAGTATAGTGCCCGAAATCATAACCGTTGTTAAGGTTTGTCCCGGTGACACTATCTTTATCTAATAAATAAGCTAGCTGCATACAAAGGTTTATGGTAAAAATAATTGCTGACCTTATTTATAGAGGTACATTACTAGCGAGCCGCCACGGCTTCGCATGGGTGCAATATGCATGTATTATACATATAAACCTTCTATAAGAATCAATCTACTTTTTAAAAAACCGCATCAAAATCCATTGCGTAGTTTTAAAGATCTAAGCTTACATAGGGACAGACAGACGGCGGATAGCGACTTTGTTTTATACTATGTTGTGATAGTTTTACTATAAAATACTAAAAGTCAAAGCTTTATCCACCGCTTCTGGGAATAACAAACACGATACAATGTTCCAAGACATGCTTTGAAAATAACTCTTTATTTATCGATGAATAGCAAAAATGTGTAACAGAGACTAAAAATAGTCTAGATAAAAAGCAAGTCTATTTAGCACGTATCAGATGCTGGGGATTATCCTGTCATTCCCAGGGCACTTGCCGCTTGAGATCATTATGATAATTTTATCGGGAAATTTTCACCTGCATCGCTTAGGTTGTTTGTGTGTGATTTACTATAGTTAAGGATGAAGTACAGAGCTTTTCTCTAATGAAACAAGATGCGTCATATGAGAGCTGTGGAGAGCAAATCGTAGAGAATGATAAACTGCTAGGATAAATAAATGTGATCAAGAAAAAATTCAATCAATTGATTTTCAATTTCATAAAGAAAATTTAGTTTTGAACCCAAGTGACCAATTTATTAGGCCAACCATAGATATCGGAAAGAATATAAAGTATGCATGGGAAGAACCACTAACACAATAAAATCTTGAAATAAATCAGCCAACAAGTTGGCAAATAAATCGGGCTGTGAACCACTGGTCTATCGGATATTAATGCCCTTGATAGCTCTCTTAAGGTATATTGAAGAGCTCATTAATGAGGACATCTCCAAGAATTGCTGACCAGACAGTCTCCCAGTAGGGTAGGCGTATGTTGTGGCCATAAAGTCAGCTATTAATTTACGTTTTAATACTCTAATAACGGTTTTGGCTGGAGTTCAGTTTTATTGACGATTTTGTGGCTAATTTATGGCAGAGCGTCGGTTACGATAGATGTGGGAGAAAATGAAGTGTTCTAGTTTGATGTGGTTTTAATTAATATTCGAAAGGAGGATTAATTTTCGTGGTAATATTTGACATGCGTGTTACCGTACAGTTTTTTAATGTAAACAAACGAAATATATTTTATTTACTTGATGGTAGCTCTTTTGTAAAAGCCATTGCTGGGTGAGTGTGAGATCATTACGAACGATACAGTTCGCAATTCGTACATTTAATGGACTTTCCTATTTTGGAAGCCCTCGGTTGATTGATGGCTATAGACCCGTCCCATCAAACATGGGGTTACATTGTAAATGAACGACACATGGGTAAACGGACACATATTAAGTATTATGTATTACACCTTTATCGGTCCCTTTTGAGTAAAATATACGTTGCTTACAGTTATTTGAAAATGAAAATATGAGCCACGCGGCAAATGGCAAGCTTTTATTTAATTCGATATAATTATATGTCTGTGAAGTGGCATCTTGGAACTAAATTTTTAAGTAGACAAACCGATTGAGCTGATTTTGTACGTACACAAGTGTAGTTTGCATGACCATAAATGCTTGGTTGTTATTGGAAATTAAAAATGTAATTAGTCCGTCAGTTAGAAAATGAAAAAATATTATACACATATTTTTTATTTTATCGTAAAAGTCAACAATACCTACATAAATCGGAGTGAAATTTAGCAGTGGGTCTCGTTATTCACACTACCTTATAAAATAGAGTTAAGCGTGACGTCGATACGATATTTCAAATCAATATAATTATTGTCGAAAGTAGTTAATTTTGTAAAGAAAGAAAAAATACATGTCTAACGTTTTAAAATAATTCACCAGACCGACAATAAATAAAATTTAGGATACTACCCAATTGGCACTACCCCAATTAAAATGATATAAAAGCTTGTCCCGAGATTTAGTGTACCTAAGTATATACCTCTAATAAAATTCCTCGATCTATTAGAGAACTAGGTACCTTTGCGTCAATTTAGAATTAAGTTGAAAGCATGGCTAATTGAAAAATGTTTTTACAGTATTAAAGACTTCATTGACTATGGAATTGTAGAAAGAAATAGATTTGAATATTATGATGCAATTTTAAAGACATAATGCCTTGACATGTATTTAAAAAATTAATTTGACATTTTGGAATCATTATTTTGACATTACGTAATAATTAATCAATGAAATTTGTATTTAGATTCTATTTTAGAGGTATATAAAGTGCCTTATAAACAAACTTTTGCATGCCTGGAAAAGGTGGAATACACTTTACTGTTATTTGAAATTAGACTAAGATCCATTGTATCACATGTTCCTGCGAATAAATTTCTATTTCTATTTCTAAGTTTCTCGTATTTATTTAAATATTGATTACAATTACCAATAAATAGTAGTTTTCGTGGCTCCAACACAAAGTCATCACGGAGACAGCTGACGTTCTATAATGGCTGCACTGAGATCAATGGTTCATTAGCCTCTGTTAGTATTTTATCATAATTAATAAGGTTTCTATCATAAATAGCCTATTGTTTGTGCGTAACTAGGCCATGCTTGTTTTGGTATTAATGTATATGCCGTCAATCAATCAACAGATGGCATGGTCGGCGCAGTAGCTGGTCGATCGACTTTTACGCTGTATGTAGGAAGTTATTGTCCCAAAAAAAAACAAATGTTATTGTTATTGTTTTTTTTTACATCACGCCTATTATCCCTGAAGGGGTAGGAAGAGGTGTACATTACGGCACTTAACGCCACTGTACAACGTAACACTCATTTTTTCGCTATTTATTTTATGAGTACCATGTAATAGGGGGTGAGCCTATTGCCATATACCGAACACAATTCCAAACTCCGTGTTACTATAGAGATTTTTTGAAAAAACTCAGTAATACTTTGCCCGAACGATTCCCAGAATCATACCTTTGCCCGGTCGTCGCACTTGCGACCACTCAGCCAACGAGGCAGGCAAACAAATGTTTGTGTGATTTTTAACTACTTCTTTGCTCTTATAGGTCTGAGTGTAATGTGTTTTTGATATTGTTTTTGAAAACAATCCTGGGACATTAGAGTAAATCGTATAACTTGGATTTGAGCTCTAAAATACCAACGCTTGTCTTTCTGTAGAAATTGACTCTAAATTATAAACTACGTTTAAGAAAATCGACTTTGACTCCCTCTTTTGAAGTCAGATAATGCTTTTAAATCCTAAGCGTAACAAACGCTTTCTTGCAATTATTTTAGCCAATCATGATATACAGGTCAAACTGACAACCCTGGTTTATGTTGAAGTCGATTAAAAAGGCCAAAAACACTTTACTTACCATATTCTACTTAACGTCCCTACCAAGTATCAAGCCGAAACAAAAATAAGAACAATGCTATATTAAGAAAACGGTAACAAGAAAAACAATGTAATTGAAGCTAATCTGTTAGGTGCTTCGGGTAAATAATTCATTTTCCTTATGGCTTTAATATCTGGTGGAGTGTGGCACTTGATTTATCTCGTCTCCCTATTGCCAGATTTGCATGGCAACGGTATTCCACGTTGTTTTTAGTCACTTTGTATAATTGAATTGTTTTTCTCGCGTCTGTCTTGTATCTTGTAACACTCTGTGGTTTTTTACGCGATGGGACAGAACTGAGTGGTGTTTTCTTAGGAATTGGTTTGTTGTCTCTCTGTTTTGTTTGAGTGACAGTTTTTGGATGAAATTATGTACTCGGAGTCAACAAGACTCAAACCTATCCATAAGGATGCTCTAAACTTTATAAGTTTTTGTCAAGTTACAAATTGTCTCTGAAAAAAGGGGTATCTAAAGCTTCAATTATAACTTTAAACATTTTAGCTTGACATGAGATACACGCTCAAGACAAGATCTCTTACTTACTTGTACTTTTGTAACATAGAGTTTGATTTATCAAAAAATCAATAAACTTAACTACACTTGTTACTACAATCAATTTAAGAAATTTCCACTACAAAGTATTTATTATTTATTTCATCTTACAACAATTCGATCTCGTTCTAAGCCACGTTTCTTTTAAAAGTGGGAAGAAAAACAAAACGCTCGTCACAGCATCAATTCCTTTAATATTCATCTCATTAGCTATAATTCAGTACGAGTAGGCATTCTTGTTGGAATTTCAGCTATATTTCAGCTTCAAGCGGTCGTTCAGTTTATAATAGTGCGCAAGTTAGGAGCTGAAAGAGAAACTTCTATGTCTAGCTTTTGCAAGCGACTTTAATGGTTTCTAAAACTATGTATGGTGTGCATATATTGGTAACAAAATTTATCATCAATTAACTTAAGACCGCGGGTTACTTACGTGAATTTACTGAGAAAAGCTCTACTAGTTTCAAACCACAGAGGGATCTTCCTCATGAGCAGCGTACGCGGTCGCGGCAATGTCGCGCAGCTCACATCGCTAGTAGAGCTTTTCTCAGTATATTCACGTGAGTAACCCGCGATTTTAGTTAATGTAGTATGTCTCACGATAGTTATAAAAAATATCATTGTTGTCATTTTTTAAAACATATTAAAATAATTATGTCTATATAAATCATGTAACTGTTTCACGAGCTAACTCGACTAATTTCAAATCAGACTCGGAGCTCATAGTCATGAGCAGCATGGATAAAGTTATAACTGCACCACAAAGTTTTATACTGCTGAACATAGGCCAGCCTCGATGACTTCCGAATCATGCCCAATGGCTGACACTATGGGACTCCTTAAATAACTTTTTTTATGAGAAAAGCCGGTAATCAAACAGACGGACCAATCAAGAAATCAAGCAATCGGCGTCGCCCGGACACCTGGAATACCCAGGCGTTACAAGTCCGTAACGTGCCTTTTGGGATTAGGAATTTGAGGATTATTTGGGATTTAGAGATTGGGGAAGGAGGGGGTGGGCTGATTAGGCCTCCCTCACACGACGAAACACACAAAAGCATTGTTTCACGACGGTTTTCTGTAAAGCCTTGGGATCCCTCCGGTGGAGCCAGCCTATTTGTGCCGAAGCATGGCTCTCCCACAAGTAAATGAGTACATTTATCTTATGCACTCATTCACCAACATATTCAGTTATATTCGCTTTCATCTTACCCCTTAACCCCCCTTCCGCATGTCACGCCCGCCTACTGTTTGAGGAGATAATTTTCTTCTTAATTAACCCTCTGGTGAATGGCGTATTTAATTGGGCCATCGGTACGTGTGAGAATCGCTCCTCTTAGGGATGTATGGGGATTTTTAATTGGAAAAGCGAAGCAAAGTTTTAATTGTAGGAGCGTTGGATGCAAGAAGTTTTTAGGGTTGGAACGTTCAGAGTCTGGAGTTAAACGGCTGCTTGTATGTCAGTGTGTTAAGGAGTTCAAATTGTCTTATTAATTGCTGCCTATGTGTGTTCGGTTTTTGGAACATTAATTTTTTATCTAACTTGCCTCGTTGGTCGAGTGGTCGCAAATGCGACTGCTACGTGAAAATTAACGTTATATTGTTGTCTATCTAATAATGTAATACTTCTAAATAATTAGGTGAGGAAATTAATTTGGAAATACATTAATTATTATTTTACAGTAATGTGAGCAGGATTACTTAAAAAAACGATATGTTTTATGGTACATTCATAGACTTTTTCATAAAATCCTAGACTTAGTTAGATGTCGGTTTATTAAACTCGATAGTAGGTTGCAATAATTGTATACTTTAAAGAAGAGCAGTCTTTTCTGTTCTATAAAGAAAATTTTGTTTAAAAAGCTCGAGCCTTATAAACACTATTTACTAAATAATAATTGTTCGAAACCGAGATTACTTTCACTCCAACGAATAATAACAAAACATAGCCTCCATTTAAACACAACAAACCATCCTGTCCATAAGAAAAGCTGTGAATTCACTAAACAATTTATTTATCAAAAGACGAAGTGAATTTGCTTTTATTTCTCGTAAACAAAAATTATATTGGAGTTGTCTAATCCAGTTATATCCGGATAACGGAAAACGGGAAAGATAGTCGAATTGTTTGTATAAGTATTCCTTTTTTTGTTGTTGTTTGTTAAATAGTTATTGTTATAGACATGTTCGTGTTGGACAATGATTTATTTGCTCGCGTGGGCTTTGTGTTGCCAATTAATCTTTCTTCTTTTCTATCATGATTTGCTATGAATACTATACCTATCTAGTTGGTTTTGGTTGATATTTGATAAATGGGAAGCTGACAATGATAAGAATACACGATTTTATACGAAAGTACTTCTTCAGATGATCGGAGATGATACGCATCATCGACAAATTTACAATAATAAAGACCTTTCTTATTTCTTTATTTAATTGGCAACCGATGAAGGTTTTTTACAAGGAGAAAAATCTTCCAATTACTTCACCCGCCACGGGTGAGGCGAGAAAGAGTGTCAGACTCTTACTGATAAAAACCACCCCATTCCCACTCTTCGAGCTGGAGCCCCGGCAACCCGTTAAGTCCTTTGCAGCTTTGTGTCGGCATCACCCCATCTGTGGTGGTCTGGTAGTTCTTTGAAGCGCATGCGGAACGTGACGCACCGTACGTACGGGTCTGGTTCTATTCAGGTAGCGAGTTACCCATGCTCGCCGTCCGCAGGCCCGTAGTTACCGTGGCTGGCAATCGTCTCGCGAATAGTTGAAGCTAGAGGCTCATTTTAAAATTCAGATTCATGTGGTGAGAACAAATAAAAACTACATCGCTACCTTTATAAACACATGTTTGATAAACTCTGATACATTTACCAGACTTTGTAATCGGATCCTAACGTTCATTAGTTGTACCACAGAAAACTGAAATACTAAAATAAAATTTAATACACCTATGTAGTCATACATATATCATATAACAGGTTATAAAGCCACGCTTGATACTCTTGATAGCAGAAAGTTCAAAGGTCAAAATAAAACCCTTTTTACCTGTAAAATATATGTAAATATCGGCAGTACCCAGTACGTAATTTTACTACAGATATTGTTGGAATAGACAAAAAAGAAACCAAAAAAGTTGTAAAGCAAAAATGTATCGAAAGGTCCTTCACTCCGTTTAGGTTTAGCAGAAAGTAAATAAATATGTTTAGAAAACGGCAGTAGATCAATGGAACTAAGTATCCGGAAAGGATGGAGTTCCGTTCTCGATAAAAATAAAGCGTTAAATCTCTTCCGCTTGATTTTTGGTAGGGTGACTATGTAGCGAGGATGTTTGAATTTTTTTTTGTATAGGAAACTGCTAGGTCTTAAGTATTCTAAAACATATATAATTTTTGTCCTATTTCCTATACACGAAAACATATATAATTAGATAAAATATAAGGACTTGACTATCAAGTTCGGTGCTTGTCATATAGTTCCAGATACAGGCAAAAGATCTCTCAGATTGAGTAAAATATGTACAGAAAAAGTTAATGTATCTTTCTCGCTGTCTAATATTACGTGTACATCTACGTGCCTGTGTGTTTACACAACGCGGAAGTGATATTATGTTCAGCGGTAACCAACCGTATAATCGACTGACCTCTAGAGGTAACCGACCAACTTATTAAATATACCTCCATAAGCCATAAAATATGTTCATATAAGCTATAATTTTTCCTCCACTTCATCCCCATTCGACTATAATCGAAAAGACATAAACCAATTCAATTTTCCAACTGACCAGTAAAAAATAAACAGCTTTTAATACCATTACCACAGAAATTGAAATCGTGGGCACACTATACCAACAATGGGAGACACCAGATCGGATTAACACTTTTCAAACGCGGAAAGTTGGTCTGGCGAACAAAGTATGCCATTTGATCCATATATGACTTTGATTTGATTAATTTTCTCAAATGAATTTTTAACTATTCGAATTTTATTGAATTAGTGTCTGAGTTAGAGTTTTGTCTTTATCTTGCCAGTTTTTAACCGATTGCAAAAAGCTAATGGATCTAATGCTGATTTTAATATATCATAAAATGATGGTGAACACTTGCACAGTTGAAATAAAGTTGTAAATATGTTATTTTAACTACGTATATACTACGTTATAATTATTATAACTACGTGTGTAATTATGAATAAACGTTTAAAATACCATAGAAAAGGTTTTTATCATTTCACTGAACCAGTTATGGTATTTGATCAAATCCCTAGATTTGCTCAGGGAAATGATAAAATAGTGTTGTTATTTTAACATCCTCCGTGATTTGATCAAATCCCTCAGGGAATTGACCAAATCTCTGTTTTTACCATATCCCTGCGACATATATACCCTTATCTGCCCAGTCTAGTTTTTTAAAAATACTCTCAAGTACCGCTATAAAGAGCTTTGGAGACAAAGGGTCGCCTTGTCGTACTCCTCGCTCTATGTTTATTTCGTCGCCACGTGTTTCCAATTTTACTCTGCTTGTACTTTGTGCATAGATGTTTTTCAAGATTCTAATATATTTGTAGTGAACATTTGATTCTTGCAGTGCCTGCCAGATTGAAGAATGACTAATGGTGTCGAAGGCTTTGCTGTAGTCAATAAAATCCACATACAGGGGTCTATTAAATTCTCTGTATTTTTCTATAATTTGTTCTAGTGTCTGTATGTGGTCCACCGTGCTGAAACCTGGCCTGAATCCTGCCTGTTCCCTAGGTTGCTGTTTATCAATGTCGTCAGATATCCTTCTTAGAATTATAGATGAGAATAGCTTGTATGTACTTGCTAGTAGGCTTATGGGTCTGTAATTGGCTATATCTATATAGTGTCGTGGTGGCCTGGAGGTTTAAGACGCTCGCTTCTCATGCATGAGGGTGCGGGTTCGAAACCTACCAACGGCAAGTACCAATGTGACTTTTTCCGAGTTATATGTAGAGGTACTTTCTAAGATTATTTAGACACCACTGACAAACGGTGAAGGAAAAACATCGTGAGGAAACCTGGACTTATAATTTCTAATTATAAGTTTGAAATCGCCAACCCGCATTGAGCAAGCGTGGTGATTAACGCTCTAACCTTCTCCGTGTGAGAAGAGGCTTTGCTCAGCAGTGGGCATTTATAGACTGTTGATGATGATGATGAATTGGCTATATCTAAGGGGCTTCCTTTTTTGAAGAGCAGAATTATGTCTGATGTACACCATTCTTTTGGTACTTTTTCGATATCTAGTATCATGTTAAACAATCGTGTAAAATGGTGAGTTAAGATAGGTGCTCCTATTTTGAGGGCCTCGTTGCATAGTCCATCTGGACCGGGACTCTTATCGGCTTTCAACTTTTTTATATGTTCATAAACTTCGGAGTCGTCAATTGGACTAATGCAGTCTGTTGTATTCATGTGATCTATTTCTAGTTCTGAGGTAGTGCTATCCTGCTTCGTGTATAGGTTTTTGTAGAAGTCTGTTGCGTGTTTTATTACATCTTTTCTTGATTTTGTTTCCTGTGAGTTATGTTCGAGTTTTTGAATCCACGATTTATGTGTCGTTAATTGTTTATAGGCTCTTTTGGTACTTCTAAAATTGTTAATGTTTCTCGAAATAGTCTCACACCTGTGATTGGTATAGTCCTTTCGGATTGATCTATTAGTTTCTTTGTATAGTCTACTGAGTTCCTGTTTCATTTCTTTTGTTTTATTCATTGTGCGTAGCAGCTCTGTGCGTCTTTCTATAAGCTTGACTGTGACTTCAGAGAAAATGTTATGCTGGCGAGGTTGTGTGATATTTTTGCACCTTAAACATTCTGTTAGGCCTCTTTTCAGGATGTTGTAGTATGTTTGGATGTCGATATCGTTTGTTTCTATATTTTCTGTGTATTCTCGTAGCTTTGTACTGTATTTTTTGATTTTTGCTTCTGTCTTGGGAGTATAATTCGGAGTTGCGAAGGTTTTTCTGCTCTTTATTGGACGACTTAAAAGTAGTGTTGCTCTAAGCAGTCTATGGTCAGATTGGAATTTAAGTCTGTTAAGTACCTCGACATTAGTTATAAGTTTATGGTGATTTATTATTATATAATCTATTTCATTTTTAGTGTTTCCATCGGGTGATATCCAAGTCCACCTTAGATTTTCTTTCTTTTTGAAAAAGAATTCATAATTGACAGTTTGTGTTCATAAGCAAAGTTTAGAAGCCGATCGCCTCTTTCATTGCACACTCCATAACCATATTTTCCCATCACTGGGTAGTTGTCTGTTTTTTGGAAGCCTATTTTGGCATTAAAATCTCCCATCACTATAACCTTCCCTTCTGCCAAGGTATGAGCATATTCCATGTCTTTGTAAAACTTGTCAATTTCTTCGTCTGTTGAACTTTCTGTGGGTGCATATGCTTCAATCATAGATAAGGAGAAGCAGTTCAGTTGTAAAAATGCTACCCTTTCAGAGATTCCTATAAAGTTACTAATGTTGTTCTTGTATTTTTTTCTTTATGAGGAATATAGTCCTTTAGTTTTACCAATGTTGCAGAAAATAAGATCGCTGTACTCTTCAATAACACATCCTACTCTTCGAACTTCCGCGAGCCCCAAAATGTCCCAGCCAATATAATTCAGAGCGCCAGTTAATTCAAGAAATCGTTCTGTTGATGCAAGTGTTCTTACATTGTAAGTGCAAATCTTCAGGGTTGATTTTGTATCTTTTGTTTTTATACTTGTACTTGGTGGAGGGTTGAATCATTGACATTAGGTACAGAGGTAATTAAATTCAGTTTTAATACAATATTTTTATATCGGTATATTAATCTCAATGATCTACAAACTAATTTAGCTATCAAAGCATCCAATCATGCTTCTAACCACATCATCAAAACGCAAAACAAAAACCTTCATTATGACTAGGAAGTAACAAAAATACAGCCAAAAGCCTCCAAAATTACTTCAGTTCCTTTAAAAAGTACCAAGTCATGGATCCAAATTAAAATTTCCTCAAGGTCTGACCGTCCTAATTATCTTCGTGTTTATTCTTTGAACTTCAAAGGTTTTCGCGATACAAAGCAGGTAGGGGTCCTTCGGATTTTCAGAAGGGGTCCATAAGAAAGGGATTTATCATAGACATACGTCTCGATAGTTATATTTTACCGGTTTTAGAAGGTAGGTAAGGTATCTCCTTAGGGTATTCGTGGACAAGTTGGTAGGATATTTATTTGTCCATATTGTTGATTTGTTTGTGTTTAATGGTATTTACATTTACGTTACTATTATAAATTAAAGTTATGCCCCATTGGTCAATTTGTCGCAAGTTCGACGGCCAGCCAAAGTATTACTGGGTTTCTAAAAAATCTCAGTAGTAGCACGGTTTTATAAAAATGTGCCCGGTATAGCAATAGGCTCACCCCCTATTACATGGAATTCATAACATAATTAGTAAAAAGTGGGTGTTACATTGTACAGTAGCATTAATGCCGTAATGTGCACCTTTGCCTATCCCTTTGGGGATAAAAGGCATGATGTTATGTATGTAAGTTATATATAATTCAGTCTATATAATATTATTTTGAGAATGGAAAAGTATGACAGAAAGGTAAGGGATTATAGTTAGTAATAGATGAAGATAGGTCAGTTGATGGTAAAAATGATGGTGACGTTAAGAAATCGCCTCTCCATCCAGTTATTTGAATAAAGGTACTTGTTAAAGCAAAGATCATACTTAACTTTTAGCCATTTAGACAAAGTCAAAGATACCCATCTCCTAACAAAATCACTAAAAGTGTCTCAAAGTTCTGACACAATTACCGTTAGTGTTAAATTCAAATTATCGTTCTACTGGTATTTTAATTGTCTCTAATCTCCTTTCATATTCACTGTCCAATTTTGGGAAGTAAACAAAAGCAAGAGGTCTGACTTCCATCCGACATCAGCTTCACGTAAGATTAGCCTTACTGACTAGGGACTAGCAGAGATTTGTCAGATCCAACTTGTGGTAACACTCGCTTTGTTTGTTTGTTTTTCACCTGGGTCTGTATTCATTGTTGTACGACAATTTTGTTGGTATTTTGAACAACACACGTCACGTCACGTGTTGTATGTTATCTTTACCGTTACTGGTATTAGTATATAACTATTTTTTTAAAGGGGGAAAAATCATCGAATGACTTCTCCCGCCTGGGTGAGGTGGGAGAAGACTCTTACTGACTAAAAACCACCCCGTTCCTTCTCCTGCACTTCAAGCCGGAGCCCCGGTTACCCGTTAGGTTCTCCGCGATATATAATAATTGGGTGACTGTTACTGTAATTAGGTTTTCTGCCATTGTGACTGTCTAAAAATAAATAAATACATAAAAAAGAATCATTTGTATTATAGTATTGCGTATTAGAGGTAATTGTGCTAATTAAAATATATTGCACCTTCATTACGTTGAAGTGTAAACCATAAATAATTGAACCGTATATAATTATACCAGTAATAAAATTCCAGGTCATTAATTTATAGTTATGAAACAGACATTCATGTAAAAATATAATATGATTACTGTTCATTAATAAGTTGGTAGTTGAACGCATATTTGTAAAGTAATTTCGAGAAAAAAATCATTTAATAATAATGTTGTTTTCATATAATTAAGTTTAACTTTATGCTTTATCAAATCGTTGAAACATAGTTTTTTTTAAACGTGGCCCCACACTAGGATTTTCTCTTGTGTCGTGAGTGCGTTTACAAACATACAAGTTCACATACACAATGACACCCAGACCCGAAACAACAATTTGTGAGCAAGATAAATAAGTCAATTTGACTACAGATCTCATAACCACTAGTAGCTCAACTTAAAAAAGTCAAAACAGGGAATAAATTCACAAGTACTTTTGCAAAAACGAACAAAAATCACACAATTCTTCTTGTAACCATGAAACTGATAGCACAAATCTCAAAGGGGATCGGATGGATCGTAAAAATCACTGCAGCCTATGGCTTGCGTTTCTTCATAAATCATTCCTGGAACTAGGGGGGCGTGTACCATACACCCATTCCTCGTTCCTTACTATATAGTTGTAACGTACGAGGGATACACGAAACGATGACGTGACGAGATGACATCTGTGTCACGTCCCCTTCGATTATTCGATTAAATAATAGTTCCATGATAGTTATTTTGACTGTTTCCTTGATCGCTAATGTGATTATAAAAGATGTTAGGTTGAAGTACGTCGGTTTTTAGATTTTCGAGTCTCCAAGTCATGTCTCTTTTTTCTGTTTTTTTTTTCTTAAAAATCGTTGCCCTACATTAGGATTTTCTCCTGTGTCGTGGATGCGTATCACCACCGGAACACATGTTCACATACACAATGATACCTAGACCCGAAATAACTTGTGAATCTCAAAAAGTGTTGTTCCGTGCGGGAATCGAACCCGCGACACGTTGCAGGGCAGCCGGTTGCCCAACCACCGCACCAACTGTGCAATCGAATGTTCAATCATGTGAACCCAAAATTATTATCATCGTAATACTATGTTTATTTATACATAATTAATTATATTATCTACTTCAGAGATCAGACCAACAATGATATAATAATTCAGTTGGTGCAAAGAAAGTATCTCTACTTCTCTAGAGCAAATAAAACTCAGACATTAAAATAAGTCTGCCTCGTTGACCGAGTGGTCGCAAGTGCAACTGCCGGGTGAAGTACATATCTCGGGTTCGATTCCCGGGTCACCAAAGTACTACTGGGTTTTAAAAAAATCTAAGTCGTAGGACGGAGTCTGAAATTGTGCCCGGTATATGGTAATAGGCTCACCCTTTATGACATGGGACTTTTAATATAAATTGATAGTGAAAAGTGGATGTTACATTGTACACAGTGGCATTAACTGCCGTGATGTGCACGCCTTCGGGGATAAAAGGCGTGACGTTATGACATATTAGAATATATTCGTCAATCCACGTTACCTAATTATTATTGTCATAAATGTTTGTTGCTTAACAATACCAACTCAAATATGACGTATCGTATCGGAAGAAACAATGGAAACCAACATGCAGCTTTTATTTTCACAGTTCGAAGTCGAGAGGCGTTGAAAGTTTATTTGAAAGTTTAAGAGTGCACACAGACTTGTTGCCACTGAGTAGTTGGTGTTGTATCTTCAGAATAACATGACATACGTCGGTTCAGGCGTCGAAAAGTTTACAAGCAAATATTTCGTTTGATTTATGGTGAACAAGTATAATAAAGGTTGTTATTGTTAGAATTGCTTAATAATGTGTAAATAGGCAATTGTTACCGTATTATGATGTCTTCAAAGCGAATTTCAATATCGAAAATATAGTAACACCTATTTTGAATTTAAAATTATATTTGTATTGTAACTTTCATCAGACATACTAAATTAATTAATATGTTTTTCAGCTTTCTCACGGTAGCAGTCGCCGCGTCGCGAGTCGCAGAATGCTCATTAACATGAGCCTCTAGTACGGCTTGAAACTAGTCGAATTTCTCGTAAAATAATAATGTGAGTAAACAGAAAAACATAATATAAAATCTATAAAACTAAAATGCAACTTTTAAGTATTTAGGCAAGTAACGAAGCGATTCCTATAATACCCCTACTTTAAAACATGACTGTAATTATTTGTAACCAAAAAGTTAGACATGCGATCGTTATTTACATAAAAAATGGCCTTAAGAAAAACCCGAATAACAACGACACAGCCATTTCAAACTCACTTCTTGCTACATTAAAAAGTTTTCTTTTCGACGAGTTTCGGTCACCCAAACACCGTTGAGCCAAAATTTTTATTATCCCACATAACAATTGTGGGTACTATAGAATGCCATGGATGGTATAAACGACAATTATTGCGGAAAACAGCCTTGTGGCGGTTTATGGGACGATCCGGGATAATCCTGTCCCTGTTAAATGTTGTACAATACAATAAAATACAAATGGGTCGATTTAAGTCGAGCTGTGTACATTCGATGAAGTCTCTGTTCTTAGGCTCACGGAATCTGTTCTCAGAAATCAGTCAGTTTGATGTTAACTGAATTATCTAGTTCGTATTTAATAATAGTCAAAATGTCTTTGACAGTGTGTTGGAGTTTATTATTAAGACATTTTATTTATTTTTATTTATTTATTTATTTATTTGTTCATGTACACAACACAGACAATACACAGAAAAAAATATATTATATATTATAATAAAACAGAGGTACATAGGTACTGCATATCCCTTATGGGATTTCTTCCTGCAGCCCTGCGAAAGGAGAAATAAATACAACATATGACACAGTGTGTAACAACAAAAAAGAAAAAAAAAAACAAACAAGAAGAAGACAATGAAAACTTAAACTGATAATTAAAATTAGACTAACCAAAATAATACAATAAAAACATACAAAATAAATATAAATAAGTACCTATTTATACATATAGGTCCAACATATACATACAATATGTAAATAATATATAATACATAATATACATACGATATAACACAATCTGTACTTAAGAGGAAAGGTGATAATGAACATTTTATTTTATTCGAGATTTTTAATGCTAGTGTTATGCAGTGTTTTCGATACTAAAATTCTTCTACTACTACTACTACTACTACTACAGTAACCTGTGTTATTATGTACTATGTTATTTGGTTATCGAGATTAATACAATGTGTAAATACTTCATATTTTACAAAATTAAAACTATGATGGTAAAAATCAATTATCAGATTAAATTTATCTTTATCATTCTCAGATATTAGCCTAAAGTAACAACATCTTATAAAAATAGGTACAGTCCAATTTGCTAGAAGTGAGGTCAAATGATCGTAAAATAAGACAACATACAATAAATTATTGATGACTTACTGTACAAATATTGAAGTGTATCAGTTATATGCCGCAAGTGACAGATTTGGACGCCATAAAATTCTATCTAGGGAAGTTAATATTTTTGTACAGAACCACAGAGTGAAGAAAGTCACTTTTCTTGTCGTCTTCTTATAAAACATTACGTACGTATTTTGAAGAAAGAAATAAAGAAAAATAATTTATTTGTCATTAGGTATAATGCACCAATCGTTGGGGGAGGCCTATGTTCAGCAATGGACGTCCTGTGGCTGATATGATGATGATGATGATAATGATGCACCAATTACGCAATAGTAAAATAACAATGAAAAATAACATTAAAATACATAAAATAACAATAAAAAACAACAGTAAAAAAAAGATGGTTTTTTTTAAGGGGGGGGAAATCATCGTCTTACTTTTCCCGCCTGGGAAGGCGGGAGGGATGTCAGACTCTTACTGTCTAAAAAGCATAACTGTAAAAGCAATGAAGGTTTTCAATCGAACTATTGTTAAAATTTCATACAAAGCTGGCGTGTGACGCGTACCGGTATATTGGACCTATTATCGGACGCTGGGCAATATTGTAACATTTACACCAGCTCTTAAAATACACTGGACATTAACTAAAAATCGCGGGTTACTCACGTGAGTTTACTGAGAAAAGCTCTACTAGTTTCGAACCACAGAGGGGTTCTTCCACATGAGAAGCGTGCGCGGTCACGGCCATGTCGCGCAGGCTGGCTAGCCTCTAGCCTGTGGTTCGAGACTAGTAGAGCTTTTCTCAGTATATTTACGTGAGTAATCCGCGATTTTTAGTCAATTTAGTATGTCTCACGATAGTTATTATAAATACACTGGACATTGTGTAAAGTACTGTTCATCGAAATGTAACTTTCATATTTTTTTAAGGGCAGAAAATCATCATGTTACTACTCCCACCTAGGTGAGGCAGGACGCCAGGCGAGCAGGTCTGGTTCTGGTCGGGTGGCAAGCTACCCATGCTCGCCAGAATTTCAGATGGCATGAAATTGCAGAACAATTTAGGCTTTCTTATAGTTTCCGCCTAAATAATTATTGTATCTCAACTTATCGTTGACGAAAAACGCTATTGTAGATGACGATAACTTCGCTAAGAATTGGACAAATTACACCAAAATAAAATTAGATCATTTTAATCTGAACTAGACAATTTTCGATAGCCACATTTGGCTGGACAAATACAACTTCATGGTTTATAAGCGTCATCTATCAAACACAAAAACCAATATCCTCGCAATAGAAACACGAAATACAACCAGAAACAACATAGACTTTTCCATGAGCAATCTTTGAAATCCCAAAAATAAATACACCACTATTTTTACGTGTATATTTTACCTCTAATATCCACTACGCACTGCCTCAATGTCGTGATGCGAGTACATGGCAATCAGTCGGAAAGGATTGTACCATAAATATTTGATCCATCGGGCAGTACCGGGGTAGTATCTGGTAGTATTGGAGTATATGTCATAACGGTTGGATTCGGTACAACTTTCCAATGTGGAAAAGTATTATTTTGGTCTTTTATTTGTTGTATTGAAACGGTTCTATGTTCTTTTTGCAATGGATAGTAATGTGAATGTGTACGATTCTGTGTTCATATTTTTGCAATGGATAGTAATGTGAATGTGTACGATTCTGTGTTCATATTTTTGCTTTGTATACAATTGTTTAGGTAGGCTAGGGTGGTGTATATTGTATATAAATGTTTTTTATATTGGTTGTATGGTTATCTAGTACAACTATAGTGACAACTCACCCTAACTTCGGTTAATGAACGTACCCAATTATAGGAAATATGGAGTGATACCACGGCCTCACAGAAAACTGCTTGCGTTGTGTTTCGTTTGCGATTGAGGTTACCGGAGGCCCAATTACCCCCTTTTTTAATCTCCCAAATCCCTGAATCTCCAACAATTCTCAATTTACTAATCCCCAAAAGGCCGCTAACGCACTTGTGACGGTTTTGGTGTTCCAGGTGTGCATGAACGACGCCGATTGCTTACCATCAGTTGATCCGTATGCTCATTTCCCAGTTTATCCCATAAAAATAAAATGGTTTTCAAACTAAGAAATCTAATTCAAGATCTTGAGGTTATCCAGTTTAGCAGTCGCCCAAAAAGTAATTTTCAAAGGCAAACTCAAAATGTCAAAGAATAACAAAATTATTTTCCATTATCCTTTAGTCCAAAATAAAAGGCATTCTTATATTCATAAGCAAGTTCAAATCTCTATTCAGAGCTGACATTTTGTCTAGAGGTAATTGCGTGGGAGCAACAATACGTGTTAGGTCAACTCATTTATAAATGCCTCATAGCATCTGAAGCTACTTCTATATTAAATTAGATTTATTTACAAAAAAAAATAATAACGTGTCTCTCGAACGTGAGAAGAAAATATTATTGTTCCATAATAAGATAACCTTTGACATTTGTGGCTGAGTATCCAAGATAAAATTAAAACCAAAACAAATTTTGCAGCAGGTTTCCTTAAGCCATGTGTTAACGAAATAATACATTTGTATCCGCCATTTTTTTCTATAGATGTCTTAAGCTCATCGCTGCCAGAGTTACCCACCTATTGGGGCGTGATGGGAAACCCTCTTATGTAGAGGAGGAGCCTTAGTACAAGGGCTGCTGACGTCGATACTGATATTTTTAACAAATTGCTGTTAATTTTGTAACACATCTTTAATATACGAATCTAATTCAATTTTATTATGTCGTAGTGACCCGGAGGTTTAAGACCCCCTCTTAAGCACAAGCGTGCGGGTTTGAAACTGGACGTTTAATTTTCCGAGTTTTATGTACTTTTTAAGAAAAATGAATTTAACCAACCAATACTATCTTAAAGCTTTATTTAAACCAAAACCCTGAACTAAAAAAATCCTTTTAATGACACAGCAACTCGATAGACACTGTTTACAAAAAAACATCGTGAACCGGGACCCAACAAATTCCCGTGACATCGTGCCTATTCGACTGCCATGCCATCCATCAACAAAATGTACGACCCAGGTCGCTTTCACGCCTAACGCTCCTATTCCTAATCTGCATACAGTACTACATTCAGGTCAACGTGATAGATTATTCTTTAAAGAAATTCAGTAATATGAAGGATTGGAAGAACTATTTTTGTTTTGTTGTCTACAAAAACTACAGAACTCTACTTACTATGATCCCTGTACAGTTTTAGGGCTCGCACACAAAACTGCGATGCAAAGTGAATTCCCAACGCAAAAATGATGATGCGAATTGCTGCGATGCGATTTCGTGTGACAAGACGTCTACCAGGGTGACCATTCCTCCGACGACCGTCAACCGTATTTAATGTAGTTTAAATTGAAAACTAGGTCGTGACATGGATCGTAAAAAGAGGTGTGCATTTCTGTTAATGTTTAGGAGATACAGGAAAAAGAAACAAGGAAGATTTTGATGCGCGATGCGAATCAGTTCGCAAGTATTTTTATTGCGACGCGACGGCGCATGGCAGTTTTGTGTACGAGCTCATATATTCACTAAAGTTTTATTGATCTGGTCACATAACCATACTGTTTAAGAGCACTTGATTTTTTACAGTGATAATTTGAACCCCAAGAATGGGCTTAGATAGATTAAAATCCCAGGATAAATCACAGAATCTCCACGGAACCGGGAACTAGACATTGATGTAAGTTTTCTATCTAAGATCAATACAAACGAAAATGTCATACGCATTGCCCATTCATTTGGTTCGTGAGTAAGATATTAGGAATCGGAAATGTAGGTATCATTATGGGAACCAAGATTACAAAGCTCACGTTATTTCATCATCATCATCACCATATCAGCCATAGGACGTCCACTGCTGAACATGGACCTCCCCCAATGACTACCAATGTAGGATGGATGCAGGTCGCTTTCAACCGGCCTGCATCCAGAGGCTTCCTGCAACCTTAATCAGGTCGTCTGTCCACTTTAATATTATTTAATTTCATATGCTGTCATATTCAGGGGAATATTCTCCTTGTAATCAAAAAGATTAAGGTCTCTGAAATTACACATAACATAACATAACATCACGCCTTTTATCCCCGAAGGGGTAGGCAGAGGTGCACACAGAAGTAACACCCACTTTTCACTATTTATGTTATGAGTCCCATGTAATAGGGGGTGAGCCTATTGCCATATACCGGGCACATTTCCAGACTCCGTGCTACTACTGAGAATTTTTTAAAAACCCAGTAATACTTTGCCCGACCCGGGAATCGAACCCGAGATCCCTTGCCCGGCAGCCGCACTTGCGACCACTCGGCCAACGAGGCAGTCTCTGGAATTCTCCTATAAATTATACTAAACAATTCTATACTCAATCTAATTTAAAAGCTCATACTAAAACCAAAAACACTTTTTCTTCAAATTTATTTTTAGTAACAAAACAATAAGAATAGCAAGCGAAGAGGGGAATTAACGTGTCTGTACAAATGACAGTAGCTACACTTTGATAGCGCAGTAATGTGACAAAGAGATTATTTATCGCTTGCTTTTTTTCTCAAATTGGCCGGAATTAGGACGTGATCTGTTTGGCTGATGCTTAATTATTATCTGTTTAGTTAATAACGATTATTTGGTTTGTGATTATGTCATTCAGTTATTGTATTGTTTTGTGTATTTATTTCCTTTTGTGTATTTGTATTTTTTCCCTTCGTTGGAATGTTGGGAAGATAAGATGATTTGTCTTAGTAATTAGAAAAATATCGGATATTAACAATTGATCGTATTATAATTAAGTCATCTTAAAAACGTGTTGGATATGTGTAATCAATTTAATTAGGATTTTAACGCTGAATTGTTAAGTATAGGTAAGGTCAATGATTTAAATAAATTGCTTGAAGTGATAATCAACAGCCTATAAGTGGCCAATGCTGACCAAAGACTTCTTTTCAAACGGAGAAGGTGGAACATTAATCACCACGCTTGTTCAATGAGGGTTGGCGATTTTAGAATTATAATTATTAAAAATTATAAGCCCAGGTTTCCTCACGACGTGTTCCTTCACCGTTTGTCAGTGGTGTCTAATAATCTTAGAAAGAACATATAACTCGGAAAAGTCACATTGGTACTTGTGAAAACTGATAATAGAGATGATGACGGGGTATGAAAATTAAAAAATCGAATAAGTCCGTCAATTAGATAATAAAATGAGACACGCATTTTTTTATTTTGTTGTATAAGGTTACAGAATACTTAGATAAAACGAATCAAAGTTAAGGAGTGGGAGCTTAAACGTCATTTCTACGTTTAAAACGTCCCTAGAAGTGACGTCACGCGATATTTCAAATTAATCTATCGTCGAAAGTATTTGTTTCGGTAATAAAATAAAAAATACGCTTCTAATGTTTTAAAAGAATCTACCAGACAGACATTTAAATAAAAATAAGTCATCTACCCTATTATTGGGATTAGTCTGCAGTTCATCTTGATTCGACGTTCATTGTACGATTAAATTGTTCTTTAAACTACATAACCACTTTAAACCTAGACAATTTGTTTGGCCTAAACTTGAAGGCTTGAAATATATCATTCAGACAGCGCAATAGGGCTATAATTATTTGTTGTGCATTTAAAACTAGGCTATTATGTCAAAGAAATAGGATGCAAAGTGGGACGCAGCTCCACAATATATTCGCGCGTGGACAATAAGTGACATTTGCCTAGATTCATTACGTGAGAAGTCAGTGTGCCGCGGGCAGCGAATGAACACACAGACGAACTGTTTGTACAATTTTTTTTCTGTTCTTTTTACCCATACTTGGATTTACTGTTGTATAATGGTTGTTTATAAACACAACTTTTAATGACAAAATTGGACCTATTATCACTTCATGACTCGCAACAAGAATTTGTCGATTGTTTTTTGAGCAAATTGCACCCACGACATATTACGCAGCAGCTATTTTAGCAAGTTACAGTTATGACCTACAATACTCATTTAGTATAAAATCGACCGATTCCCAAAGAACTTCTATAACAGACTTGAAAAGTTAACAAACCTAAAATAAATCCAAGCCACGATCCTTTTCCTAACAACAAACGTTTAGCACCTAAATAGAAAATTAAACGTCTGTACCAAGTATCGATGGTAAATCAGAATGTCTGCTAACGAAACCTAAACCTGACCTACTTCGACACCCCGCTGGTCAATTTCCAAGTCCGTAGGTCACCACCCTAACCTGTTTCTGACTTTGATTGATGCCTATTTTCTCCACCAGGGGGCGCTAACGGCACTTATGGGGATATTGTGACCATAGTCGGGCTATGAATCCTGAATCGTAATTTCGTATGCATAACATAGTTAGTTACATTTGTATTTGTCTGTTTCTAATCGGATTGTATGTTTCGTGTGGTTGGGTACAATGTGACGTGAGATGAACCCTTTAAATCCTGTAGGATTGTAACATGGAAGCCATTTGTCATCCTTATTGCTAGGGTTGTGGTAGTTTAAAATGACAGTGTTGCGATCTTTGTTGACCTTTGTGGGATTTCGCTTAGTTTATGTGATGGACATATTATTATTAATAGGTTTGTGGAGATAGAAAGTGTCGTAATTTTTAAACCTATATTTTACTCTGATGTTTTAACTTCTTCGGTGTAATTTCAAATAACATTTTTTTCATTTCTGCACCACCTAAAGGTCGACTCGTCAGGCAATGTCCAAATCTTAATAAATAATATTTTATACTATTGTTCGTCTCGATGGTTAAAAATACGATTTCTAAGAACAGTAATTAAGACATTCTCGAGAGAATACTTTCAAATTATTGGTATTTTAAATTATTAGCAGTGTTACAAAATTATGATCATGTTTCAATAACGACATCTGTTGGTAAAATATTACCATAAGAATAAAATTATACAATATCTCATGTCATTCGTTGGTAAAAAAACAATAACATTCCTAGGAAAACCTATTCCTATCGTCCTTTTCAAGCAATAATATATCGGACGTTGCTTATTCATAAATATTTAAGCAGCTTGTGATAGGAATAGATTATTTATGTTGTATTCCAATATAAGCTTAGTCTTTGCATTATTAAGTGGTTGGAACTACGACTAAGTTGAACTGGGGATCTATTCACAATTGTGATTGGCTGTGACAAAAATTACATCAATAAATGATATTATACTTAGAAAATCGTGAGAGTTATAGTGAGATTTTATTTTAGATAGTCTCAAATTGAGGTGTAATGATATTTTTTATCTTAATTCTGATCTTAAAGGAATTTTATGTCGTAAAAGCGAGACCTTAATATTACATCAGATACAGTAGTATCGTGTTGTCACGGTATTTCTTGGAAACTTAGGTACCTATTTATTTACGTACATATTTTGATAGCAGTTTAAGAGATTTGAATCTTAATTAATTATCTTTAGAAACTAATTTTGAAGAGTATCTATCTTAATATGGGATCTTTATGTGTGTAGTTAATTTGTTGAATGTTTATATAAATATATAGTACTCGTTTAGTATGTTATGATTAATATCTTAAATGTTTGAATGTAAAGGGCGATCTTCTTAGATAAAATAAAAAATAAAATGACATCAATGTCATTACCCGAAGGTGCAAGTAGAAATTTCATTCTTAATGGTATGAGTATATAAACATAACATAACATCGCGTCTTTTATCTCTGAAGAGGTAGGCAGAGGCGCACATTACGTCACTTAATGCCACTGTACGATGTAACACCCACTTTTCACTATTTATGTTATGAGTCCCATGTAATAGGGGGTGAGAGCCTATTGCCATATACCGGGCGCAATTCCAGACCCTATGCTACTACAGAGATATTTTTTTAAATCCAGTAAGGCAGTCAGTAGAGTAGATAAAGTATAATTTTATACTGCAAGCCTGTACTGAGAAGATTATTAAGACATTCAAGTAATTATATTTATTTGAACCTATACGTAACTCAATACTGAATTCTTAGTTCCACAATTGTTCACACACCTAGGTGTTACATTTTAATAGAGAATAAATTTTTAGATATATCATATCTAAGTGAACTTAATATAAACGCATTCACTATAACTACTAAGAACGAACCATTTCTAAATCAGATTCAAGATATTTTATGACAGTGGGCAAAATAACAGACCGATCACTAGATCTAGACATCAGTAGAGGTACAAGTGCGATGCGAACCTTTTTAAAAAAGAGTTCTAAAAGGTTCCTACGACTTCTTTGTTAAGTTTTAAAATCGTTATCAATCAGTAGGAAACTACCACAGGCGATGGTGCTTCTATATTCTTTATAAGCCGGTAAACGCGCAGACGGATCACCTGATGGTAAGCAATCGTCGTCGCCCATGAACACCCGAAACACCAGAGGCGTTGCAAGTGCTTTACCGGCCTTTTGGGAATTAGGAATTTGAGGATTGTTGGGAATTCAGGGATTGGGGAGACTGGGGAAGGAGGCAATTGGGCGTCCGGAAACCTCACTCTCATGACGAAACACAACGCAAGCGTTGTTTCACGTCTGTTTTCTGTGAGGCGGTGGTATCACCCCGGTCGAGCCGGCCCATTCGTGCCGAAGCATAGCTCTCCAACACTTAAAATATTATATTCGCCTTTTTGTGGTGACAACCTTGATGATTATCTCTGAAACATATTATTAATTAAAAAAGCTTAACCTTTCATATTTTTCCAGTTCATAAAACACAACATAAAAAGCGGTCACGTGAAGTCATGTTACGTGCAATCAATTTCCGCTTCCCGATTGATTTACAATGGCCACAGATTATATCGACAGCGTATTTTTAGAGCTTTCATATTTTGACGTGGATATGAGGCTGCAAAGTATGTAATAACATCTCAGTTGTAATTCCATAAGTTATTTTACAATACAATACAATACGTTACTCGAGTTATAATAAGGATTATGCCTTTGATCTAATTTCGAATTGAATGCTGTGTGTGGTTGAGAAACTAATATAAAAAAAGGTTTCATTTAATTTCATTTCATAAACTGTTAAAACGAGGAACTTGACTAACTTCAAATCATGCCAGTATGCCAGAGGCTCATATTCATGAGCAGCATTCCACGACACACGACGCGACAGCTGTCGCACTATTACTGGTATAATAATATGTCAAATAATACGTTATTTTAATAATATTATATAATAGTTATTTTTTGCTTTTTAGTTTTGACTTTTAGTTTGTTATTAGTTTTTGGTTTTTTGAAGTCGGTTTTTTAAAAGCAGTTTTTATTTTTGAATGTTACATTATACATAATTTATTCCATTACTTGTTTTCTTTACGATTTTGGTAATGAGTTTCATTATGATTATCATGTATTTGATTGAAAAAAGTCCATCAATATGTTGCCCATATCAGTTACGATACGATTATAATATTTGTAATTTGAAAATAGGTATTTATGTTTAATCCGAATTCAGCTATTTATTTTAACGTAATTATGGTTATAATTATTATTGTACTGATAGATTGAATTACTCATGACAGTCCATGGACCAATATAGAAAAATAACATAACATCACGCCTTTTAACCCCGAAGAGGTAGGCAAAGGTGCACAGTACGGCATTTAATGCCACTGTACAGTGTAATATCCACTTTTCACTATTTATGTTATGAGTTCCATGTAATAAAGGGTGACCCTATTGCCATATACCGGGCACAGTTCGAGACTCTGTGCTACTACTGAGAATGAAAAAAAAAACCAGTAATCCTAAACCCGAAACCCGAAACGAATTTTTGTAATCAGTAAAAAATGACTTTAAACTGAGCACAGAAGCACACAATTTCACTCAAAGTACAACCAGAGCTCATACAACCATTTTCCTATTTCATTGTGTTTCCATTTTGGGCTTGACAAGCTAATTACATAGATATTATTATGAAAGGACGTTAACAGTTCATTGGTTTTCAGTACACATAGAGGAACACAAATGTTTGGTCAATGTTATTTGGCCTTTCATTTGACGGCTTTCCTCGGAAGTAATTATGGTATCAAAATTAGCAATTAGTGTAATTACTAGTGGTCCAGCTTCAGAACTAAAATGAGATATTAAGTCTGTTTAATACTGTGAGTCTACGATTTTGTTGATCTGTGAAAATTATTCTAATGTGTTCGATAGTTTTATTGCATTTTTTAATACTTGATAGGTCGACGTTTGACCCCCATCTCGCCTGATGGTAAGCGATGATGTGGCCGACGATGGAGCACGCCTACCTGTGAGCAACCTGATGCACGCCTCCCAGCATGCAGATAGAAGGACTAAAATTCTATCTTAGTCTTACGCAGCCATTCTTTAAGTAAAGGTACCTAAATTATTTTTCATCTTTTGGACAAAAGTATCTTCTGTTACATAGAGGTATATACCAAAACTTCACGGCTGTCTCTCATGGTAGGCAGAGACTGTGGAACGCCAATAGCTACGATTCTTACATTGGTACCTCTTTGGCTTCATCAACAGTCATCAGTCTGTTCATGAATACTCGTCGGTTAAGGGTACTTTTTTGCCCTTATCTTCTGTTATGTGAATTAGAACGTAATTGAATGTCCTAAAAAGCCCACAAACTGTGTACAGTCACTACAGCATCATAATTCCAGTAAGTAATGTATAACCTTCCACTAACAGACTCAAAACACGAGCTTAAATAAAATACTTGAAATTGAAAAGGAGAACTGTCTGAAATTTAATCACTTTTCTGTAAAAAGTAAACGGTAGTATCGCGATACTCGGCTATAACTTGGCTACCCTTGTCACCGGCGAGTTAATATTTAAGGTCGACGATACGATGTAAATCTTACTTATACCCTCGTCCAGCCTGATTACTTACTAACTGTCCTATTTTGACATACGCTACAGTACTGTGTGTATAGTTTTTTTTTGTTTTGTTTCCATGTATCTTTTAGAGGTTGAATAAGATTTAATGTTTTGTTCGAGATGGGGATTAAATAATATTTATTTAGTATAAGCTCAGGTGTAGATATTAGGAACGATTTTGGTACACTTTGTAAAGTCATGTTAGTGGTTCATATTCCCATGTAGGTAGTATTATTGGCTCAAAGGTTTAAGACACCCGTTTCTCAGGCATGAGGGCGCGGGTTGGAAACCTTCCAACGCCAAGTACCAAAATGACTTTTTCCAAGTTATATGTACTTTCTAAGAGAACATAGTAGTGAGGAAACCCGGGCTTATAATTTCTAATTATGAGTCTGAAAAGTGAGGAAACCAGGGCTTATAATTTCTAATTATGAGTCTGAAATCGCCAACCCGCATTGAACAAGCGTGATGATTAATGCTCAAACCTTATCCGTGTGAGAAGAGGTATTTGGTCAGTAGTGGCCACTTAAAGGCTGTTGATGTGTGATGTGAGTGATTATACTATAGATCATGATCATTTTTTTAATGGGACAAGCCCGCCACAACCTCCCAAAACTGCTGCAACTCCTGTAAGCCAGGATCCACAGTCAGATCAAGACCATACTAAGTCAACTTTCAATGCAGTAGCATAATCATCATTGTCAATGTATCAACCACACGACGTCCATTTTTAAACATAGTTCTCCCCCATGAGCTTGGCCAGCTGGAAGTAAACTACATCGAGAATCACCAAATGGTATTCATTATTTTAACCAGGTTGCCATAATAGGTTGAGGTTGCATAAAAATTGCGAAAAACACCAAAATTATTTTAGCATAATTCATAAGTTGTTGGTATTTATACCTCTTTTTATATATGTATGTTTATGTATGTATGTATGTATGTGCTGAAACCATAAAAAATGTATTTCCATAAGTATTATGGAAGTTATTAAAAGTTGTGGTTTTATGTTTTCAGTATTGCTAATTTGATTTATGCTTGTCGTATATCATCGTACTGATTTTACGTATGTACTTGTTATATGTGTTTAAATTTTCTCGGAAATACCTGGTTCTTGTTAACCTACTTTCATGTTTATAAAAGAGGTTTTAACTTATTACTAAAACTGCCGACTGCCGACTGCCTTGCAAGACGTCGTGGTTTCGAAAAAGTTAAAAAAATTATATCAATGTTGGATTTTTAAACTATGCCAGCTGTGTGGGAATATTTTCTCTTCCTAGAGCCTGATGACAAACTATTTTGAAAAATTGGTTTCATTGTATTTATGCACCTCTGCTTACCACTTCGAGTATAAAAGGTGCGAATTTATATTTTAATTCTCTAGGAAGAGAACTTGAACTTGCCTCATATTCTCATTTCTTTCATTAATTTACTTAACAATAAATCTATCAATCAAAATTAGTTATTAAAATGAAATCAATCTTAAAAAAAATATGAAACCACGAATATAAATCAAATACAATGAACTGAAGGTTCAAACTTAATTGAAGGACTAGTCAGCTTTAATAAATGTTAATAAGTTTGACTATAATATTAAATAGAAACAACCTTAAACTGTCAGATTAATCTTTACATTTAGCGGTTGATGAAAAAGTTATGATACGCAACAATATTTAAAACTACGAATTACTCTAGTTTTCATTCCATTCTAGCAGAGAAAAGAATATTAACGTACTGTTTACGATTCTTATTATGTACTAGCTTTTGCCTCTCATGTTTTTGAAACAGTTATGTATAAAATGTTACTAATATTATAAATTTGTATTATAACTTTCGTCAGACATACTAAATAAATTATTATGTTTTCGGCTTACTTACGTTATTATTTGACAAGGAACTCGATTTCAAGCCATGCTAGATGGTATGTATGTAACACAGTTTTTATACCTATGTAACACTGTTCTTGCGTTGAACCGGGATTCGAACCCAACACCAACGCAGCTACCGGCGAACGAGTCTAGCATGCCAATAGTGTCGCCGTCGTCGATACCACAAATAAAGGAAAGTGCGCGTTAATCACGGCAGATGGCGCTTCCGCCCGCAGACTCGAGTAGTCAGTAGCAGCGCAACAGTGGCCGCGTCGCAGGTCGCAAAATGCTACTCATGAATATGAACATGCCTCTAACATGGCTTGAAACTAGACGAGCTCGTCGTCAAATAATTACGAGTAAGCCGAAAACATAATATAATTATAAATGCGAATTTTTGTGTGAGTGAAGTGAACAGTGAGTTTGTGTGTTTGTTACATAATCACTTCAAAACGGCTGAAGGGATTGGCATGAAAATGTGGAACAGGAGCAGATTATGGTTTGGAACACATAGGCTACTTCTTATATCACGGGTATGCGGGCGGAGCTTGTGATATTATAATATGACAATGGTAATTATCATGAAACATCAGAGCTGAGTTTCTATTGTCGGTATTGTATAGTCGTGGTGGCCCGGAGGTTTAAGACGCCCGCGTCTCATGCATGAGAGTGCGGGTTCGAAACCTACCAACAGCAAGTACCAATGTGACTTTTTCCGAGTTATATTACTTTCTAAAGATTATTTAGACACCACTGACAAACGGTGAAGGAAAACATCGTGGGAAAACCTGGACTTATACTTAATTTCTAATTATAAGTTTGTAATCACCAACCAGCATTGAGCAAGCGTGGTGATTATATGTAGAGGTATATGAACCTTATCCGTGTGAGAATATGTATCAGAGAAATTGTATACTTTTTTTAAAAAGAGTAACGAATGGAGTTTCTTGCTCGTTCTTCTCCATTCAAATCTACATTTTGGAATGAGCACCTAGCTTATTTGTATTTGTTGACGTTTCAAAAGTACCAAAATTATGGTTTAATTGAAATAAATGCTTTGACTTTGACTTTACTTTGAAGAGGCTTTGCTCAACAGTGAGCACTGAGGCTGTTGATGATGAGTATCTATTTGTAGTTCTCATTTATTTGGAGGCTCCCTTAGTAACCGCTGGCTAAAGTTTGTAATATACATATTATTGTTGTAATTTCATCCAAAATATAATCCTTGTTTGATTAATTTACATGTATTTACATTATATATTAGGTACGCACATAAATAAAGCTTGTGTTTATAAATTGAATTAATATATTTATGAAGAACTAGCCCGTGACTTCGTACGTACAATCCTGTTTCTCCCATTCCTGTAGGATTTTTAAGATATTTTTCTGTCATAAAAACCTTCTCCTGACGATAACAAACACAACAAAAAAAATCAGCCATATCGGTCTAGCCGTTCACAAGTTATGGCATGACAACGGGAAAGAGGTTAGCGGACCCTGCATACAACATAATAAGGGCGCAGGGCGCCACTCAAACGGATCCAGAAAAATTCATTTAACTCGTCGAGTACCGTCATTATAGACACAATTATAGAACAATAGGTTGCGGTCACCGGTGACCGCTTGGTGTTTGACAGTTTAAATCTGTCAAGCCGTTTAGGAGGAGTTCAAGGTACATAATGACAGCAGAATCATACATATTTAAATATAGAAGATAGATAGATAGATAGGTATAGATTTAGACATAGGAAAGATCTTTGTGACGTCACAATAGTTTGACAACTGTGTACTCTAAGTTAATGTCAATGTACTAAAAAGTTCTTTTACTATTTAAATAGGTACCTATTTTCATTTTACTTTTAGAACAGCAGGCAGAGGTATATTTATTATGTCCTACATAATATAAAGGAGTAGGTATATCTTATAGGTTTATTTTAAAAGTGCCATAGAAGCAAATTGTCCTGTGTTATTAAAAAAGAAAACGAGTTAGATTTATAGAATTTGTAGACAATGTATTTTATTTCGTCAGCTTATTCACAAATCCACTCAATTGTGGCTAACTCAGCAGAAGATGTTTAAGTATCTTGTCTGAAAATTGGTTTACGAAAAATTGTTTGTCAAGATAAAACTAATATTATCAAGCCTAAAAAATCTAGGTCGCCGGCAGTGTCACGTAGCAAAACATCTTTTGGGATCAGATTCAGAAATTCGATTATTTAAGCTTGTCTGGATCCAAATATTATAGTCGACATACAGCATGTTTTTGTTATTTAAGTGCTTTTTGTGTAAATGCTGTGTCTGAGATAGACTTTGTATTGAGATAAAAAATCATGTATTCTTTAAGAAAAGCAGGTCTCATATTACTTGTATTTATGTATGTCTGTATGTATATTTGTGCGCTATTATCTCGCGATTGGCTGACTGCCTCGATGGCCGAGTGGTCGCAAGTGCGACTGCCGGGCAATGGGTCTCGGGTTCGACTCCCGGGCCGGGCAAAGTATTACTGGGTTTTAAAAAAAATCTCAGTAGTGGCACGGAGTTTAGAAATGTGCCTGGTAATATGGCAATAGGCTCACCCCCTATTACATGGGACTCATAACATAAATAGTGAAAAGCGGGTGTTACTTCTGTGTACACCTCTGCCTACCCCTTCGGGGATAAAAGGCGTGATGTTATGTTATGTTATCTCGCAATTGGCTGAATCATTTTCGATGCGGTTTCATAAAACATTTAGCAGAAGGTTATATTGTATTAATTAACCGACTTCAAGAAAAGAGGAGATGCTAGTCGGTTTTCTTAAACGTGGTTTATAAAATAATTGTTAAACCGAAACGTTTAGAATCATCCTGTGAAGATGGACGTTATAAAACACCCGACCACTTGTTGGGTCCTCATCTTAGGCACTAACTCGATGAAGGTAGGAGATTGGAGTCTGATTCAATCGTCGAGCAGACACAATAAGACCGTAGACTCAAGTTTTTCACTGATTTTGCCTTGAGAAAGATTATATCTATTGGATTTCGTGGTCGAGTGCACGTTGCGTTTAAAAGAGAAGTTTTGGAAATCAATACTGTTTTCATAGTAATAATTCGTGTGTTTTTATATTAACAAATCTGTTTCACGGTGTTGTGTTTATCGACTTGAAGTTGATTACTGCACGAGTATACTGGCCCTAGTGCTTTAATTTAGACCCACTTTCTGTTATTTAAAACGGCAAATGTGTAACACAAAATATAAATAAAATGGGTGACTTAATCCGACATATTTGTAGACTAATTCTAAGGAACTAACCCAATAATGCTTTGTTTATATCAAATGGTAAAACCCAGATTATCCTATCTACCTAATTTAAAAAACACACACAACTAAAAAACTAAAACGGAAAATATTCAATGCCTTTGTAAATAACTTCTAAAGCTTCGTAATTAAGAATTTCTCTCAGTTACCTCGCTTCTGATTTACGACTTGAATTATGGGGAATAAAAAAAAAACTCGAAAAAAGAGGAAAAGACCAAATTATTTCGCTGTTCAGTTAATTTAAAAAGGCCGTCTTATCACTTAGCCCTTTTGAAGAATAATTTGAATTCGCACTAACTTTTTTTAGGCCTAAGGCGTTTTGAATGGCCCTTTAATTTAGACGGATAGGAGAGTATATTTAGATAGCGAATTTGAATTTATATTGTTTTTTAAACATTATATATATTGGGTAGATATAGCACCTTTGTTTACCCAGTTGAAGCAAATTCGAAGCATTACAATCTTTGTGATGAAAATAGTTTTATGTTTTTTTGCTCCAAATAACGCAATTACATTTTATTTTTGTTTATTCCGGCTTCGAGGCGAGAAGGATCGCTTGGACAAAGAAAGGAGAATGCTGAATGTTCAATGAATAATTAGTAAACCATTTTTTAAATATTTTTATAGTTTTTGAGTGTAAGAAAGTAATATGTTGTAGATGTAATGCAACATACAGCGTGTCTCAAGTTACCAGACCAAAAACAATTTATAAGGCACATAACTCGTCACTGTTATAAAATAAAAAACTAACAAACACCACTTATCCACTATACTCATTTACTCCACTAAACAAAAACCAGTGCTTAAATATCGTCACCTAAGAGATTTCCGACCAAATCCGCCATGTTATTTTCCCCTACGTCATCATTACACTATTTGCACGTCAAACGGAGATGAACACCAAAAGCTATACATTAAAAGGTGTCCGGTATAATGAACATCTGTCAAACGACTGTCAATAGGCGATATCGCAATGGCGGCACACGTTTGCACTCAATCATAGTTGGCAATCTGACGTGGACGGTCTTAGGGTGTGACGTCATCACATGTCTTGTGTCTCGACAGAGTTATTTATGAAGTTCGCTTCATCGAATTGAGTAATTTCATTTTATTGTTGTCTGTTATTGTGTGTTTTCTGAACTAAGTGTTAATGAATGTTTTTAAATAGAATTAGTGTCTAGTCTACCTTGTCTTTAATTTTTATAATTGTTTATAATTTTATTCAATCACAAAAGTTTGTATGATAAGAAAATAAAACAACCTACATTAATCTTAATACATGATCGTTTTTTCTCAAAGAAGTAGACAAAATGTGTGATGTTTTCGTTTAATTTGAAAGAAAATAACGAAAGAAGACTGCACGGTTAGTGCGGTGGCTGCCGTGCAACGGGTAGCGAGTTTGATTCGTGCACGGAACAACTCTTTGTGTGATCCACAAATTGTTGTTCTGGGTCTGGGTGTCATGTGTATGTGAAGTTGTATGTTTATAAACGCATCCACGACACAGGAGAATATCCTTGTGTGAAACAACGTATTATATTAAAAAAAAAATATCACTATAAAATTCCTAAAATCCATGTTTAATTTATTACGCTTATACCTACAAAGAACAAGACGATTGCCATTGAATCATAAACACCAATTATGTTTCTAATCCCCAAATAAAACTACACAATACACAAAATGATTTGATTACACAAATACACGGAATCACAAAACGCAATAATGTACCTTCATTAAGAACAAAACTCATTGGGTTGCTAGAGTGTAGCATACATATAATAATTATATGTAATTAGCCAACGCAAATATTTGCACAAAGGTTGGGCGGTTAATACCACCATAGTTTGAATACACACATTTATTCGGTTTGTTACACAGCTGGCATAATTATAGGACACGACTTTATATAGGACACAACAATATGAAGTAGTTATCAGTTTGGGTTTATACCTTATGAAATACTTTTCAACTGGTTCAATATTTTCGATATAGAAAGGCACTGTATTCTCCCGTAAAAGTGATTCTATTATTAATATTAAAGTACTTTCATCATCAAAGTATACAGAAAATCTTGATTAATTTCGGAATACTTTTAAATTAGTTCGTAGTTTTAAAATGTAGTCTTAATTGTTTTTATTAAAAGCGTTGCCCCACACTAGGATTATCTCCTGTAGTGTGTGGTGCGTTTACAAACACCAATGTCACAATCTGTGGATAACACAAAGAGTTGTTACGTGAATCGAACCCACGAGACGTTGTGCAGCAATCAGTTGCCCAGCCACCTCGAAAATCGTGCAGTCAAAGTCTAAAGTTTGAATTGAAGTGAAAGACTACTTATTATATTCACTCATTTGAATTTTGGTATCTATAACATTTCTTTTATTGTTTATAGATTAGAAGATCATTAACAGTACACTCAAATACACATTCACTGTTTTAGTTTTACTTTTTGAAGTTGTCGTTCATAATTTTGTAATTTGTTTTATGCACTCAAACTTGTCTGTTTTTTTTCGTACTTCTTTGGTACTGCTGTTATCACGTCATACGAAAAGATACTTTCCCATTCTCTCTTCATAATGTATTAAACATAATTAATTGATGTGTGTGATCTGAAATAATAACCAATAAAATAAATTCCACTTTGACCAAAGGCCTTACCGTTCTCGTTAACTGGTTATTCATTAAAATATCATAACAGTTTCGATTTCGTTGCCACAAAATATAATTATACAGAAGAAAATATCGGCATTACGCGGAAAATAATTAAAATAAATGCCACAAAGTTTAAAATTAAAACAAAACAACCAAATAAATGGGCATAATTCTCCAAATGAACCACCTACCGACCGAACAATTCATTGTACGCTAAAAATAAAATCACTTTATGCCTACACGCTGACGGCATAGAGTAAAAACAGAATCGACGCATTAAAATGGTATAAAATTAACAAGAATTCATTATTTTACTCAGTAAGCGAATTTTATGCAATTCATGTATCCTTACTTCCTCACTTCCTCACTTATATTATAAATTGGAAAGGGAGTTTGTTTGTTTGTTTGTTTGTTCCGCTTTCACGCCGTAACTACTAATCCGATTGCTTTGAATTTTTGCAGACGTAAAGTTAGAAGTCTGGAAAAAATTTTCACATAGGCTACTTTTATCCTTATGTGACGCGAACGAAGCCGCGGGTAAAAGCTAGTAAGTTTATAAGCTAAAAAGAATAGATTTCGACTATGATACTACATTTTTCAATTGCCAATTTTAATCGTAGAAAAAATGTCAAAATCATTTTATACTTTAAAGTTCATAAATACTACTGTGATTTTTAAATTGACCTGGAAATACCGACGCTCACTGCGAACAGGCTGAAGTGGAGCAGCGTGCTTTGTAAAGGCAGAAAAGACACTGATTCCTTCGCCTAATCGCCATAATAATTAAACTCATCAGCTTATAGTCTTGCGACTGATCACTGATACAAATAAAAAAAATCATTAAAGAAGAGTTCTAATAAAAATATTGACTTTGAAGAATGCCAGTAGGCATTAAGTCCACCATTATATACTTATTGTACAAAAAGTGTAAACAAACGAAACATTCTTCCTCCTTCCTTCCTTCCAAAAACTTAAACCGACGAATTCTTTGATGATTCAAACACAACGCAAAAACATAAAAAACAAAGCAGCATTTAATACTGAAACCAAAAAAGAAAATATAACCACGAGGCGTCTCATCAAAAATCAAGACAATCCCTCAGCTTTGTTTTTTAATCCGCGAATTTAGTACATTTATTTAGCATCCCAAGAGAAATAGTCCTGGAGATAACTGGAGAATCCCTTCAGCAATTTACAAGATTAGTTGTATTATGTACGTGAAGACAGACTGAGGCCAAGCAGTTCTGTTTTTTGTTCTATAAATCAAATAGATTGCTTCGTTGAATCTAAAATAAACTGGGATTTTGTGGCCATTGGTACACTTGATTTTTAGCCACTGTCAATATTTTTGACGTGTTCATAATTTTGCTGTGCATTGGTAGAACGTGCTGAGTTTATTGTGGTACATTTTTTTAAGTTTCTTGTTTTAGTTTGTGTTGTAATACGCAAAATTAAATGATTTACCCAATAATTGCTTTGAAAAAGTAACTATATTATGACTTAAGTTGTATTTATGTTTTATTAAACGACGAACATAAATAATACAGTCGATTAGAGTTATAAACATGAATTTAAAGTGCCATTTAACTTTTGTTTGACAATAATATTATTCACTAACATACTATAAGAATTTTGACGAAATCAAAGTCATTCCTACATTTACCAAATGAATTTGCTTCTGGACACGGCGCGTATTGTCCGGAAATTCCTTTCTCTGGAGCCCTGACCACCGGTAGCTTGGATTTCTCCCGTTACCGGTGGGCTACTGCTTTTTATATTTTTAAATGTTATTTTTTTATACATATAATGAAATATTTAAAAATATATTAATCAAGTATGAAAATAAATAAAGGGAATAATAATAATAAACCTTTTTATTTCCATATTTCTTACAGTGTTGCAAATATATTAGGTATATTATGTATTTTAGTTCATTTTAGTATACATGCATATAATAATAATATAATAAATCATTTATTTCAGGCTATGCCTATAGCACACAACAATCACAAATTTCAAATTTACAAATGACAAAAAAGTGAAATAAAAGTTACAATAGAATAAAATTAAAATTACCTGAAAATTACAATATATCTACGAAATCAAAATTATAGTAAAATAAAATGAAAATTACAATAAATTAAAATTAAAATTACAATAAAACAAAATTAAAATTATAATAAGATAGAATTAAAATTAAACAACTCGTTGACTATCATCATTTACTTAAAAAAAAGAATTTTTTTTTTTTTTAGTTATATTTTCATCATAAGGTGCGTCAGTTCCAATCTCAACACGTACACGTGATGGAACACTACCGAAACCAATTCATTCCCACAAGCACATAGACGAGCCTGGAAAGACGCCCTGAGCCTCCTTATAAGCCCATAGAAGTCTGTAACCCTATTCTCCACAAACATGCCAGTCGCACTACACCGCCAAGTTTACCACCGGGAAGCTTTAGGATTGCTCTAAAAGCATTATTGTATTGTACACGAAGAGTGTTGTAAGCACTCCTTGTGTATCTGTACTACAGCTGACTGGTGTAGAAAGACTGACAATACGCACCAAACAAAGTTATCTTAACTTGGTCGGTGCAATGTGAGAAATGCCGAGCCAACATGTTGGCACGACATGCTATACTACGCCTTTGGCGTTCCAGATCAGCGTCATCCAATAGATCGTCCCTAATAATTTTAAAATATTCATTTAATAAATTTATAATTGATATTAGTGTGTGAGTACTATGAAATATGGACCCCTGATTGGGTAAAGGTCTCCTCCATCCTCTTCCACGACTCCCTGTCCCTGCCTAACTTTATCCAGTCTTTTCCTGCTATGTGTGTTATCTCGTCAGTCCACCGTTTCATCGGTCTACCAATATTCCTTTTTCCCTCCGGTCCTTTCCATCGTGTAGCTTCGATAGCCTGTCCGTGTAACGTGAGATATGTCCGGCCCATCTGCACTTTAATAGTAGCGCATGCCTCAAACAATCGGTGAGTTTAGTTTTTTGACGAATATGTTCGCTCTTAATTTTTTGTATTTTTTTTATTTTTAGCATACTTCTTTCCATTGATGTTTGGCTGCATTTAATTTTCTGCTTTACTCTGCTTGTAAATATCCAAGTTTGGCAACCATACAACAGACAGGGTAACAAACATGTGTCATATACTGTCTTCTTCATGTGTAAGCTGTAATTCCCTTTTAGGATTTCCTTTAATGCCCAGAATTTTTTCCAAGTTGTGTTAATTCTTCTTGTAACTTCTTCGAAGAAGGTTTTAAATGAAATTTGCTTTCCTAAGTAGATATAGTTATTAACATATTCTATATTGCTATTTTTTTATTGTAATTGAGTGTTCGCGATAATTGGTTAGTATCTTGGTTTTGCTTGCATTCATTTCTAAGCCGATTTTAGAACTTTCGCAGTCAAGCGATTTCATCATATCCCCCAGATCTTTAGCAGTTTCGGCCATAATAACGATGTCATCAGCGAATCTCAAATGGTTCGCATAATGTCCGTTTATATATATACCCTTATTTGCCAGTCTAGTTTTTTAAAAATACTCTCAAGTACCGCTATAAAAAGCTTTGGAGACAAAGGGTCGCCTTGTCGTACTCCTCGCTCTATGTTTATTTCGTCGCCACGTGTTTCCAATTTTACTCTGCTTGTACTTTGTGCATAGATGTTTTTCAAGATTCTAATATATTTGTAGTGAACATTTGATTCTTGCAGTGCCTGCCAGATTGAAGAATGACTAATGGTGTCGAAAGCTTTGCTGTAGTCAATAAAAGCCACATACAGGGGTCTATTGAATTCTCTGTATTTTTCTATAATTTGTTCTAGTGTCTGTATGTGGTCCACCGTGCTGAAACCTGGCCTGAATCCTGCCTGTTCCCTAGGTTGCTGTTTATCAATGTCGTCAGATATCCGTCTTAGAATTATAGATGAGAATAGAGGTAGCTTGTATGTACTTGCTAGTAGGCTTATGGGTCTGTAATTGGCTATATCTAAGGGGCTTCCTTTTTTGAAGAGCAGAATTATGTCTGATGTACACCATTCTTTTGGTACTTTTTCGATATCTAGTATCATGTTAAACAATCGTGTAAAATGGTGAGTTAAGATAGGTGCTCCTATTTTGAGGGCCTCGTTGCATAGTCCATCTGGACCGGGACTCTTATCAGCTTTCAACTTTTTTATATGTTCATAAACTTCGGAGTCGTCAATTGGACTAATGCAGTCTGTTGTATTCATGTGATCTATTTCTAGTTCTGAGGTAGTGCTATCCTGCTTCGTGTATAGGTTTTTGTAGAAGTCTGTTGCGTGTTTTATTACATCTTTTCTTGATTTTGTTTCCTGTGAGTTATGTTCGAGTTTTTGAATCCACGATTTATGTGTCGTTAATTGTTTATAGGCTCATTTGGTACTTCTAAAATTGTTAATGTTTCTCGAAATAGTCTCACACCTGTGATTGGTATAGTCCTTTCGGATTGATCTATTAGTTGCTTTGGATAGTCTACTGAGTTCCTGTTTCATTTCTTTTGTTTTATTCATTGTGCGTAGCAGCTCTGTGCGTCTTTCTATAAGCTTGACTGAGACTTCAGAGAAAATGTTATGCTGGCGAGGTTGTGTGATATTTTTGCACCTTAAACATTCTGTTAGGCCTCTTTTCAGGATGTTGTAGTATGTTTGGAGGTCGATATAGTTTGTTTCTATATTTTCTGTGTATTCTCGTAGCTTTTAGTTTAATGTAGTTTTTAGTTTTGTAGTTTTTTTTTAGTTTTTTTAATGTAGTTTTTTTTTGCAAACCAAATGATATAACTTAAGGAACTTACTTACATTTCCCTGCCAAGCCCTTAAAGGTACCTTACCTTAAAAGGCCGTTCAAAGCGCAAAGGAAACCCCATATTTAATTTGATTAAAACGGCGAACGAATAGCTGACGCTATATTTCATCTCTTTAACTCACATTTAATTAGCTTAGAAGATTCTCGAATTTTCTTCTCATATTCTGAATGGAAACGTTATTCAAAACTGGGAATTATTTTTCAAGGTATGAAGGCCATAACACACTTAACAAGTTTGGCTTTAGCACGGCGATTGACGGTGTTATGAAATATATCATATGACATAAGCTGTAATGGTCAGATTTCAATGACAAGTTACTTGCTGGGTTGGAGCCGAGTTGTAGTCGTGCTGGATAAGAGTGACTTTGAATTCAAGAAGGTATAACTAGTACTACTTTTATAGGTACTTAGTATTCGTAGTGTGGTACCACAGAAGCTGCTTGACCAACTTTGACAATTTTTATACTTGGCACGCGGATAGAATAGTGGTCGTTGAGCAGATAAAAGTATTATAAAATTGTAAAAATCTCTCGCACTTCACAGTCGTTTTAGAAATGTTTAGTGTTGTGTCTCTTGGTTTTCTATGTTCTATATTGCAATCGATATTTTATATTTTGTATCTTTATTAATTTATAATAATTTATTTCATAATACATAATAATATGGTAAGAAGTAGAACACCGAATGATAATTATATAAACGGCAAACTCATCCTTGACTGGTACTTTTTTAACTATACATAAATGAGGTACAGAAACCCATCGTTATTTATATAAAATTTTCCCTATACGTAATAGTACAGTCTAGTAATACTCTATCATTCTAAACAAGAATATTGTGACAGTTCAATAGATTACATAATAATTCCACATTCAAAACAGTGTCCGATCTGTTCTACAAATAATTTATTTATTCATTGTCCCCGCTCGGTCTGCCCGATTTATAGTCGAGTCGATTTAATTAAATTCAATTAGTAGATACAAATCAAACAGACCACTTTGTGTGCATATCATTCAATGATACTATAAAGTTTATTTAAAATAAATTGTACATTTCCGTTCCTCGTTTGTAATTGAAATGACGGAGAATTAGTTCAAGTTAATTTATATTGAAACTCAATAACGGGAAAGTGCAATTTATTTTTTGTAATTACTTTTCGAGTTGAGATGTGGTTCTTGACAGAAGAGCGCCTTGATAAAATCGGCGTCATGATTTTAAATATCTGTTCTTATTTCCAGAAAAGAAAAGGGGAGGTGTTGACAGGTACATTACGATGAAACTGTTGAAGTGATAGAAAAAATGTGTGAGAGCCATGTTTCGGCACAAATGGACGGCTTGAACGGAGTGATACCACGGATAGAAAACCGACGTGAATAAACGCTTGCGTTGTGTTTTGTCGTGTGACAGAGACTATCGGAACTTCAGTTACCCCCCCCCCTAGTCTCCTCAATCCCCGAACTCTCCACAATCCTCAAATTCCCAATGTCCAAAATGCCGGTAACGCACTTGTAACGCCTTGGTGTTTCAGGTGTCCATGGGCGGCGCCGATTGCTTACCATCAAGTGATCCGTCTGCTCGTTTACCGGCTTATGCCATAGCATAGAAAAAACCTAATCTAATCGAAAGGAAAACATTCCTAGAAGACTAGTAGCATTGCCACGTTTTATAACAAAAAGCAATAAGCTTCCTGTCCGAGAAATAAATAACTACATTACATTTCTTTACCTGCGTCGCAAAATATTTCTATCTTCTTATATAGCCAAACAAAGTTCTTGGGTTTTAAATGTTAATTCTGTAGCCCACATCGGATCGTCTGGAGGTCGCCTGTCAAATCATAATGTATGTCTAGAACACTCGACTTAATCTCACAAAGATAATTTAATACAACGAGTAAAGAAATGTGAATATTTTCAGGTATTTTGTATATTTCAAAACGCGTGGTCGAGACCAGAGGGGTGGTCTGTTTCTCAATCAGAGGTTAAGCATTGCCATACAACGTGGCAATACCTTCTGGGTAATTTCCCTATTGATGTCGATGCAGACGAATCTTTTGATGCTGTATGTAGTAATCTGTAAATAGTACTGTTTAGTTTTCTTTTATTTAATTGTTTTCCATAGTTTCAGTGTTTTTTAAAGGGGCATACTGTGAAAGTTGTTCAGCATTTCAGGTACCTGGGTCACATTGTAACCTCCAACCTGAAGGATGATGAAGATATAGAGCTACAGAGACGAGCTCTGTGCGTGGTGGGCAATATGATCGCCAGAAAATTTTATAGTGCTGCGCCTGACGTGAAAGTAACACTGTTTAAATCATTTTGTCAGACGTTCTACACGTGTCAACTCTGGACTAATTATACAAAAAAATCGCACAATGCCATCAGAGTCACATACAACAACGTCTACAGGCAACTCATGGGACTACCGAGACATCACACAAACATCCCCGAAGCGGTGCAACCCCGCTTCGGGGATGTTTTTTGGCGCTCGTATTGACACCTTTAATGCCATACAGCGCAAAAGGATAGCCTCCTTTATGTCCAGAGTTGGCATGTGTAAAAATGGTATTGTTAGGAGTTTGGCTGACCGCCTGCATTTGACTGCCACGTACAGACGATGGTTGGCTATGGTCACCTAATTTGCATTTTTTTCCCAATTATTATACTATTAATCAGTTTATTTACATATACAATTATTAATTTGAATTTTAATTTAATTTTTTTTTATTTTGTTATATTTTATAATTCTATTTGTATTAATCAACTACTGTGCATGTAACTATGGATCTTAGAGTCTGAAATAAAGAGTTATTATTATTATTATTTACATATATTTATTTAAAATTCTCTATAAATTACATTTTTAAACACTACTTATAAAATAAAAATAATATTTAAAAATATAAAAAATAGGAGCCGACCAGTAGCGGGAGCATGGTCCAAGCTACCGGTGGTTAGGGCTCCAGAGACAGAAACCTCCTCACGATACGTGCCGTTTCTAGGAGAACTGCCTTCTGTATCAGGCCCTTGATCCATCCACCTAACGCCAGCCTCCTAAGATGGATGTCGAGGCTTTTAGGGATTAACCCATTGGCCGACACGACTATCGGCACAATGATAGCCGAATCCACACTCCACATGTCGACGACCTCGTGAGCTAAGTCTAGATATTTTATTTGTTTTTCTTTCTCAGCTTTCACGAGGTTCTCGTCATGGGGAATGGTGACATCGGTTATCATCGTGCGGCGTACTTGTCGGTCTATCACCACTATGTCAGGTTTATTGGCTACAATAGTCCTGTCAGTAATGATAGACCGGTCCCAGTACAATGTGATATGGTCATTTTCCAGAACTGGGTCGGGCACATACTTGTAGTACGGTACCTCAGATTCAACAAGTCGATAGTGTAAAGCAAGTTGCTGATGTATAATCTTGGCTACTTGATTATGCCTATGCAAATATTCACTGTTAGCCAAACGACCACAACCAGAAATTATATGTCTAATGGATTCACCACGACTATGACATGCCCGACATATGTCAACCGTCCCATCCTTAATTATATATTTTATTATTATTATTATTAAGTTATACATATTAATTTTTTGGAAATGTTTGAATTATTGGTAAATGAATAAAATTTAATTTTGTAGAATATTTGCCACAGAAAAGAAGATTGTGAGGTATAGGGGTAAACGAACAGATGTGTTACCCTGATGGTCTGTAGGTGATCAAGGTGTCGCCCGGAGCACTATAGAATTAACATGTGTAATACAAACTATTATTGAGTCTTCATTTTTTTATGGCATAAGCCGGTAAACAAGCAGACGGATCACCTGATGGTAAGCAATCGCCGTCGCCCATGGACTCCTGGAACACCAGATGCGTTACAAATGCGATACCGGCCTTTTGGGAATTAGGAGTGTGAGGATCGTTGGGCATTCAGGAATTGGGGAGATTGGGGAAGGGGAGGGTAATTGGGCCTCCGGTAACCTCACTCAAACGACAAACACAACGCAAGCGTTGCTTCACGTCGGTTTTCTGTGCGGCCGTGGTATTACTCCGGTTGAGCTGGCCCATTCGTGACGAAGCATGGCTCTCCCACACTTAAAATTGACTTTTTATAGCAAAATACAGCACAAACTTTGTTTTATGCATTTTTCTGTGAGACTGTGTATCATAGGCAGCGCGTTTGTGCTGAAACATGGCCCTCGAATTAAATTTTGTTCAAATCATAAATGAAATAATACCAAATCATTCGATTCGGCTTAAAATACATAATTATATTTTCTGCTCATTACTTTCACTCATTATTTTAATTATATAGGTACCTACATATAAAATAAATATTAGGTACAAATGCTCAGATTCCCTGAATTATGCCTTGTAATTTGGCTTATTTTACAAAACAACTAATAGGTATTTAGAATCAGTACCTACGTTTGGCTTATTTTTAAAGAAAGACGTTGCTATAGTGGCATTAAGTGCCATAATGTGCACCTCTGCCTACTCCTTCGGGATAAAAGGCGTGATGTTATGTTGTCAATGTCTCTGTCCATAATTTAAAGGATAATTTCAAAAAATCCAAGTTAAGCATCTATGATCGGTTTGTACGTCTCTGCACGTATCAGGTTTATGTCGATGAATTTTATAGTCCCAATATTCACCAATTCGATGCAAATATTCTATGCACACACATGGTACAATCCAAAACATAAAATTCCCTCAAGGCGGAACGAGGACGTAAATATCAAAAACTTGTTAAGTACAAGTTGGATACATAAACGAGTGGTTCCATAAAACTAAAAATACGAACGTCTTCACTATATGACTTTCTAAATTGTTAGTACCATATTATACCTTATAGTATCTAATTTCAAAAAAACTGCATAATTATAATTAAGTTTCAAGGAAACCAAATTTTTTTTTATAGAATAGGAGGCAAACGAGCAGATGGATCACGGTAAGCGATTAGCGCCGCCTATGGACACTCAACACCAGAGGAGTCACAGGTACGTTGCCGGCCTTTTCAATATGTATACGTTCATTGATCGAGAGCTCAAAATCACAACGGACAAAATATAAAAGTATTAGAACATTCTGAAATCTAAAATTACTTTTTATACTTAAATAAACGTATAGATAATAAGATGGAAAGATGGGAAGATGGAAAGTGTGATGGGGATATTGAAAGGAGAGTGAAAGCGGGAAATAGTGTTAATGGTGCTTTACACTCTGTCATGTCGAGTAAAATAATATCCAGCAAAGCTCGACTTGCTGTAATGCAGTGTGTATTGACACCAACGCTTATGTATGGTAGTGAATCATGGGTGTGGCAGAAGAAGCATGAAAGCAGGATTAATGCGGTGGAAATGAGAGCCCTAAGAAGTATGTGTGGACTAAAATTGAGTGATCGAGTGAAAAATAGTGTTATTAGAGAAAGGTGTGGATTGAAAGATGATGTAGTGACAAGGATTGAAAAGGGAATGTTACGCTGGTTTGGACATGTAGAAAGGATGGATGAAAGTAGAGTAACGAAGGAAGTATACAGAGCGGATATGAATGGGGCCGTCGGTAGAGGGCGCCCTAGACGGACATATAGTGACCAGATTGGCGATATATTAAAGAAGGGCCAAATTAAAAGTACCCTTAACCGACGAGCATGCATGAAAAGATTGATGACTGTTAATGAAGCGAAAGAGGTATGTAAGAATCGTAGTAATTGGCGTTCCTTAGTCTCTGCCTACCCCCATGGGAGACAGGCGTGAAGTTATGTATGTATGTATGTACTTAAATAAGTAAGTGGGTAAATACTCATACTATGACCTAGAGACTGAAATAAAACTGTCGTAACCGCCTGCAACGAAATGACTTCAAGACCACCCCTAAAGAATAACATAACTGACGATAATTAGTGCACTTTCAACAGTTTCAGACTACAGCACTTTGATATACGAGTCATAACTTATACATACGGACCCCCAAAAACAGACACACACCCTCAATATAATATTTTACGACAACATCACACTTCAATCTAACAGAAGAAATATCCTATCAAAAATCCACTATAAAATTCATATTATAAAGAAAACACATTTTTATTCCATCACAGATCAACATAAACTCGAACTACAACAATAAGTAAATAGAAGATTCGAAATGGAAGTGTAAGGTTTTTTGCATACTGTCGACTTGTCTGCGACGGTGTCGACTGCGATTGCGACTGTTACTAGTTCAAATAAATATTTAAACGACGATGCGATTCGATGACTCACCCTATAATGACGACGCAAAATGACTATCAGTCGCTATCAACCAAAGGGAAAAGGGCTTACAAAGAATACATTAATAATTATCATGTCTTTTATTCCCATGGGCGTTGTACGAGACGACTAAGGGATGACAAATTAGGCACAAATCGAGCAGCAACGCTTTCTGATGACCCTAATCCTTTTGAACTGCAATTTTCGACTTGTCTGTCATGCTTGGAGATTATGACAGACTCCTCTTTGTAAAGGGACCATGCTTTAACAATACATTCTTGCTGCTGTCTAATTTGTAGTTGATTTCCGCCTTCGGGCCCTGGTTTTAGTCGCCGAGAGACTGAGCTACCGCCGACAAGTCGAAAGTGCGTAACATTTCTAAAGGCTGGTGACACACTCCCGTTCTGTTTATGCAAATACATCTGAAGTAGCAGGTGCTACGAGGAACTCGTGTAAAGCCGACCTACGAATCTGCATAAGTTTGCCGAAACGGAATCGCATTATGATTTTGAATAGTGATTTAGTTGTTACTATTAATTTGAACAACGGTTTCTTGTTTGTATGAATTATTTAAGTTCTGTTCCTGATTGTAGGAATGTTTTGTTGTCGAATGTAATCTGATTACGGATGTTTGTTTATGTGGAAGAATGAAAAGGTTATTTACATAAAAATATGGTTCTGTCCTCAAAAGTGGTGAAAAGTGTACTCGCTTTAGTCAGTTTTGTATTTAGTAGCATAGGCCTTGTTTTTTAAGTCGCTTAAAAATAATCACACTTTCATTAATTGATTTTATGACCAACTTAATTTTAGTAAATTTTCCAGCAATTTGTTAACAATTAAATATGCTGTGTGACGCTAAAAAACTTGGCGTTACCATATAATTATACACATTATCGTACAAATTCATAGAGAACTGTCGTTTGTAAAAAGTATTGAATATGACTAGTTGGCAAGTGGATTCTAGAACTATTTCCATCTCACTTCTTCTATAAATCATGATTAATGTAATCCGCTGTGTATTCTTATGCGGGTGCATTTTATGGGGGTATGATTACAAGCTATTATCTTTACAAGGACTGATTCATTGCTTGAGTACTCAGAAGCGGTTGATGAACAATGTGTCTAGATTTCAAGCCTTGATTTCGTCAACTTATTGTTGAATTTTCAGTCAAAAACAAAGTTTTAAATCAAATAAGTATTCAGTTAAAAATAATTGTTGTTCTTGTTTCAAAATTATTTAAAACAGAATCCTAATTTATGTGGCTTTTAAAAACGAAAATTTATATAACAGGAAGGTGCTCATGTAAATAATGTTTGTCTAATTTTAAATAAATTTGCATACTTACACATTACACCTTTTTGTACTCAAAATAATTTGGAAAATGTAGTCACATTATTGAGGTGGCTTGGCATGGCACTGTTTTTTTTTTTGGGATAATTCGGTAAACGAGCAGACGTATCACCTGATGGTAAGCAATCGGCGTTGCCCATGGACACCTGGAACACCAGAGGTTTTACAAGTGCGTTACCGGCCTTTTGGGATTAGGAATTTGAGAATTGTTGGGGATTCAGAGATTGGGGAAAAGAGGAGAGGGTAATTGGGCATCCGGTCCTCACTCACACGACGAAACACAACACAACGTTGTTTCACGTCGGTCTTCTGTGAGGTCGTGGTATCACTCCGGTCGAGCCGGCCCATTCATGTAGAAGCATAGCTCTCTTACACTTTTTCTCTAAAACTGTTTTTTTGTACTTTCAATGCTAAAGATAATTTCGCAGACAGACATTATTAAAGCAAACGTTTCTACTTATTCCAGTGAACATAAAATCACCAATATGATGCTCGCACGTTATAAGTATCTGAGGAAAAATATTTTTTACACTGTGTTGCAGATTTAAAGGCACATGCCAATATTTATTTCAATTTTTTTATTGAAAAAAAAAATATTTTTTCCCACACTAGGATTTTGTCCTATATCGTAAATGCATTTACAAATTCACACACAGATGACACCCAGACCCGAAATCCTTTAGGAACCATAGATTTTGATGATAATGACATGGAATGGAGGATGATGACATGGAAGAGGAGAAGGAGTTTGAACTCCTAATCCCTAAAAGGCCGGTAACGTACTTGTAACGCTTCTGGCATTCCAAGTGTCCATGGGCAACGCCGATTGCTTACCATCAGGTGATCCGTCTGCTCGTTTAAAACATTACCTATTTTCAGATAAAATTCATGTTCCAAAACAAAAATACCTTTAAAATATGAGATTGATTACTTTCATTTTATAATAATCTGGAGCCGTCATCTTAAATAATACAAAGATACATTGTTATAATTTAGACAATAAAATTCTAAAAGCTTTTTAAATTCTCACACAGGTCAGTTTATTTTTTCAAATACCTACCTTCCATTTAGGGGATTAAAAATGGCTGAGTTTCATAGTAATCTCTGAAGCGGCTTATTTTAATCCAGTAAAATTGACGTAGTCGATCAAATTCTTTTGAGAATCGTGGGTAATAAATATTAAAGATTATGTTATAACTCCGTGAGCCATTTTGACATGGGCCCGCACCGCAGACTCGAGTAGCCAATAGCAGCGTGACAGTCACCGCGTCGCGGGTCGCGGAATGCTGCTCATGAATATGAGCCTCTTGTATGGCTTGTCGAGTAGGTAGTCGAATTCCTAGTCAAATAATTACGTGAGTATCCCGAATCATAATAATTAAAATATTAAATTTTAAGAAAAATATTTTAAGAACATAGGACAAATAAAGACGCTTTGTTATATGTGTTTGGCTGGTAGATTTTACTGAATTAAATAGTTACCTGCAAATTTTTAATTATGTGTAGTATCCAAACAGATGGATTATATTAATGATAATACTTTTCTTCTATTATCCGCAATAGTTCTACACTAACCGGGGGCTGTCCTTGGGTGCATTTTCATAGTGTATACAGGGATAGTCGCCGGTTTATGTGTCCATTTTATTTATATTAACGTTGCCTAAAGGGCCTCTGCGCAGTTTGCTTCGGCCCCTCGTACGCCTCCCAAATGACCGGGACCCTATGGTCCCGTAAATGGTAGAGAATAAGATTATAAGACTTATAAAAGTACTTTAAAAAAGTACTCCAACCTCCTATTTTTTTTAAATCAGCTAATTCAAACTAAAACCTTCTCTTAAGTGTAACATACAGTTTTCTGACAACCTCATAGTAATTGGTTGAGCCAATTGCGACATAACCACGCACCAGTGTTTAGTGCCGTCGTGGCACTGTCTATGAACACCAACAACACCAGGAATGTAGCAAATGCGTTACCGGTATTTGCCAGTAACCTTACCCATAAGTTATGGCAAAACACATTGCAAGTCTTGATTCATGCCAGTTCCCTGTGAGACTATGGTATCACCTTGGTGGACTTCATTCTAGAAGTATAATATTATGATGTCTATTTATTACATCTTAGTTTTCTTATACACTATTGTCTATATAAATAAATAAGAAATATTTCTGAAATATTTTACAGATATCATTTACAAACAAAGTCAAACGTCGTTCAATATTTTCAGTTTTTGAAGCAACTCAATGTTTTTCTTTTTATCGATAAATTCTTTCGACTATGTCTTTCAAGTTAGTCACAAGTTAGTCATTTTCAGCGATTTTGAGATCAAAACGAAATTATTTTTCGCGTAATCAAGATTGAAAAAGTTGTACTGAAACTTGTATAATAATAGAAATATCATACAAATGATATTACTGAGATTAAATGAAAGCTGAAGGTTTAAAAACTTTATTACTTAAGCTTAATAGAAATACCCTTTGCTAGAAAATATAAAGTGTAAAGAATTGTAAATTGTACAAAAAGTCAAAGTCATATATGAGGATTACGATATAGTAAAATGAATATAAACGCGTTAGTTGTTATATGATACAAAGTAACTCATAAAAGTATTCAGTGTCTACCTAAGTTTATATTTTTATATGTTTTATCTAGATGCCCTGTTTGTGACATCAAAGTTCACGTAACTTTGATGTCACAAACAATAATATTATACAATTTGTCGACTTACCGTTTTTATTTTACAAGCGGGTAATATACTGTTTTAGAATATATTTTAATATCACATAAGATTTTGTATGTGTGTGTTTCTGATAACTTTATTTAGTATGACATAATACAACATCAAGCCTTTTATCCCCGAATAGACATTTTTCATTATTTATGTTATGCAAGCATTACCAATTTAAACATTTAATTATCATAATATTAATATAATCTACTAGTGCCCCGATACAATCAAACAGCATGTGTTTATATATTTCATACAATAAATATACTGTCCTGAATATATTTATGAAATAATAATAAAAAAATAGTCTCATGTAATAGGGGGTGAGCCTATTGCCATATACTGGGCACATTTCAAGACTCCGTGCTACTACTGCGAATTTTATTTAATATGTTTAATGTAAATTTTTTAAAATGAGTCACTATTCTTGGCCAGCCGTGCACGGCTCTTGTAACAGTGGGTTTAGCTGAGGCCAATTTTCATAAACGCTGTTGTAGACCGTTCTTCCCTCAAATTAAGTCTGTAAAGGCACCTGAACACCAAAGTCTAGACTTTCTAGGCCTAATTTTAGGAAATTTTATTAAAATACCCCTCGGCTTGTCTTAACGCGTTTTATAAGGCGCTTTGCGGAAAATTTTGCAGCTTTCATTTTATTATTGCGGTCAATAGAAATTGTGTTTCATATCAGTGTGTACTTTGGCGTTACTAGTGCGTTACCGGGTTTTGGGGGATTGGAAGTTTCGAGGATCGTTGGGGATTCAGGGATTGGGAAGATTGGGGAAGGGGAGGGTAATTGGGCCTCCGGTAACCTCACTCACACGACGAAACACAACGCAAGCGTTGCTTCACGTCGGTTTTCTGTGAGACCGTGGTATCACTCCAGTCGAGCCGGCCCATTCGTGCCGAAGCATGGCTCTCCCACACTTAATTTTTTTTAGGTTTTATTGTGTTGAGTGACCTTGAAAGATTTTTATATGTTTCATCTGTTGTGATATACAAACACATTTTAATTTGATTCTTTTGTTAACCCCTTTCATCAAAAATCACGAATACAGATCTATTCACAAGTGATGTGGTTATTCATATTAACAACCAATACCGCTGTACATTCCTGAAAACAAAACAAAAATTCATTGATGAAAATATTTTTCTATCAACTTTATCTCTTCATCCTATAAAACCGCGAACTGGAATGCTGCCATAGACAATACCGGAAATCGAAATCCGTATAAAACAAATCCGAATAATTCTCATAAACCATTGTATGAAAACCTCTCACATAAGATTTGAATAATTTATTGTTTGTCAAAAGGGAATATGTTTACTGAAACAAAATGCCCCATGACTAACTTTTGTGTACGGCTTCACTTGACTTAATAAAAAATAGTTGATATTGTAAAATAGTTCTAAACTTAGCACTCTCGTTGGCCGAGTGGTCGCAAGTGCGACTATCAGGCAAGTAGTCTCGGGTTCGATTCCAGGGTCGGGCAAAGAATTTCTGGGTTTTTAAAAAAAATGTCAGTAGTAGCACGGAGTCTGGAAATGTGCCCGGTATATGGCAATAGGCTCACACCCTATTACATGGGACTCATAACATTAATAGTGAAAAGTGGGTGTTACATCTCTGCCTACCCCTTCAGGGATAAACGGTGTGATGTTATGTCTTGTTATGTAGTTGATATTGTAAAATTATTCTGAACTTAGCACTATACTCCTACACTTGTATACCGATTTAATTAAGGGCTGTTTAAAATCTACTGCTAAATAAGCCCAAAAAATATTAAAAATAATTATTATACCCCAAAAATAATTATTAGATCATAATAAATACTTACTGTCTACAATATTTATATTATAACTTTCATGAGACATACTAAATTAACTCGTCGAATACCGGTTTTGTAGACACAATTATAGAACAATAGGTTGCGGTCACCGGTGACCGCTTGGTGTTTGACAGTTTAATAATGTAATTATTTGACGAGGAACTCGACTGCTGGAGCTGCTTTCAAGCCACACTAGAGGCTCATGTTCATGAGCAGCATTACGTTAAACAGAAAATCATAATAATTAGTTGTTTTCTAGTTTAGATATTGGTTTTATTTAAATTATAGTAACCCCCCCACTATTTTTTTTTAAATATTTTCAATGTACTAAGTCAAGTCAAGTCAAATCCAAATCATTTATTTCAATTAGACCAGGATGGCACTTTTGAACGTCAACAACAAAAATTTAGAAGTGAAGCTAGTTGCTCATTCAAAGGTGTAGATTCCTATGGAGAAGAACGAGCAAGAAACTCCATAGGTTACTATTTTTCAATCGGGTTTACAATACAATTCTCTAGTTATATAGTTTTGTTGTTTGGATTATGCAATAACAATGCAACACCTACATGCAGTCAAAGAGTTGAATGAATTGATTACTGAATTTTCACTCCTACAGTTTTATATATGCGTCGATAAAAATAATCGCTGAAATAGTAGCATAAGAATTGTATTCATGTTTTATGTCATGTAAACAGTTTCAGCAGATAAAGACATGATGTTCATTTTATTTTACGTGATCGTAAAGAGTAAAAGTGAAGGAAAAAACAAACAATATTTATATAGTCTTCAAGGTATTTATACTTTACGAACTTCCTGTGTGTATATGCTTTTATGATTTACCTGTTCGTAGATTTTTTATAACGCAAGGGAGCGCCTGAAACATTGAGGAAAATTAAATTTGCATACCGCTGTAAAAGTTGCCTGAATACGTGAACGGATAAATGGCTTTATTGGACTTCTAATGAATTAATTTAAGCAATTTTTATTGCAAGTTAATTTTGTAGTTGTTATAAATAGCCTAAAGGTCGGGTAACTAATGAGACGACACTTTTTATGAACTGGTACTTAAATGTGTCATTGGGAAATGTTGTGATTGATATTTTTAATGTATATATTCACAGTGATAACATGTTATGACCAATGACGTTATAAAAAGCCTCTTGAAACAACGACTGTGGCACCTGGCTACTATAGGCTTACACGTAGAATACACACACATTGACACGAAGGGTATCTGTCGCGTTATATGGACCGTCATTACACTTCATGTATTATGGTATTGCAAGTAGACGGACACATAACGCCACTGACGTTTTTGTGTTTTAATCATTTCTAAGTGTCATGACGTCCGCCTATTTCAACGTTCTAGGTTTTGGCAAATAAAAAAACTTAAGTGAGTTTCAAGTTTTTATTTCGTTTGTACCTAAAAATAAGACTTAAAAGTAATGACTTCTATGCTAATATAACTCAAAAGTCGCATGTAAATATCCAAATCTATTTTTTAAATCAAAATACTTCATCACCAACAATTTAAATAAAAAGAATTAATTAAAACACTCAATCAACTTGGAATAAAATCTCAAACTTTTCATTTAAATTAGCAAATTAATTATCAAAAATCAAATGAAAATGTCTGAAAAAGCATACAAATAGCTGAGAGGTTTCTATCTATTTATAACAGTAAATTGGTAGGAAAAATGAAGGGCTAGGGGTCTCGTTAGGGGCCCCGTCTGCCCTTAGGACTTATAGGTCGAATAAATTACCATTTTATTACTCTAGGGTGAGTCTATTCGGACATAGACTCTTATTAATAGAAATTTTATACACTGAATTAAGGGTGCAGTGGATACGTCTACATATAAAGGTGAGAGAACCTTACTTTTGGTTATATGTATATTTGTATGTATCTTGAACTATCTTCCTAATGGTTGTAAGAATTGGAACGTTCGAAAAACGGGTAATTAGGGTGTTAGTTAGATTCTTTTTGAAAATGAGGTATGACTTTTGATGTCTGTAGTTTAATTGGGATGATAACGTGGTAATGAAAAAATATTAGACATGTATTTTTTTACTTTGTCGTATAATAAAACGTAGATAAAACGAATCAAAGTTTAAGAGTGGGGGCTAAAACGTCATTTCTACGTATAAAATGTACATAGTAGTGACGTCACGCGACATTTTAAATCGTGCATAATGTTTTTTGGTTTTCTATTTTAAAAACATATAAAAAATACCATAAGTATACACCGTCAAATCTATTTCGTTTTCGTCCCGAAGTAAAATGGTTATGTTCTTAGTAATACAATAGTTTTACATAAAATGTTAAAGAAAAAATAAGTGGTGAACTATTACAAAAAGCAAGCGCATACGAACACATAGTACATTATCAAAACATCACGCCATGTAATTCTCGAAGAGATATTTCTCGTCGGGTGGCACGTGCGATGCGAATAGGTAGTGCCTACAAATTTTCATCTAGTGTTTCGAATACAAAAGGTACCTATTTCAATAAAAAAAAAAACTTAAAACATTACATCTTTAATCTTATGTTCTAACTTTATACATCGGCAGTACCGCTTATGGCAAGTTGTTTAGCCGCAGGACAAAAACAAATAAATATTTACGGTAAGGAAAAACAAATACATCTGTAGGTAAGATCAGATTATTTCCAACTCCAAATCAATTGCAAACGAAACTGCGTAGGAACATGAGACATGTACTAGTACACATAGTTTTACATCAAGCTTTACAAATCCATTTTATCATGGTCTCGGTTTAAATGATATTCCCGAACACGCAACGGTCAGTTTACACTGGTATTGCATAGCTCGATCTGTAGTCGTGTGAACAAATTGAGTAAAGTGATTTGTTAAAGGTAAGTCGTTGCGATATCGGGTTGGTATCGTGTCGTCGCCGGAACGTTTCCGTGCGGCAACCACACCTCACTGAAAGCTCCCTGATTTGTTCTTACGTGAATTTGTGTTGAAATTTCGTTTGGTTTTGTGTCGGTGGAGTATTAGCAAGGAAGTGGTGATTTTGAAAAGCTTCAGAAAAACGGCCGTGTTTATTATATTAATCAATTTTTATTTTAAGTTTGATTTGATAATAATTTTTATAACTATATTTAAGTGTGGGAGAGCCATGCTTCGGCGTGAATGGACCGGCTCAACCGGAGTGGTACCACGGCCTCACATAAAATGGGCGGGAAAATAGCGGTTGCATGGTGTCTCGTCGTGTGAGTGAGGTTACCGGAGGTCCAATTATCCCCCTCTCCAATCTCTTCAATCCATGAATCTCAAACAATCCTCAAATTCCTAATCCCCAAAAGACCGATAGGGCACTTGTAACGCTTGGTATTCCAGGTGTCCATGGGCGACGCCGATTGCTTACCTTTATTGATTACCATTAATCCGTCCATACCATCACCACGTACTATTGGTCCGTCTGCTCGTTTATCGACTTATCCCACAAAAAACGATTCTTTCATGCTTTGTTTTGAATTAAACACGTAACATAGAAATATGATGTAAGTAGGTATATACCTACCTCTATATAGTGTAGGTACTGGGAAACTGAACAAACGTCAGTTCTGTCGCAAAAAGCAAACAGTTGCAGAAGTTTTAATAAATATTTATTTGAGGAAACAACAGTCAAGCGCGAGTGGGCGTCCCGTAAATAATAGAAAAAAGAAAACTTGTAACTCACTTCTCTGGCCGGCGAAACACGTTAAATCTTAATTTTAATTTACAAACTTTAAGGGAATTCAACAAAAGGTACTTTTTGATGCAAATTACTTTTAACTTTTGCCGTTTTCATTAAGGAATTGTGGATTAATGTTGTATTAGTCTACTGGTTTTTCTTTGATTAGAATTTGGGAAGTTCTCGAAGTTTTGGAGGGCTCTTAATTTGAAACTAGCTTTCAGCAGCGCGATACTTATTCGTGCAGAAAGTGTAGACGAATTTCTTCTTCGATTATATATCCTATTTCGTTTTAAATAATTGAGTAGGTACCCTTCTCTGGGAACTAATCTAATCTAAGTCTAAATTCTATCTCTATTAATAACAATAACGTTACATCGTAATATCTAGTAATACCTAAACAAGATAAAGCAAATCTTAAAGCCAAGCAAATTGAAACACATATTAAGCTGGATGCACACGAAACCGCTACAGCGATAAATTTATTCGGCATAAAATGGCGGCAGCTGATCTTGCAAACTGCAGGGAGCAGTGTGCATGCCACCTAACTACGTAATAAAATTCGAAGCCATAGGCCACGACGGAGGTCACACACGTTTGTCTCGTAAGCGAATTTTGGAAAAGTGAATTCGTATTGTTCTGTGTTTTGAATATAAAATAATGCTGTCTGGAAACTGGAAAGAATTTGGTTATGTGAACGTTCTTTGATGTTTTCGTAGTTGCCTTTTACAACGAGACTAAAATTTGGAATTTCTTAAAACTTTAATCTCAAATGTGAAAAAATTTTAGTACGTTTAGTGCTAACCGTGAGAGAAGAATCAAATTACTTGCAAGGCTTTCTAATGGCGTCTTTAACTGATTTTCCCAATAGACTGTGTTTGTATTGTAACATTATTTTAGGTACCTAATAACAGCTCTACAAATCTAATTCTAAACAAATACATATTTGAAATATAACTTTCGTAAGACATCCTAAATTAATTATTATGTTTTTTGGTTTACTCACGTAATTAATTGACGAGGAACTCGACTAGTTTCAAGCCATGCTAGGGGCTCATATTCATGAGCAGCATTCCGCGACCCGCGACGCAATGATTGTCGCGCTGTTACTCTAGTAGCTAGTAGCTAGTAGCTAGATCTGTAACTATATTCGACAAAACTATAAAAAGTTCCAGCAGATCCAACCGAGACGTCTCACCTCGAATAATTTTTCAATTAAAAATCCTCTCAATCAATTAAGAATTATTTATATCCCCCCACAAATTGTACTGTTTTCAATTAATTAACTATATTAAGTACTTCATCAGTGAAAATAGTGCCTATAAAGCATTTAATTTGTACCGAGAGCCCGCATCGGGGGATATTAAATATTCACAGAGAATCTTCATTCTGATTTCAATGAATTACGATTCTCTGAACAAATAATTGATTCATTTTGTTTTGTGTAAGAGATTTTGGTTACTTTTGTGGAATAAACTAGAGGTTTAGTGGTGTTTCTTTGTATTTTAGTGTTTGAGCATATGACGTAATAGCTTGCTTCTAGATTTTAGGATTTTTTTCCAAGTAAATACTTAAACTGTGATATAGATTGTCGGATTGTGTCTGGAAGGCGCAGTGGGAGTCTTATTTAATGTAGAGAATTTTAAAAAGATGTTCTATGTTATTCAAATGGTCATATTTGGTAAGCAAATCCAAATATGGATTTTAATCGTTTCTTATTCAATATTTGCATATCTTAAGATAAAAAAAAAACAAATAATAAAAATAACTCGAGATTATTCAACGGGCATTCAACGAACCAGTAAGCTGAAATATTTCATCATATATTATATAATAATTACCATATTTTTTTCCTCTTTGCTGTTAGTTTGTTCTCCGTACCTTATTTTTGGTAGATTTTCTACTTAAACCCTAAGGTTGACTGGTAGAGAATGCCATATGGTATAAGTTCGCCTTATGTGCCATTGTGTAATCAAATTGTGTATAATGAAAGACTAAATAAAATAATTTCAGGATAATAATTAAACGAATTTTAACAGTCACTTGACTTTTTGACATTCGATATCAACATGGTAAAATAACGTAAGTGAACTTAGGAAGAAAAATATTTTTAAAACTTTTCCCAAATAAACGGGTAACTGTATAAGCTCCCTAATCAGGTCATATTCAGGTCAAATTCAGAGTTATTCTGGTAAACGAGGAGACAGATCACCTGATGGTAAGCAATCGGGGTCACCCATGGACATCTGGAACACCAGAGGCGTAACAAGACTGTTACCGTTTTTCTTCTCCTCTTATAATATCTTCTGACTCACTTCGCTGCGGTAACCAAGACAGTTATTCATGTCCCTGGGACGCGCCGGACTTCAGTGTTCCGGTTTTCATGGTTGTATCTACTAGATCCTGGCTTACAGGAGTTGCAGCGGTTTTGGGAGGTTGTGGCGGGCTTGTCCCATAAAAAAGACCGTTACCAGAGTTTTAGGGATTAGGAATTTGAGGATCGTCGGGGATTCAGGGATTGGGGCGATTGGGAAGGGGGAGGATAATTAAGCCTCCAGTAACCTAACTCACACGACGAAACACAACGCAAGCGTTATTTTACGTCGGTTTTCTGTGAGGCCTTGGTATCACTCCGGTCCAGCCAGCTCTTTCTTGCCGAAGCATGGCTCTCGCATACTTGGTACTTCAATTCTAAAAAGATCTTATTCACAGCCTACAGAATTCCTACACAACCAAACACAATCGAATCGTATACACATTAATGTATTTATGTAAATAAATGTAACTGCCTCGTTGGCCGAGTAGTCGCAAGTGCGACTGCCGGGCAAGGGGTCTCGGGTTCGATTCCCGGGTCGGGCAAAGTATTACTGGGTTTTTTAAAATTCTCAGTAGTAGCACGGAGTCTGGAAATGTGCCCGGTATATGGCAATAGGCTCACCCCCTATTACATGGGACTCATAACAAATAGTGAAAAGTGGGTGTTACATTGTACTGTGGTAGAATGTGCACCTCTGCCTACCCCTTCGGGGATAAAAGGCGTGATGTTATGTTATGTAAATAAATGTAGAAACTTCCGAAGTAGGTCGGTCTGTAAGTAGGTTGACACGTAGTTTGTATATGAATAGAGACGCTAATTGTACAAGGAAAGCGTCGTGTGTTGTAATGTGATAGCTATATATGATACCCTTGAAGGAATGAGCAGGAAAGAGGGTAATTTTGGGTAATGTGTTCTTTTTGACTAAACAAAAAAAATATATTTAATTAATAGGTATTTATGGGAAGTTCATAGTGACATAAACTCGAGGACTTAGGCCATTTTTCCAAGATAGCTTTAGTATTTAATTGAAAGCATGTTTTTGCATATGAGTCGTTAAAAATGTGATGTCGCAGATGGCATATTTTCAATATGTAAGGTCGATACTAGCGATGTGGTATCTATAATTCATACAATATATACATGATATACTGATCACAATTCTAGGCTCCATATAGACAAAAACCTCAGTATTACTTTGCCTGACTCAGAAAGACTCCCACTTGACAGTTGCATTTCCGATCACTCGACAAACACACTGAAAAACCTAATCAAACATAACCCATCCATCTTAAAACCTCAGGCTTGGCATTCACATGTGGCTCGAAATTTTTAAAAGAAATCATCTATTCTAAGCAACAGTGTTAAAAAGTATTTAAATACATATTTTAAAACTATATTTAGGCGTTATTTAAACGGTCTCAACCGTTTTCACTCACACAACGTCGTTGGTACACAACCGCCCGCGGTTCTCATTTTGCATAAGTAATAAGATTACCACAGAACAGAGCAATAGGCATCTGCTATTCATTAAAAATGATTGTTTTTTCTAATTTCCATTAGTGTTAGAACTTAAATTAAATACACAAAGAACTAAAGTTACCGGCGAAGCTCAAAGGATTAGTTGAAGAAACGATGACCGTTAGGATAGACTTGATCTGGAGTGGAGACCACGACTAGGCAAACGTAGCGTAGCCTCCAGTATGGTGGAGTGCGTACACAATGCTGCGTAGGGCTTAAAAGATTGCCGGGGCTCCAGTTCGAATTGCAGGAGTAGTAACGGGGTGGTTTTTAGTCATTAAGAGTCTGACACTCCTTCTCGTTTCTCTCGAGCGGGAGAAGTCATTGGATAATTTTATCCCACAAAAAACTAGCTGGAGTGACAATATCAGCAAAGTAGCTGGTAGTGGTTGGATGCGTAGAGCTGAAGATCGAGCTTAATGGCGTGCTATCGAAGAGAACATTGCCCAGCGTGGACAAGAACAGACTGTTGATGTTTGATACATAGACTTCGTTTGAGTGTGTTGAACCGATACGAGCTTCAAACCTGCAAGAAAAGAGCGTATTCCTTTTTAAACTGTCAAACACCAAGCGGTCGCCGGTGACCGCAACCTATTGTTCTATAATTGTGTCTATAATGACGGTACTCAACGAATTAAATGATCGTCAACGCACCTGTGACTCCTCTGATGTTGCGAATGTCTATGGGCTATGCTGATTGCTTACCATCATTACCGTCTGCTCGTATTCCTCGTAAAAACTGCTTTTCCATAAAAAAAATTAGTTGACAAAATCATTACTCTATAATCTGTCAGTGCGTTTGATCACAACCGACTATTTACGCGCATTGAACTTTACACCCGCCCACATCGAGCCATAAAACACCTGTTTACCGTGGTCTCGCTTCATATGATTGTTCCATACAATCAAGGGTTAGTTTATACTGGTTTAGCATAGCGCCTAGTCTCATACCTTTATTGAAATGAATATTATTATTATTATTTAAAGTGCGTGTATTATTATCAGCCAATATGTAATAGTAACTATCGTGAGACATACTAAATTAACTAAAAATCGTGGGTTACTCACGTAAATATACTGAGAAAAGCTCTACTTGTTTCGAACCATAGAGGGGTTTTTGCTTATGAGTAGCGTGCGCGGTCGCGGCGATGTCAGTAGGTTGCGCGACATCGACGCGAAACTAGTAAAGTTTTTTTCTGTATATTCACGTGAGTAATCCGCGATTTTTAGTTAATATCTAATAGGCTGATGATCTCTGTTATCAGTTGTTAAATATCTTGACGGCTAAGTTAATAGAAGTGCGATTAGCTTTCTGGCAGAACCAGAAACTAATAATTCGTTTAAATCATAATGATTAAAACCAATAAATTCCGTTACCAACCATAAGATAGCTATATAACCTCATGCCTATCTCACAGATAGGCAAAGACTATGGAAAGCCAATTATTACGATAACATTAAAAACTAAAAATAAATTAACAACCACCAACATTTTAAACGCAACCCCATTCCCCTCACTAATATAATAATTTTTCAATTAAAAATAGTCCTCTTATAAATCATAGTTCGATGAAATATGTCTGATATAAAAATTCCGATAAAATTGATGAAGTACTGTAATAGCCTTTATAAGGGTTGAGCCGCACTGCATCTATGAGCTTAAGTACATACTTACTGAAATGTGCGCGGAATGAATGAATACCCTTACATAAAACGATCTTCACAACAGAACTGGAATTCAATATAGATTTATTTTAAAAAAATGGTAATCAGCAATTTATTGAAAGAGGGTTTAACCTGAATAGACTGAAGTATTTCGTATTTATATGAAAATTAATTATAGGTGGTAGAATGCTAAGGCCGGCTGTAAAGTACTGAGTTTCCTTTTATAGATTACGTAAATAAATTATTTAAAAGTGGAGCCTTTTGCGTTTTAAGTGTCCTGGTGGCCCGGAGGTTAAGACGCCCGCTTCTCCTGCATGAGGGTGCGGGTTCGAAACCTACCAACTGCAAGTACCATTGTGACTATTTCCGAGTTATATGTACTTTCGAAGATTGTTTAGACACCACTGACAAACGGTGAAGGAAAACATCGTGAGGAAACCTGGACTTTCCAATTATTAGTTTGCAAATCGCCAACCCGCAATGAGCAAGCTTGGTAATTAATGCTCAAACCTTCTCCGTGTGAGAAGAGGCTTTGCTCAGCAGTGGGCATTTATTGACTGTTGATGATGATGGTGCCTTTTGCGGACATATATATACTGCGATATATTAAAGAAACGCCAAATTAAAAGAACCCTTAGCCGACGAGCATGCATGAAAAGTGATGACTACTGTTGATGACGGGGTATGTAAGAATTGTAGCAATTGGCGTCCCATAGTCTCTGCTCCCCCAATGGGAGACAGGTGTGAAGTTAGGATGAGGTTTTTTAGTCTACATTTTTCTTTTTCCTGAAAAGAGGTATTGTATAATAGGACGACAAATAACATTTCTTTATTTTAAGTGTTTAACGCTGAATTATTCAAATGTCACTCAATATTAAGTTGTGTTAATATAGTCTGTCAATATAAATTCTTCGTAAAATAACAGATATGACACGATATTTAAGCACATCTTAAATTGAGTAGCCTTACAGTATTCGAGTGTGAGGAGAAAAAATTTATTAATGTAAATAGAGTTAGGGTAGATGCCTATTTCTTATTTTATTGTCCGTCTGGTAGATTATTTTGAATAATTAGACACGATTTTTTTTTATTTTTTTTCATAAATGAATACTTTCGACGATATATTGATTTCAAATGTCGCATGACGTCACTTCTATGCACATTTTGTACGTAGAAATGACGTTTTAGCCCCCACTCCTAAACTTTGATTCGTTTTATCTAAGTATTGTTTTATTATACAACAAAATAAAAAAGTACGTGTCCAATATTTTTTCATTACCTAACTTACGGACTAACTATATTTTTAATTTTTGTACCCTGTCATCCCAATTATGGGCCTACAAGTGATAGTGCCAGTAAGTAGATAAATCTTAATAACATTTTAACATTATACTTGTGATAAGGAAATACTCCTTATCATTTAACTATGTTCCTTATACCTACATAGACGGCAGAATGGTCTAAGCTCGTCTATCGAATAATCCAATCGGTTAATCACCCGGAGTAACACGGTCATTGCACTCTGTGTTCACACAGTACGCATAAACGCTTCATCTGAACCAAGTCTCGAGGTCTGTTGGAGCCTTTGTCCAGAATCACGATGTATATAGGGAATTCTGGCGTTTAGTATTGTATTAGGAAGTTTTGTTAGGATTCTTAATGGAGGTATTATGTACTTTCAATGTTGATTTGTTAATTAGTTGATGATATTAATTAGTTAGTACAAATTTTGACTCAATTCACGTGTCTTTTCTAAGAAACAAACCATTATTTATTTATATATTTAAACTTTATTAAATAAACTAGCTTTTTCTAGTCGTCTGTACCAAATTTTATTAATGAATGATGTTATTTTTTAATATTTCATTGTATTGAATAGTCAAAATAATTTATTTTTTATTAAGGCAAGTACCTTCTTGTGAAACAGTATCACTTAACACCAACGTTTAGAGTTACCTAATAAGATTCCTCACCTTCCCTTACCAAATATTACATGTTAAAAAGAATTTGGCTTTTCAAAATTCCTTAACAAAACAAATCAAAGAAAATTGCATTTCGGCTTCCCAATTCGACCCAAAATTACCGGCTTGCAGCTATGCCTCAACCAAAACTTTAGCTGATTTAGTTGAGACCAAAATAGGTGAAGGTGATATTAGCGGCGCAGCCAGAATTATTTTTAGCAATGACGTACTGGCTCCATGTTCTCCAGATACACTTAAAGCTCTGGAGAGCAAACACCCGGCCCCAGTAGATGGTCTCTCTTTTCCGGATCCTCCAGAAGCAGATATTCATACCCTATCTGTTACAGGTCGACAAGTGGTCACTGCCATAGGCTCCTTCCGGAGCGGTTCTGCCGGAGGCCTCGACGGTTTGACGCCGCAGCATCTCAAAGATCTGACGAGCTCAAGCGCCGGGGAGTCCGGCGTGACGCTGCTGAAGGAGCTTACGGTTTTGATCAATCTTATGCTCTCCGGCAATGTGCACGAATCCGTCATCGACGTTTTGTACGGGGCCAATCTATGTGCCCTACGCAAGAAGGATGGCGGTATTCGTCCCATTGCCGTGGGAACAACTTATCGTCGCATGGCAGCCAAGATTTGTTGCAAATTTTATAATAATCTTCTTTCGGAAAAATTCCAGCCCCTTCAACTCGGGTATGGATCTAGAGGGGGCTGCGAGGCTGCCGTGCATGCGTTGTCGACCTACCTGAATTCCAGGAAAGGTGATATCATCCTGAAGGTTGACATTAAGAATGCTTTTAATTCGGTCAATAGGGATACTCTGTTGACAGAAGTTAAAAAGGAAGTACCCCAAATTTTTAGTTTTCTCTGGCAATGTTATAGACACCCTACAAAATTATTATATCAGGACAACCTTTTGGAATCAGCCGTTGGCTGTCAACAAGGCGATCCCCTTGGGCCAGTGATTTTTAGCCTGGCCATTAATCCTATTATACGACAGCTAAATTCTAAATTTAATGTGTGGTACCTCGATGACGGTACCCTGGGAGGCGATGCAGATACAGTTTTAAATGATTTCCAATTTTTAAAAAACGAACTTCATGCTATTGGCCTTGACCTAAATTATTCCAAGTGTGAGATATTTTTACATGACTCTACCGACAGACAGATCATATCAAAATTTACTACTTTTGCGCCTAATATCTCGGTTGTCGATAAATGTTCGCTTCGCCTCCTAGGTGCGCCCGTCTTCGAGGACTCTTTTCAAAGTTTTATTGATGAAAAAATTCAAAATTTTTCTGTCGTTTCAGAAAGACTGTATCACATTAGAATGCATTCGGCCTATACTATTATTCGTTTTTGTTGTTTTGGTCCCAAATTTATGTATTTTTTGCGCTCGACCCACCTCTGGTCTGCACCCCTTCTTTTAGAAAAAATTGACCGAAGCATTAGACAAACTTTATCCTTAATTTTGAATGTGGCTCTCGACGACCGAGCCTGGACACAAGCTACTCTGCCTGTCCGCATGGGTGGGCTTGGCGTCCGTAAAATTTCCAGTGTAAGCCTACCAGCTTTCATATCTTCCGCCCATGGTACTGAAGAATTAACCAGGAAAATTCTTTCTCAATCACTGGTAAATTTTGATGTACCATTTTTAGTGGAAGCTGTGAAAGCTTGGAAAATCGCTTGCCCAAATATTGACCCCCTGTCAAATCACTCTCCCAGAGACAATGGGACGAGCCGCTCTGCAGGAAAGTGAGCGAAAATCTATTGAACTCCGCTTGTTCAACTGCAGAGCGAGCTCGCCTTTTGGCTGTGGGTGAGTGGGAGTCAGGGTTATGGCTTCTTGCTTTGCCTTCGTCCAACTTAGGTACTTTGTTGGACGACACCACATTCCGCGCTGCAATTTGTTTAAGGCTTGGGGCTTCATTTTGTTCACCTCATCGTTGTCGTTGTGGTGAAGATGTCAACAGCCTTGGACACCACGGCTTGTCGTGTAGCCGTAGTGCGGGTCGTTTTGCTCGACACGCGAGTATTAATGACATAATTCGTCGAGCTCTTGTCTCCGTTGGCGTGCCAGCTACTTTAGAACCTAATGGCTTGGTACGCAACGATGGCAAGAGACCCGACGGTATGTCATTATTCCCTTGGAAGATGGGTAGGCCTTTAGTATGGGACGCCACTTGCGTTGATACTCTGGCGCCATCCCATCTTCCAAACTCAGCGTGTCGAGCCGGTGCTGCCGCTGCTGCTGCCGAGAACCTCAAACGGCGAAAGTATGATAGCCTGATTGGCAATTATGCTTTCGAACCGTTTGGGGTTGAAACTTTAGGGCCGTGGGGCCCAAGTGCACATCTTCTTTACAAAGATATTGTAAAGAGGATGGTTGACACTTCAGGTGATCGAAGGGCTGGCTTCTACCTTGGACAAAGGTTAAGCATTGCCATTCAACGTGGTAATGCTGCCAGTCTTTTGGGCACCCTACCTCACGATAATGATGAGGAAAATTTTTTTTTTGATGCCTTATAGCTTATTTATTTATTATTACCTTTTTTTAAGATGTAAATATTTTAGTTCATAGTTATTTATATTTTAAGTTGTATATATTTTCATTTAGTTATTATTAAATCATAATTTTGTACTTTTAAAAAAAAAAAATAAGATTCCTAGTAACAAAATCATTTCAAGTGCTTCTATTTTAAAGTTCACCGCAAAGCCTTCACTGTTTTCCGTTGAAATTGAAAATTTACTCGGAAATGAATAGAGATGTACTCCAGTCCGTCAAACGGACAAAACAAGAGAGACGTAAGTCGTTTAGCATCTTACGTCATACCCTAAGCACAGACAACAACCTCTTTACTTAAACAAATGGGTTTTTCTCTAATATTACAGAATAGATTAGTGTTTGTTGGTATGTCCTTACTTAGTATACTTTATAGACAGATATTTTTGATCGGGAGGTGGGTTTTTTTATGGTTTTCGGTTTTTTCGTCATGGTATTGGAAGTAATGTGGTCTGAAAGAAGACTCAATGTATAGTAATTTGTCATTTAATCTAAGGTGGCGATGTAACAAAAACGATTGTTAAGTATCATTTAATTTCTGATAAGCAAACCTAAAAGACAAAGCCTTTTGGAAAAATAAATTAAACGATGTTTAATACTCAACTAACTTTAATCGCCTTTTAACACGAAAAACAAGGTAATAAAATTATTCAAACATAACATACATAACATAACATCACGCCTTTTATCCCCGAAGGGGTAGGCAGAGGTGAACATTACGTCACTTAATGCCACTACAATGCAACACCCACTTTTCACTATTTATGTTATGAGTCCCATGTAATAGGGGGTGAGCCTATTGCCATATACCGGGCACAATTCCAGACTCCGTGCTACTACTGAGGTTTTTACAAACCCAGTAATACTTTGCCCGACCTGGGAATCGAACCCGAGACCCCTTGCCCGGCAGTCGCACTTGCGACCACTCGGTCAATGAGGCAGTCTATCATATATTTATTCAAAAAATTCATCAAAACTTTTATAAGTCATATTAATTTATGTTTTTTCTGTCTGTTGTTACGGTTTCTTATAGAGGTGAAACCGCGGGTCTAAATTATAATACAATAAATATTAATTCATCATCTTCACTGAGATAATTAGAAAATTTAATTATTCACTGGAAAACAAACAGTTTGCCGTTAATTTTTGGATTTAATTAACAAAACGACAGACCGGGAACATCAGTCCTCAGTGTTTATTTTAATATTTTGTCTAATTACGTCGCCATAATTAAGGCAGTTTCTAAATTTCTTACCCGTTCCAAATTTTGTATGTATTTCTCAATAAATACATTTTAAATACTACTTTAAAAAAATATTCAAAATATAATAATAGGAGCCGACCAGTTTTTTTTAAATACGTTGCCCTAGGATTTTCTCCTTATCGTGGGTGCGTTTACAAACATACAAGTTCACATACACATGACACCTAGACCCAGAACAGCGATCTGTGGATCACAGAAAGAGTTGTTCCGTGCGGGGATCGAACCTGCGACACGTTACGCGGCAGCCAGTTGCCCAATCACCGTACCGTGCAGTCAACCAGTCGACCAGTAGCGGGAGCATGGTCCAAGCTACCGGTGGTTAGGGCTCCAGAGATAGAAACCTCCTCACGATGAGCGTTTCAAGGAGAACTGCCTTCTGTATCAAGCCGTTGACTTAACTGTCTAATGCCACCCTCCTAAGGTGGTTGTCGAGGCTATTAGGGATTAACCCATTGGCCGACACGACTATCGGCACAATGATAGCCGAATCCACATTCCATAATAATATGTCGACAACCTCGTGAGCTAAATCAAGATATTCGATTTGTTTATCTTTTTCACCTTTCTTCTAAGGTGTTATAATTATTACTGTTTGTTTTAACTTCATTAATATGTCTGTAGTAGCGCCGATAATATTCAGTTTTATCTTAATTAACTAAAAATCGCAGGTTATTCATGTTAAAAGTATTGAGAAAAGCTCTACTAGTTACTATCACAGAGTGGTTCTTCCCTCATGAGCAACGTGCGCAGTCGCGACAATGTCGCGCAGCCTACCATTTTTAGTTAATTTAGTATTTCTCACGACAGTTATTATAAAAACCAGTGTTTATCTATTATTTTATAGGTGTTCCGTATCAGGAGCAAAATTTTAACTTCTTTTGAGGATTTCGAATGTGACGTGGTCTATTGATTTTGTTTGATTGAAATTGTAACTGTGTGTGTGTGTGTGTATTTGTGTATCATGATAAATGATGATGATGATGAATATTAAAGGCACAATAACTTTTATTCATATATAAAATAAATATTTAACACAATCCACAAAACACAATTATGCCCTTGCTGCACTCGAATCCAAAACAAAGGTCACAAAATTGTTTGCGCAAAATATCAACATGATGCATGCATCATGGATCATCATCATTTACCATGACAAACAAACACACACACACACACACCCACATACACACAGTTACAATTTTAATCAACAAAATCAATAGATCACTATTAGAATATACATTCAAAAACAATACAATAGCATCCAATAGTTATGTTTAAACAAAGCATTATTAAAGCACTGATATCCGGGTTCGAATAGATAATCCGCCTAGTCAATTATCCTGCTACAGGCTGTTACTATACAATATCCGGGTAAAAGGAATAACCTTGAAAGGGTTACGAATTATTGGAAATGTACTTTTTGGGGAACTGTTATAGGAATCAATTTTGAATGGCTATATTCTATTGTGGGACATGTTTGTTTATTTTAACGTATGTTTTGTTGTAATGTTTCTTAATATAAAATAGTGGATTTGTTGCTTATAATTTGGTATTTAATAAGTTCATTAGTGTTATTCAAGTTCCATGGTTTAAATAAATAAAAACCAGGAGACGTGTGTATAATTGTTTTTTTGTGAAAATAAAAACTAAGTGACACAAGTGAATTTATTTCGGCATATAAGCTATTGGCTACGTGCGCGACGGTGGCAACGCGTAGCATTTACAACATTTGCGGAAGCTGTCAAATAATAACAACGTTAACATTATAAATCTCCTTTGCAAATGTAACTAAAACCAAAGATTACAATAGTATTGTTGACATTATTTAAGTAATTTATTCAATAGTTTTACTGTAAAATGAGTAATAGGTATATGATAATAAAAACCGGGTTTGCATCATCCACATTTGTTTCCAATTTCTGCCGTATTGTGCGCGGCGGTCGTTATCAGTCCGCCACTACTCGCTTTGCACATGGTCAATTATAATAAGGCAGCACTGTTACACGTCAATTTTTAAGCGAACAATGAAGCCGACATTTTCTAACTGACTACTCTGAGAAGAAATGCCGAAACAAACTCAGAGGTCTGTCTCTTTTACAGTTCAGTAAGACTCGATTTTAATGGGATAGGGGCGAATAAACTGTAAGTTGAATCACCTTATGGTAAGCGATAAGCCAGTGACCCATTAACACCTCCGTAACACCAATGATGTTACAAGTGCGTTGGAGGCCTTATATAATAATCAAATCAATGAATTCCTGCCGTGTTTTTATAATAACTATCGTGAGACATACTAAATTAACTAAAAATCGCGGGTTACTCACGTGAATATACTGAGAAAAGTTCTACTAGTTTCGAACCACAGAGGGGTTCTTCCTTCTGAGCAGCGTGCGCGGTCGCGGCGATGTCGCGCAGCCTACTGTCATCGTGACTACGTAAGTATCCCGCGATTTTTAGTTAATTCCTGCCGTATTCCAACAAAGAATAATCCCTATTCTTAAAACCTACAGTCAACGTCAGTATGATCACAAACTGTAACAATATTAAAGAAAATATACAACAAGGTCCAAAATTGCTTGAAGATATGAATGTATAATGTACTACGGTAAATGTCGCCCACGCGACTCCTCTAATGGAAATACTACCATTAAGGACATTTTTGGCACCCTTACAAGTCACCAATGAGTGTAATTTATTTTGTTAGTGCTTACTTAGCAACTGCTGTGGGAGTGTAGTGGAAGGAAGTGGCTTTATTGAGTGGAACGTAAGGGGTTTGATTCAGGTATAACAATGTGCCTTTTTCCGAGTTATATGTACTTTCTAAGATTATCTAGACACCACTGACAAACGGCGAAGGAAAACATCGTGAGGAAACCTGAGCTTATAATTTCTAATTATAAGTTTGTAATTGCTAACCCGCATTGAGCAAGCGTGGTGATTAATGCTCAAACCTTCTCCGTGTGAAAAGAGGCTTTGTTCAGCAGTGGGCATTTATAGGCTGTTGACGAGGTAGTAAAATGGTTTTTGATTGTCTTTTTACAAATATTTCCCCAAACTAGGATTTTCTCCTGTGTCGTGGGTACGTTTACAATCATACTAGTTGTCATACATATGACACCCATATCCGAAACAACAATTTGTGGATCAATCAAACCCGCTACACGTTGTTCGGCAGCCGGTTGCCTAGCCACCGCGCGAGCCGAATGAAACACAACATCACATAACTATTATCCCCGGAGAGGTAGGCGGAGTTGCACATTATGCCACTGTACAATGTAACACCCACTTTTCACTATTTATGTTATAAATCCCATGTAATAGGGGGTGAACCTATTGCCATATACCGGGCACAATTCCAGACTCCGTGCTACTACTGGGATTTTTTTAAAACGCCCAGTTATACTTTGCCTGACCCGGGAATCGAACCCGAGACCCCTTGCCCGGACGTCCCACTTGCGACCACTCGGCCAACGAGGCAGTCGAACTACCAACTAAATAATTAATAAACATAATAAGAGAAGGCCAAATTATCATTTTTTATTTGCTGTAAATAAAGTTATCCCAAACAGACTCCTTAACTCAAGATCATTCTATTTTCTTGTCCAGAAACTATATACCAATATTACAATCTATGTCGACAATAGTCCTACTATCACAATCTATATACAAATGTACTCTACTTAACAATAACGTAATGTAATACATCGCATCGCTAAATGGCAGCCGAAAGTCGCTCTACTTAAGGGCTGGAGGCAATTAAGTTAATTGTCTTCATTAGACGATGAGCGCTTTTATCAAAATGCCAAATATTAAACGCTGGCTATGTTGACTGAGAGAACAGGTTGTTTTTAAGAAAGTATTGTTTTTTTAAGTGAATAGGTTGCTTATGGGTCGACGTGCTTCATCGTTTACCACCAGGCGAGATAGTGGTCAAACGTCAGTCCCATCACATAAAAAAAAATTGCAGTGTTTCGTGGCTTAGTTTTCAGTTCAAATGTATTTTTATAACCACATATTAGGAAGGAAGGACTAGGCAATATAGGAAGATGTTGAAGGACATATTTATGGTTTGTATTGTCTGTTTGTAATATTATACCTAATAATAGCTTTTACATACATGCATATGAATATATAGGTACATAGTTACGATACACATACCAAAACAACATGTTTTTATAATTTTTGTCTGTCTGTCTATTTGCACTGGCTTACCTCTGGAAAGGCTGGCCTAATTTTGCAAGACTATTATTGGCAGGTAGCCGATGTACTGAGGAGTATTATAGGCTACTTTAATTTTTGAAAAATGAAACAAATCAAAACGTTTTGTTATATAGAGGTATAACCTCCATATTAAATCTCAAATGATAAAGATTTGGTTAAAAATTAAGGATCCACTTAGGTATTAGCTGGATCTGGGTGATTAATATCTATTAGCGTTTTCAAGGAATTTAAGCTAGCTTCTACCCGCGTCTTCATACGCGCAATCCCGTTTCTCACATTCCCATAGGATTTTCAGGACATTTTTCTTTCATAAGAACCTTCTAAATTAATTAAAATCGCAGGTTACTCATTACTACTACTACAGCCTACTACAGGCTACGCGACATCGCGCACGCTGCTCATGAGGAAGAACCCAACTGTGGTTCGAAACTAGTAGAGCTTTTCTCGGTATATTCACGTGAGTAACCCGCGATTTTTAGTTAATTTACTTATCTCACGATAGTTATTATAAAAACATAAGAACCTTCTCCTGACAAAAACAAACTCAACAAAAAATAAAATCAGCCAAATCGGTCCAGCCGTTCTAAAGCTATGGCGTGACAACGGGAAACGGGTTTCATTTATATACAACATATAGATTTGTGATTGTCTCTGGACCTTCTATTTAACATTATGTTTTAACCAGGTGGTACTGATTGTAGTCAACAGACTTACTTACAAAAATCACATTTAGCTCTGTGCCTATAGCCACAAAACTGAGTAAAATTTCCAGTGTAACACAGCCTCTCCCTTTTTATAGATGTCTGGATCCTTATCTCGGTTTGATCAGCACCTAAGCCAATAAAAAATATAATAAAAAAGTTGCAATTAACCACAGCAGCAAGTCACGTAATCTGATTTTATGTCCGACGTCAAAGTAGGTCTGTATAAAAAATGGACCGGTCAAGTGGGAGTCGGACCCGTGTTATGAGTCCTCATTTCTGGTAAAACACGTTGGTACATTTCCTTTCCCTCCCCTTTTTTTGAGTTTACGTTTAGTTGCTGTTTTATACCTCTATGGTAGCTTGGCTGAATTTTGTTTTTCGGTATAGGTCCACATATGTGTGATATATGGCAATAGCCTCACCCCTTATTACATGGGACTCATAACCCTATGTAGTGAAAAGTGGGTGTTATATTGTGTAATGGCATTGAGTGCCGTAATTTGTAGCTCTGCCTATCTCTTTGGGTATAAAAGGCGTGATGGTATGTTGTGTAATTTTATAGCTTTTTGACACTTAACTGAAAAGGGATTTGCTTTTTCTCTCTATAATATTTTTTAACTTTATTGTGACTCTTAACTTTTACGTGAAAGTCATTAGATTTGATTTCATTTGATTGCCTTTTTTATGGATGTAGCTGATTGGGAATCTTATTTTATTCAAAACTAAACTTTAACCGTTCTAGTCAACTACAAAATATTTAACTATTTAATTTGACGACACAAAGAACAGCTTGTCAAATATCTTTAGTCATTTCTTACCAATATCCTGAATTTACTTGTATACTATTCAATAAGATAAACTCAATTCCAGTCAATCCCTCAATTATTTTTCAAATTGAAGAGCTCCTATTACTGCCACTGTCACAATCACAGACTGATTTTATTAAAATATCTTCATTTACCAGTTTTTGCATTCAAAACGAAAAGGAAACGGAATGCTCGAAGTTCCTCTTTCTCCTGAATGTCAGGGAGACCCTGAAATCATGTAAAATTCTTCTCAGTAACTTGGCTCGTTACAGCCCTAACAGTTGAAATATTAATTCAGACGTTTGCTTGAAATTCGGTCTTGCAATTGATTTAATTTTGAATTCCTTTAGCTGGTCTACAGGGGGACAGTGCGAATATATTTTCTGATAGAATAAGCAGTTTTTAAATGACTTCATTAAATTTTGTGTTTTGAGGAGGGAGCGGGAAGGAGAGATTATAAAAAATTATTTTTATATCATCATCATCCAACCAAAACAAACAATATCATCATTAGATGATATTGTTTGTTTTGGTATTGTTCTAACAACTCCTCTGGTAATGTTCTGATGGCTCCATCAAATGCATTTTTAAATTGTCCTGTTTTTACGTCAGTAATTTATTTATTTATAATTTGGACAACCAGTAGTTGCTATATTAGGTCTTCTAATGATCAAGCCTGTTTGATATGTTTCATTGTGTTTATTTGTCTGTATAAAATTCTGCCTTCATTTTATGAGATTAACACCAGAATACTGGAAGGCTACTCAATTTGAAGTTGTATCTAAATATCGTGCCACCTCCGGCATTTTACATAGAATTTTTTATGACAGAAATATACTTGAGCGCGACTTAAAATTGAATAGCGTTTTAATATTTCGACATAAATCTTGTATCGTCATGTTAGAGAATGTAAATCAATTAGTTATAATCTTAAAACTGTCTAAGGTACATTTAAATATTTAATTTTAAAAAATAATTAAAATCAAATAGGGGCCTGAAAATGCGGCGAAATGGTTCCAGTAAAGGATGGTACGGTAGTGTTTGCTTCGCGCTCGACTTGGCGGGGGCACTGCCGTGCCCCCAGATCAGTCAACTGCGCGAAGTCGCCGCGACCGCGCACGTTGCTCATGAGGAAGAACCCTTCTGTGGTTCGAAACTAGTAGAGTTTTAATTATATTCACATGAGTAACCCGCAGTTTTAGTTAATTTAAATTCTAGGTCTTAAGTGGATCCGGTGCCTCCTTCAGGTGCGGATGGTGACCGCCGGGGAGGTTTTAGTGAGGTAAAAATCCCACACTCCCTAGTCTTTTTCCCCATAAAAGCTAGGCGCCAAGTGGAGGTGTCCAACGTCAACAAAAAAAAATCTTTCAAATGAAAACTTAGCTAAACAAATGAATAAAATCCATGATTTTGATCGAGATTATTCTACTACTATACCTCTAGAGGTAGAAATAATTTTATTTTGTGCACTCCTCAAATATTTTACCCAGTCAAGCAGCCTTTTGCAATGTTATAATAAGTAATAAATTGTATACCTACTTATAGGTATTATTAGTATATATATATAAATAATTAGATTATTAGTATTTATGATTGTTTAAGTAGCTTGCGTACTTAAACGTATTATATTCTGACAAAGCGGTTTCAAGTACCTACGACTACAATGAAATTTAATAATTTTAACATTTATAATGAACTAAACTTCTGTCTACTATAATAAAAATGATCCTACAAATGCTAGTCAAAAAACCCAAAAAAATCAATTTGAATGAAATACCACGTCAATAATTGTCATCGATATCAGCCTATTTAAATCAAAACCTAGAATTTATTACAATACTAAGCAAGCCAAAAGAATTATTAGCAGTATAACCAACTTTCTTAGCTCAGCGACGAAATATATTCAATTCTTCAAGCATTAGAATTTCAGATCGAAGAGATTCACTGTTTATTTTACCATTCGATTGAGATTTTGTAATCGAGAATCGTTTTAAAACTTCTACGACTACCATTGGCCTGATCTAATAGCTATGAAGCGAAAACTCTTCAATTCGATTACTCGGTCAAAGGATTCCCTAATGCTTTATGAAAATCCAAAGCGGTTGAGTTTCGTATTACCACTGATAGTTTATTGGACTCATAAATATTTAATGACAGTCGTTACAAGTAGTTTTGATGTCTGAAATATCTGTTGATTTGTCAAAGACTCTGAATAGGACTTTCATTAACCTGATATGGTAAAGATTAGCAGTTGCTCCTTGTAGAATGTAAATCAAATTAGATTTTAGACTTAATTTTGGAACCTCAAACGGTGATGCACATACCAAAGATAGATCTGATTTTCGACCAGTCATATGTTTAACCCACTTTTTAAACGTATACACCATATAGTGATATCAAGCTACACATGTTTTTCTTTTATGTGAGTGTATTTGTGGTATTACTGTTACTAGAAACGAAAGTATAGAATCACACAGAAATCTATAAAATATTTTGATGGTTGCGAAAATGAATATCTAAATTCTCTTATTTATATTATAACATTCACGAGACATACTGAATTAATTATTATGTTTTTCGGCTTCCTCACGTAATTATTTGACGAGGAACTCGACTAGTTTCAAGTCAGGCTAGAGGCTCATATTCATGAGCCGCATTTCGCGACGCGACGCGGCTGCTGTCGCGCTACTGGAGTAGCCAATAATTAATTTGATTATTCCCTTGTTTTGTGAAAATTTGAGCATTCGATGGCTCTTGTAAGCAAAGCATTAATATATTCGACAACCACTAAACAGCATTCCTTAATTATAATCTGAATAGACTATTACATAATTGATTCGTTAGTGTTTGAAGCGATTAATGTCAAAGCTTCACCACAACAGTATAGTTGATGAACTAATCCTAGAGTTGATGTTAACTCATATCCTAAGCTTGATAGCAATACCAATGATTTATATTTTAATATGTGTTTACATATTCGTATACCATTTCTTCTTAGTATTCACAGTCGAAACTAAAAACTGACACAAGTTTTTTTGTCTAAGTAATTAGTTCTTTTGACTGAACAAAAGCAGATGGTGCTACTGTCTCATTAAGGCATATTTGTTAACTTATATTGTAGCATAGTATTCTTAATTACTTAATGTGTGAAAAATATATAAAAAAAATCTGAACAAAACAACTTAAAATAACTATTTGTCTAGACAAAACAAAACACGAAAACCTATCTCAAAAACGGACTAAAATCTAACTGAAATTCCTTGGCATCAGAAGTGGAACTGAGTGTGTTAAATTAGAAGGAAATCCAATAAAGATAACCCCTATACCGGCGCGTGAAAAAATACAATCCCCTTTGTTACAGCGCAAGGGGACGATAGAAAATTGAAATTCAAGTAATATTGGAATGTGGGCCTGTATATAAAACGGGGTATTGTTTAATCTAAAAATATACCATAGGTATTTGTTTTGCGGTTATATTTAGATTTTTGAAAGGGTTTTTTAAAGAAAAAATGTTAATACTTTTTAGAGAAAAATGTACATAAGGTAGCTAAATATAGTTTCGGATACGATTAGGTATATATGTATTACAAAGGATATCTTGTACCCTTTTTTATTAATCTGTAACGACACAATACAGAAAGGCATGTTTTAAAGATGATTATTACATTTATTTTATACATTTTACAGTGTACACACATAATAATACATTATACAGTGGCATTATAAGTGCCGTAATGTGTACCTCTGCCTGCCCCTCCGGGGTAAAAGGAGTGATGTTATGTGTGTATAGAGGTATTATAAATGTATCTGTATTAAGTATTATGTAAACTGAATGCCATGAAAATGAATGCGCCATACCAAGCAATATAATGCACAAAAAACTAGGAGAACCAAAATCCTTCCATTCCCTCCCTTTACATAAACTTTCCAACTATTAACTACCTCACTACCATCCGCAAACTCCAAACAACTGTTACTCCATTTTTCCGAATACAAAAACAAAGCCAAAACATGCGTTAAACCTTCCGTAACATTAACCCCTAGTTTACTGCTAACACGCCCAGATTCCGCGAGATCCACCGTGACAGAAACTTCATCACTTAAACCTACTTACAATATTTTACTGGCTGTTTCTTTCGCAATAAGCTGAACCTCATTTCGTGAGGAACAAAAATAGTCTCCTTTATTTCAATACAATAGGCGTTTGAATCCTGTAAAAAATATATGCAAGCGAAGCTGGGAGTCAACGCAAATCCGTTATGACACGAAGTAATAATGATATCGGTTCTGTAAGGTGCGTACCCACTGTGGTGTAACAGATTATGCGAGCGGCTCACAAAGTTCGCAACGAGGGATGGTTTTGATTTGTTGCCACGTTGATTAGGGGATGAAGGGATAAGGGAATTTGTTAGTTGCTGTCTTCGACTTTATTATTGGTTCTGATATGATTTACTTTGATGTGTAGTGTGTGATGGTGCCTGGGCAACATGTCACGGGTTCGATTCCCGCACGGAACAACTCTTTGTGTAATTCACATATTGTTGTTCCGGGTCTGGGTGTCATGTGTATGTGAACTTGTATGTTTGTTATCGCACCTACGACACAGGAGAAAATCCTAGTGTGGGGCAACGTTTTTATAAATAAAACATTTACTTTTTTTGTATACCTATCTAATTTAATTGTAATTCATATCATATGAATTAAATTTTGTTAACGAATTTATTTTTGCGTAGATATAATCAACATGCGATTGTTTTTGTTCTAATTGTGGTCCGAGAACTGGATACGTGTATACAAGAAACCTCAAAACAGATTAACCTTCTTAATAGGACTCAATTAACAGTTTTCTGATAGAAAAAACAAAAACTGTTACATTCTAGAAGTTCTATAGCATATTATATGGACATTATGACTATGTAAGTAAACCTTCGCCAATCAAAAAACAATCCAGCCTCAATCAGCCAAAAGCACCCAATTATAACCAACAATATCATTCAGCTATACGTATCTTCTATCATAAGTTCAATAACAACAGTTTCCCAATATCTCAGCATTTCCATCGCTCGACGGCTTTCCAAACACCGAATCAATGTGCAAATACCTTATAAAGTAAAAGATCACGTCTCGTTGTTGAATGCGAACCTTTATTACGGCCGCCCGCGGGGCGAAGCTTTGTGAACCATGTTTAAATAAACTTACCTAAAATACTGACAGCCTACGAAAAAATACGAAGCAAATTCATAAGATCTAAGATCTTTTGTTGAACAACGTGTCACTTTTATTGTTTGGAAATAATTAATTTTTGTTTTCTTTTTCTTGGACTTGGTGAGCTGACTTCTTTGTTATTGGGTAGTGTTTCCGTCTTTGTGTTGAAGGTATGACGTTATTAACTTTCGTAATATTACCACGATGCTTTGGTATGGTATGAACTATAAAAATAGCATTGTTGAAAGTAAAAAAGCGCATGATTTATTGATTCATTCATTATTATGAGAACATGGTTTTATATCCTGATGAAAAAGATGAACCTGATTGAAAAAGAGTAACCTATGGAGTTTCTTGCTCGTTCTTCTCCATAGGAATCTACACCTTGGAATGAGCAAATAGCTTCACTTTCAATTTTTTTTTGTTGACGTTCAAAAGTGCCATTCTGGCCTAATTGAAATAAATGATTTTGACTTTTTTTGACTTTTTTATCATTTATTACATTAAGACACACACAAAAAGAAATTAAATAGAATCAAACAGTAATAATATCAGAATTTACATAAATTAATATCACATTTTAAAAAAGCAAAAAATAAATAAAACAGTTATAATAGTTGAAGACAAGCAAAAATCTAAAAACAAAACCAAAACAAGACATTTAATTATACATTTTCACACAGAGTTACATAATATACAGACTTTAGAGATTTTCACAAAAACAGAGACAAACATTTTTAATAGCTTTAAGTTCGTTCATAATAATAGTAACATCGTCTAGGTACTAAACCATTAATTTCAGAAAAAGTACATAAAAGTAGATATAACTCAAACGTAACTAAATATATTGATAATTTCATTCATTTTTTTACTTACAGCAATACAACCCTTTGATACATCCAAAGAGCTATTATCAAAATATTTTCGCCATTCAAAGTGTTCAAAAATGTTCCGTAATTCGAATTCGTAATTCGTTTAATAAATAAATCAGTATTATCCTTGTGTTGAGTAAAAGTGTCATTGGTTAGCTTTTGTCACATTTGAGTTTTCTAAAATTTTCAATATGAACTTTAAGTTTCGATATCCTTTGTTTTTTTTAACCTTGGAGACGTTTGGTCATCTCACCTGATAGTAACCGATGTTGTAACGGACGGTGGAGTACGTCTACTTATGAGAAATCTGTTCACTTGGGACTTGAAGATTTCTGATGCAGAACCAACTGGTGCAATCTGGTGCAATCGGCTGCCGTGCAGCGTGCCGCGGGTTCGATTCTCACACGGAACAAAACTTTATGTGATCCACAAATTGCTGTTTCGGGTCTGTCTTTTGTATGTTTGTAAACGCAACCACAACACAGGAGAAAATCATAGTACGGGTCAACGTCTAAAAATATATTCATTATCGCACAATATTAATTAATATTGGATATTAGTTACATATTGATCAAAAATGAAATTTCGTTACATATTGATCGAAAAAATTCCGAGTATTCGCAAGTGCGACTGCCGGGCAAGGGGTCTCGGGTTCGATTCCCGGGTCGGGCAAAGTATTACTGGGTTTTTTAAAATTCTCAGTAGTAGCACGGAGTCTGGAAATGTGCCCGGTATATGGCAATAGGCTCACCCCCCATTACATGGGACTCATAACAACTAGTGAAAAGTGGGTGTTACATTGTACTATGGTAAAATGTGCACCTCTGCCTACCCCTTCAGGGATAAAAGGCGTGATGTTATGTTATGTATGAAATGTGGTTTTTACCAATCAAGGATGAATAAGTGATGTTATGAATAACATGAAGCTAGACAACACACACCGTGTCTGTGTTGGTAGTCCGTAGTGTTGTGCCGTGTTATTGTAATGCATGCTACTCGTGATTAATTGATTAAGGACCCTTGTCTGACTGCGTGACTTTAAACTAGCCTCGTAGCTTTAGCGACGACCTACAAACCTTCAATAAAAGAGCGTTTTTAAAAATCCGGCAACGCACCTGTGACTCCTCTGGTGTTAGTCCCACTTTGCTTACCATCAGGTGATCCATCTGTTCGTTACCCACCAATTCCATAAAAAAATATGAAAAGATCCGTACACCTTGATTCGTTTATTGGACGGAAATTTTACTTCAACGTAGATTTTATTGTACACCTTTCAGTCTTTCGTCCATTTTTAGACAGGAACCATATCGAATATAAACAGAAATCGTAAATCAAATACAAAAACTATTATCCCTTTGTATATTTTCTTTCAATCAATCTGTCGTTTTCCAATTTTTTTTTTAGATACGTTTACATAGCATTTGAATGCAGACTCCAATATTCTTTGGAAATCCAATTTTCTATCGAACGAGTTGTTTCATAAAACCAATATGTTTCGTTGATCTAGACTAGAACAGTGAACAGTACATTGTACCTACGTATAAGTATAGGATGTAGCGAAACGTAGATGTTGTACATTTTTATGCAGATTTTTTTCTGGAATATATTTTGTTAGAATAAGCTGGATATTTTTTGATATTTTTCTGTACTTTATGGTTTAGTCTATTTTTGTACTTGCATATAAGAGTAATTTTAATTTTATATTATGTAAGTTTCATGTTAAACGATCTGCAACTTTACATTGATTGATTACAGTTCAGACAAATAATGCAATAAGATTTTTTGATTCTTTTCTCAATTATATTAGAGTAGATTAGAGTAAAAAAAAAACATTTAATCTAATCAGAATGACAAATCCAATATGTCACATCTTATTATGTAACCATTTGGATTGTTATTATTCATCCAGCACCGTCGACCCTCGTCAGCCAAACATACAATAAATATAGGACAAAATGTAAGGTTTCATACATTCGCGAATGTATACAAATATTGGTGTTGGATCTTGTATTGAAAACAGGATATTTTTACCTAAATAGTGACATAACAGTGAATTGGGTAGGACTCGAATAAAACAATTTACATGTATCTACATATTTCTCGGAGTTTATCTACATGTATAGAGGTATCTAGATTTGTATTCGCTCTGTCTGTACCTACCTAGTACTACGATGTTGGTCGAATACTTCGCTTCGGGCTTCGACCCAGGTTTCCAGTAGGGTGATAATCGACCTGGAACTGCATAATTATGGCGTAGCTGGTTACCGAGGCATTGTTAGCTCAAATCAGGAGTAAAAACAGGGTGGTTTTTAGTCAGTATGAGTCTGATACTCTCTTGTCTTAGCCAACGCGAAAAAAGTCATTGGATGATTTTGCCCCCTCAAAAAAAAAAGTCGGGCCGTTTTGTTTTTATTTCGGTTCTTTGAATTTTTTTAGTAATAGCATAGTAGTGGGCTAACACTATATTGCATGGGCTCGTAAAATTTCGAGGCAGTTTTCGGTACGCAACGTCCAAATGTTGGAACAATATACCTCCACCAATCAGAGACTCACCAAGTATAAATAGTTTCAAATACAATCTTAAAATGTTTATTTTAACCTCACAAAAAAACAAAGCTGCAATTAATGTTGATCTGTCTATCATTTAACTCTAGCCAGTTTAGTGTGTGAATGATACAGAACGCAGACATACTGGCTGTTCTATGTCCTTCATTCTGTCATGTGTACCTACTATTTATTAACATTTTACTTTATTTTTATTTTTTTATTTTACATTACTTTTATATTTATTACATTGATAAGTATACCATTGTTGTATCTGCATACTTATTGCATATATCTGTGTGTATGTGTGTATATGTATGTATATGTATGTGTGTGTGTGTATGTATATGTATATGTGTGTGTGGTGGGTGTGCAGATGCATTATTATATATGTGTATATATATTTTCTTGTTGTCTTTGTCTAACCATTCAACGTTGCTACCATCCGTGCGTCACTGCATGGGTGCCCACTGAAAATCAGTGCTGGGTAACCTGTATGCCTGGCTTACACTGAGTGGGTGACCCTTTTAGCATAGGCATGTTGTCAGCGTCTCTTTTCTAATTCTTCTGTTTCTTCCACTGTCACACCTTGATTGTCTTTTTTTTATTTTATTTATGCTGCATCGTGCCTGGTGCTAAATAAATGTTTTTTCTTTCTTTCTTTCTTTCTTCTTTCTAAAATTACTGGTAAAATTAGATGTTACATTTTACAGTAGCCAGCAGACTAATCTACTCAAATCTGTCTATTCATTCAATTTTTGAATTTATATCAATACAATAAAGTTGTATATGAATTTTGTAACTTGAAATTATATTCTCACCCTGTCTGAAAAACCTATGGAGTTTCTTGCTTGTCCTTCTCCATATGAATCTGCACCTTGGAATTAACACATAGGTTCACTTTTAAATTTTCTGTTGACGTTCAAAAGTGCCTTCCTGGTCTAACTGAAATAAATGATTTTGACTTTGACTTTGACTTTGTAATAAGAAATTTGACAGAACAGGATAAAATTATCTGCTGCCCACCGTCTATTATACCTCTATTATTATAATATGTGAACCTGCACCTATGTCTTCAAGGAGGTTACGTAACGTATGATTCTATCTCAATACATATATCCAAGGCTGTCGCTATTAGTCTATACTGTTTCAGATTGGTTTGCAATCTGACTAACTACCTTAGTGATTAATTGGTCAAACGTGATTTCAGGTTCGAATTGCGGGCCAAGTTACGTGTAATTTGGTATATTGTTTTAGAAATTCAGTTTTTAAGGTTTTTAAAGGAAGAGTATTTTCCTGATGTGACTTCTACTTGTTTTTTTTGTGGGATAAACTGGTAATCGAGCAGACGGATCACCTGATGATAAGCAATCGGCGTCGCCCATTGACTGTTGGGGATTAGGAATTTGAGGGTTGTTGGGGATTGGATTGGGGAAGGGGAGGGGGTAATTGGGCCTTCTGTCACCTCACCCATACGACAAAATACCTCTATAATGCAAGCGTTGTTTTACGTTGGTTTTCTGTGAGGCCGTGGTATCAGTCGGGTCGAGCCGGCCCATTCGTGCCGAAGCATGGCTCTCCCACAATTGAATTGTGAGTTTGTAACGATACAGGAGACCACCCTATTGAAGGATAGCAATAAGTAAATTAGTTATAATATAAATTAAAATTTCTGTCAGTTCTTTTAAATTCAAGTAAATGTCCATTTATTTGAGGTACGTGATTTTTATTTTAGGTAATGTTTGAACTAAATTACTATGCAAAGATGGTAAAACAAAAGTAAATAAAAAAATTGAATGTATTAGTGTCAGTCTAATTATTATTAACTTTAGATTTGATTTATAAAATGTTTGAAAGTTAAATTGTAAATACATCTGAAATCCTTGACAATGGGGTTTGAGTCCCTAGTCGACAAACTACAGTAGAGTACAGTCTAACTGGTCTAACTACTCTTTTCTGTCAAATTTCTTTATCATAATCAGAGCTTAATTAGATTAGAATTTAAATGAAATAAATGTACACAACTTAAAATATAAATAATCTATAACTGAACTGAAACTGAGCCGGTGCTGCCGCTGCTGCTGCCGAGAACCTCAAACAGCGAAAGTATAATAGCCTGATTGGCAATTATGCTTTCGAACCGTTTGGGGTTGAAACTTTAGGGCCGTGGGGCCCAAGTGCACATCTTCTTTACAAAGATATTGTAAGGAGTCTTTTGGGCACCCTACCTCATGGTAGCGATGAGGAATTTTTTTTCTTTGATGCCTTATGACACATTTTTTAAGGTGTTAATTTCTTTAATAGATTTTCAACTTATAGGTATAGGAATGGGTATTTTTTTTTTAAGGGGGGAAAATCATCGAATGACTGCTCCCGCCTGGGTGAGGCGGAAGGGAGTGTCAGACTCTTACTGACTAAAAACCACCCCGTTCCTTCTCCTGCACGTCGAGCCGGAGCCCCGGTTACCCATTAGGTTCTCCGCGACTCCGGATCGGCATCGGCCCTATTGGGCCCCATCTGTGGTGGTCTGATGGCTCTTTGAGGCGCGCGCGGAACGCGACGCGCCGTACGCTCGGGTCTGTTTCTGGTCGGACGGGGAGCCACCCATGCTCGCCGTCCGCAGGCCCGCGCTTACGGTGGCCGGAGATCGTCTCGCGATCCCCGACGCCCGGTGTGTCCTTCGCGATGGCTGGGTTCGAGGAGGCAGCGCTTCGCTGCCTCACGCGTCCCGCCTCCTCCTTAGCTAGCATGACTGCTTCGCAAAAGGAGGAGACGGCATCCCAATCCTCCTCCCTCCGCATCATGGCCTGCACTAGGCCCGGACGCGAGAGGTCGCCATCGCCGATCACTTCCCTGAGGACACGGCGTTGCTCAGCCCACGCAGGGCATTCTCCCACCGTGTGTTCCACCATGTCCTCAGGGCGGTCCTCGCAGTGATAACACCCGGGCGTTTCCTCCCGCCCCATCAGACACAGGTACCTCCCGAAACTTCCATGTCCGGTGAGGACCTGCGTCAGGCGGTAGGTGAGGACGCCGTAGCGTCTCTCAAGCCACTCCTCAAAGAGGGGACTTACCGCTGCAATGGCAGCGAGCCCAATAGGTATGGGTATAGGTATGTATAGGTATGTATGGATATAAAGGTATACCTATGTATAGGTATTAAGTCGAAAATTCAATGGCAAAAATTTACACATAGGAATACATTGATGTGCTGGCCCCTGTACCAAACTCAAAGTCAATGAAATTAATTACCATGAATGATCCGGGTTTCAAACCGACAACCATCTTTATTCACATGTGTTTTTAATATCTTTCTCCCTTATTCACTTGTTCCGTAATAACATGTAAATAACTGAAATATTGTTTGTTACCTATGAAAATATGGCGACCTTGTGTTTCAGAAAAAATAGGCTCTGTGTAAACAAGTGGGCTAGATATTACCATATTGGAGTAACGAACAAGATGTGGAATATTTTCGTTTCTTTTTTTTATCTAACTGCAGCGAAGGATTATTTGGTAAGGAATAAATCAATTAATATAGATTCATTATCATCATCATCACCAAAGACGACCACTGCTGGATAAAGGCCTCCCCCTTAGTCCTCCAGGTCGAACGACAACTCGCCACCTGCATCAACTGGCTCCCTGCAACTCTGGCGATGTCGTCGGTCCACCTAGCGGGAGGTCTGCCCACGCTTCGTCTTCCAGTCCGTGGTCTCCACTCAAGGACTTTCCTGGCCCATCTGCTGCCAGTTCTTCGAGCGATGTGGCCTGCCCATTACCACTTCAGTCTGCAGATTTTGCGAGCTATGTCGGTAACTCTAGTTCATTGTTTCGGCATTTCTTCTCAGAGTAGTCAGTTAGGAAATGTCGACCTCATCGTTCGCTTGATAAAATTGAGGTGTAAAAGTGCTGCCTTGTAGCTTATTTGCAGAAATAATTCACTTATTTCACTTGTATTGGTGCATTTCCATATTTCGGATTTTGTCGCGCAGTTTAGATTTATTTATTAATATTTACACTATGGGCATAAAGCCTCGTTAGTAATTGAGTACTTCCCTTAATAAAAATAAATTACTTCACGCCTTTTATCCCCGAAGGGGTAGGCAGAGGTGCACATTCTACCACAGTACAATGTAACACCCACTTTTCACTAGTTGTTATGAGTCCCATGTAATAGGGGGTGAGCCTATTGCCATATACCGGGCACATTTCCAGACTCCGTGCTACTACTGAGAATTTTAAAAAACCCAGTAATACTTTGCCCGACCCGGGAATCGAACCCGAGACCCCTTGCCCGGCAGTCGCACTTGCGACTACTCGGCCAACGAGGCAGCAGGCAGACAATACACAATGTTGTACAAAATTCATAGTAAACTGTAGTTTTTGACAGTTCAAAAAAGTAATGAATTTGACTTGTTGGCAAATATCCAATTACTGTCATGGCAAAGGAATGAGACAACGCCACACAACTCGCATAAGTGTGAGCGAGAGTTCAGATAAGAATGACTTAATATAAATAGTTCACAAGTTTGTAATCGCTCAACTATAATGAAAATTGCTACTGTTTACTCTCAAGTCGCAGTCTTTTATAATCTAAAGTCTTATTACCGAGTTGTGAAAAATTGTACCTGCCCTATGTTTGTGATCTTGTCGACAACTGCAACTAGGTACTTAGTCTTTAATTGCACCGTACGATATTAGTAGGTATATTGCAATAGCCGTTGCTTAGTCAGTTTGCGAGCTGAAACAACAAAAATGTCCATAATTATTTAAACACAAGACTTGAAACCACAAACAGAAAAATTAAACAATTTTTCTGACTGTAATTGAATACATTTTCAACAGAACGGAGTATGATTTATCTATACACATTATGTTCGCTTTCTCACATGATAATAAAACCTACTTTTCAATTATATTTCAGTAGCAATAGATCCCACAGACATTCTTAATTTCCCTTGAGTGCTAACGTAATACTGAGTATATAGGCTACATACATAGACATAGGCTATACATCAAACTATACATAACCAGTATTACCTGACCTTTGAACATATTGGAAGTTAATACAAAGCGGGACCAAGAGAAACTGGAAATGTATAGCTTTATATGTAGTGTGTACACACCTGACTACTGAAATAAGGTACCACGTAAGAACAAATCCAGTTTACGTGAGCATACTAACTGATTAGATCATTTGTGAGTTTATCTGTTTTTATTCAGGTTTAGGATTTAAAATATTGGAGTATCATAATATTATAATGTTGCGTGTTTTTTCTAGAAAGGGGTCAGAGATTCTTCGGAGAGTTTAACAGCTATGAAAGTATGAATATAATATAATGTCTACCTCTACTTCATTTTCGCCAGATGTGTTATGAGTCCCATATAATAGGAAGCGTATTCCTTTTTAAAAGGCCGGCAACGCACCTGTGACTCCTCTGGTGCTGCGGGCGGCGCTGATCGCTTACCATCAGGTGATGCGTCTGCTCGTTTGCCTCCTATTCCATAAAAAAAGAACCTATGATCATACATCGGGCACATTTTGAAACTCCGTGCTAAATTAATTATTATGCTTTTGGCTTACTCACCTAACTGTTTGACGAGGATCTCGACTAGTTTCAAGCCATACTAGAGGCTCATATGCATGAGGAGCACTCCGCGACTCATGACGCGGCGACTGTTCATGAAATGACACACGAAATTAATAATATAGACATAAACTCCTACACAATATAACACCACGTAAGCAGAGGTGCACATTACGGCACTTAATGCCACTGTACAATGTAACGCTCACATTTCACTATTTTATGTTATGAGTCCCATGTAATAGGTGAGCCTATTGCCAAATACCGGGCACAATTCCAGACTCCGTGCTACTACTGAGATTTTAAAAAAAACCAGTAATACTTTGCCCGACCCGGGAAACGAACCTGAGACCCCTTGCCCGACAGTCGCGCTTGCGACCACTCGGCTAATGAGGCAGTCATGGCTAGGATATTAGACGCTAAGGAATCTAATACAAGATTCATTTTTAGAAAGTCGTGCTGGGGGCCAGTTGACCAATAAGGAAGCCAATTTGTACCTATACGAACTAGATTTTCCCTCGTTTTATATCTGAGCCGAATTGATTCTATTTTCCTGGCTATACCAATGTAGATTTTACGACGATTTCTTGTTATTGGAGTCCGTCTATGTGAATTTATATTCTAGATATGCTAAAAAATGCTGTTTGAGCTAAAACCCTATTTATATGTTGAAAGATTTTTTGGGAAAGGGTCTATTACTTTTAAATTTATATCTTTGTAATAATACAGCCAGCGAAGCCAGAGATTCTGAGAGAGCTTGAAAGGTTCTACGGACAGTTATACACCTCGACACGGCAACCCATTGTCGGTACAGCTCGGGATCCAAGAGCTAAACTGACACGGCACTATACCGAGGATATCCCAGACATCAGCCTGTATGAGATTAGGATGGCTCTCAGACAGCTCAAAAATAACAAGGCACACCGGGTGATGACGGAATCACAACAGAACTTCTGCGAGCGGGTGGAAAACTGATACTTTTAATCCTCCAGAAACTATTCAATTCCGTCATTCTCGAAGGAGCTACGCCGAAAGCATGGCAAGAGAGTGTAGTGGTTCTGTTCTTCAAGAAGGGTGACAACTCCTTGTTGAAGAATTATAGACCCATCTCGCTTCAGAGCCATGTATATAAGCTGTTTTCTAGGGTCATCACGAACCGTCTCGAACGCAGGTTTGATGACTTCCAGCCTCCCGAACAAGCCGGGTTCCGGAAAAGCTTTAGCACCATAGACCACATTCATACGCTGTGGCAAGTTATACAGAAGACTGAGGAGTATAACTTGCCACTATGCTTGGCGTTTGTGGACTATGAAAAAGCCTTTGATTCGATCGAGACCTGGGCGGTGCTGCAGTCTCTCCAGCGATGCCATATCGACTACAGATATATCGAGGTGCTAAAGTGTTTGTATAGAAACGCCACCATGCGCATCCGACTCCAGGAAGATAGCACGGAACCAATCCAATTGCAGAAAGGCGTGAGACAGGGAGACGTGATTTCTCCGAAACTGTTCACCAACGCATTGGAGGACGTTTTCAAGCTTTTAAACTGGAGTGGACTGGGCATCAATATCAATGGCGAATACATCACACACCTCCGCTTCGCCGATGATGTAGTCATCATGGCGGAGTCGCTGGAGGATCTAAACACCATGCTCAGCGACCTCGATATCGTCTCCCAACAGGTGGGTCTTAAATTGAACATGGACAAGACCAAAATCATGTCTAACGTCCATGTTGCACCTGTACCGGCCATCGTTGGGAACGATATCCTCGAAGTGGTAGACCACTATACATACTTAGGGCAGATTATACAACTAGGTAGGTCCAATTTCGACAAAGAGGTCGCCCGAAGAATCCAACTTGGATGGGCAGCGTTCGGGAAGTTACGCGAAATCTTCTCATCGAAAATCCCTCAGTACCTAAAGACCAGGATGTTCAACCAGTGTGTGTTGCCGGTGATGACGTATGGTACCGAGACGTGGTCCCTGACCTCTGGCCTTCTGGAGAAGCTCAAAGTCGCTCAGCGTGCGATGGAGAGAGCTATGCTCGGGGTTTCTTTGCGCGACAAAATCCGAAATATGGAAATTCGCCAAAGAACAAGAGTTACCGACATAGCTCGCAAAATCTGCAGACTAAAGTGGCAATGGGCAGGCCACGTCGCTCGAAGGACTGACGGCAGATGGGCCAGGAAAGTCCTTGAGTGGAGACCACGGACCGGAAGACGAAGAGACGAAACGTGGGCAGGCCTCCCGCTAGGTGGACCGACGACATCGCCAGAGTTGCGGGGAGCCAGTGGATGCGGGTGGCGAGTTGTCATTCGACGTGGAGGGCTAAGGGGGAGGCCTTTGTCCAGCAGTGGACGTCTGCCGGCTGTTGTTGACTTGATGAATAATACAGAGAGACCATCGCTCTCTGAGAAATCTGAACCTTTTATACTGCAATCTCCAATCCACCTTAAAAATCTGTAGAATATGTGTGTCTCAGTATATTGATGTTGTTATCTTTGTCTTCTCTTCTATACCTACATATAATAAAATCGTAGAAAAATCAAAACTGTACTCTACTTACATTGAATATTTTTTTAAAAAGAATACCCGAAGCGTGATCTACAATCGATACCGAAGCCAGAAATATGGTTTTTAGAATTTTTGTCTGTTTGTCTGTATGTCTGTATGTATGTCCGGAATGATTTCCAAAAGTACTGCATGGATTTACTTCAAATTTTTGCATGAATATTAGTAACAGGTCGGGACACATATTTTCACGCTATCATCTACAGGGGAGGAACTGTGAATCACAATTCCACGCGAACGAAGTCGCGGGCAACACCTAGTTGATAATCTTTCGTTCTTGTTAGCATTTTTTAAATAGTGAGTGCGTAAATGAGTCCCAAAGCAAAATAATAAGTTGAAGATCAAGCTAAGAAGTCAAGTTCCTAACTGAAAATGATACACTAAAGAAAATTTGCTATATCATCAAAACATACTTGCCTAAGCAAACACAAAGTTTATTATGTTCCCGTTTTACAAAAGCGTATAAGCACAATTCCAGTGGAACACAAATCACCAAAGAACGTGCTGTCGTAAAAGATATGAATTTATATACACTGGAAATTATGCTTCCCGTGTTTTTATAACTTCATGCATAAAAATCTTCTTAAAGGCTTCGTGCTTGCTCACTGCAAATAAGCTGTAACGCTTATTTATCTTAACTTTTTAAGGTTAAATGTTAGGAAAACAAGATTTTCTTTACTTTTTTACAGAACGTTGTTGTTTGTTTTTGGTATAGGTTCTGCTGTACTGCTTCATTGCTCAAATTATTGCTAGTGCAACTGCCGAGCGAGAATTTTCAGAATCGATTGCTGGGTCGAACTACGTATTACCCAAGGTTTTCGATTCCTAACCAGTAGGTGTTCACTGTTTCGAACCAATATCTGCTTTTTTTTAAAGAGTAACGAATGGAGTTTCTTACTCGTTCTTCTCCACTCGAATCAACATTTTGCAACAAGCGCCTAGCTTCACTGACGGACAGACTGACAGACTATTATTTATTTCATATTTATTGACAAACTGTTTCAAAAGTACCAAATTATGGTTTAATTGAAATAAATGCTTTTGAGTTTGAGTTTGAGTTTGAATAGGGTCATGCCCTGTTACATAGGACTCGAATAACGAAACTAGTGCAAAATTAGTGTTACATCGTCTCGATCTACTTACTGCCTATGCCTACCCGTTCGAGGTCTAAAAGGCATGGAATTATTTGTCATTGCATTTCTTACAAAATAACCTTATCTCCAACCTAAAACAAATACAAAGCATCAAATATTTCGTGACAAAACACGGTATTTTCTGTTTCGGTCGACTCTCTGTTAAATGAAGCGTACGATGTATTCGTAAGCTATTTAGGTTCTGTGGACTTGTCGACAAGAGTGCTACATTTATGCCAAAGTCATGATTTTAGCTCCCTTAGGGCTTAGGCTACGAATTAATGGATTAGAATTTGTTTTAGATTTGGGAACTTGATTTTAGTTGTAGGTTTAGGTAGTGCAAGAATAGTTTTTGTAGTATACACTATCTCATATTATTTAAAGTATTTTATTTTATTGTCATGACTAACATCATTTTGTGACTCGTATTTAAGAAAAAAGACACTTTACTAAGCCTCATTATGACAGCTTAAGTTTTATGTAAACTAATTAGCATTGAAAAACTAATTACTAAGCTTGCTACGCTAACATAAAACTAAAGAAATATTACTAACGTACAAAGCGAACACACTCTATTATCCACAACAAACTACCTCCAATGAACACACGACTTTAAACCTTATAAACCGACTATTAGCTAAAATAACCAAATAAGTAAACTCATCACAAAAACAAAAGAGAACCGTTTACGGACACCCCTTATTTATGAACCAGTTTTGTACACCAGCCCTAATATATTCGACGAGCGGTTGGCCGAGATAGGCCTAAAGAATTAGCCACGCGATCATAACAGCCGGGCAAAAAACAAAGCCTAAAGTTGCCCATTTAAGTGTATAAAGACAAAGAAATGGGTAACGAGACCCCAAAATGTCAAAATAGTCCATTTTACTTAAACCATTTAGTATTTAGGTTTTTGTAGGGTTGGACGGAATTGCAAGACGCTGATAGATTATACTCTTTAGCCACTTATCCGATTTTGTGTGAGTGGACATTTTTGTTTGAGTGATCAAACTGTAGTTTTTGTTTTTTGGCGAGTATTGAAGGCTTCGATTTTGGTATAACGATATTAGACAATACAGTCTATATTTATAATTGGTAAAGATCCTGTTGCAGCATGCTTTTAAGTTTCTAACTTATAAAATTAGTATGTACATGAATGAAAACAAATAAGAGATTGTCTGATGTAACTATTTGTTATTATTTTTTACAAAAAAAAAAACAAGTCAAAATAGACATGAGTATTTCAAACACAGACAAATAACACTAATTAGTCACATTATCTTCAGAATCCTCAAAATGGGGTCGAAAACGGCTCTTGTCTAGACACTTATATCTCAAAATAAGACTAAAACCCTCTATGGGCATGACAGGTAAATAGCCAGGACAAAGACAGAAAAAGCTAAACAATTAAAAGGGGTCGGCTCCCTACTCGTTAGGGAAAACATTCAAACAACCGTCATCCTCATTTAAACCCAAAAACGGTCATGAATGAACTAATTACCCTACATTTCTCTGACGTCATAATACCCCATATATGTAAATAATTTTGATTATAACATACATAGTAATATGTATGTTATAATCGGGATGTAAGTTTGTTTGATTATTTCAGACTTATATTCGAACGAAAAAGTTTTACTTCGATTTTTTCTGGTTTCTTTTTTGCTTAGTTATTGGTTAATCAAACAATTATTCATTCCCTTTTTATGATAATTATAATTTCTAGGTAAGGTTATCGGTAGAAATGGTTCTCTATTCATACGCTAATCATAGTTACCGAAACATAACTTTAAGTACTACGACCGATTTTAATCACGCTTAAGAACGATCTCCCTAACTACCTGTATATTTAGTGGCATTGTGACTATGGGGAACAAAACCGCGTGATAGATGTATGTATGTGTGTATTCAGTCGACTCATCCCATGCATGAAGCGGCAGACCAATCAGTGGGCTCGAATACGTGAATTATTATAAGGCGTTAACCGCTAAATCGATGACCTAGTTAAGCGGTGGTTCATGTGTCAGCGATAAGCGGATTGTGGTTAAAATGTACGAACGATAATTGTTTTTTGCGTTCTGAGGCTGAATTTAATTATTACTACTTTTTAAGTTGCTTGGGGCTCTTGTTAGTAATGTAACTTTTCTTTGATTTATTAATAAGTGATTAGCTAATTTCAACCATATACGTCACCTGTATAAAGTATCTTATCTGTAAAACAGGGTCGTATAGCCATTTCAATTGTCAATCACTAAAATCTGTGAACTTCTGTCTGTGGTTAACCTTATTAGATTCCTCATGTAGGATATTTAGAACAGTAGCATACGTACAAAAATAATCTAAGTGTAGTCAATTCAATTTTCAGTATTTTTTTATTAATCCACTCCAAACTTTAAAATACCATTAATTTTTTCCTCGCTTTCACTAGGACCCCACCTCAATAGTTCATAGGAACGGGCTACACGTGCGTACGGCATTTTATGATAAATCGCTCCAAGTTTCATGTTAAACAGTTCCCTGTGTGGCCACATGTGTACTGCGGATTTGTATAAGACATCATCAGCGGTTAGTGGCTGCAAAGTTTACTTAATAAAGTATAGTTAATTGCATTTTAAACTCTATTTCCTTAATGATTATGGTTAATATTGTTAATTTGCCATCTGTTGTTTTCATGATGAATATGTCTTTTAGATTATAGATTTACGTCTAGCACATTTATATTACTACGTCACGCGTCGTGACGCGCGTAGTGGAGCTGTTTGATAGATTTCTCACTACGCATACTCTTTAAGAAACCGTAATTATAATATATGACAGGCAATGGGTAGTAACACTGGCTGATAAACTGTAGGTAACTAGAACTGTAGATAAAATAAACTGTGGGACCTCAAACATTGGACTCCAACCCGTCTTTTTTTTTCTCTAACCCGTCTGCTGGCATTATAATGTTATGGCTAACCTTCTTATGTATAAAAGATCTATAATCCTGCAGTGGATTGACACAACGGGTTATTTTGTATTGTAATTATAATTATTTTGAATATTTTCTCTATCTTCTCAACAAACAATAAAAAAAAGTAATTCTTTAATAAACTACATTTAAAGAACCGATTTCAACCTCCCCTTTTTTAAGTCGACTATTTAATATGCTAAGTGCTCCTAAGTGTAGCAAACACTTTTCTGAAAACAAACAAATACAGTACAAACTCAGAGCCTCCTTCATTTTTCAAGTCGGTTAAGTCTAAAATAAACAAAACAGGTAACTTCAAAAATACAATTAAATTAAACAAAGTAAGTAACAAAGACTATTGTACATCCAGTCATCCATTATTCATTCTGCATCAAGTCTAATAGTATCAGTTTGAAATGAAACAGAAAACTCATCAACATTCAAAATTACAAATTCAAATTAATGGTATTTACTTACTGACTGGTTCTGACAATGGCCGCCGATAAGATTGATTGGATTGATCAATTAGATTCTGAATTATTGATGGATACGTATGTTTGGATGGAGTACAGTCGAATATCTTAGTCGTTATTGAAAGTATTAGATAGTAAAAATTCAGACCGTATATAACATTATAAGTAGAACGATAGAGAATCTGTACTTACAGATTCTGCTATCTATGTAGTTGCACCAATGTTTTGCCATATTTCTAATTTTATTCTTTATCTATAACCACTTACTATATTAGCAATAGGACCTATAGTATTTTTTCTCGCAAGATGGCGTTAAGCGCGCAAAATGCTTTCTTCGTTCAATAGGGAATTAGCTAGTTGGACGTTCAATTTAGACAGTTGCTGTGATTGGGCCTAAAAAAATCCTTTCTATATTTTCCCAAAGAAACGTTAGCCCCATTAAAGAGTCTATTGTCAAAATACCTAACAGGCTGTTCTATAATTAAGAATTAAAAATCTAATAGTTCTTTTGTCATATGAAAAACGTTTGCATCAAGTGCAATTATTCATTAATGTAAAAGATTAGACTGAAGTAGGAAAATATCCTAGAAGAATTCTTTGCCAGAGTCTGTATTTCCTGAAGGGTATAACCTGGGTGTCTTCAAGGCCCGAGTGAATAGTTTGCTTATAGGACGACGTGCTCCATCGTAGACCACATCATTGCTTACTACCAGGCTAGATAGTAGTCAAACGTCGGCCCATCAAATAAATATATAAAAAGGTAAACAATAGAATTACCTAATTCTTTCTAACTTTTCACTAATATGAAAAATCGCATTAGTTTTATAAGAAAATTCCAATTAATTCGTAATAAGGATCGATATAATTATATAATATGAACAGTTTTTTTAATGAAATATAAATGCAAACATAGCCATTTACATCCCTTTTAAAGGTGTAATAAAAATTGATTGGGTTGTTAAATAATCCTTCTGGATGCAATGAAAATTAACTTTTATTTGCATTTTTATGTATGTCCGGGTATTAAACAGTAATGGAGGCACACAAGGCTCCTGTGACATCATTTTTATTCATTCAATCAATTCTAAATTGCATTGAGTATTTGTATTTGTTTTTGGACATTAAAATCTGTAATGCATACTCTTGTCAATAACAGGCAATTTTGAAAAGCATGTCAATACCCATTGAATTTTATTTCGATGTTAAAATTCATTTAACGAAATAAAACTCAATTTAATAATTATTCTAAATCAAATTGTAAGTCAATGAAATACTATTTTCTTGTCATTAAATATTGAATCTTGTAATCAGCAGTCAGTCTTTACCATCACAAAAAACAATAAGAAACCAAGACAAAACCATACTCACTACGAAATAACTCCAAAAAAATCCACAACACATCAGCTACCATCACACATCAACGTATTCAAATACAAAATCAGATAGCACAGCCCTGAAATCCTTTTACGTCGTTCAATTTCAGCACAACCCTAAACAAGAGCCGAGCCGGGGCACTAACTAAACTCATTTGTTTTCGATATCGCCGATACAGGGGTGACTACATTTTCTTCACTTCATTCCTGCCAAGTAACCCGGTTTTGTTATATGTGAGGTGTCAAAGACTAAGAAATTGCGTAGATGGCCTACTAAAAAAAAAAAATGGTAACGAAACGTTGATAAATGATTTAGCCTTGGTTTAACGCCCTTTTTTGTGAGGATGGAAATTCATCTAATACCCTCTTCCACCTTGAGTGAGGCGAGAGAGTGTCAGACTATTAGTTACTTACTAAAAACTAACTCGTTCTTACTCCTGCTTTTAGTCAGAGCCCCGACAACCCGTTAAATCTTCCGCGACTTCGGTTTGAGCATCAGCCCTAAAGCCCCATACGTGGTGTTCTTATAAGCGCGGAACGCTATTTGGTTTAAAGCCTTTTTTAAGGGGGGAAAATCATCGAATGACTGCTCTCGCCTGGGTGAGGCGGAAGGGAGTGTCAGACTCTTACTGACTAAAAACCACCCTGTTCCTACTCCTGCACTTCGAGCAGGAGCACGAGTTTAACGCCTAAGAGTCCTGTTAGATTGCGACATCATAGTCTTACAACCAATTCATGCCACCAAGATTTTGATAACAGTTACATGAAAGACCTTTCATCACCAAGTTGACCATCCACCATAAAAGTGGTTGGTCACACTTGGCCTACCAAGTATGCAAGTTGGTTGGGTTATTCCATTGCTACCACGGAAAAAAGAGGAAAGTCCACCTGTGCCAATTAGTCTGAATGTCCATAAAAAAATTTACATTATGGAAGGCCTAGAGCATTGGAATGACTTGGAGTGAGGTGAAGCGAGAAGCTCAATACCGATCGAGGTGGAGAACCTTTGTGGATCTCTGTTCCATTTTGGGGACATAGGGCTATAACTAATAGAAGGCCTCCTCATTATAAGACTGGATTGCTGGATTGCTGCGCTTGGCATGCGGGTTGGTGATAAATATTCTATTCCATCGTCATCTTACGGCAAGGAGGTCTTCACTTGGTGTCAATTAGTCTACGTTTCATTTTTATTTCTGTTATTTCTAGCAAACAATCTCCAATGACGTTTGTTCAACATTGGCTCTGTTTTATAATTACCACAAATTTAATACTAATCGTACTATTAAAGTTTCGAACTCGATTAAGAAGTAAAAGTTAACTTATTTTAAAGTACTTTCAAATTATTTTCAGCTTTGTATTAGCGTGACTTTACTTATTATAGTCAGGTTGTAGACCTTAGTTTTAATGTTATTTCAAAGTAAAAGCCTTCTTACTCAATTTCCTTTGATTAATAGCTTACTTTTGTTATGACTTATCATAAAATGTGTAGTCATTTAGTTGTTCCAATCTTGTGCTTAGTTATTAGCTTTCTTATCAGATTTCTGCAAGTATATTTCTATGATCTAGATCTCATTTAAAAACCTAAAGGTTTCAATGTGTATTTAGGTTTCGAAATTGGTGTTGTGGGTTTAATAATGTGCCTCTGTACCTACATAACGATTAAAGTGTACTTAACTGCGTAAATGACTAAGTACTGTATTATTGTTTCATAGTTACAAATTTACTGCTGAGTAACTACTTAAGTTTCCATTAGTAATAGTTTCTTTTTTATAAACACCTTAGACATTTACCATGGACATTATTCATGGAGACTTATTAGTGAGCATAGTGCGACTGCCGGGCAAAGGGTTTAGGGTTCGATTCCCGAGTCGAGCAAAGTATTACTGGGTTTTTAAAAAAATGCGTGATCTTCGGGAATAAATTACTGGATGTTATGTTATGTTAAAAATATCAAACAACGTAGTTAGAGTTACCATTCTGCGATAATAGTCTTTGGTAAATCGCTTGGCATTACCGAATTGTCGCCGTGTGAAGTTATATGGAGATATTATAATGAAGACTTCCACGTTACGTGGGGTGAAACTCCAATGTACTTGGAGGTGATAACTGGGTATAAGTTTTTTGAACGACACAGATATTTTATATCCAATATAATGTTCGATATAATATTGAGAGTCTCGAAATTATTCATAACGATTATGTTCGCGAAATTTTGAAAGTTATAGACTTTGAGAAATGATAATAATGACAATAAAATAAATAGCATGCATCTACGTCATTAATTCTACCGTTGGGACATGAACTTTGATAAAAATTCTACTTAGAACATTAATGAACTATCTATCATCTAAAATCGGGTACTAATAATGACGGTGGTATAACAGGCTCTAAATAAAATACAGAACATTGTTCATGAAAGTAATAAAATAAAGTTGTGATTTAATCTGGATAAATTTTATTACAAAATAAGGTTTAAATTTCATCATCGTTACAAACATTTTGTTCTAGACATTCTATCAAGTAAACGTTTCATAATTCTTCTTTAACAACCATTTGTTTCGCTGCATCATTACTCTCTTCTGAACTTGACGTTTCATGTGCAATTGCAATATCAGATTTTGTCAAAACTTCTATATCATTTATTTATTTATTTATTTAAAACCTTACCTAAAACTATCATTACTGTTTTCTCCATTGCGATAGCTTAGGTCTAAAACTAAATCTATGTACCTAATTACTAATACATATGCATACACAAACTTAATTAATCTTAACATTTATCCATAAAAAAAAGAGATAATACTGACGACTTTATGGTCACGAGATCAGCGGTGAACTACTTACTAAATAACAATAATCATCCGTCAAATCATCTTCTAAATTTTCTTCGGTTATTATCTCATTTAGTATATTCGCTGGAGTATTTTTTTTTTTTTTTTTAAGGGGGGAAAATCATCGAATGACTTCTCCCGCCTGGGTGAGGCGGGAGGGAGTGTCAGACTCTTACTGACTAAAAACCACCCCGTTCCTTCTCCTGCACGTCGAGCCGGAGCCCCGGTTACCCGTTAGGTTCTCCGCGACTCCGAATCGGCATCGGCCGTATTGGGCCCCATCTGTGGTGGTCTGATGGCTCTTTGAGGCGCGCGCGGAACGCGACGCGCCGTACGCTCGGGTCTGTTTCTGGTCGGACGGGGAGCCACCCATGCTCGCCGTCCGCAGGCCCGCGCTTACGGTGGCCGGAGATCGTCTCGCGATCCCCGACGCCCGGTGTGTCCTTCGCGATGGCTTCGCTGGAGTATAGGTGGCATCCAATTCTACTTTGGAATCTGTACGAAATAATGCTTTATATGCAGTTCTATTTATAGTATGACGGAAAGAAGAATTCTTCTGAAACTGAACAAAATAGCATCCAATTGACTCTTTCTTTGAGTTATTATCGAAGCATATTTTCTACATTTTGGGTAGTATTTTATAGCGCCTTGTCTCGCCAGAAGTCTTGACCTGCCGTTTACTATTTTATAAGAAGACCACAATGATATCAATTCTTCAATAACCGTTTTTTGGACACAAAAACAAGAAAAGAAACAGAACGTCTATCCTGTTTGTGAACATACAATCATGTCGTATTTGAAATATATGTTAAAAACGTAAGCTTGCATACAATATTTGTTAATATTCCATTATCGAAACACAATGCCTGTAACAGAACTGTCCAATTTACTTTAGACAGATAACCAAATAATAGGATTTTAGCAATTCCCTAACCTAGGTTCAGGAAGAGACAAGAGAATCATTAATCTTATTGCTCTCTGAACTTTACTTTATTCTGAATAAATGTTTGCTTGTTTCTTGTTGTCTGTGAACTATAGAGGGCAGCACTGAACGATTTTTGCCGCTTCGTGATATAAATCGCTTTGTGATTTGTTTGATTTGTTTAGTGCTTGTAAAGTGAATTGATTAGTTTTTGATTTTATTTTTTTATGAATAAGTTTCAATTGGACGATTGGAATTCTTATTTATGGTGGTCCTCAGTTGGAATATGGACTTATAGTCTAGTAAAGTTCCTCTACTTAATAGACTTTGCCATAATCTACAAGTCGTATGGCAGGTTGCAGATCGATGCACAGTAGATCTTCGAACTATAATTTTGTGTTTTTTTTCAGAAAATTGTACGCCAATTATGGATAGAAGATAAAGCACATATGATTCAATCATAAAATTCATATTTATCTGTCATGGAAAATCAATCTGAAAGCACATTCAAAAAGAAAAGAAATAAAAAGATATATAATATACAGGGCATTTTAACTTTAACCCCAACACAATTTGTTCAACATCAAAATTGTGCGAGAGGATTATTGGACCGTTTTTTTTAAATAAAACCAATAAAAATAACCTTATTTCACTGAAAGCACCAAATGAACTGAAAAGTACCAATTTTCTCTATATATAACGAGTGAAATAGTTTAGCCCATTACCGTATAACAGTGGGGCTAACAGGGCAACAGGTGGACAAATATTTTTTTCGACGTTAACACAATTTATTAACACAATGTTTTCCTGGAAAAATTTTTGGGATAGACCGCCGCGCCGTCGCCGCTTCCCACTATGCGATGTATTTTGTGGATATATTTCCCGCTATAATCATTTATTTATTTTATTTATAATCTTTTTTTTTCATTTATTTATAATCATGCTTGTGTTATTGTAAACATGCATTCTGAAATATTCTGGATAAACAACTGGTTTTTAGGGTTCTTTATCCCAAAAAGGGATCAAAGGATATTTTGTTTTATGTGTTAACTATAGTACAGTTTTTAATAAAAGAAAAAGAAATAAAATCCATGTATACTATCTTATCTTATACTATTATATAAAGCGGAAGAGTTTGTTTTTTGTTTGTTTGTTTGAACGCGCTAATCTCCGAAACTACAAGTTTGATTTGAATAATTCTTTTTGTGTTGGATAGCGCATTTATCGAGGATGGCTATAGGCTATAAAACATCACGCTACAACCAATATGAGCTAAGCAGAGCGTGTGAAACCGCGCGGAAGTAGCTAGTTAAATATAATTATACTATTAAATCAATACAAAATGAATCATAATTTTTAATTTGTGTGAACTGATGAAATTATATTTATTTCTGCTAATAGGTAACAAAGTAACACATCAATTTTTAAATTACTAGATGAGAGCCGGCATTTCCTAACTGACTACGATGAGAAGAAACGCTGAAACAAACTCAGCGGTCATTGTCTCTCAAGTCCAAAAATTGGAGACTTACGAATATGTACCTTCCAAAGTATTTTGTTATTATCTTGCCAAACACTGATTGAACTTGATATTTTCGTGTTCAAAAGTCGTACTTGCAACTCGTTGCCCAATATAAATATAATTTATTTTTCACACACCTAACCTAACCTAGAACCTAGTTTGGTACGTGATGACGGCAAAAAAAAAGATGGTATGTCGTTTCTGCCTTGAAAGATGGGTCAAATTCAAATTCAAATTTAAATTCAAATTCATTTATTCATTGTAGGCTACTGGTGTGGGACGCGACGTGTGTAGACACCGCTGCATGCGTTGGTGCAGTTGCTTCCGCAGCACAGGCCCTCAAACGGCGTATATATTCAAATTTAGTGGATAACTACCCGGGCCGGTGGCCCGGAGGTTTAAGACGCCCGCTTCTCATCCATGAGGGTGCGGGTTCGAAACCTACCAACGGCAAGTACCAATGGGACTTTTTCCGAGTTATATGTACTTTTTAAGATTATTTAGCCACCACTGATAAACGAGGAAGGAACGTGGCAATGTTACCAGTCTTCTGGGAAAATACCCTTAATTTAGGCGTAGAAACGCCTAAATTAAGGGTATTTTTGTTGTTTTCTTTTTTTTACTTTTTATTTAATAGTTTATTTGTAGTTAATTTTAAGTTGTAAATATTTATGTAGTTATATAACATAGATTCGAAATGATTGTCTATGCGCAGAAAATGTACTCAGTATATATGTGGATATGTGTAATGATAATCCACGGTTGCCAATCTAGAATTGTGACATATCGTAAAACTAGCAATTACATTAATGCAATTTTTGACGTACTATGTGTAAACAATGAAGGCACAGCTGGATAGCTATTTAATAATCAGCTTAATTCGCTACTAATTTGGTTCCGATATGCAACAGTGTTAATTTAACGTGTAATTGCAATTTGATATAATGAATGTATTACTACAGTTTCAGAGCTATGTGGACTATGATTTTAATTGTTTGCAATTGTCATTTTATTATAGAGGTAATTGAGCGCAACGCACTTTAATGGTTAAATGCTACGACTTTTATTTCTCAAAACGGTAGGCAGAGGTGCACATACATACAATGTAATGAGTCCTATACCCATATAATAACAGAAATCCAAACCTTGTGCTTGTTTTAACCTGTGCAAAGGAAAAACCAAGGCAGACCATACCCTACTACAGAATTGAATCAAATACTAGGGGTAAATAGGAGCAACAATCACCGTAGCGACAACTCAAAGACCGAGACAGACTGACTTAAACAATGTAACATAACTTAAACACCATAATTTCAAGTGACACAAGTCAAGTCAAGAAATGAAATAGTAACTCTATGAACAATTTGTTTCTGTTTTATAGTTTCGTTTCACAATACAATACAATGCAACTCCCACAAAGATGTCTCAAATGTTTTGCTTTGTTCTATCTTAAGACGTGGGAACGATGTTGATGTTTCTCCAGTTCCCGACTTGTAAGTTTTTGTTACCTCAACTTTGTCAGGTTGTTTTCCTGATCATATTTTTGCATTTAATGTTTTAACGTTCAACAATGTTTTGTGTTTCTCAATGGTGTTGTTTTAGATAGTACAGTCGAGTAAATATTATTTAATTAGTATGTATTTAGAAATTAAGGCTATGAAATATCCACAACATTATGATAACATAATACAACAGCTTTGAAACCAATTATAATTATGCACAACAAACCGAAATAGCATCAATTTCAAAATATAATATCAAACTTTGATTAAAACTTCTAAAGAGTTATCACAATCCTTTCAATAATAACGAATCAAATAAAGACAAATTCCAAAAACACTTGAAAACAGAAGAATTAATTTTGCAGACGCTTAGAATCGGCAAGAAACCGGCAGAAAGTCTTCAAAACCGGCCTAAAAGACAATTAATTCCCAATCCCGACCTACTTTGGGGAAGTTACAAATCAGGGATCCGGTAGCACTCGCCTAATGTCGTTTGCTGGGATTCCTCGCAAACTTTGCCCGTTCAAACGTCCCCAAGACAGATATATAAGGTATTTGATGAATATTTAAACTTCGATAGTTAAGTTACCCATTATTTCTTTAGAATCATAATGCTGGATGACAGGATGACCTCTTTCGAAAGCTTGGTATGAGTCACAACTTCAGAAAACCTGGGGTCCGCAAAATTAGTACTAAGATTTCTGATTTAAAGACACTCGATAAAAGAAACACAACATGTTTTTTTGGACAAGTCTTTATGGTTTTCTCCTCATTTGTAAAAGCTTTTATAAACTCACAATTTCATAATACATTTATTGCAATGTGATTCTATACATCATATTTTTGTTCCAATTGTCCTAGGTCAGCTTTATGTAATCAAAGTGTGCGTAAGTCATGAATAGTTGAGTCGAGGCTTTGATGGTCCGGAACAGCTTTGTTCGAAGTTACTGCAGACATCAACGAAACTTCGCTAAATTGTGTAAGCTAACAAAATGTACGATGTCGGATGTCGGAATCGTTCCTTTCAGCGAATCTAAACCTCTCTTTACTCGTAATTATACTATGTTGTTTTCTGTTTTTTCGAATGAATTCTGATATACGTTTTATTTCTACAAATATTTTGTTTTTTTGCCAGTGGTCTTTCATAAAATCATCTTCTATCTAAGCAGCCGTGACTTTAACTAAAGTCTCAACTTTTTTTCTGTACACGACGTCATATCATGTAGGAGTGCATAGTTACATTAGTGTGCAGCCCTTTCAAAGACCACACTTTTTCTAATCGTTTTTAGTTATCTGTCAAAGGGATTTAGGTCATGCTATGGATCGAACTCGAAACCCCTTACGTTAAAACCACTTGGCTTAATCAATGTCACAGTAAATAAATAACAAGATTTCCTACATAGAGGTACATAAACCATCGTATATAAAATATATACTTCCCTTAAAGGCTATATTTCACATTGATACCACGGTTGCGCAACTATTTGGGCAACCATTTGCGCCACCGTGGTATCCGTAAGCTACTAAACTAGACACTAAAGTCCACACACCACACTGCAACATTATCAAAATAAACTTTTAATTCTAGCTTCCGAACTGTCGCGCCGCCAGATTGGTTGCGCTATCAAGCCGACACCAGGTGACTCTCCAAGTAATAAAAAAGTGAACTATATTTTTGTTAGTTGCAGCGACTGGTTGCGTCGCCATGGTGTCCCAGTGAAATGTATCCCTTTTTTTATTATGGGGGTAACCTTCAAAATGCACCTAGCTTTTTGAGGATAAAAGTTTTAGTAAAACTACCCTGGTGGTCACCCTCCAGCACCTGTAACGGGCACCAGGTCCTCTTAAAGAGACCTGCTCCGGGGCCCCCATGATGCAACACGTCTTACGGCACATCATTAGAAAGGTAAAATATAGCCGTATGAAGACCAAGGTTAACGCTCGTGTTTCTTTATGATTCTATTATTAGATCCTGAGATAACAAAACAAATACTGGTAGACCTAATTGAATTATCCGGTAGCCGGGTATCACGTACTCACAGGTCAACGGCACCTATCACTATTTTGAGGTGAAGGAGACGTTCCAATTTCATGCTCAATCGGAGCGATTGATTCAGTAATTGATTGGACTTCAGTTCCCGGTTTATTTAATGGTATTGTCATTTCCACGTAACAATACATATGCATGCAAATTAGGGTAGATACCCATATGTAGAATAAATGGTCATATGATATTTTGATATAAATGGTCATATGATCAAAAATGGCATAGGATTCTTCTAAAAAGTTATGACTTTTAATAAATCTCAATGGTAACAACTGGTTAATATATGTACCAATATTGATTAACTTCGGTACTAATTTAGGTAAATTTGTGGTACAACACATAGCCAAGACAATTACTGTACATCAACAAAACTATCGAAATATACATGTGTATACATTTCTGTATTTCCACCTCAAGTAATTTAGCAAACCGGTTTATAAGAAACATGGTCACAAACTGGCGCTTTTGAACTCTGAAGTGTACCTTGTACGCTGACAGCTCTTGTGCAGGCGTCCTCAATGAATATGTGTCAATGGCTCGCCTCGCACATGGTCTGTTTACCTACGACGATGCATTTTCCTACACATTTCCTTTGTTTTTCTTGTTTGTGATTTCTTGTTGTTCCTTTATGAATAGAAGAGGTTTAGAGGGATTTTAAATAGGTTATTGTATATTTAGCTTAGTTAGGTTTTTTTAAGGGGGGAAAATCATCGATTGACTTCTCCCTTCTGGGTGCGGCGGGAGGTAGTGTCAGACTCTTACTGACTAAAAACCACCCTGTTCCAACTCCTGCACTTCGAGCCGGAGTCCCGGCAACCCGTTAGGCCTTCCACGGCTCCGTATCGGGCATCAGCCCTATTGGGCCCCATCTGTGGTGGTCTGATGGCACTTTGAGGCGCGCGAGGAACGCGACGCGGCGACCGTCGCGTTACTACTGTACTGCTACCGGAATGGTGCTCATGGATATGGGCCTATAGCATGGCTTAAAACTAGTCAAGTTCCTCGTCAAACAGTTACGTCAGTAAAAAAAAAAAAAAAGTATGTCTCACGAAAGTTATAATATAACTATAGTGTTGGTTTAATACTCTAGTCGAGCAAACGGTTTTGTTCTACATTGAAATACCACGAATTGTAGTTTTGTAAAATTTCTTGTAAATTAAGTCACAGTTCAAAGCATAAAACGAAAGGAAATTAATAATTACTAGTTCAAACAAACTAAATATGATAATATTAGAAAGAAAGAAAAGCCATTTATTTTTGCACAAAACACACATAACATATTTAAAAAATAAAAAAGAAAATAAAAAAAAAACTAAAAAATTAAAATGAAGTGAGATCTTGTCCATGGTCCACAGACTTATTATTTTACTGAAATGATAGAATATTTAATATCTAATATTGTCTGTGGACCATAGACAAGGACCCTACTTACTTCATATCTAATAATAATTTCTAGTTGCATGCATTTATTAAAATTGTTAAATTGGATAAAGGAGTATTAAAAAGGTTTCATTATAATAAAACAATACGAAGCCATTATAAGTACTTGATGCTAGTGTAACCCATTGCCCTAATATTGTGCGTCATGTATGCGTGCGCAAAAACAGGATAATGCTCAGCAATTTCTGCGACTTAAACCTCAAGAGGTTAGCGTCGCAACGCTGATTTTCAGCACATCCTTGGGTGACGTAATGTCGTCCCGCCAGCTTCACTAATCGCCAGCGAACAAGAATGCAAAACAACAAAACAACGAATGATGTGAGTGCAGACCATTACTTTAATCGAAGAACTTTTCCGTCAATTGCAAACACAAACGAAGTTCAAAAACTAATCTTTAAACAAATTCATTCAAGTAAAAGCGACTCAAAGAACCAAAAGATATTTAAAACCTATTTACAACCAATATACTGAAAATTGAAAATCGGTTAAGTAATATAACCACATTATGTTCGGAATTATTGTAATCCTAACCTCCTAAAGCTTATTCAAAGTTCAGATCTAAAATTAGCTCTAAATTCAAGTTTATTGAAAATTAGACCTTATTTTATAGATACTGAATACTTTGACTGAGAGCAATCAGTAATACATTTAGTTAATTTAATTAGGCCAACGAAGATACTGGTGGAACTATATCTCTTACTAGATTGATTATGATAAATTCAATTTGGGAAAGTTCTATAATACCGGGGGAGTTACAATTCTACCTGCGTACTCACCCACGCAAAATGTTACGAGGAAAAAATATTGTAACAAGTTACGGCTACTTCTAATAGTAATAATGAAAAAGTCATAGACCTTGATACTGAAATTGTGACAGATGATATTATAATACTTTGAATAGTACCTATGATGAATAATTTTAAAAAGGACTTTGATGAAATTCCTTTTTCACATTTTCAGTGCCTTTTTTGTGAAGTAGGTATCAGGTAGAAGTCACAGGCGCATAATATATAGGTAGGTCTTACAGGTTACAGGTAAATATGGTGTTCACCGGAAAGGTTTTAGTAAGGTAAAATCTTACTCTCCCTAGTTTTGATCTTCAAAGGGCCGAAAGGCCCCAAAGGCCCCAAAGCCTTTGGGGAAACCTTGAAAAGGCTCAAGGTTTCCCCACGACATAGAAAAAGTTTAGATCAGATTTTCTACTTAAACCCTAAGGTTAACTGGTATAGAATGCCATATGGCATTAAGTTCGCCTTATGTGCCATCATCAAATTTTGTAGAGGTACATAAAAGAATAAATTGATTAATAAATAAATAAAAAAAGTTAGGTTACTGAGTTCAGTCTGAAGTACCTACACATACACATATCATCACGCCTTTTATCTCCGAAGGGGTAGGCTTTTTTCACTATTTATGTTATGAGTCCCATGTAATAGGGGGTGAGCCTATTGCCATATACCGGGCTCATTTTCAGACTCCGTTCAGTCTGACTTAACCATATTATCAAGTCATTATAAATAGGTTTGTTATGAGAACTACTCATCTTGTCCTTTCATAGTCAATAATAGGCATAATACTATGTGTCTTAAAATCACTAGTTAACAAAGGCGTAACTTAGGAAACACTAACACTGCGGTCTAAGTTGGTTGCTTCAAGGCACTTGAAGCAACCAACTTAGACCGCACGGTTGGTGCGGTGGCTGGGCAACTGGCTGCCGTGCAACGTGTCGCGGGTTCGATTCCCGCACGAGACAACACTTTGTATGATCCACAAATTGTTCTTTCGGGTCTGGTTGTCATTGAGTATGTGAACATGTATGTTTGTAAACGTACCCACGACACAGGAGAAAATCCTAGTGTGGGGCAACGTTTTTAATTAAAAAAAAAAACTTGTTAAGTCTAAGTTTTAGCTACGCTTGTCGTGGTAGTATGGATGGCGTACTTAACAGCTTCAGACTTTTCTTAGTCATTGTCCTGAATTAACTATGATAGGTATTAGTCTAAGACATAGGCTGTTCTGTAATGCAGCAGTTCATCAGGATGTTGACAATGGATGGTGCACGAAGGCAAAAGATGAAGCTCAAGCGTCAAGGTCTTTGGAAGCTGCTGGATGTAGATTCTACCTAAGGACCTACGTCCCTTCTAACAGATTTAATGGTCATTAGAGGAACCCTAAATTCAGCAGTGAGATTTATGTTATGAGTCCCATGTAACAGGGGGTAAACCTATTGCCATATACCGGGCACAATTCCAGACATCGTGCTACTACTGAGATTTATTTTTTAATAACCTAGTAATACTTTGCCCAACCTGGAAATCGAACCCGATACCCCATGCCTGGCAGCTAGCCCTAAGCCAACGAGGCAGTATCCGCAATTGTGAAGAACAGTAATCACAACAAAACTATTGTTTTTATCATCAGGGATCTTTATTGGGTCCCCTTTTTTACTGTGCTTATCTGTATGACATACAGACTTGTTTCAAATCCGCGAAACATCTCATGTACGCAGATGACATGAAGATATACATGTGTGTAAAATCCAGACTTGATTGTGAACTAATACAACGCGACCTTAATGCATTATTCAGGTATTATAAACAAAATAATATAACTCATCTCTAAATGTCAATGCATTAGCTTCAGTCGTTCCAAATTCCCAATTAGATATTCGTATGGATTCAATCATATTGCGATCGAAAGGGTCAATGTAGTCAGAGATCTTGGTATAATGCTTGATTCTAAGTTGCTTTTTGACCAACATATTGACACCATCATCAACAGAGCGTCTCGCAACCTTGGTTTCGTAGTACGTATTAGTAAGCCATTTAGAAATTGTCATACTCTAAAGATTTTATACTATGCTTATGTCCGTAGAATTTTGGAGTACTGTAGCCCAATCTGGTCACCTCAATATGAGGTATATATTAAAAGGATAGAAAATCTGCAAAAAAAGTTTATAAAAATCCTCAATTTCAAATCCCGTAGACGTCATGATTTTTATGCCCTAGACTGTAAACACTATGATATACTTCCCCTTATGGATAGACGTAAGTTGTTGGATATGCTTTTTCTCTTTGATATCCTCCGAGGTCGCTTGGACAGCGGTGATCTGCTTTCATGTATACGTTTTTGCACCCCTAAAACGCGTACCAGACATACAAAATTGCTCAGTATCCCTGGCTGCCGCACAAAATACGGGAGAAACGCTGTGATGACCCGACTGCCTCGCGTGTATTCTGAATTTTTTGAAAATGTTAATATATTTCATCTGTCCAAGCAGTCATACCGTAAACAAGTAAAGCAGATTCTGTTTGATAAGCAGATTATACCATGAGCCAGTTCAACACTTAGTAAATAATTGATTATAGTTACTTATATAAATAAATATTTCAATAATCTAGGCGTATTTAATTATTGGATTAATTAAGTCATACTTACTAGGGTTGTCAGCATAATAATGATTTGTATCAACATAGTAATATTTTGTATGTTTGTTCACTGATGTGATAATGCATCTTATTATTGTATTGTGTTGTGTTACCTTTTAATCTTCCCTTACATTACATTACTTTCTGGTTGAGCTATTCTTACAAATGTCGTGAAACTCTGTAATTGGCTTAAGTGACAATTGTCATCATCTCGTTATCACTGTGCAGCGTGTGTCGACTTTACTTTACTAGCTTGTATATATTCTTTGTTTCATGTAACTGCATAAGGCTGGGCATTGATAGTGTGATGTGTATCTAACTATATTAATAAGCTGTTGAGTTTGTTAAATAAACAAAACAATATAAAATAAAAAAATAAATCATATTAGGCACAATTATCTACACAAGTATTTAAAAAAACACAATAAAGTACAAAGGAAAGGCAGCTCAAAAGAACGAAAAAGCAATTGATTTTTCTTCTAATTTCCTATACGCATTGTACTCTACAGTAATGTTAATTTTCACAGTGCTAAAAGGCGAACAGTTTAAACTATACTTGTTTGAAACACCAACTTAATTCGTTGCTCTCTAGTCGCATTCTAGTCAAGTAACATGTTAAGTAAAGCAAGTAAGTAAAAAGTGCAGACTGGGATAGTTCAGTCAGTTTGTATGCACAGCACATACTTATCTCCGTTCCAGCGAGCTTTGCTAGTTGCGAAAAATCTACGTTAAAATCGTCTTTTAGTAGGTTTCCTGTCAAAGATATATGAGGAAGATAGGTTGGATAGATGGTGCAAATCCATTCAAGTTTCGTTCTTTTGGTAGAGGGAAGAAACTGAGAAGAATCATATGAACTTTTGAAAAGTTTTTAGTGATTTGGTTTAAGAATATAATCAAGTGTATTGTACCTATGTGTATTGGGTGTGAATTGTAAATAAATTTATATTTTGACTTTTTTGTTTTTTCTTCGAATGAGCTCGACTATATTCAAGCCATACTAGGGACCCATAATCATGAGCAGCATATATATTATGATCAATTGTATAATTATGCACTTAATAGTACGACTTTATTGAGTCGTTGCTAATTACTTAATTTTAAATTAGTATAAAGTCAGTTTGTGGAAATATGAAATACGTTTCAGTACTTTTATAAAACTGATTAAAATCTTAGCGCTTTATTAAGTGTAGGAGAGCAATGCTTTCGCACGAACGGGCCGGCTCGACCGGAGTGATATCACGGCCTCATAGAAAACCGACGTGAAGCAACGCTTGAGTTGTGTTTCGTCGTGTGAGTGAAGTTATCGGAGGTCCAATTACCCTCCCCTTCCCCAATCTCCACAATCTCCCCAATCCCTGAATCCCCAACGTTCCTCAAAATCCTAATCCCCAAAAGACCAGTAACGCACTTATAACGCCTCTGGTGTTCCAGGTGTCCATGGGCGACGCCGATTGCTTACCATCAGGTGATCCGTCTGCTCGTTTACCAGCTTATGCCATAAAAAAAATTAACAGATGCCTTGAGTTTCCTTGTTACCTTGCCATATTTAGTTTATTCTAGATCTGAGTATTCTCCTTTGAATACTTTAACATTTTGTATATGTACGTACCTATATCGTTAAATCGTTGGTACTTGTAGTTATGAGATAACATTATAGTGATATTTAAAAGTGTAGACAAGTACCTATTGGAGCTGCAGTTTTCTAGTAAATTGAAATAAAAATTCAAAGTGTCCACTTGTACTAAGGAGACTTGTATTTTGAGTACATTTTTAAAAACTGAAGTTCTTGTTTTTATCGCTTTATATAGTCTTGTATTATGTTTGCTTAGGGCACAATCAGCAGTAGAAACTTCCTTGATAGCATGAATGTCTAGAAAATGTAGCTGAAAGTCACTTATTTGTTTAACCAAATCACATGACATAACATAACATCACGCCTTTTATCCCCGAAGGGGTAGGCAGAGGTGCACATTATACCATGTAATAGGGGGTGAGCCTATTGCCATATACCGGGCACAATTCTAGACTCCGTGCTGCTACTGAGAATGTTTAAAAACCCAGTAATACTTTGCCCGACCGAGTAGCACTTACGACCAACGAGGCAGTCACCAAATCACATGCTTTATTATTATTTAGGGTAAACTAAACAAGGCAATAATTCGTGTCTTTAATTTCATCTATACATGTATACAGAAGAACAAAATTGGAGCGTCTGTTATTAAAACAACCGCTTTCTATTAAACGCATATGAATATACTGTCTGTTTGTTTGTACTGGCTAATCTCTGGATTGGCTGGACCGATTTTGCTGGGACTGTTTATTTTATTAGCAGTTAGCTGATGTACTGAGGAATATCATGCTACTTTTACAATGCATCATTGAAACTAATGGAAAATTGATACAAAAAAATGTTGTATTCATATTCTACGTGGAAAAAATCGCAGGCAGCGAACTAGCTAGTAAACAATAATTTGTATGTAATAAGAATAAAGCAATACTTTTTAATAAGCGGACAATGGTACCTACATGGCTAAGGCAAATATAAGAATTCTGATGTCATAAGAAAGAAAACCAGTTTAATTAAACCGGGACAAGGGTGGTTCGTCGTCATAAAGAAGAATACAATTTACATATATCTAAACTAAAATGATCATTACCACATTCGAAGAATATATATTCCAATAATTGTGTTTCCGTGTCTATCTTAGCATACAATGTTTCAAAGGACTCGATATCAGAACGAAGACAACATTGGAACAGAAAGATAATATTGATATATAATTGTTTGACTTAAACTATCACTAGTACTTTAATGGATACGGTCCCGACATCAGCGTAAAATCAAAACTTGGAATATTTATTTATGAAATTGTAGTTCATTTCATTTGGAATAAAAAAAAGTTGGTAGAATAATATAAAACCAAATTCCAGTCTCCTCAAGAAGTTGAATATTTGTGATTTGACTATTTTTTTATTTTTAATACAGTGTCGTGGTGGCCCGGAGGTTAAAACGCCCGCTTCTCAAGTATGAAAGTGCGGGTTCGAAACCTATCAACGGTAACTATCAATGTGACTTTTCCCGAGTTGTGATAATATGTATTTTCTAAAATTATTGACATCACTGACAAACGGTGAAGGAAAACATCGTGAGGAAACCTGAGCTTGAAATCGCCAACCCGTATTTAGCAGGCGTGGTGATTAATGCTCAAACCTTCTCCATGCGAGAAGAGGCCTTTGATAATTAGTGGCACTTGTAGGCTGTTGATATTTATATCTTTAACATTATGAATAGACATTTATAAATATATTTACCTAAACATGTAATGAAATTCTTCCAAAAACATTTATTTATTTACACATAACATTTTGTTTGTAGAAAACTAGCTAAGTCTCGATGGAATTGTTTGTTTGTCTCTAAACGATACAAATATAAAAGGCTTGTTTCATTAATTCACTTTATACCTCTATATTAGGACGTTCTAAATTAACATTAATCTTTTATTTGCATTTACTCATAAACTTTTGGGAGCATCCAGGCTATTTATAATGTTTAATATTGTTATATTGTTACTTATTATTAAAACAACTGCTTATGTTATTGTTCTGTAAAAAGAGAAACAACATTAAAATTTATTGCTTCAATATTTTCCTATTATTTGAACCAATAATTAGTGAAACATGTTCACCAAATTTTTTCACACGAAATCATAGATTAGTACAGGCTTGCGGTCCACAGATGGCGTATGAATCCAATGCGTGGGCAATTCAAATTAAAATGAAGAACAGAAAGCTTCACTTGCATATGTATAAATAGTGATTTTTATCATTATCGACTGCTTCATTGGCCGAGTGGTCGCAAGTGCGACTGCTGGGCAAGGGGTCCCGGGTCAGGCAAAATAACACAGGGCTTAAAAAAAAATTTCAGAAGTAGCATGGAGTCTGGATTTTGCCTGGTGTATAGCAATAGGCTTACCCCCATTACATGGGACTTATAACATAAATAGTAAAAAATGAGTATTTTATTGCACAGTGGCGTTAAGTGCCGTATTGCGTACATCTGCCTATTGCCCCTTCGAGTATAAAAGGTGTGATGTTAATTATTACCATTAGGAGAATGTTTTGATGCGTTAAGCTGATATTTTCTTATTATAGCTTTTAAGGTAATTTTAAAGTGTAAATATTTTATTTATTTATATTAAATTTATAATATTAATTTTAGTTTAAATATACTTTAATCATATATGTATATTTATATTTTGAGTTATAAATATTTTTGTCATATAGGTAATTATTATTTCACCAATAAATTATTCAATGGGGTAGACGACTAATTTTTATTTTAATGTCCGTCTGGTAGATTATTTAAAAACATTAGACACGTATTTTTTATTTTCTCACGGAAACGAATAGTTTTGAAGATATATTGATTTGAAATGTCGCGTGACGTCACATCTCAGTACATTTTATACTAAGAAATGACGTTTTACCCCCCACTCCTAAACTTTAACTCGTTTTATCTAAGTATTGTTTTATTATACGACAAAATAAAAAAATACGTGTCTAATATTTTTTTATTACCTAACTTACGGACTAATTATATTTTTAATTTTTATACCCTGTCAACATCCCCATTTTTAAAGGAGATAGACAAATGACTATTAATTAAGTAGAGACATCTATCCACACTTTAACATAATAACAATGAAAAGTAAACATCATTTTGCTTTTAAAATAATTCGCGTAGAGTCGCTCGTTTACTGGCTTTCATTCTAACAATGTAGAGACACATGAACCGTTAATTAGTGGACTCTATTTATGAGAGAGCCAACAATACATTGGGTTAGAAATAACTCAATTACTGCTGTGTTATAATCATTCGTTTGTGTTACATGTTATTGATCGTGTTGTTATATGTTTTATTTTTGAATCAATAACATGGAAAATACTTTTATTGGTCTAATTGAACCTTGATCCTAACTACCTTGCTGGTAGTTATGTCTTTGAGCCGTTTGGGGTTGAGACGCTAGGTCCGTGGGGTAAGAGTGAGCTTAAATTATTCAAAAACATTTCGAAACGCCTGGTCGACGCATCTCGTGACCAGAGGGCTGGTCTTTTTCTCGGTCAGAGGTTAAGCATTGCCATACAACGTGGCAATGCTGCCCGCCTTCTGGGTACTTTCCCCACTGACGTCGATGCGGACGAATTTTTTGACGCTTTATGTAAATAGTTATTTTAATCTTAAGTTGTATATATTTAATTTAGTAAAAGTTAGTTTTAATTTTATTTATGTTTTTATTGAAATAAATGATTGTATCTAAATTGAACCTAATGTTTTTGTCTTACATACTTCAAAAAGATAACTTGAATTTCTTCGGTTTCTATAAAAGAGGTTATATTATTTGATAACGCATAGCTTACTAATATTTGTTACTTCTTCACGTCAAAATGGCTGAAAGGATTAAAATGAAATTTGGTACAGGGTAGGTTATATATAGTCCATAAAATTGGATTGTCTGTTTGTGATATTCAAATAACCGCTTGTTACTCCATGCATATGAATACACATACTAAAATAACATTTTTGTCTCTAAGTTAGCTGATTATAAGTAACATAGGCTACAAATTTTGGAAAACTGAAATAAAAGAGTTATGTGCTAAAATTTACATTGTACGAAGTCTCGGGCGACAACTAGTAAATAATACAAATAGAGACTTCATACCTGCAATAACTCTTATAATATTACCGATTTTACAAAGTAATTAAGTAATATTATCATTCAATTACTGTGACTGAATACTACCTCTACATTAACATATCACATTTGCTTTATCTACAAATTATTTTCGCGACTTCGTTCAATTGTCACGACATCACCTTTAACCTCTTGTCAGCTGGCATATGAGACACAATAGATAACACATTGTGTCTCGCGTATATCTACGCTCCATACCAAGGGCATACCAAGGGTTAAACTAAAACTTTGGACAAATTAATCTTAGTTACTGCACTTACAATGTTGTCCGGTGCAGGTTAGAACTTCTATTAATTAGGTTAGTATAGCTTCACTGTTAGATAATTTACGGCAAATTTACTAATAACATAAAATAACATCACGCCTTTTTCCCCGAATAGATTGGCAGAAGCGCACATTATGGCACTTAATACCATTGTACAATGTAACACCCACTTTTCACTATTTATGTTATGAGTTTCATGTAATAGGGGGTGAGCCTATTGCCATATACCGGGCGCATTTCCAGACTCCGTGCTACTACTAAGATTTTTTTTTTAAAAACCCAATAATACTTTGTCTGACCCGGGAATCGACTTGCGACTTGCGACTACTCGACTAATGAGGTAGTCTAACGATCAGTCTGAGGTAGTCTAAGTACTAATAACAACTACTGCTAATCTACTCGACATTTTGGAACGAGCGCCTAGCTTCACTGACGGACAGACTGACAGACTATTATATATTTCATATTTGTTGACGTTTCAAAAGTACCAAAGTATGGTTTAATTGAAATAAATGCTTTGAGTTTGAGTTTGAGCTGTAGGGCCGATGGTCGAAATTAGCTTGAACCGCTCAATTGTAATTTTTTTTTTATTTTATAACTGGGTGCTATTTTACTCATTATGCTAAATTGCATAATGTTATATTATTTATTTATTCATTTATTTAAAGCTTCATGCACAAAATGTACACAAGGTGGACTTAATGCCGCAGGCATTATCTCCCAGTCTGACCTTTGGGTGATGCAGAGAAGAGTTATTATTTATTATATATTACCTCTATTATGTTGATTGATGATATACAATTTTGATAAAATATACAAATTTGATAAATTATTTAATGATTGAGTACATTTCAGACTACTTTGGTAGATTTCATGCCTCGGGTGTTACCTATCTACTAGTGTACCTAAAAATATCACACTAAAGATTAGAAAAGATTTAGTCAATAAGATGTAAAGGGTACCTGGAGTTTGGTTTGCCCCAAATTATACTTATTAGATTAGATATGCCTTCATATAGTTGCTAAATACATATTACTTGCAAAGAACAAAAATTCTGAGTCTGATCACGCTATTTTTAACGGGGGAAAATCATCGAATGACTGCTCCCGCCTGGGTGAGGCGGGAGGGAGTGTCAGGCTCTTACTGACTAAAAACCATGCCGTTCCTTCTCTTACACGTCGAGCCGGAGCCCCTGTTACCCGTTAAGTTCTCCGCAACAGTCTGATCACGCTTAGTTGACCAATAACATAATCATAACTGGTTAAAACCGGATTTTATTTTCCTACGACTCACATTTCACTCTAAGCCAAAACATAGCAAGACAAAATTACCAACTTTTACCCCTATTTAATATAAACAGAATCAAAAAAAGAATAATCTTTAAAAAAAATCTTTTAAATTAAATAAAAAGCTAAGCAGTACCCTTACAGAGGTGGCCAGTGATTTATGACCACCAGATTTCAAAGGTCCGATACGGAGTTGGCATTAAAAACACTGAGTAAGCACTGTAGGGGATGGGCACAGAACAAGACACATGTGTCCCGTGTCAATCTTTGAGGTATGAGGGTATGTTGGTGTAAAATAATGAATAAAAAGATATATGAATGTGTTTTTGAACAGTACAGTTTTAAGCGTTACAGAAAATATCTTTTGGTTGAAACTTTACTTGGTTTATTCTTTTTTATGGAATAGGAGGCAAATGTGCAGATGAAACACCTGATGGTAAGCGATCAGCGCCGCCCATGGACACTCGCAACACCGGAGGAGTCACAGGTGCGTTATCGGCATTAAAAAAAGCAATACGCTCTTTTCATAAATTCTTTTTTGTAATTAAAATGGCTTGTGTCTGTCGAATAATATTGTATTTTACCATTTATGATTGTACAAAATGTCTTCAAAAAAGTCAAAGTCAAAAGTGTTTTTTTATAAATTTAAGTCTTAAAGTGGTGGGTGGAGTATGCAGGGGGGGCCACGGTTGCATAAATTGGGACTATAGGTGTCCATCCAGTGGCCTCAGGGAAGACGGTAGCACAGTGGTCACGTGCTGCCGTATAAAGCGATGATCAAGGCACGTCTCCCTAGGAATGTACTGTAGCAGGTGTAGCACTATGGGGGCTCCGGAGCAGGTCTCTTCAGAGAACCCGTGCCCCTTATAGGTGCTCAGGGTGGTCACACTCCCTAGTTTTTCTCCCCAAAAAGCTAGGCGCCTTTTGATGGCTTCCCTCATTCATCAAAAAAAAGGGGATGAAAAAAGGGAAATGCAAGAAGTAATTATGCATAATTATGCAATGTTTCACTTTGCAAACTTACAAAATGTCAGTACAGCAGTATTTAATATGGTGAAAACTAAACTATTAAATTTATTAAAAAAAATCTTAGTTCTATAAACACTATATTCTCAGTGGAGGGTGTCCACACACAGTATTCACCACAAAAATATTTACAAATACCAACTTTCTATTCTTACAATTTCTAAGTGGTTCATGAGTGAGCTGAACCACGTTATCATCTCCCTAGGGGCTCGTAACGAAGTAAAGGATTATACCCTAGAGATCCCTGTTCTTCCAGAATGTTCGATACTTGTAACCAACAGCTTTCAATTAAATATTAGATAAGGTCTTTAGAATTGCTATTTGTAAATATTTTACTAGGTCCTTAATACTATGTGCGACTACACGTGTAGAAAATGCCAGTTTATACTGACCTTCCACTGTGTGGGTAGTCTGTATTATGCAGGGTCAAGTCGAAAAAGTTAAGGCTAATTTTTGTTTGTACTAAGACTTTTTAAGTAGTTTAAATTAGTTATTTTATTATAACGACTACTTTTTGTTTATAGATACCAAATAGCTCAAATAGACTGGTTCAGAAGGACCAGAAGGCTGGTCTGTTCCTTGGTCAGAGGTTAAGCATTAGTCAGTAAGAGTCTGACACTCCCTCCCGCCTCACCCAGGCGGGAGAAGTCATTCGATGATTTTCCCCCCTTAAAAAAAAAAAAAAAAAGAGCATTGCCATGCAACGTGGCAATGCTGCTTTCCTTATTGACGTCGATGTGGACGAATTTTTTGATGTTCTTTTATTTAATTTTCTCCATTAGTTTTAGTTTATTTTAACTTGTACATAATTATTTATATTCTTATTTTTATATTTCATCATTTCATGTATATAAGTACTAATAATTAATAGCTCCAGAACTGTTAGTAACATGGACTTAGAAAGAAACATCGTCAAATTTCAAGAAGCTTTTACTTCTAACAAACATGACACGGAGACTTTGTGCTAAGCATTAATTCATACAACCACTTAAATAAACAACCTTTGACATTTAAAGAAAGCAATACACTAAATACTTACTTTGTAAACCAACACATCTCTAATTTAATACCTAGACACACTCATTAAAAATACATATCTGTTTATACGTTTAACACAGAAAACTTCAAAGCAACTATTTTTTAATTTCCTCATAATTTTCCACCGAAAAATATTCCACACCTCGTCTTTTCGAAAATGTTTTATATTAAAGCTAAATTTAACTTTGCGCACAATTTTCAGTCGCGGTTAACGGGGTTAAATTTAAACGCCGATGCATTTCGTGAAGTTATTATATAACTACAGTTACCATTAAACCTGTTTTAATTTAACCAACGGTTACAGTTTCAGGATGAGATGAGTAGATTCGTTTTAGAAGTTTGCTAGTTTTACTAAGCGCTGCTACGCAATGTCCCTGCTGTGGACATTCAAATTAAATCGTTTCCTGGAATTTTGTTAGTGTAAGTGTTTAAAAGTAAGTGGTCAAGGGATGAAGCTGTGCTTGTTATATAGCTTTATATTCATGAATAAGATACATTCGTAATTAGTAGTTGATGAAAATAGCAATTGATCAATTTAGCCTTAATTTTTTTATTTTCTACTAGCTTCTGCCCGCGACTTCGAACGCGAAATCCCGTTTTCTCCTGTTCCCGTAGGATTTTCAGGATTTTTTCTGTCTTAGGAACCTTCTCCTTATAATAACAAATACAACAAAAAAAATACCCAAATCGGTCAAGTCGTTTTCATGCTATGTCGTGACAACGGAAAACGGGTTTCATTTTTTTATATATATAGATTGAGGGTCATTACCCTTGTGTTATTTGACACTTTTGTTACCTGTTTCTATATCACCTTCAACTTTAAAAATATGATTTCTTTTAAAACAAACAGCTCTAATTTTAAAGTTAACTAGATTGCCTTTGACTTGACATACGTCGCTAATGATTAAAATACTTGTATCACAAAATATTTCTCAAAAAAAAAAAAAAAAAAATGCTAGTGGCTCCGTTTATTTTTGTTTTTATGCTTCATTATACTGCATATTAAAATATGTTATCAAAAATAAATGGTTTTTAAGATAGCAACGACTTCAATGTCTAGTCTAGCAAATATAAAAAGCTTTTATTTAATTCAAGTAAAAATTAAATACTGAGAAAACGCCTTTTATGTTAATTTGCTACAATGTTTTCGCATTTAAAAGTGATAAATGGATATGCCACTTTTTAAAGAATTCTCTTTTTGGTAGAAAAAGAACTTGTAGGTAAATAAATTTATATTAATTAGAAAAAATACATTGCGTGGACGATAACCTGGTAATATCTTTTATTTTCTTCGAATGCTTAATGATATTTTGTTACTTTTTATGAGATTGTAAGAATCAAATTATCAACAGTCAATAAGCGGCGGTATCTAAATAATCCTAGAAAGTACACTGGGGTATAACTGGGAAAAGTCACATAGGTAGGCACTTGCTTTTGGTAATTTCCGACCACGCATCCTAACGTTTGAGAAGCGAGTGTCAAACCCCTGGGCCACAATTATTATGTACGAAAGTAATAGTAGCAACAAATTTCACATAATGTTTGCCTTAGTAAAACCTAGTTTAGATAAGTGACGACTCCAACCAAAGTGGGCCAGTTACATTTTTTATAATAACTATCGTGAGAAATACTAAATTAACTAAAATCGTGGGTTACTCACGTGAATATACATGAGCAGCGTGCGCGATCGCGGCGACGTCGCCCAGCTCACTGTGTTCACTCATTGAGCTGCGCGACGTCGCCCGAGCTGCGCGTTGAGGGAAGAACCCCTCTGTGGTTCGAAACTAGTAGAGCTTTTCCCAGTATATTAACGTGAGTAAACTGCGATTTTAGTTAATTGGGCAAGTTACACTCCAACAACTAACTACAATCTGCTAGTGTACGGACCGTACACTCGGATTTTATTTATCTGTATAGATGTACAAGTGTACATAAATACCTATACTTTACTTTTAAATAATTATTGCGGATATTTGTCGTAAAATATAACCAACAACTTTTGTATAAAATTAATTTTCTACGCAGACGAAGTCGCGGACAACGGCTAGTAAAATAATAATAAAATATCCAAAATAGCAGTTTAAAATATTGTGTTATACGTTATTTTACAATCGCAATAATACATTCATAAAAATAAATGAAGCGCAGAAACAAGAAAACAAAATAACTCAATTTAAGTAAAAGTTAAAAGGATTGTGATGTTAATTTTAACGTTAATATATACAAAACAGTATTGTAAATAAATACGCCATTATTTCGCTTTTGAAGAACGGAGTCACAAGTACCAAGTATCAAGAATTTCGTCTTTATAAAAATTCTTTGCGGATTTTTTCTAAAGAATTGGATTCGACTTTCTTATTTCCATTTGAGGGAGCGAAAAATGTGGGTAAAAACTCAATGGTGCTTAAAAATATAGTATAATGCGTGTAACGTCTTATAAAGCTTTGAAAACCTCATATTGACTGCCTCGTTGGTTCAGTTCTCGAGTGTGACTTCTTAACGAGGTCTCAGTATCGATTCCTTGTTATAACTGAGACTGTTTACCAAAATATGTAGATCTCGAGATATCTGATTTTGTTTTGAAGGAAAGATAAGACGTATTATGGAGTAAGGTAATTTCAAAAACCTGAAATTAAACATACTACCTCATGGACCATCTATAATTTCTTCTAGATAATCTCTTTGATAGATATTATTGACTCCGTTAGAAATAATCAAACATGCGTGTACTTAAGAGTCTGAAAGTCACCATCATCATCATCATCATCATCATCAACAGCTGGCTCTCCCAACTCTGGCAATGTCGTTGGTCCACCTAGCGGGAGGCCTGCCCGCGCTTTTTCTTCCGGTCCGTGATCTCCACTCAAGGACTCTCCTGGCCCATCTGCCGCCAGTCCTTCAAGCGATGTGGCCTGCCCATTACCACTTCAGTCTGCAGATTTTGCGAGCTATGTTGGTAAATCTAGTTCTTTGGCGAATTTTCATATTGGATTTTGTCGCGCAAAGAAACTCCGAGCATAGCTCTCTCCATCGTTGAGCGACTTTGAGCTTCTCTGAAAGTACAATCTTATAATCAAGCCAGGACTTTTATTTTCACATACAAATCAAAATAGAAAAAACCAACAACAATAGCATCCTCACAGAAGTCATAAGAAAACAGTCTTAAACTATGATTCAAACAAAACAAACAAAGGAGAAGTAGCGAAAACTGTTATAAAAGCGAAACAATGTGTACAATTTACAACGAAAACGACATAGTACATTGAATATAATAAGAAACAGACATATAAACATTACCCGCAATAAAAGTCCTCCGGACTAGCACCAACAGACAGTTTTAAATTGTGTCAAAGTGTTTTGGGAACGAGTTTGGGGAACAGAGGAGACAGGTTTGGTCGTATTTAGTAATATTACGTAAGATACCACGTGGTGGCTCGGAGATCTAAGACGCCCGCTTCTCATGCATAAGAGTACTGGTCCAAAACCTACCAAGTACCAATGTGACTTTATCCGAGTTAAATGTACTTTCTAGGATTATTTAGACATCACTGACAAAAACGTCGTGAGGAAACCTGAACTTATAATTTCTAATTATAAGTTTGAAATCGCCAACCCGCATTGAGCAAGCGTGGCGATTAATGCTTTACACCTTCTCCGTATGAGAAGAGGCCTTCGGTCATCCGTGGCTAATATAAGGCTGTTGATGTGTAATGTGTGATGTGTGTGATGACGTAAGGGTCTCATGAATTAAATTTGAATTTGTTTTCCTTAAATCTGGTGTAATTTTGCCTGTCCGATAAGTGCAAAGGCTGGAAGGTTGTTTTTCATTAATACTATATTTTTTTGCAATTTTCATGTTAGAGGGAGAACTTATCTCTTAGGTAACACTTAGCATTTTGTTGAGATTTGTTATCTATAGTGACATTATGTGTTGAAGTCAAAATCAAAATCATTTGTTTCAATTAGACCAGGAAGGAACTTTGAATGCCAACTAAAAAATTTAATGTGAAGCTATTTGCTCATACCAAGGTGTAGATTCCTATGGGGAAGAACAAGCAAGAAACTCAATAGATTACTCTTTTTCTATCAGTTTCACAATACAATTTTTAGTTCACAGTTTTATTGGTTCAATTGTGAGAATTATGTAATACCAAAGTCCAGTCAGAGATCGGTCACACACTCTGATAAGTTACATTTCGGGTTAGAATGACATATTACCTCTAGAACAATTTTATTGTGTTAAAGAGAATATTGTTAAAAACGATTATCCATGACACTTTAATTCCATTTAAGTTCCCAAAATGCCTCATCTCCACCCACTTAATCTTTGGCAGTCGGAAGGAATGCACAATTATAGTGTATGCTATTAAAGGGAATATTTCACTTCGGTCCGGCTTGGGTTTAGAGACGTTGGATAATTGCCAATTCTATGTGATTGTTGTTAACTAACATTTATTTTTGCCCAACAGTTCAGAATATAGAACTATATTTGTATAGCTTTGATCAATGTTTAGGTTTTGTGGTGTCCCGTTGGATCGTTTTTAGTGAGTCCTGTTCCAAGTATGATTTAATGGGTCGAGTATGAATCTTATACTATTATACATAGTTATAAAGCGGAAGAGTTTGTTTTTTTGTTTGTTTGTTTGAACGCGCTAATCTCCGTAACTGCAAGTCTGATTTGAATAATTCTTTTTGTGTTGGATAGCGCATTTATCAAAAACGGCTATAGACTAAAACATTACGCTACAACCAATAGGAGCTCAGCAGAGCGTGTGAAACTGTGCGGAAGTAGATAGTATAAAATATAAGGTAGAGATTTTTAATTATTATGTTTTTGACTGTTTTCAACTGTCGCGCTGCTGCTACGTCACTGGTCGTGGAATGCTACTCATGAATTTGAGCCTCCAGCATGGCTTGAAAATAGTCAAATTCTTAGTCAAATAATTACGTGAGTAAGCCGAAAAACATAATAATTAATTTAGTATGTCTCACGAAAGTTATAACATAAATGTAGGGACCTTTTGTTCTATTGTAAAATAAAAAGAAAACTTATTAAAATGTAACGCCCACCTTCCTGCTGGTTATAAGTTTCTTGTTATAATCGGTGAGCCTATTTATATCATTAGTTAAATTATGAATATCGTGTTCTTTTAATTCTAAAAGTAAAAAATATTGGGTACTGCTTTTCATCTATAAATCACTATACATTTAGTTTACAACAATTTATATAAATTAGTAAAATGAAATGAAACTAAACAGTTTAAATAAAACGGCCATTGGAAGTCTGTACTGGAATATTAAATTCGCTGCAAATTATAAATTTCACTTTCGTTCAGTTCAGTTCAAATCCACAATAGTCCTACTTATGTTGAAAGATCTCATCTCATACACACTCACATACTCGCTAAAGGGGATTTGGTGGTTTCAGACTTGTAGGTAATTTAATTTCGTAACCTTGAAAAATGGTTAACCACCGAACAACCACGAAATTGCAACTGCAGTTAGTCTTTTTTACCAAAAAAATGAGGTTTTTCTCGCCCAGGTCAAGCGAGAAGGAGTGTCAGACTCTTATTGACGAAAAACCATCCCGTTCCTTCTACTGCACTCCAAGCCCGAGCCCCGGCAACCCGTTACGTCCTCCGTGACTACGTATCGGCATCAGCCCTATTGGGCCCCATCTGTGGTGATTTGGTGGCTCCTTGAGGCGCGCGCGGCAGCGGGTTCTGGATGAGCGGCGAATCACTTATGCTCGCCGCCCGCAGGCCTGTGCTCACGGTGGCCGGAGAGTGTTGCTAGACTTAGGAGAAGATTTTAATATATTAATTAACCGACTTCAAAAAAAGAGCGGGTTCAAGTAAACGTAGTTTATAAAAGAATTATTGATAATATTTTAAATATAAGTGTTACTAGATGTGTATTACTCAAGACACCTTTTATTCTATCAGTGTTGGTGTTTTCGTCAAAATATGAGTTACTGCGTCCCGAGTGTATCCGCGCAAATTGCTAAAGTCAAGAGTTACTGTTGGGTTTATGTTTGTTTTGCATGCAAAAGGATAGAAAGCTAATATTATTATATGTTATAACTGTGTATATTTACATCTGTGTAGGTATATGAAACTCAGGTATTTTGATAACATTTATTTGTTGAAATATGTAATCTACACTTGTAATGCGCATCTGATTTACATAACATTTTCTACAACTGGATTTATTTATACTAATATTATAAAGCTGAAGAGTTTGTTTTTTGTTTGTTTGTTTGAACGCGCTAATCTCCGAAAGTACTGGTCCGATTTGAAAAATTATTTCTGTATTGAATAGCCCATTTATCGAGGAAGGCTATAGGCTATAAAATAGCACGCTACGATTAATAGGCGCCGAGCAAAGCGAGTGAAACCGCGCGGAAGTAAGTAGCTAGTAATCTTATATACATAAAAAAATAATTTCCATTCGTTAGTCTCGCTAAAACTTTAGAACGGCTCAACCGATTTGGCTTATTGGTCTTGAAATGTTTGTGACAGTCCAGGCAAGGTTTAAAACGTGTGAAAAAGAAATTTTTGGCGTTACGAAGTTTGCTGGGTCGGCTAGTCTTGAATAAAAATCTCAGTAACCCTTTATTTGTTTATTTTTTTATGGCATTTGCCGGTAAACGAGCAGACGGATCACCTGATGGTAAGCGATCGGCGTCACCCATGGACACCTGGAACACCAAAGGCGTGTTACAAGTACGTTATCAGCCTTTTGAGGATTAGGAGTTTGAGGATCGTTGGGGATTTAGGAATTGGGGAGATTGGGGAAGGAGAGGGTAATTGGGCCTTCGGTAACCTCACTGACACGACGAAACACAACGCAAGCGTTGTTTCACGTCGGTTTTCTGTGAGGCCGTGGTATCACTCCGGTCGAGCCGGCCCTTTCGTGCCGAAGCATGGCTCTCTCACGCTTAAACTTTATTCGACAAAGAAAGTCAAACTCAATTACAACTTATCATGTCATCGTTCAGCAGTTACACTTTCATGTACAACAATCACTGCTGACTGCCTCGTTGACCGAGTGGTCGCAAGTGCCGACTGCCGGGCAAGGGGCCGGATCAGGCAAAGTATTACTGGGGTTAAAAAAATCTCAGTAGTAGCACGGAGTCTGGAATAGGCGTGTCGACAGGGTAAAAAAATCAAAAAAGTAATTGTCCGTCATTAAGATCGCACGAAAATATCAGACACGTATTTTTTGTTTTATCAAATTAACATTAACAGAAGAATACGTAGTTATTCCGCATTAAAGTTAGGGAGTGGGGAGTGTTGACGTCCCACTTACGGAGAAATCGTACCTAATTGTGACGTCACGCACATGTTTTTTGGGATACGAGAAAAAAGAAAAAATACGTATCGAAGATTTTTAAAATATCTAAAAGACGGACAAAAAATTAAAAAATAGTCGCCATGCCTACCTCCTATTACATGGGACCCATAACATAAATAGTGAAAAGTGGGTGGTACATTGTAAAGTTACAAATGTGCGCCTCTGCCTACCCATTCGGGGATAAAAAGCGTAATGTTATCTATGTATGAATGTAGGTATACAACAACCACAAATTCTTTTTATTTTAAAAGCTTTAGTATAACGAACTTGAACATAAGTAGTATACGTAACTACTTAGGTATATTGTATGGGATTGCTATCAATTTATGTGAACGTCGATACTGATATTATTCATGCAAATGTATGGGAGAAATAATTTAGTAAATCGTTCGTTTCTTGGCAATAGCCAAATGGTCTGAAGACTATATCATCCTGAAACCATTATCATTTCGGTTTACTTATCGATATGTTGATGTATGAATATGTTAGTCTTCATGAATTTTTCGCTGAAAATAGGAAAAGTTATGACGTTTATATTGATTCTTTTTTATTGTTTCAGTTCAGGCCACGAGATCTTGAATTTGTATTGGCGATGTGTTAAAGGTGGAAGGTGAGTTCACGCCTTTTTTTGAGAAAAAATGCCTACACACACATAAGAAGGAAAAATATCTCCTAGGCCGGTGCGCGCGCACCGCGCGTGGATGGTTTATGCTGTTCATAGGTGTCTGGTAATTGTACCAGACACCTACTTATAGGCTTGCCTATAAGGTGGCCACTGCTGACCAAACGCCTCTTCTCACGCGTAGAAGGTTTGAGCATTAATCACCTCGCTTTCTCAATGCAGGTTGGCGATTTCAAACTTATAATTAGAAATTATAAGTTGAGGTTTCCTCACGATGGTGTTCATCATTTGCCAGTGGTTTCTAAATAATCTTAAAAAGTACATATAACTCATAAAGATACATTGCCTTTGATAGGTTTCGATGCCGCATCCTCATGCGTGAGAAGCGGGCATCTTAAACCTCCGGGCCACTACGGCAAGAGAGTACAGCAGCATTAGAATTATAAGGCCACTGTAATAAATAGAAAACAATTGGATAATATGGCTCTGCAAAATTCGCAACAACACTTGGACAGTTAAAAATTATATTTTATTGAATTCTGAGAAAATAAACCGCTTTCTATACAGGAACTTCGTGATCAATAGACGCTTCTAAACATGTAGAGGTAGAAGCAGCGTAGATAATTTTTTAACAAAACATTTCAGCTATCTTAGCCACAGTTAAAAAAAGAAAAACAAGAACATATTTCTTTAGAAATTAAATTATGTAATATTCATTCATCTTGTAATTTAGTTAATTGTTCGAGTGAAGTAATTCTACTGAGGCGGTAACAATGAGTTTAAATATTACTTCAAACAGTTTTTGAGCGTTAATAAGAAACTCGTTTCAGTATTCGAATAACTAAAGATAACGTTTTGACAGATTTCAGTCTCTTAAGCAATTTTTTATATACGAAACACATTACATGACATCACGCCTTTTATCCCCGAAGGTATAGGCAGAGGTGACCATCACGGCACTTAACGCCACTGTACCTCTACAATGTAACACCTACTGTTCACTATTTATGGTATGCGTCCCATATAATAGGGGGTGAGCCTATTGCCATATACCGGGCACAATTCTTTAAAGTTGATTTCTTTAAAAACCCGGTATACTTTGCCCGACCTGGGAATCGAACCCGAGACCCCTTGCCCAGCAGCTGCACTTGCGGCCACTCGGCCAATGAGATAGTCAACATACAATACAGGAATGTAATATTTGTTTGTGGAAATATGAAAGTGGTCTTGTTTGCATAGCTGTATTTTAATAGAAAAAATAAATACTTTTCTTTGGTAGGTTAATTGCATTCCCGGAGCTGCGGACAACCTAATGGGTTACCGGGGCTCCACATAAAAGTAGGAGTAGGAACGGGTTAGTTTTATTCAGTAAGAGTCTCTCTCTCTCCACATCCAAGGCGGGAGAAATAATCTACCAGACGGGCATTAAAATCAAATTTAGGATACTCCCTACGTCCCCTGCTCACTGAAGAAATCTGAAACTATTTTATCAATGCTATCTTTATATCAAAACATATTACAATGTTTATTTAACGTACCATGAATAGTAAATTGTTAACTTAATTTCAAAATGTATTCAGTGTCTACACCCGACTGGTAAAGATGTAAGCAGGACCATAAAACTCTAATAGAGAGGTCAAAGCCCCTTCGCAGTTGTTGGCAATGAACCCATACAACGGACGAATCTTTACTTTTATGGATTTTGTAGAAAAAACTATTTTTGATGTAAACAGTTTTGTCTAAGTTAGGTTGCTAGATAAGGACTGTTGTTTGTCTAGGTGTTTCTTGTTAGAAAGTCATATCTTGGTCATAAAAAATACTTATTTTCTTTGACTTTTCATAATGTAACTTGCAACAAAGAAAAATCTTTTTTATTTTCTAAAGACTTGCTTGATTTAAGTGCAGACTTTAAACGTATAAAAACTATGACATACAAAAACTAAGGTTAATCTCCAATTTAATCTAACTGTACGGCATGATCGATAAACCAACTTTGATACCTAGACCAATAATTACACGGAGCTACGGAAGACTCGGAGCCGTGGAAGGTATACTGGAGCCACAGAAGGCTCGGAGCTGCTGAAGGCCTAACGCAGCCGCGGAAGACCTAACGGGTTGCCGGGGCTCCAGCTCGTAAGGCAGGAGTAGGAACGGGGCGGTTTTTAGTCAGTAAAAGACTGACACTCTATCTCGCTTAACCCAAGGTGGGAGAAGTCATTGGATGAATTTCCTCTCAAAAAAAAAGACCAATAAATAAATGGCTTACCTAAAGATAACCATACAGCATTAGGTGCTTCCATACATTGTTAGACAAACAGTGTTAGCCTAGTTTCCGAAATCTGAAACACCATAAAACTAGTAATAAATTCAGCTATCGGTTTCCAAGCGTAAATCGTCCGTTGTTCTCATACTGATTTATAAATCACGCTTCGATTTCGAAAATGAAAAACGCTCAGAAATCCCATACCTTGTTATTCTTGTTCTTAAAATGTTTTTGATCTCGTATTTTTGTGTGTTGTTTGTGATTGTTTTTAGAATTTATCTTAAGACTGTAATTCTATAATGATGGAGAGTTTCAAATGATATGCGTTGTAGCTTATAATATTTTCTAGGTGGTAAGACCCGGCTTCATATTTGACTGAGATCAAACTGCATTCTTAGATAAACCTGAAACTATTATAGTAAAATTTAAACCGCTAACTCCAATTCACCTTTTTTTCTATCACCATGGAAATCATCATGGACTTTTTATGTCGTGGGGACGACGGGGGCCGTGCCGGACTTTTACTGGCTAAACCATTGCGGTGTTTCTGTTGAAAAACCATCTGCCAATCGTAAAAATTATTTTTTAAGGTAAGGAAAGTTCACAGACCAGCAATAGACTGTTATGGGCTGTTGATGATGGTAATTCTGGACATTCAACACTAGAAAGGTATTTAGCAAACATTTTAGCAAGTATCTAATCAACAATAAACTACGTTTAAAAAAACCGACTTTAACCGCCTTTTTTTCTAAAGTAGCTTACATAATAACATACTAAAACCTTCTCCTAAGTATATGAAACACTTTTCTGAAAGCCGTATCAAAATTGATTCAGCCAATTGCGAGATAATCGCGCACAAACAGACATACATAGGTACATACATACATTATCCGGCCACCGTAAGCGCGGGCCTGCGGACGGCGAGCTGAGCGGATGCTCCCCGTGCGACCAGAAACAGACCCGAGCGTACGGCGCGTCGCGTTCCGCGCGTGCCTCAAAGAGCCATCAGACCACCTCAGATGGGGCCCAACAGGGCCGATTCCGATTCAGAGTCGCAGAGAACCTAACGGGTTACCGGGGCTCCGGCTCGACGTGCAGGAGAAGGAACGGGGTGGTTTTTAGTCAATAAGAGTCTGACACTCCCTCCCGCCTCACCCAGGCGGGAGTCATTCGATGATTTTCCCCCCTGAAAAAAAAAGATACATACATACAGTTTAAACTAAATACTCGTTTTTTGTGTTAATGTCGGTCAAAAATAAGAATTTAACAAAAACGATACACTGGTAACTCAACAACACTTTAAAGACTGTATTCTTAAATTTATTTGTATTTAATTTAACAGAAGCCAACAAATACAATTTAAAAGAAGCCTTTTAGAGAAAACAGCTTCTAAATTGATTGTAACACGAACCAGATACTATTTTGTAGTTGTACTTAAGTGCTGGAGAGAGAGGGAAATATCTCACTGTCTCTATCGTACGTTTGCTCTGTAATGGTAGTGACGTCACGTTACTTATTATGCATTCTTTGGCTGTTATTTGACAGCTACAAGTCGATTAAAGTGATTTTATGTGCGTTTTATTTTCTTTTAATTTTGTTCAATAGAAATCATCACTCTTTGCTTGCTGTAAATTTACTATTTGCCAATTATTTATTCTTAAATTGTACCTAAGACTTTTGAAAATTTAGACGTTTTTCATGATCATCTGACAAAAGAAATTTAACCTCGTTCTCGTGATCACTCAAAAGGGCATATGAGACAACAAATGAAAAATCACATACATAACATCACGTCTTTTATCTCCGAAGGTGTAAGCAGAGGTGCACATTGTGCCACTGTACACTGTAACACCCACTTTTCACTATATATGTTATGAGTCCCATGTAATAGGGGGTGAGCCTATTGCCATTATACCGGGCACAATTCCAAACTTCGTGCTAATACTGAGACTTTTTTTAAAAACCCAATATTGCTTTGCCAGACCCGGGAATCCAACCCGAGACCCCTTGCCCGGCAGTCGCACTTGCGACCACTCGGCCAACGGCTATTTTATTAAAAATATATTTTTACTATGAATCCATTTTGTATGCTACTATTAGAAGTAACACTTTTATAAAGTTCAACTAAATAATCGTAGTTCAACTCCAAAGCGATAGCTAAGTTCACGATTGAATCACTCTTTTATTTTTTTTCTCTTTATGAATCGCTGCACCAAGAATCGAATTCCCAAGTTTTTTTCTTTGCCAGCAAGTTATTCCACGTACTATTTAACTTAAAAGAATGAATGAAACAAAATGGTAAACGAATCCTTTATGTCTTCGCACGAATGAATGAACACGCCCGAAATTCGAATTCGTTCGAAAATTGAACATTTTAAAATATGATCGCAAGACCGTTTTCATAATAGTGCTGGTACAAATAGTAGAAGTTGGGTGCCAATGCCAACATTTGAGTCCAATATTTGTCATTGGATTTATTTTTGCATGAGTATTTCAATGAGGGATTTAGAGTGAAGGTCTTCGTTATCTTTCTAGTCACAATAGTGTAACATTATGACTTTGATACGCTAAAACGTTGCAATTATATTCTAGTGGACATAATTATCTTCTATCATTTTATTACTTATACTAAACGGAAATTAAACAGGCTTATTGGATACTTTAACCTAGCCGCGGAGATCTTAACGGGTTATCGAGGCTCCGGCTCGAAGTGCAGGAGTAGGAACGGGGTGGTTTTTAGTCAGTAAGAGTCTGACACCTCTCGCTTCACTCAGGCGGGAGAAGTCATTCGATGATTTTCCCCTGAAAAAAAACTATAACCTAAAACTAACTAACAAAATCTAATCCAACTATAGTTGTATAGTGTATTTTTAAATTATCATAAAACAAACTGTAACACACTAAAAATAAAAATCACGTTATTTTAAATCTATTTTAAACCTTTATTCATTAAACGTACATAATGCAGTTGACAGCTATACAAACAGGCAAGACAATTAAAAACCATTTACAATACATTCTAAAGGTAATTAATTTTGATTACAACACGTATCTAATTAAATGACTTGCATTAAAACTGAATATAATTTAAATTTTGATGTCACTAAACTCTTTACAATACTTTGTTACGTTTACATAACATCACGCCTTTTATTCCCGAAGGTGTAGGCAAAGATGCACTTAATACGTTTACAGATTCATAATAATATAATTTTCAATCGACGTCAACTTCCTTTTACTTGAAGTCGATTAATATACTTAAACCTCCTATTGAGTATAACAAACATTTTTTTTAAATTTCAGTATCGAGCTGGTAGGTAATCGCAGATAACCATACGTTCCTCCTTCTTTTTTCAATTCGTTTTAAATATATTTTCGTCATTATTATCATCATCGATTGATATCGGATTGCATTCAAAGTAGAACAAAACCTTTGCTTGTGGCTTTTTTTAAAGGGGGAAAAGTGTCGAATAACTGCTCCCGCCTGGGTGGGAGGGAGTGTCAGACTCTTACTGACTAAAACCCACCCCGTTCCTTCTCCTGCACGTCGAGCCGGAGCCCCGGTGACCCATGGCTTTGAGATTGCATTCAGTTACGCTGTCGAAAAGTTTTTTAAAAATGAGAATGAAATCATTTATTTGTACACTTTACTGTACACCATAATAAACTTATATAAATGTCGTATTGGCCTAGAGGTTTATGGTACCCGCTTCTATTGCATGAGAGTGCGAATTCAAAACCTACTAACAACAAGTACCAATGAGATTTTTTCCGAGTTATATGTGCTTCTTAAGATTGTACAGACCAATGACAAACGGTGAAGGAAATCATCGTGAGGAAACCTGGCCTTAACATAACATAACATCACGCCTTTTATCCCTTTTACACAGAAGTAACACCCACTTTTCACTATTTATGTTATAAGTCCCATGTAATAGGGTGAGCCTATTGCCATATACCGGGTACATTTCCAGACTTCGTGGTACTACTGAGATTTTTCTAAAAAAAACTCAGTAATACTTTGCCCGACCCGGGAATCGAACCCGAGACCCCTTGCCCGGCAGTCACACTTGCGACCACTCGTCCAATGAGGCAGTCGTAGAGTATATATACCCTTGGTAGTCATAGAGTGTATACCCTTGATACAATATAAAATGCAGCATTCGCCTAAGTATAATCTGTTGTGTCCAAGATATACAAGTCAATAAGTAAACATGTTAATTTACTATTAACATACATTTACTTGTTAATTCATTTATAAATTTACGTAATTAATTTAATTACAACTTAATATGGTCACTGATCAGTGAATTAGATAAACTGAACACAATTAATTGCTTTACAAGACTAATTATGGTTTCCTCGTATTTTTGTATTAATTTATTTTAGTTTATTTCCAAACAATTAATTTCTTACGCCGCGCCGTACGTTTTATGTTCACAAAAATTGAGATTCACTATTATTACTACTGCCTGGTTATTTTCTAAATATGTGTAGCGTTGTCTCTCTAATAAGAACGAATCGATAACGCTACCTACAGAAAATTAAAAAAGGTAATAAATGATTTTTTTAAACCATGAACAAAAATGAGGTAAGAAATTATTAATATCATTGACATAACTTTTTTCAGTTTTCTCATTCCAAATCAAGCATTCGCAGCCCAATTAATTTCATCAAATGAAATATAAGCAACAAAAAAAAATAAACATGAAAAGCGATGCGTACAACACACAGGAGCTTTGAGTTCGTCTTTGATAAAAATACAAATAGATGACATTCCACGCACCCCTCTCTCGATGGAGTTACACATTGAGATTCTAAAAGACATCTTAACGATTCCCAAAGAATTAGGCCGAAACAAACCGTTAGATATTAAACTTCAAAGGAAACTAACACTAATTTACAGCTCCAAAGAATTCGAAAATGTTTCACGGGCATCCACCTCGACACATTCAAATTGATTCGTATTTTTATCACGTTTCGCTAAATCCCCTAGCACGACAATCCTTTTAATTAAACATTAAAACATTCCTTGTCGCCTATTCCTGACTCCGAACGGATTTCAAACGTAAAACGGGCTTAATTACGCCTATTTCCCTCATAATTTACAACTGTGTAACTTTAGAACGGAAAGCCTGCTTTTGCATATTTGTAACAAAAAGAAAAAAAATAGGTATTTATTTTTTTTTTGGTTGTACAGATTAATGCATTGCGCAATACGGACGCGAAATATTTTTATGGTGGTGGACCGGCTAAAAATTATGGTATGTAGGTGGGGGGAGGGTCGGTCCACGCAAACTCGCTGCCATAACCTCTGTGGATGCCGCGACGGGCGACCGCGCGTCGTATCGCTGAGAACTCCGCATTCGAATTTCGAAAAAAACCGTTTAAAATTTTTATGTTAGTGATGTGTACGTGTTGGTGACTTGTCTGTGGATTTTGAATATGGCGTTTTGTGTTGTGTTTGTTTAAAGGATCGCTGGTACCTTCCATGGTGAGTTTTATATTTTATCTCATTTCGTTGACCACGTTTTCGTATTCAAATTGTAATTTAAATTAAACTTTTTTTTTTATAACTCTATGATTGATTTAAAATATAAACATTATTTAATTCTAATCGTAATTTAAAAATCATTAAAATACATCTACATCTAATCACATTAACAAATACTTCAGAAAACAATTTACGGTAAAATATTTTACAAGCTTTCTGCGATAATAATTATGTAGATATTTGATGACTCAGAGATAAATTTACGGACGACCTCATAAATATATTTTATGAGTGATAGCATAAAAAAGACAATGAAATATTTCACCTGTATAATATTCAATCATCTGTGAAAAAATGGGGAGACGGTGTCGCACGAATATATAAATATCTACGTATATAAAATATGTGTTATCCTAAATAAGGTTTACGAAAAATATTTATAAAAGACTACGTTATACCATTTCATTGTAAAAATATTCGTCTCGTTCAGAAATCTAGAAGGAATATTTATTCAAATTACGTTTTCGCTCGCTGCTGAAAGTCGCCGAGTTTTGGGGTGATAAATTATTTTGAATTAAATTATTATACTTAGTAATGAAAAGACAAGTAAAATATTTTTGCTGGAATATTGTCGTATTGTTCTTTACTATACCTACTTGAGTGATACCGCAAATTATGGTCACTACGGTTCCAGACTACGGCGTAGCATGGCTACGAACATCTACGAAGGATCGTAGCCACTGTGCCTAGTTGACCTCTACGGCTGCTACGGTGAATGAACCGAAGAGAATTATGTTGTAATCACCACTTTGTGAAGTGGTGAATATTATTCGTTAATTTATTGGGGATTAATAAATGTTCTAAATATGAATTTGAGTATTGTGCAAAGGGCAATGCGGAAAATGTTTTTATTTATTTATTAAGAAAAATACAAATAATTATTTTTAACTGATTCATAACGGTTAGCATAGAGGTACAAACTAAAAACAAAACAAGACACATAAATCTAGACACAAAAACCGTGGTCTATTTTTAATCACCAAATTATCATACCACTAATCACTATTAACTATTTCGTTAATTCTCCCAAATAGAGTTTTAATATAAATGTATAATAAACTGAAATATAAACAAGACTATCATAAATTAAACGTAGTTTACTATTCATTTCGTTAAGTAAAATCTGTTACAGATTCTAATATAAGAATTTTCCGTTATTTTGTTTTTAACGAGCAGCTTCTGATTATATTTTCTAATAGTTACTTATTCTTTTTGTTTTATTGTAGATATTATTTTCAGATTTTCCTTGTTAATTTATCTGTCTGACTAGTTCGTTAAGTTCGAATGGAACGATATGAAATTGATATCAAAGTAGAGTTGAGTAATATTTAGGCAATAGGTATGCAATTCGAAATTGTATTCAATATTTTTAACATTATCCCTCATAGCCAATGGTTTTTGCGGTCCATTATCATGTCAGTAGTTCCAGCATTAGACGTTTCGTTAAGTACCTGCCTGTCTTTAGTTTAATTGAATAAATACTTTTTGTTTGACCAAAGCTAACAAACAATAAAAGTGTTAAATGAATTAGGTATTCGGAACATAACATAACATCACGCCTTTTATCCCCAAAGGGGTAGGCAGAGGTGCACATTACGGCACTTAATGCTACTGTACAATGTAATACCCACTTTTCACTTTTCACTATTTATGTTAAGAGCCCCTTTTAATAGGGGGTGAGCCTATAGCCATATACCGGGCACTATTCCAGACTCCATGCTACTACTGAGAATATTAAAAAAAAACCAAAAGCAATTTGCCCTACCCGAGAATCTTTTATCATATTGATAAACTTCGTATACACTATTGTGAGTACTTACCTCTATAATAGATAATCTATTTTTACCTACGAAGTAGAAATGAAAGATGACAAAGACCTGTATTAGGTTAGATTTACTTGGATTGTATGTACTGATGTAACAATACAAAGGAATCAAGTATCATTAATATTTATCTAATCAATACGTAGTAATATATGATCAATTACATCAATTTGTTGGAATCACTGTCAGCTTTGTTATTCTTTTTTGTGGTTATAAGCATAAGTTACAAGAACGAAACCCAAATACAAACAAATACCTTTCCTCAATCTTCCCAATCCCTGAATCGCCAACAATCCTCAAATTCCTAAATGCGTTACCGGCCTTTTGGAAAAACCCCTTAACGCACTTGTAACGGACCGGTGTTCCAGGTGTCTATGGGCGGTGCCGATTGTTCACCATCAGGTGATACGTCGGCTCGTTTACTGGCTTATCCCATAAAAATCTAAATTATAAGTTTGATACGATTTATTTTTTTAGTTTGAATTTTAAATCAAACTATAATATTTTATATTTACCTAATAAAAAAAAAATACTATGCAACTATAACAATCAGCGTATTTGTAAGTCATCAGGTTTAAAATGATAGGGCTGCATGCTAGAGGTATGCATAGTAGACCTGATACTAATAATTAAAACTTGTTAGAATTTAAATTATGTCTGAAAGTACGAATGTAAAATATAAAATAAATGTTTTCGTGAAAAGAAAGAAAGGGATATTTAAAGAGTTTTTATAAAGGAAGACATATTCTGCCATTATGAGATGATATTATCAAAAGCTACAAATAAAAAGGTCATTGTTGCTAATTATCATTAATCATTATTGATAAAATCTAACATAATATTAATTGACTGCGTCGTTGGCCAGAGTTGCGCAAGAGGTTCTCGCAAAGTATTACTGGGTTTTTAAAAACTCTCAGTTAGTAGCCCGGAGTCTGGAATTGTGTCCGGTATATGACAATAGGCTCACCCCTATTACATGGGACTTCAAGACATAAATAGTGAAATGTGGGTGTTACATTGTACAGTGGCATAATGTGCACTTCTGCCTACCACTTTGGGGATAAAAGGCGTGATGTTATGTCATGATATACTATTATTTATTTTGATTTTATCGACAAAAAATAATCACAGGATTGTTTCAAAGTAAATGATCATGTTATAAAATATTTCTATGATATTTCCTACTTATGACACATCCGTAATCGTGTTACGGATACGATTCCCGCAGCGCAAACTCTTGTCGTCAAATATTCCCGCAGCGATTTGTAACACTACTTCGATTCCTTTTAAAACAAATGGACATTTTAGTACTACTAACATAACATGACGAATTTATTATTTTGCAGAGATCGAAAGAGGTATTTAGTCAATTATTTTTTTAATACTTTAAATAATGAACTCTTTTTTATTGTGAAACATATTTGCCAACTCTATTACTGACTGACCAGTATTCCAGACTTCGAACTATTATTGACGCTCACGTAATTGAAAGACTCATTTTAAATTTTATGGACTTGGAAATAGAAACTATATTACGTACTCAGAAACGCTTTAACCCCTCAGCCAATAAGGCAAAAAATGTTTTCCTATATATTTTTTCCGAAAACACCCATGCGTATCCGACTCGTATGCCTGTTCTTCATAATTATGTGAACAAATACAATTAATTTGGGCCTCATTCATTACACACTCGACACGCGTCAGTAACTCACATGTTTTACGGGCGACAACGTTATGGCAACGGTTATTTTTAGTTATTTCACACGTGGTGTAGTTATTTTACGTTGTCGGTAAGAAACGATGTTTTAAAAGAGCTTGTAGTAGGGACTAGATTCATTAACATTTTTGTGGGTATAAATAAGCGTCAGAAGTTATTTTGAAGAGGTTTTAATGAGGGGTAAAATTAAGATAAATATTATTTTATATCTTCCAAAATCATTGCCTGAACGTTACCCTTCAAAATAAGGTGTTCCATTTTTAATTATTATTTCGTTAAATCGTTGTGGTTTTCTGGTGTAGTACAGGTATAATCAACATTGTGTTCAAGTGTACAAGCGACAATTACATACAATATCCCGTTTTTATAATAGACAAAAAATACACACACAAACATAAATAGGTACATGAAACTTAATTGGATTACAACCATACGTAAAACCGTTAAAATGTAATCAAAATAAACTATCTTCATCTGTTAGAAATTCGGCAGGTATTCAACCTGTCTGAATTTGTAAATACCAATACTGAAAGTTTCTTGTAAAAGGGCTTTTCAGTTCTTGTACCTTTCTCATATTATGTACTAGGCTCGACCCATTTAGTTTTCCAATAATCCCCAATGTATATCGACTAAAGTTATCGAGAACTTTATATTCGAATAAAGAAAATAGTTTAGCGTCGATAAAGAACTGTTTTTATGTATTTTATACATGCTACTAAGTACTATTACACATATTATTTATTAACTCGATTTAGAAATGCCAATTCATTGAGTTTTAGTAGTTACACGTCAAGGGGGAAATGGAAAAAGAAGACATATATAATGCTGACCCGAACACATACAGTGGCAATTTGGAAAAAGAAGATGGGGGTTTTGTAATTACTATTTTTAATTTAAATGAAATGGGTCAATATTTACATACATTTTAGAATCTCTTTTACAGTGTAGATATATCCATTTCAATGCCAATTTATTATTTCAATTCGAAATTAAATCAGTAGACAGTACAGACATGGTTATTTAATAAACAGAACACATTTCTCAAGTGTTTTTAGAATATTAACACAAAACACTCTTTCGCATTCCTGTACGTAATCTTGAGGCGAATTTACATATTTCCTTATCTTTTCCGTAGATGGTAGGCAGAAACGGTGGTTAGCTAAATGCGCTGCCAAGAATTTTACATGCCATTTGTATTATGTATTTTAATTAAATATTTTTCCTGGTTCATTTTAGGGAAAATTTTGCTTTGAAAAATTGGTTGTCAGTTCGCTTGAATGTTGTGTTTTAATATTTAATCGGAACAAATGTATAGGATTCCTGGTAATGATATTGGTATGTTACGTATTCCTTCAGCGGAGAAAAGCAAAAAAGAGATACTGTTTTTTCATGAAATGATAACAAATGTACCTATTTGTTTGTGGTTTCGAATCTTGTTATCATTGGTACAAACTTTAGGTGGAGTGTAATAATCCGAAATATTTCAGAGTTGTATTAAATTTTTTTTACAATTAGGTAATTTCAATAACGAAATATTTTTGTAAAAAAACGTTACCAATTGTAAAATTCTACTAATTTAACTTAGCTTGTAATTTAAAGTAACGTCTCATTTTCTAATTTAACCGTCGAGTATTACTAACTCACCTAAATAAGTCCCTAATATCAGATTTTATCATAAAATATTCGCTCTCAAATCATCTTAATATAATAGCATTAAATCTTTGAACCAAAAATTTCGACTTTATTTATAGTGATCTTTCGACGCAATTTAAGTCTACTTATCGAATATAATATCCGAAAAGCCAAAGCTAAAACATTTTAAACGATTCTTTAAGAAATGATTTATCGATTCTGATAATCGGTTTAGATATAAAAATCGCGGGAGTGTAATTTAGTTTAGAGAGGGTTTTCAGGTCAATTGCGCTTCAGCTGAACTTCGGGCTTTGGGAGTCGAAGTACCTATTCGTTATAGGCTATCCGTTCGCCGCTCCACAAATACTCCCATTAGCACCGCTTACAAATATTTTGGTAGCGAATTTTTCACGATCGCTCTTACACTTTCGGCCATATAATAGCTCGATGTGTTTGTTCAAACATTTGCAACAATGTTGGGGTTATTTTGTAGCAAATGGAGCTATTTTTCTGAAGTTATTGTTATATTTTGTGTGATTATTGTTTTAATCCGTGTTGTAACTATGCCACAGTAATTGCGTAATATGTTTTATTACCGGAACGGGTAGACGGATAAAAATATTAATACAATACTAGCTTAATTCCTGCATTCTAGAATTATATATTTTTTTAAACTTAGAGTATTATAATTATAATCCTTATCACCTGACTTAGCAAATTAGTCATTGGACTAACCCCCACAGTTACAACAAGATGAAATTATTCGATTGGTATCCAATTGGGTAGTTTCCAGGGTATCAAATTTAAAATAGAAATAGAAATAGAAATTTATTCGCAGGAACATGTGATACAATGGATCTTAGTCTAATTTTCAACAGTACAGTGTATTCCACCTTTTCCAGGCATGCAAATGTTTGTTTATAGTAGGCACTTTATATAATATAGTATATATATATAACCAAAATCGTTGATTAATTATTACGTAATGTCAAATTAATTTTTTAAATACATGTCAAGGCAAAATACATTATGTCTGTAAAATTACATGTCATAATATTAAAATCTATTTCGTTCTACAATTCCATAGTCAATGAAGTCTTTAATACTGTAAAAACATTTTTCAATTAGCCATGCTTTCAACTTAATTCTAAATTGACGCAAAGGTAGTTCTCTAATAGATCGAGGAATTTTATTATATACTCTAATTGCCATTATTGCACAATTCTTGCCATAAAGAGTACTGCGACAATTATCCATTTTTAGTTTGGATGCATCTCGTTGTAAATGCTTACTATCTTCATTCACTCTATTAAACAAGTTATAATTTCTTACAAACATACCAATCTCAAAAATATACAGAGATGCCAAAGTCATAAAGCTCAGCTTTATGAAAAGCGGTTTGCTTGTTTCTAATGGTCCTACTCCACATATAGCCCTAATGCATTTTTTCTGAACTATGAATGCTCTGTCATACCATACCTTAACACAGAGTTCACATAACCGTGATACGCCAATAGCGCTGAGCTTTCATTTGTCGTTTTGCGTAGTTGCCTAAGTGCATACACAAATTTATTTAATTTCTTGCAGACATTTTCTACGTGTAGTTTCCAATTACAGTTTTCGTCTAGTATAATACCCAAGAATTTAATATTGTTATCTTTAAAGACCGATTGACCTGAATAACTGATATTTAGCCTGGGTGGTTTACGCTTATAATTAGCAAACTGAACATATTTAGTTTTGGAGACAATAATTTCCAAATCATTGTCCTGAAGCCAGTGTATAATCGCCTCCAAAGTCTCATTTATTTCCTGCTCGTAAGGTTTTACTTTTACTTTTACTCTGTCGGACACCACAACAGATATATCATCAGCAAAGAGGACACATTTTTGATCGGTAATATTAGGACATAAAAATCGAATTAGTTCGTCAATTAGGTAATGGAAAAATATTAGACACGTATTTTTTTATTTTCTCGTAATAAGTTGCAATACTTAGATAAAATGGTGCTAAGTTTAGGAGTGGGAGATCGTTACGACATAACGTGCTACAAAATGTGACACGCTGTGACGTTACACGATATTTTAAATTACTATATCGTCGAGATTATTTAATTTTGTGAGAAAAGAAAAAATACATGTCTAAAGTTTAAAATTAATGTACTAGACGGACATTAAAATAAAATTTAGGAAACTGTTGGAAATAGGGTTATTTCAATTACCAACAAACATCAACATCACACTAAAACCATTAACAAAAACAGATTAGCCACCAATTTTAAAATGCCTACACAAAAAATACAACAGCTTAATAAAAAAAAAACAAAATCGATGTTGCTATTATCACAGCAACACCACTACTGAACTTTTCAACCGCACTAATGAACCGTTATCGCGTAAATACATAATAAAATTCACCATTTATTAATTCGGTTTCTGGCGATCGGATTAACTCGTGTTCCAATCGAACCTCGATTACTTTGTTATAGGGAAGGCTCTGATGCCTCTCTTATTAAAAGGGGTATTTAATAAATATTCCTTTGGTAGTTTGAGGATTTTAACGTAGGAATTATTGATTTCAAGATGTTGTATGTTATCATTGTTCTACTTGTTTTTTGTATTTTCTGATGTGTTTTATGGAGAGGACGATTTCTCAGAGATACTTTATACAAATACACAAGCAAGTCAATAAGTTGTACTCTGTCTATGCACGTACATTCCCTGTGAGTTCGTAGTCAAATAGACTAAAACATACTCAAAATTGTTTTTTATAATCATTTTGATTACTTAATTTGAATAACACTCATTCACCATCGTGAACAGCCTATAAGTGGCCACTGCTTACCAAAGACTACTCGCACAGAGAAAGTTTGAGCATTAATCATCACACTCTTGCCCACTTCGGATTGACGAATTCAAACATACAGTAAGAAATAATAAGCACCTGGGCTTGCTTACGATGTTTTCCTTCACCGTTTGTCAGTGGTGTCTAGATAATCTTAGATCTTAGAAAGTACATATAACTCAAAAAAGTAACATTGGTTCTTGCCATTGGTAGGTATCGAGCCCGCATACTCTAGCATGAGAAGCAGGCGTCTTAAATCTCGAGGCTTACCTAAACCACTGATGTGCCAATAAACAATGTTCTCAAAATTGAAATACAAACTCTTTATTCCTCTGGGACGTAAGCTTGCACACCTGAATAAGAAAAATGTTTTTTTTTTAGTAACCGATATAAAATTCCGCCTAAATATTCGTTCCACAATGCATCCAATAAGCGCCTGGCAACCTCTCAGTAATGTAAGCACACCTTACCAATTTCGATTTTATACAGCGTGCACCTGTTCTCTTTAAACTGAATTAAGCGATTTCACAATTTTACGATTGCCAGTTTCACCCTGTATATATGTAAATTGGTAGGCAAATATTTTTTATAGGACTGCGGTCGAATGATAGGCAATTAATGCACTTGGACTTTTAAATACACATTTTAAACGAACATTTTTAATGGAATCCGCTTATATACACTTTTAAAAGGTATTTGTGATTAACGGGTAAAAATTATCCTTTTTTGTTTTATTTAGAGTTACAGATTGGGATGTTAAGTAGAATTTTGGTTGACAAAAGATTCGATTCTTACTGAGGATAATAATATACATACGACCATACATAACTACCTTTTCCTATCTATTCTAGAAACAAAGAATATTGTGTGTATATACAATTACATGTAATATGTACATGTTGAAAAAAATAATAGTGTGGTTTCCTCAATGAAAATATGAGTTGTTGAATAGTGTTTACTCTTTTTAATCTAGAGAAGTGCGTAGTATATTTTATTTGTATAAAGAATAGAAACAAGATTAAGTCGTTTTATCTCTTCTATTCTTTTTTAACTTTATGTTACTTTCGAAAATTATCGTATTGTTCATAATCGACGATATTTTAATGAGGAGAACAACAATAATGGTTCGTTCATATTATTCAGGAAAAGATATTTATTTCTGTTTAATGAATGTGCGAGAGAATCGTCTAAGGGTTGGAAACACGATATTTGAGCTGCAAGAGTAACAGGTATTTTTTAAGGTTTCAAGAGTGACTGGGAATCAAGGTAGACTTGAATCTGAATCACAATCAACAATCAGGATATTTTATGTTCCTGCATCTTTAAAGTTTAACCAAATATTTTGACTTTATATTTTATTGCATTTTTTTATAATGGGGGAAAATCATTGAGTGACTGCTCCCGTTTGGGTGAGGTGGGAGAGAGTGTCAGACTCTTACTGACTAAAACACCTCATTCCTTCTCCTACACTTCGAGCCGGAGCCCCGATAAATCGTTAGGTCCTCCGCAACATATTTTATTGCAATAGACTTGATACTAAGTTCCAAATCATTAAGAATGAGCTCATAACAATCGATTTAGGAACTTTTAATAATTATTATTATGAAAATATACAGAACTTCTGACAAATAATAGTTTCTAGAGCTAATTTGGTAACGAGACTGCGTCGTATTTTGACTGGCATGCCGCCATCTTTGAAGTTTTAGAGAAATGACGCTTTGACGGAACGGAGGGAGTTATGTATGACTTGTTCGCGAATTTGTGGAACAGGTGTGAACAAGTTTATTGAATCTTGTACTACGTCAATTTATTGTGTATCTTATGAATACAAATCGTATAACGACAAGAACTTGCGTTTCTTTATTTTCTTTTATGCATGACTTTACGTAAAACTGTAACTAAATAATTGACTGCCTTGGTTTTTTATTTTTTTTTATTTATTTATCTTTATATCACACAGGTAAGTATTTTATAATCTAAGCCCCACAAAACCGTTGCAATGGTTTGATTGCGGGGTCGAGTCGCTAGACATTATAATTAAATGTACTTATATTTAAGTGTTATACAGGCGTTGAAACTTATACTTACTTATTATTAGGACATTTCTAAATAATATGACTTTAATTTTCGTTTAAACCACAGGCAAAGTATTACAGGGTTTTTTTTTATTTTCAGTAGTAGCATGGAGTCTGGAATTGTGTCCGGTATATGGCAATAGGCTCACCCCTATTACATGGGACTCAGAACATAATGAGAACAAAACTCATTACATTGTACAGTAGCATAATGTGCACCTCTGCCTACCCTTTCGGGGATGAAAGCCGTGACGTGAATATGATATTAATGTCACTAAATAAGTCCTACATTTTAACTACAGCACGGTAAATAAAACAAATCGCAATAATTATATTTACAATTATCCACTACTGATTATAGGTCTCCCAATAGCGTTTAGATCCACTCGTTGGAAGCGACATTCGTCTAATAGCTCCCATCATATGCAGCTTGGTCTGTCCTGCGCTGCAAGACCTCACTTTTTATTTAAAAAAGTATCTAATTTGATTTGCTAGGAAATCACTTATATAGACAAAACTCTGTCCTCTTAATGAGTAAACTCATGAAACATATCTATGACAGTTATTATGGTTGCTCTGAGTCAAAATATGGCAGTAAGATTAGACAAGCGTATCATAATTATCGATTGATGTATGCTCTGTCATACCAAAGCATTGTGAACAACACATTTTAGATTAAGCTAACAAATTGCTATTTGAACTTGATTGACTATGAAGAATAAATATAAAGTCAGGTTTAATAACAGAGACGATGTATCCTTATTAATATTATAAATCGGAAAGTGAGTTTGTTTGTTTGTTCCGCTTCACGCCATAACTACTAAACCGATTGCTTTGAATTTTTGAAGATGTATAGTTAGAAGTCCGGATTAAATAATAGGGTACTTTTTATCCCCGAAAAATTTGGTATTCCCGAGGGAAAACAAAAGTGGTGGTATAGATGGCGCTGTCTATTGGTTATGTCACATTGGCTTTTTATCTTTTTGTGACGCGAGCGAATCCGCGGGTAAAAGCTAGTTGATAATATTTTTCACAAGTATTTGGTTTCTGACTAGCGTATGGTTTACGCGCGCTTGTTACAAGTAAACTCATTACGATATTGAAAAAAGTGAGTGTCAAACAACTTCACTCTAATCCCCTTGTTAAAACAGCCTGGTTTATTATCGTGAAAAAGTTTCGATCAACAATGAAAATCGATGTACTTTTCTGCCTGAAATTACAGCTTAATTATCCATGTTATTTATTCTGAGTGCTCCTTATTTCTTTTATCTTCAAGACTCGATAAACTTTCGAGAAAATATTCTATCACGGCAGAAAACGTTGTTAACATTCAAATTATGTCGATTATTCTTCCGTGTTTTTGTCTATTTCTCATTTTTACGGTGTCTAACTAAACAACGGCTTGATTATAGGATAACATCGTAACTGTGGTTTCTTTTAACCAACGTAGATCTTCATGTTTTAAGAAAATTTTCTCTTTTTAATAAAAAACCGCGAATTATATCGTGTAAGATTTAATAAGGTAGCCATTTTGTTTCGCATTTTACTTCGTTATATGCTGATACTTGCGGTCTAGAAGAACTTATAACATGTTTTTTGTAGTACCATGGAAAAGTAGGTCAATTGTGTAGCATCGTTACTTAGTATACGCTTCTAGAACCTATTACGGTTAAGCTAAAATAGGTAAAGGTACTAAGCTAGGTATATTAATTTTTGTTGCCTCCCTCAATGCTTAACATGACTACAGTAAACATTTACTTTTCTTTTCGAATGAATATAAAAAAAGCAGCATCTATTATAGTTTTATGCAATGTAAAACGAATTAATTAAAGCTTTAGTTTGTCCTTCTAAATGGAAGTTAGTATCGAGGTGACTGCAGTATGGCCAACGAAAGCTGGCAAGCATCGCCGGCGGCATTCCTCTTCAAGTTAAACAGAGTGAAGCCAAAACTTCAACTGTATACATAAAAGGAGACCTCTCAATGCCAGACACTTTGTTTTTTACTTTGTTGTTAATTACAGTTTTAGTTGTTACACTCAATTTGCTTTATCTACTGAATAACTATGCTTATGAACATGAACATGATTGAAAAAGAGTAACCTATGGAGTTTCTTGCTCGTTCTTCTCCATAGGAATCTACACTTTGGAACGAGCAAATAGCTTCACTAGAGGACTGACCTACAGACTAACATTTTTTCTTATTATTTAATATTTAAATATTTAGTTTTGACGTTCAAAAGTGCCTTCCTGGTCTAATTGAAATAAATGATTTTGACTTTGACTTTGACTACGACTGAGTTCATATCATACTCTTACTGAGTGTAACTGCATTTTAATGTTATGTTATAATTAAACTCTATAGTTAAGTCGGAAAAAAATATTCATCATTCATACATAAAATTTTACATCCTATATACATTGATATACAAACATATGCCTTTTCCCTAAAGGCATATAGGCAAACACTACAGAATGTTACCTACTAAATGCAATACTTACATTGTCTTTCAACTTACATCACATAAATTGAAATATATTTCAGTGTTCCACACTTCGTTTTTTCTAAAACAATAATTACCTAATTTCTTTATCAGAACAATACAAACAAACTGCTATCTACATTATATTGCGCACTCTTTTTTATCACATCACGCCTTTTATCGACGAGGGGGTTGGCAGAGGTGGATATTACGTGACTTAATGCCACTGTACGATGTAACAATCACTTTTCACTATTTATGTTATGAGTCTCATGTAATAGGGGGTGAGCCTATTGCCATATACCAGGCACATTTCCAGACGCCGTGCTACTACTGAGATTTTTTTAAAAAAACCTTTGCGCGACCCAGGAATCGAACCCGAGACCCCTTGCCCGGCAATCGCAATTGCGACCACTCGGCCAACGAGGCAGTCTATCTAACCATAACAATAAACAATTCAATCTAGCTCGTTCATTTCTTTCGAGATTACGTAGTTAACTACAGGCCACAGCTGGTCACTAGTGGTTCGCAGATGGCCCACAGCTGGCCTATAAATACTAAGTAACTGCTGTTAAGGACACTACGTAACATAACTTGCGAGTTACTCGGATAATTTGGACTTTAGATATATATATTTTGAATAATAGTTGTTAGCAATTTCACTTCCTTGTTGATTGCGTGGATGTGAGTAGAAATAACGAGAAGGGTAGGGTTTGAAACTGAGAATTAATAAAGTATTATAAGATGTTTTTATTGCACATATTTTTACAAATAACTTAAGCAGATAGGCATAAATAAATAGGCACGCCTACAAATGACTATCTTAGGAGGCCCAATTACCCCCCTCCCCTTCCCCAATCCCTGAATCCCCAACGATCCTCAAACTCCTAATCCCCAAAAGGCTGGTAACGCACTTGTAACACCTCTGGTGTTCCAGGTGTCCATGGGCGACGCCGATTGCTAACCATCAGGTGATCAATCCGCTCGTCTATGCCAAAAAAAAATCTGAAATTAAAAGTGAATAAACAAGACGCATAAAAAGCCAAGCGCGCAATGAGCAAGAGCTGTTGAAAACGTAGAAAAAACCAAAGTAAATCTTGCTTTGTTGATACGAAAGTTGAACTTGCCTCTTCTACTTCGGATTTCACACTCTCAGTGAACGAAGGTCAACTTAGAGAGGGTGGATATTTTAATACACTGTTCTGAAATACTAATCTACCAATTTCAATGCTTGCTGCTCACACCGTAGAAAACATTTCCCCGTACACTATATAAATCCCGATAATGAAACCATAGCGCCATCTAATTCGATCCCAACGCCATCTATCGAGCGCTGGGACAACTCGTGTTAACAACAACCCAGGTGACAAATTTCCAACACGTGCGATACTAATCTAATCAAAATTATTATACAACCATTTTACGAAAATGAAACGAATAAAAAAAAAGATTTATTTATAATTACTGTTTAATTTTCCTTTCCACTATCTGCTGGGTAGATACAAATTACCAAGAAATTCACGATACCCAATTTCAGAGGGACGTACAAAACAAAATTGGTTTGATAATATTGTGGTAACAATATTCATAATATTATTTCTTTATAGTCAATATAGGACGTAATATAGGACGAGAGAGACAGGCGATCAACGGGTCTCAAGTTAGATTTGTGCGTCAAGTAACGCATTATTGTAAAGCCTCATGGTCTTGTTCAAATAGATAAAGCGACAGTCACACACTTCTCGCAACGAAATAAGTCATAAAATTCTTGTAATTGATTTCATTGAAGGAAAACAATAGCGACCACTTGTTCCACTAATATATGGCCTACGTCAAAACCCTGATTACGTAACACCCATGTATTATTAATTAATAATTATTGGATGTTTGAGGAGAGGGAGGGCGGAGGTAAGAGGGACCATAGAAACTGAGATGCTGACCTCATTGATGTCCTTAAAAAAGGTCAAGTGGGGAGTTCTTGTCACTGGCTTGCTATGATTAGATATTTGGACATGGAGCCTTTAGCTTTAGACATAAAGGAGATGTCACAAATGAGGTCGTATTTCACGGAGGAATTAATAGAAGTTGTATGTTATGAACGTGTATGCTAAAGGTATATTATGGTGATGAGTATTTTTCTGAGACTTATTGAAATTGCCTTGTAATCGCATGAGTCTCGTATTACAAGTGGACATAAAAATAAATTTCTACATATCTGCCTCGTTGGCCGAGTGGTCGCAAGTGGACTGCCGGGCAAGCGGTTTCGGGTTCGATTCCCGGGTCGGGCAAAGTATTACAGGGTTTAGAACAAAATCTCAGTAGTAGTACGGAGTCTGGAATTGTGCCCGGTATATGGCAATAGGCTTACCCCCTATTACATGGGACTCGTAACATAAATAGTGAATAATGGGTGTGACATTGTACCACTGTACACATAGGTAGGCAGAGGTGCACATTATGCCACTGCATAATGTGCGCCTCCCTATACTATATGCCCCTTCTAGGATAAAAGGCATGATGTTATGTTATATTGTTCTACACATCATTTCAAGAAAAGAAAAGAGTCATCAAACAAACCTATTTTACATTCATTTTGTTGCATCACTTTATTAATACAAACATAACACTTTAAAAATCGCATTATGTTAATATCTATAAAACCATCGCTACAATTTCTCGCATTAAAATTGTCAAAGGTACTTTATATATCTCTTTGCAAACGATGTCAAGTACAAAATCTTCTTGATAAATAAATTAATACTGTCAGCGTAGGGAAATGGAGTTTTCCGCCCCAATAAAGTGATGTGAAAATAAAACCCACATACCGCCGGTTGTACCATGATTAATTACCAAACTTTATGAGCGTTGACACCGCCCACGTTGTGACACTCTCGCCTAATTATTTTTGGAGGTTTTCAAAACTTCTTTGAGATTGTAAACTGTACCAAACCCACCCTTGTTAAGAAGTTTTGATCACCCTTTTATGTAAATATTTCAGATGCTCTTAAAACAGTGTTGGGAGGCCCTCGTCAGATATTTGATGGAAGATGAAACATGATGTGGTATGTGTGGTTAGGTAATAAATGAGCGGTGTGCTTGACTACATCAAGCCGGGAGTAAAATCGATAATTTAGGGAATTTGCCACAAGTGAGTTTAGAAGTTATTTCATCAATCATCATCATCATCGACAGCTTATAAATGCCCACTGCTGAGCAAAGCCTCTTCTCGCACGGAGAAGGTTTGAGCATTAATCACCACGCTTGCTCAATGCGGGTTGGCGATTACAAACTTAAAATCAGAAATTATAAGCCCAGGTTTCCTCACAATGTTTTCCTTCACCGTTTGTCAGTGGTGTCTGAATAATCTCAGAAAGTACATATAACTCGGAAAAGTCACATTGGTACTTGCCGTTGGTAGGTTTCGAACCCGCACCCTCTTGCATGAGAAGCGGGCGTCTTAAACCTCCGGGCCACCACAACATTAGTTTTTTTTTTTTCAAATTCAATCATTTTAATGCACTTTTGTATAACTAAACATAACATAACATTACGCCTTTTATCCCCATAGGGGTAGGCAGATATACATAACATTATGCCACTGTACAATGTAACACCCACTTTTCACTATTTATGTTATAGGACCCATGTAATAAGGGGTAAGCCTATTGCCATATAACGGACACAATTGCAGACTCCGTGCTACTACTGAGAATTTTTAAAAACCCAATGATACTTTGCCCGACCCGGGAATCGAACCCGAGACTGCTTGACTGGCAGTCGCACTTGCGACCACTCGGCCAACTAGGCAGTCCATAACTATAACAATAGTACATGATTTTGTCAAGATTAATCTAAGAGAATATACATATTATAATTATTTAACTTTAAAGTAAATTGTTCATACCTCCTGTTCAAGTGAGCATCATAAATGTAAGTTAATATAACAGTGGCTTATGTTCCATTGGCAAGCAATTAGGGTCACAATCATTTACTCCGTGATTGATCTTCAGTTGTTTTCTGGTGTTATACCACAATATTGGAATTATGATGACGTAATCATAAATTATGGGGTACATTACATACGAGTAATCGAAATATCTTTGCTAATTATAATTCATCATCATCATCATCATCAACAGTCTATAAATGCCCACTGCTGAGCAAAGCCTCTTCTCACATGGAAAAGGTTAGAGCATTAATCACCACGCTTGCTCAATGCGGGTTGGCGATTTCAAACTTATAATTAGAAATTATAAGTTCAGGTTTCCTCACGATGTTTTTCCTTCACCGTTCATCAGTGGTGTCTAAATAATCTTAGAAAGTACATATAACTCGGAAAAAGTCACATTGGTACTTGCCGTTGGTAGGTTTCGAACCCGCACCCTCATGCATGAGAAGTGGGCGTCTTAAACCTCCGGGCCACCACGACAATTATAATAATTACGGGTAAATGTTCTTGTTTGTTCGTTTGTCTTTCTTCAACGTGGCAACAGAGCATTTTTATGGTATACTATTTTATCTAAAGGTATTTAGGAAGCTGGAGATTCATATCTTAGACTACATTTATTTTTTCCAGGCGAGTGAAGCCGTAGAAAGAAAACTAGTAAGGAAATAAAAGTCTTACTATGTGTAATATACGAATAGGTATAGCTTTTAGCGGAAGATAGTTGCGAAACTTAGTCGGTTGAAAACGAGGTCATTCCAGTATAAAGTAAAACTATACTAAATCTTTAAGCCGATATTGCTTCCACTATTTACGACTCCAGTTTCTTACTAATCAGTTAATTCGTTTAATTAATCGCGTTATTCGACCCGTGTGTTACGATAGAACGTTTAATTTATTATCAGTCTTATTACGTACATCAAAGAGTGTAAAATGGCGTTGTATATCAATGAGATTATGGGAACGGCGAGGCGATTGGCGTAATTAATGTGTTAGATCGACCGATGAATTTGTATTTTTGTGTTTTACAAGGCTTCAAGATAAACTGTTTCGTAATCTTTTTAGCAAAGATTATTGAGGTGTCGGTTAACTGTATTATGTTTTTGCTTCCATTATTTTATATTAGGTTCGATTTTTAGGCCAAAGGTATTTAGATTACGAAATTATTAGTTATGTCACGATTTTTGGAATCGTGCTCAGGTTTATTGAATTATTTTTCTTAGAAACCAGTCCTTTATTATTTAATTTATTTATGACTGTCTCTTTGGTTCTGTGATTTCTAACGAAGTCTGATTCTGAATACTAGTTCACGTAAAATGATTTGGCATTTCAATTGTGGAATTCTCAGTAAGAGATGTCTCGACCTATCTAGTTTAATCCCGATTCATAATGTTATCTACATATAGGTACCTAATAATATTTGTTCCATAAAAAGTTGTTCCAGGTTACAATCAGTGAAATGTATAAAGTTAAAGGCTAAGAGGGTAGGCAGATAACCTTACCAGATAGAAGTTATAAGAGCATAAAAAATAACCACTACACTCTGTCGCGTAGCTTACTCAGTAGGCTGCACGACGTCATCGCGACCGCGCACGTTGCTCATAAGAAAGAGTCCCTCAGTGAAAAGAAACTAGTAGAGCTTTTCTCAATATATTTACGTGAGGAACTCGTAATTTTAAGTTAATTCAGCATTTCTCACGACAGTTATAACATAACATAAACATAACATCACGCCTTTTATCCCCGAAGGGTAGGCAGAGGTGCACACAGAAGTAACACCCACTTTTCACTATTTATGTTATGAGTCCCATATAATAGGGGGTGAGTCTATTCCCATATACCGGGCACATTTCCAGACTCCGTGCTACTACTGAGATTTTTTTAAAAACCCGGTACTTACAATACTTTGCCTGACCCGGGAATCGAACCCGAGACCCCTTGCCCGGCAGTCGCACTCGCGACCACTCGGCCAACGAGGCAGTTATACCTCTAATAAAAAATAACCACTTGATTGTAACAGTATTCATGTTGTTTGCCGAACAATATAGAGGTACAATCCTTAACCAGTGACTGATTGACCAATTACAACGTTGGAAATTGATAGCATAAAGGCTGTCCTTATAAAATTAATTAATTATCCAAAATTTGTTCAAAGCGAATTACAAGAGTTTAGTCAACTTTATCATCCCAAGGAAACATGATTGAGCCATTAAAAAGATATACCGTTTGTACAGAAACTTCTTTATTGCTGTAAGCTGCGTAATGATGGCTGATGGGTTAGACAAAGGTAGATAATAAATCCGTAAAAGTAATAGGAAAAAAATTGAACTAAACAGTCTCTGACGCAAAAAGACCAGCATCACAGTTAGCCTACAACATTTAGTCTACTTTGAAACTACTAATTGTGCTTTTTAATTAGTTAGTTAAAACAAGAGCTTTGTTAATTAAAATCTTACACAAAGGTAGAATTTCAGGAACAGGCCTCCTGGAAAAAGTAGGTACAAAAAAGGAAAAAATGTTAAATTACAACATGAGTTGGAACGGAACGTTTTCTGCCGTTTGTTTTGTTTTTTAAACTGTCAAACACCCAGCGGTCACCGGTGACCGCAACCTATTGTTCTATTATTGTGTCTATAATGACGGTACTCGACGAGTTAAGAGACATACCTCACGCTCGAATTAAAACATTTAATAAATTAACATTTTAATTTATCTCCATGTTTTTTTGTTTGCGTTAAAAAAATAATAATTAACTGACAGCTAAGGATTTTTTAATTAAAAATATTTTAAACGATTACAGTTTTTGTTGAAGGCATCCTTTGAGAAAAGGAATTTCTTGTTCGACTGTTGCAAAGCGCAAAGAGTTATTGCGAAGATGAGAAGAATTGAGTCTACTTTTTATGTTATAACATTCATTGTAAAGAATGACAGTCGACTTGAATTTTTTTTAATTATTTCCATAGAATAAAAACTATAAACCCTTCTTTCTTGGTAATAATAATATTTCTTCAAATAAGAATATTGTGTTATTAAAGAAAACAAACAAAGAGTCGATGATAATTTCTCGATTCTGAGAATTTCTAGTTAACATCGAAGAACCTAGCTATTTAGACTCAGAGCCATAGTAATGCTGGTGTAAAATAAAATACAATACTTCAAACTAGGTTCTAGAAAAGTGCCCAACAGGGCTGATGCCGATACGGAGCCGCGGAAGACTTGACGGGTCGAAGTGCAGGAGTAGGAACGGGGTGGTTTTTAGTCAGTCAGAGTCCGACACCCCTCTCGCCTCACCTGGGCCGGAGAAGTCATTGGATGATGATGAGGGGGGAAACCCCTCAAAAAAAAAAGGTTCTAGAAAAGTGATTGCTTTTTTAAACTTGATAAACTAAGAATCACAGTCATTTAATTATAGATAACATAATAATATTTTATAACAATGTAAGGAAAGGAAAAAATAATAATATGTACAACTTAAGACACACTAAAACTAACAGAGAAAATTAAGTAAAAGAAAATTAAAAATTACTATTTACAGAGAGCATCAAAAAATTTGTCCGTATCGATATCAATAGAGAAAGTACCCAGAAGGCTGGCAGCATTGACACGTTGGATGGCAATGTTTAACCTCTGACCGAAAAACAGACCAGCCCTCTGTTCTCGAGATGCGTCAACCAGGCGTTTCGAAATATGTTTAAACTTGATTGAATTAATATGCACGAAAATAATACGACTGCCAATTTTCTTGGGAATTTTATAGTGTAACCAAAATATTATGCAAAGCAGCATAGGATTAGGTTCATACTGCGGTCCCAAGGGAAATCAAGGTTTTACAGTATGGTACTTTGAGGGTATTGTATCTTTAAATTATTTTATATATGTAGTATGTATAATATATAGGATTACCTATACTTTAATAAATTGAGATGCAAAAATATAAAATTGCTATTAGTTTTCTGTACAGATGATATAATGAATATTTAATTTAATTATTCGCGATAAAGATCGCAGGACGATTTAGCAATAGGGTAGATGCCTAATTTTATTTTAATGTACGTCTGGTAGATTATTTTAAATCTTAAGACACATATTTTTTTTTTCTTACAGAAACAAATACTTTCGACGATATATTGATTTGAAATGTCGCGCGACGTCACTTCTATGTACATTTTATACGTAGAAATGACGTTTTTGCCCCCACTCCTAAACTTTGATGCGTTTTATCTAAGTACTGTTTTATTATATGACAAAATAAAAAAATACGTGTCTAATATTTTTTCATTACTTACTTAATTATATTTTTAATTTTCATACCCTGTCATCATTCCAATTGATGAATCGTCTGGATCTAGGTCTTCCGTGATTTTCATATCAGTGGGTAAATCATGGTACTTGCAATAGTGTTGTAATGGATGATAATGATAAATCATGTAGTTTATTTACCCAAACACTATTTCAATTGTATTATTAGTCAAATAAGTCGATAGTTAATGGTCTTACAATTTAAGTATGTTTTGAAATCGAAAACATAATACTAAAGTATAATATTAACATGTACATATTAAAATTTTTGTCAGTCTGTTTGTACTGGCTAATCTGGAATAGTTGGATATTTATTGACAGGTAGCTGACGTACTAAGGTACTCCTTGTGTTACTACACAGGCTACTTTTATGATAGAAAATTGAAACAAAAAAAAGGTTATGTTCTAAAATTCATATTCTACGCAGACGAATTCGCAGGCAACAGCTAGTGTTACTTAATATTAAAAATAGCACGTAACTATAAGTCTACAATATGCCGGATATTTGTACATACTGTTTGAAATATGACTTACATAAAATATTTTAATTAAGATGGAGATGGCCGGTGGTATAATATTTATGGCAAGCACGTGGGAAGATGCTGTAATGGCTCGAGCAAGATAATTCTGGACAAATACACTTTAAAACTCGGTATTTTCGTTGAGTGGTTGCGTCTGAGTGTTTGTCATAAAATATCTAGTTTTATCACTAGAACAAGTAAAGTATTTCATTGAATCGAAATTCATTATTTTAAATTTCTCAGGATTAATATTATAAAATTTAATAACACAGGTAATTCCTACTACTTCTGACAATAAAATATAAGATCTTCAGAAAATGTCTCTCAAAAATACTTCTTAGAACGTTGTGAAATTATTTTTCATGAAACATGATGTCGTACCAAGTACACGAAAAGAATTACGTTAGTTTTCTATTAGAGAACCCAATCACGAAAAGAATATTTTCATGAAATCCTCACCAAAGATCACAAAACATCTCCAGCATCACAATATATGAGCCGCGGAGGAATTAACAAGTTGTCGAGGCACCGGTTCAAATTGCAGGAATAGGCAAAAACTCACCGACTATAAACCACCCCGTTGGTGGTTTTTAGTCAGTAATAGTCTTTTTTTATGGCATAAGCCGGTAAACGAGCAGACGGATCACCTGATGGTAAGCAATCGGCGTCGCCCATGGACACCTGGAACACCAGAAACATTACAAGTGTGTTACCGGCCTTTTGGGGATTAGGAGTTTGAGGATTGTGGAGGATTCGGGGATTGGGAAAGGGGGGAGAGTAGCTGGGCCTCCGGTAAACGGTCTTACACTCCCTCTTGCCTCACCCGGGCGAGAGAAGTCAGTGGATGATATACCCGCCCTCAAAAAAAGCATTATTATAGAGGTATACACTAACCTAGTATTGATTTAATAGAGATCTTGGTACAGTTCAGCTGTGTAGTTGATCCCCACAAAGCTGGCAATAATCCAAGTTCGGTAGCCGTCAAAATAGTCACAGTTGTCATTTTTTAGTTGTTTAACACGCTAGACAGAGCGGGATATTCGAAGCTGTTTTTAAAATCGGTCAACTGAAACGAATCCCGGTAATTCCCTACGTTTTTGTTCTCATTAAATTTATATCAAGAAAAAGGGTTACAAAGTGGAATATTGTGAGGATTAGTTATTCCTCCTAATTTTATTTTTAGAACGAAATTGAACTCCGGTTTGCGTGAGACCTCCTTTGAAGGTATTTTCTGAGAAGTTAGGCTCAAATTTTTGGTTGTAATATGAACAAATTTTTTGTACTGCTAATTTAATAATAACTAAACATTTGTATTGTAACTTTCGTGAGACATACTAAATAAATTATTATGTTTTCGGCTTACTCACGTAATAATTTGACGGGGAACAGCGCGACAGTCGCCGCGTCGCGGTTCGCGAAATGCTGCTCATGAATATGAGCCTGGTTTGAAACATGGCATGAAACTAGTATGGTTTGAAACTAGTCACATTGTGTTAGTAATCACAATTCTGTATTTTTTAGTTGTTTATATCCTAAATGCTTCATGCTTGTATCGTTAGACATGAAGAAATTAATTTACTTTTGTCAATAATGCCCCAATATTATATTCGTTCGTTCGCGGGTAGTTGCCTAGTAAACACTTCAATTACGCTAGTGCATTTGAAAAATTATTTTAATTATTAATTCATATTTATTAATATTATAACTTTAATGATAACTTTAAATTATTAAATAGTGACATCTGCCAGTTCAGTTCTTACTAATTTCTGCAACCACATAGTGGATTCACTGAAAGTATGGAAGCACTCACTAAGTCAGTCTCTGATTTAAGCAAGAACATGTATGCTCGAATGACTGCATTCGAGGAGGAGCAGAGAAAAAACCCAATGCTCCATGATGTGACTCTTCGAGATAGCATCTGGTTCGGTAAGGCTGGGTTAAAGGGTTCCGGTTTAACAATTTCGGAATTCCTGACCAAATCCCGACATAATGTTTTTATGGCCGCTCGGGATAAATTCGGCGTGAACCAGTGTTGGACAAAGGAAGGAGATATTTATATCCTTGATAGGCAGGGGTCTCGGCATCGAGTATCTTCCTTGGATGATCTCGATAAGATTGGCCTCCCGTCTGACGCCGCGCGAAGTGCATCTGGTCATCCTGAGCAGAGGATTGCGCAGCCTGGAAGTGCAGCGGGAGCTAAGGAGATAGCACCAAAGCCAAAGATGTCGAAACGTGTTACGCGGAAGTACTTTCGGTGTTAATAATTTAGCATCTTTTCGAATTGTTGTTGTTATTTCACTACTGGTGGTCCAGGTAAGTAGGTAATTTTATTTTGAAATTGTTCAGCCGTAGTCTAATTTCACCGTCACTTTGTTTTTATTGCAATCACAAGTAAATTGAGGTAGTAGTGGATTTTTACGATCGTATCATTCACTCAAAATCATAACAAATCAACAATTGTGTCAGCTGTCAACTTGTCAAGTTGTTTTTGTCAATGTCAACATGATGTCAACCAGCTTATTGATGTGAATGATACGTTCCGTTACACGTTGTGCTCTGTTGTTGTTTTAATGTTTTGTTCTTGTTTTATTCCTTTTATTTGGATTACATTATTTTATTTTTTTACCTGGACTACCATACAATTTAATTAGCGTTTTTTTCTTCCTTGTTTTTGTATTTTTAATCAACTGGTTGCTGTTCTAAATGTCTATGATAGGTCAACTGGCAGATGGATGAATATTATCCACTTCATAGTACAGGAAATTTATTTTTATATATTAATTTATTGTTGATTTATTAATATTATGTTGTCTTTACTATTAGCTTATTTATCCATACATATTATTTATTTACCTTACACATAATTATTATACATACACGTACACAACTCATGCCAAACTCGAGTTACAACAGTGACTCTGATGTGTTTTTATCTTTATCTTCAGACGAAGACAGTATATTTAATGGTGTGCCTCCTTTATCTGACACACTAGTATCCATTTTTTCGGATGTTTCTCGGAACTTTAATGTGGTCCACATAAATGCTCAGAGTATTCCGGCTCATTTCATTGATATGCTGACAGTTTTCAACTGCAAAGATGTCCATGCTATTCTTGTTTCTGAGTCATGGTTGAAACCTTGCCTCCCCTCTTCATCCTACGCTCTTCCAGGTTTCAATCTTATCAGGAATGACCGGGCAGTGGGGGGTGGTGGCGGCGTGGCCATATACCTTCGTAATCAGATACCCTTTACTGTGGTTAGTATGTCTGCGCAGCCACCTCCTCCAAACGGGGTTTTTTACTGTCCCTCTCTCCGTATAAATTTCTTTTCTTCTTTTGAGCACCTTTTGGAATCATTGTTCCTATGTACGACCACACCATATTAATGGGAGACTTTAACACCTGCATTTTAAAAAATGACTCCCGTTCTACCTCTCTTACTCATGTCATTGAATCAGCTAATCTCTCTTTACTGAATCTTAATGCTACTCACCATTTCCCTAACTCTATTCCCTCTCTACTTGATTTAATTTTAGTTTCTTCTCCCAATCACATAGCTAAACACGGGCAGTGTTCAGCTGATCATTTCTCTTACCATGACTTAATTTATGCTTCCTATAAGATTCGACCCCCTAAGCACACTTCGAAAACTCTTTTTCTTCGCAATTTTGAGGGTATGAATGTCGATCGCCTGCGGGAGGATGCTGGCAATATTGACTGGACACCTTTGCTTCAATCTGTGTCGGTTGATGAACGGGTTGAGATTTTGACCACCAACATTATCCAACTGTATGACAAACACGCTCCTGTCCGGGCCGTTAGAGTCAAACACCTTCCAGCACCTTGGCTTAGTGATGAAATTAAAAACCTTATTGCTCGGAAAGCAGCTGCAAGGTTCAAGTTTAAAGTCCGACCAAACGACGTTAATAAAAACAAATATATTGCGATCAGAAACCACTGCAACAAGGTGTGTAGAAATGCAAAACGCCAACACATACATAAATCACTTGAAAACAGTGATCCGGCTAAGGTCTGGAAGTTTCTTGGATCATTGGGTATAGGCAAATCTGCTCAAAACTCAATTCCAGATAATCTTAACTATAACTCTCTTAACTGTCTTTTCTCTTCTTCGCCTGTTCTGGATAGGGCAACCAAAGCTTCTACTTTAAATTCTCTTTCTCTCCTGCCGTTACCTGTTATATCTCTCTTTGACTTCAGTCAGTTTGCCGGGGGGGATGTTAGAAGGAGCATCTTGTCGTCTACTTCCAATGCCGTTGGTAGTGACTGCGTTAGCCGTAAGATGCTTATCCCTATCCTTGATGAAATTATTCCTGTAATTCTTTTCGTCCTTAACTCTTCAATCACCGACAGAACTTTCCCCCAAAGTTGGAAAGAAGCTCACATAATCCCGCTACCCAAAAAATCCAATCCCACTTCCTTTACCGATTTTCGTCCCATATCCATCCTCCCTTTTTTATCCAAAATCCTAGAGAAGCTGGTCCACCAACACCAATCAGCAGGTTCCTATCCCAGCATAGCCTCCTAAGTCCCTTCCAATCTGAGTTTCGGCCAGGGCACAGTACTACAACGGCTCTTGTTAATATCACAGACGATATCCGGTCAGGCATGGAGTCAGGAAAGTTAACGGTCCTTGTACTCCTAGATTTCAGTAACGCCTTTAACACCGTTGACTTTGACTTACTGCTTGGCGTGCTCAGCTCCTATGGCATGTCCCCGTCGGTAATTGACTGGTTTCATAGTTACCTGTTCGGCCGCCGTCAGCGTATTCACCTTGAGGATTCTAGGTCTTCATGGTGTTCCACTGCTGCCGGCGTACCTCAGGGTGGCGTTTTATCTCCTCTTCTCTTCACATTATTCATTAATTCTATTTCTCAAGGTCTATCTTCTTGCTACCACCTTTACGCAGATGATCTTCAGATCTACACTCAGGCCTCTCTTGAAGATTTACCAGGCGCCATTAGATTAATTAACGACGATATGGCACGAATAGGTGACTGGAGTTCAAAATTTGGGTTACTAGTAAATCCATCAAAAACGCAGGTGACTATCATCGGTAGTGCGCGTATCGTCTCCAAAATGAATTGGACAAGTCTTCCCCAAGTTTCTTTTCTAAATACAAATATTCCTTTCTCCCGCGATGTTAAGAACTTGGGGATTTACATTGACAGTAACCTCTCCTGGAATAAGCAATTGCAGGTGGTCAGTCGGAAATTGTTTGCTTCAGCGGGCTCCTTAAGGCGTCTTCGTAATTTCTTACCCACAAAAACCAAAATTGCACTTGCACAGTCTCTTCTTCTACCAATACTCGACTATGCTGATGTCAGCTATCTAGATCTCACCCAAGAACAATTAGACAAGCTTGAGCGCCTTCAAAACCTTTCTATCAGATTTATATTTGGTTTGCGCAAGTATGATCATTTTTCTGAATTTCGTAGTAAGCTCAGATGGCTGCCTATCCGCCTTCGCCGGAACGCTCATATCCTTTCGTTACTATTTAATGTACTTTTTAATCCTGTTGCCCCTTTCTATTTAAAGGAACGTTTCCAGTTCCTGGGTGTCACATATTCGAAGTTCCTGAGATCATCGGAAAATCTTAAGCTCAGCATTTGTAAGCACTCCACTTGCTTTTATGACAAGTCTTTCACAGTACAAGCGGCTCGGTTGTGGAATGCGCTGCCGGTGGAAGTGCGACGTGCTCAAACTCTGGGTCAGTTTAAGGGACGTGTGAAGGAACACTACCTGTCACTGTATATATGCTTTTGTCCTTTCATTATGGATAAACACATCACATCACACACACACACACACCACACACACACACACCACACACAGACATACTCATACACGTAACTATAATTATTATAGTTGTCATTTTACATTTAAGTATAGAGGTATATTTATTACATAGTATTGTCATTTTTATCTTTTATGTATTATATGTAGTCTGTAAGTTTCATTGATTGTTTAATTTGTTTTTTATTGTTTTTCTTCTATTTTGGTTTTCTTTTATTGTGCATCTACCACCCATTCCCAGATTCTTTTCAAAAATTCCATCGAAAGGTTGTCTGGAAGAAATCGCCGCGTGTGATAAGACCGCCCATTGTACTCAAATTACTATTGAAATGCTTACAATTTTTTTCTATGTGTGCAATAAAGTATAAAATAAATAAATAAATAAATTATATCATATTGGCACTTCTAATTTCAGATAGGTACCAGAAAATACTATAATTTTGGCCCAACACCCGTACATTAGTTCACGGAAGCAAATTATCCAAGAAAAATTTATGAAAGCTTCAAATAAACATCAAGAACAAATAAATCGACATAAATATATACCTAGTCGTTTATCACAACAGCTTAATCCAAACAAAATGATTGCCTAATAAAAACTAAGTGCCGTCTGTTTGTTTGTTCGTAAAACTTTTACAATTCAACAGATTAACGGATTTGTACAAAAGTTTCTGAGCATATTAAGTGGAACGAAGGAAAAGCGTGTGTAAAATTTTATTGAAACAGTTACCTCTATATTTTATAGGTCCTCTACTTACCTAGTCGTAGTTGGGTCTAAACTATTTTTTTTATGAGCTTTTCATTTCTAAGTTATTGATGAATTGGACTACACCACATAGATTATTGTTCCAGGTCTATGTGTCATGCATATGTGAACTTGAATGTTTGTAAACGCACCTACGACACAATAGAAAGACCTAGTGTGGGGCAACGTTTTTAAACAAAAAAATAAATTGCGTCAATGGACCTGATTTTCAAATCCCTTAGCAATAATGTGCGATGGATTAAAGTATTCAAATCGAATTGTTTCTTATACCAGAACTTCAAAGATCAAGGAAATATAAATTGTAATAAATAGGTATAGGTAGGTTACCTATCAAATTTTTTCAAAGGGAAGTTATATTAAAATATCGCTCTAATCTCATTAAAACTGCTAAGAGGGTTTACCACTCGAATAAACAGCCCAAAAACCTCAAAATAAACTTACGTCAAACCCCAGAGACCCCGGGAATAAAAAGCCAACATTCAGAACGCTCAATTTAAGACCAGTAAAAATGGTGTGTTAAAACTCAAAGTGGTTGAGCCAAAGTCAATTAGTGCTGTAGATTTATACAGTCAATAAAAGATTAACCCGTCCGCCGCCGGGCCTAATTGGGTAACGCGGACCGTGTATGGTAAAAAGACCGCAGCAATAATGGGTTGGCAAGGTACTCACGGAATCGTGGTAGGTGTTTCTTAAATATATGAAGCATTTTGTTTACATGTTCCAATTTCTTTTTGATTCTTGTATGTATGTACGTATTTTTATCACATGAAATGTTTTGGTTCTTAAACATTGGACAAATAATTATCTACAAAATAACGCAACAGTTCCTATAAATTCGATACCCATTGAGGCTTTTGTGAGTACACAGTTAAATAGACATGGAACAAAGTCTTCAATGGATTAAATACCAAGTATAGTTCTAAGCGTTATCTTAATATTATTACTATTCTAATAACCTACATATACCGTACCTACATATATTCGTGAATCAAAAGCAACATTAAAATGGAAACATAATTTAAATATTGAATTTCTAAGAAAATATCTGCGATCTAAACCGATTTTAGTCTAACTGCGAGCCCAGCAACGTTTGATAAAATTTTCTTACCCAACAAAAACTTAATTAAAATTATTTGCTTACCTTAAAAGACAGTAATAATAATTTATTTTTTCATCCCAAATCCCTTACTCAAATCATTTTTAAGATCCATGAAATTTACAGAAGAGACTAAGATAAAAAGTTTTCGGATTATTTTAACTACAAAGACTAATTAGAAAAAGCTTTCAGTAAAACTTTAACTAGATGTACGGAATAATATTTGAAACCCTTTTTCAGGAGTTAAAATTTTTATCTTATTCCAGGAAAATCGCTTCAGGTAAATGGATGTTTAAAGGTTCTACAGTCAATAAGTTTGGCTTTGAAATTGTTTCATTAGCAGGTAGTTAAGGATTTTTTTCTATACATAAACGATAGAAAAAGTCCTATACTAACTATATTTTAAATTCAAAGCACATAACATATCATAACATCACACATTGTATCCCCTAAGAAGTAGGCAGAGGTATACATTATGCCACTATACCTCTACAATGTAACATCCACTTTTCACTATTTAGTTATGAATCCCATGTAATAGGGGGTGAGCCTATTGCCATATATCGGGCACAATTCCAGGCTCCGTGCTACTACTCAGATTTTTTTTAAAAAACCCAGTAATATTTTGCCCGACCCGGGAACCGAACCCGAGACCCGCAGTCGCACTTGCGACCACTCGGCCAACGAGGCAGTCATTTCAAATTCAAAGCACATAGGGGTAAAAATAAAAGATACCAAAAACTTTACTAATAGGTTCTGAAACCAATCTATCTATATAGAGGTAAATAAAAATTAATTTCCCTTCGTTGGTCACGCTAAAACTCGAGAACGGCTCAACCGATTTAGCTAATTTTACTCTTGAAATGTTCCTGGAAGTCCAGGGAAGGTTTAACAAGTAAAAATTTTAGGCTGACGTTAGCTAGGTCAGCTAGTAGCTCAATAACCCAAAAGAACCAAATAACACCCCTCTTAAACAATAAACGATTAATATTATTTATAGCCTCGAGACAACTAAAATTATTTTACTTTCCAATTTCTAATATGACAGGAAATCCTTTTATCGCTTATAACAAAATGGTTCCTTCTACAAACGTTCGTGATCCACTCAGTTCGTGGCTTCTAAATTAATTGGTAAATTGGAGCACGTACAAACTGAAGAATGTTCGTAAGAAACTGTTCTCTTGAACTTGAAAAGGTTTATGGGGTGACGTGGTTGAAGAATGGGGAAGTAGAATTACTTTATAAATTATCTCCAAAGAATTAAGATTGAAAATGCGTTGTCAAAAAACTTGGGTGGTTTGATGACACATCTTTAAGGGTTATGTCAAAGTACGTTGGGTAGGTATTGTGGATGGTATCATGGTTATAAGGTATGTATAAATCATTTTTAATTCTATAAAATAAAACCAGACACACATTGTTCTGTAGGAAATTAAAGCTAATTTATCTGTTACATACCACTTGTTTGCCTATAAAAAATGTGTAACGTTGCTTTGAAATATAATAGCTTCCTAAGATTACACTTTATTAAAACGTACAAATACGAGTACATGTCTCAACTCCCTATTTTGAGGGATACAAAAACAGTAAAAGTTCCAAACAAAGCTCCTATTTCTTTACCAAATTCTTCATTAACTACAGCAAAGTTTCGTTCAAGGACATGCTTTCATGGTTCGCCATTAACTCAATTCAAACAGCTTAAGCAAATATAACTGACAGAATTTCAACAAAATGTCTGCGGATTTTATAAATGTTAAACCAGAAAGCTTACTAAGAACAATAACGAAACAAAGTTCTGTATGTACTTAGGGTTATTTGTGCCAAGGCCACGAGTACGATTTTCCTTACGACAAGGAGTTGCTTGAGGACATACTGTCGGTACCTCCCTCACGATTCCTACATTAAGTTCGTCTTTGTTCTGATTTCTTTGTACCATGAAAGGATCTAGACTTGAGAGGTTCTGAAGTGACCCAATAAAGAAGTTGTTGCAGCTAAAATTATGTGAAACAAGTGAGAAAATGTACGGAATGCGTTTTCTTGTATATTTTGTTTGCACAAACCTTAAGTGTTTCTTCCTACACTTTAGTTGTGAAAAGGTTTCCTTTATAAAGTAAATATTGTATTGTCTGCATTGTGTATTTCTATTTGATCTATATCAAGTTTTTTTGAGAGTATGGATTAAATTTTGTGCCATTAATAACTAGTGTTATCTGACTTATCATCGAGCAACTTTCTTGTAAAACAGAAAACGAATTCTACCACATAATACGTAGAAAAAAAAGCATAAATAGCCATCGATATCCTTTCCCTGATATCGTAAACTTTTTTCACAGATCAAACTGAATATTCAATAGAAACTTGAACAGTCTTATCAAAGGGAGGCTTTACAGGGACACCGTTAAAGAAAAAGGTCTGTGCCACGAAGGACCAGGTCTATAAACAATAAGTTTTGGAAAAAACCGGAACAAAAAGTTCCTGAGGGTAGCGTGTATTTTCTACTCCTTATCAGACGTGGCCGGTCTTTTCTTTGCCAAGTGAGAAATGATCCCAATTTGTGCGCCTGTTAAACATCTGATACTCTATATTTTTCTTTCTCTGCTACATTGTTTTATTTTGTTGGCGAAACGTAGCATCACAATGTTTTTCTCGAAATTTTGCTCAGAGCTGCATGAACCCATTTTCTTATTCGTGTAATAAATGTTTATAATATTTTGTCTTGACCGACCAGGTTGGCTTGTTGTCACCAAATGAAACTTATGTTCGTTGGGAAAGAATTTTATAATTGTACCTAAATCCCAAAAGTGTTCTCTGAAACTCTTAACCGATAAACTGAAATAGAGAGTGCTCTAAATCTATGCAGTGGCATGCATTGCACTAAAATACATATAAGTAATATATTATAATTTATAATACAATAACAATACTGAGTGACTCGTTGGCCGAGTCGTCGCAAGTGTTAGTACCGGGTGTTAGTTTTTTGAAAAATTCTGAATAGTAGCATGGAGTCCGGAATTGTACGCGATACAATATACCTATGGCAGTAGGCTCACCCTCTATTACATGGGACTCATAACATAAATAGTGAAAACTGGGTGCTACATTGTACAGTGCGTAAAGAGTATCCCTGCGTATCACTTCGAGGATAGAGGCGTGATGTTATGTTAATGTTGTTAATAACAATATTTAACTCGTCGAATACCGGTTTTGTAGACACAATTATAGAACAATAGGTTGCGGTCACCGGTGACCGCTTGGTGTTAGTAACTTTTCCTGTATATTTTCTTCCTATATATTGACGGTATAAAACCCATCGACGTATTCCTGGTTCATTTCATATCCACCAATGTAAATGGTTCTCTAAAAGTTCAAGAAAAGGATACCAGTACTTCTGTTTATTTGGTTTTTTTACGAGCACCGCCGTAAGCATCCAATTTCATTTAGAATGAAAAAATGTTCGTATCTTCTCGAGGTTAGAAACGTATGCATCGGTATGTTTTCTGATATATTTATGGAGTTTCATGTTGTTTATCTGTTGTATACAGGACTGCCTTTATCTCAAGTCATTTAGCCAGAGGAACAATGAAAGAAAAGGAATTTTAGAAAGCGAATTTCCCAATTTCGAGACTCACAATATTTTGTTGGAGTTGTGGATGCATTACGAATTCGAATCTAGTCAATCATGTTTATCACTCGAATTTGCTGTCTGTGATTCAAATTGAATTATTAATTAATTCAGAGATTCTAAACTAAATAAAATATGTGGTAAATAATAAAAGATAATAAGTATCTTTCAAATAAAACATCTAAACCAGTAATGAGAAATGTATTTATAATGTATTTCGAGGAATTCTATTAGTAGGGTAGCAGCGCGCCAGTGATCGCGTCGCGGGCCGTAATAGAAGCCTGCTCATAAATATGAGTCCCTAGCATGGCTTGAAACTAGTCGAGTTCCTCGTCCAATAATTACGTGCGTAAGCTAGAAAACATAACATAACATCCTTTTATTCCCGAAGGAAGTAGGCAGGGGTGAACATTACGGCACTTAATGCCACTATACAATATAACACCCACTTTTCACTATTTATGTTATGAGTTCCATGTAATAGAGGTTTTTTTGAGATTTTTAAAAACCCAGTAATACTTTGCCGGACCCGAGAATCGAAACCGAGAGCCCTTGCCCGGCAGTCGCACTTGCGACCACTCGGCCAACGAGGCAGTCTAAGTAGTAAGGCCGAAAAACATAATCATTAATTTATAAACTCTCACGAAAGTTATATAACTAACGAGAAAGTTTAATAATGGATAACATAAAACAATAAATGAATATACAATCACGGTAATCCCCTAAGGGCACGCTCCCTCTTAGTCAACTTCTAACTCCACAGATTAAGCATAATCGATTAATTATAACAGACGAACTTTGACCTAATTAACTATATAATTAGTTAAAGTATAACGCCTTAATAACTGAAAGATTTAATAAACGTACACTACCCGTCGTTAAATATTGCACGTCGACTTTCGAAAGAGACAATCAGCCAAGTCGTCATATATTCTCATGATTATAAGAAGCTGAAACTGGTCGAGCACTGTAATTGAACCACAATATAAGGATTAATAGTTATTTCATAAACTACGTTTGAAAAAAACCGACGTGAACCCCCTCTTTTTAAGTTGGTGAATTAATGTACTAAAACCTTGTCCTACTTATAACAAACACTTGCCTGAAAACAACACTGAAATCGGTTTCCGCGAAAGGCCTAACTGGTTGTCAGGACTACGGCTCGAAGAGCGGGAGAAAGAACGGGATGGTTTTTAGTCAGTAAGAGTCTGACACTCCCTCTCGTCTAACCCAAGGCGCGAGAAGTTTTTGGATGATTGTTGAAAAAAAGCCAATCGCGCACAAACATATAGTTATTTATACATAGTGGGAAATCTTGTAACGCCGGACGACACCTAAAGTCGGACTCTTGTATTATCTCGATAACTAATAACGCGAGCGATTCAATTTTTACTAAAAATCTTAGGTGTCTGCCACTGGGAGACTTCCTCCTAAAAATTGAATTGCTCGCGTTATTAGTTATCGAGATAATACAAGTGTCCGCCGTTAGGTGCCGTCCGGCGTGAAGGGACTTTCATCTGCAGGTGAAACTGAGAAACTCATTCTTTTTCTTTTTGAAGTCGATTATTTTGAACAAATTAATGATCGTAATACCTATCACACAAAATAGTTTGATTCTAAAAGTCGATGCGCAGTATTTAGCGCCTGGTAATGTAAAACCGTATTTACAATTTGTTTTGTGTAGTGTTGTAGCAAAGTCATCTGGTGCCTTGACCTTCCGATTTCATAAATAATAAAACGTGTCTAAAGCTTGTTTAGGATTAAACAAACTTTTACAGTAATCTAAGAATTGCAAAGTATTTTTGTTTACCATTAAACGCGAATATTATTATATTGTTTTAGTTATTATAAAAGTTATGTAATCAATTGATTTAGTATTATTTTCTTGTTTCATACTTACTGTTGTACGTAACATTTCTTGTTTTTATAATAACTATCGTGAGACATACTAAATTAAGTAAAATCGCGGGTTACTCACGTGCTCAGCTCACTGAGCTGCGCGACGTCGCCACGACCGCGCACGCTGCTCATGAGGAAGAACCCCTCTGTGGTTCGAAACTAGTAGAGCTTTTCTCAGTATATTCTCGTGAGTAACCCGCGATTTTACTTAATAACATTTCTTAGTGTGTTTTCAACATTTTATAACAACTTGAATCTGACTGCATTCCCTTTAGTAACTAGTTGGTAGTTGGTAACTAGTAACTAAATTTAGGAAATAATGTACATAGTACATACATACATAGACATAGTTCCACCAAAACCATTCTTCTAGAATAAAACTTTACTCTCAAACATTAGCGAAGTCGTGACGAAATATAGCGACTCTTAGATAGTGTGACTACTAATATATGTACCAAAATATTTGTTACACAATTTCGTCCTTCGAATATTCTTGTTCTGAGAAAGACGATATGAACGTTGCGTGGCGCGAAGAAAATATGTGAGTAGGTACGAGGAAATGAGAAGTGACGTGCCGAATTTAAGAGCTAAAGGGGGAAACAGAAATGCGTTTTAAACGCTTTGCTGAGGGGAGCGAAATTGAATTAGGAAATAGATCGGTGACATTTTTATTTTGATTTCAACACGTATATTATTATCTTTTCTTAGGATTAGACTGTGTATCTGTTGCTTTAACACATTGTTGTGTAAAGTTTTTAAATATTAAGATTATCCATCTCAAATGATAAGCTAAATCTTATATCTTATACTATTTATTATATAAAGCGGAAGAGCTTTTTTTTGTTTGTATGTTTGAACGCGCTAATCTCCGTAACTACAAGTTTGATTTGAATCATTCTTTTTGCATTGGATAGCGCATTTATCGAGGATGGTTATATGCTATAAAACATCACGCTACGACTAATAGGAGCTGAGCAGAGCGTGTGAAACCGCGCGGAAGTAGCTAATATGAAAATAATAAGCTAAAAAACACCAACCATGATCGCAGTATCTGAGTAGATATAGGTACAACATTTCTTAGTAATCACAAATCTACAACACATAATAACTCTAAATCAAATGACAATAAGATTCAAATCGTTTCATTACTAAAATCTATTAAGCCACAGGCGATGACCGTAAGTCGCTTACGGCGTGGGCAACCGACGGGCGCTGATTACGTCATAACTCTAAGACTGGGTTAGCGTCTAAGCTAAACGCTCTGCATCTTAATCTAGGCATAACATTGAATTATGTGTGCTGTGCTGTAGGAGGTACGTTAAAGCTGTGTTAATAATAAGGACTAAGCTGTTAATTTGTTTTTCCATTTCTTTATACTGCTGTTTATTTTAATAGTAGTTTTTTGTTCATGAGCATTTATACATTTTTGTGTTTCTTAAGAAAAACATCAGCTTCCCTGGGTCAGTGATGAAATAGATTGTCTGTAATATTAGCATTGATCTTATATTATTGAATATAAATAGGTATACGTGTTATCACCGCGGCATCGTGAGATAGGTAAGGTAATCGTTTGAAAAATAATAGTAAAACTTTAGTTAATATCAAAAATAAAAATAAATAAACGGACATTTAGACCTTAGTTATTATATTCACACAAGAATGAATGATGTGGACCACACGATATACCAGCAAGTTTTTACCAAAATATAGAGCATGCTAGAGTTTATTTTATTTATTCTGAATATTTACTATTACGCCCTACGCTTTATCAGTAGAACGTGGGCACCTGTGTTTATAATTAGTAATTTCATAAGTTCAAATTTTGCTTTTTTTGTAGACCTTAGTTATTATATACAAGGGAAGAATGATGTGGACCACATGTGAAATGAACACAAGCGAATTTATACCAAAATTAGAGCATGCTAGAGTTTATTTTATTTATTCTGTACTTTTTCTATTACGCCCTACGCTTTATCCGTAGAACGTGGGCACCTGTGCTTATAATTAGTAATTTCATAACTTCAAATTTAGTTTTATTTATTTATTTATTTATTTATCTATTTATGCACAACACACAGACAGTACACAGGAGAACACATATATAAATATTTTGGAGGTACATAGGTACTACATATTCCCGAAGGAATCTCTTCCTGCAGTCCTTCGACAGGAAAAACGGTAAAAACAGAGACACTGTGCGTATTTTTATTATAGTTTTAAAATTATTGTCATCTAATATTGTAATGTGGAGTACAATTAGAGTTTGACGTTGTCTTCTATACTCGATTTTGCCAACACAACGTAATTATGATTCTTCACATAAAAACGCGAAGGCTGCAAACGCCTTTATCGATTTACTTAGTCAAAACGTTGTCAATTCACTTGTAATATGTTACCATTGTGAATCGTCGGAATACTTAAGCAGGTACTTTACTACAAGTAGACACCATTTGATTTTCAACGTCTAAACATAATGACAGGCACGTTTTCACAATATGCTTGTAATATAGAAAATCTTATTGTGAAAATACTGTAGATAAAATATTTTTGAATTGTTTTGTATTTATAAGTGATGTAAATATAGACCACCTTTTCTCTAACCTCTTTTCAATTTTAACTCGTCGAGTACCGGTTTTGTAGACACAATTATAGAACAATAGGTTGCGGTCACCGGTGACCGCTTGGTGTTTGACAGTTTAAAGAACATTAAAACTAGGATAGATTTTTTTTTATTGTGATAAGTGATCACCTGATGGTAAGCAATCAGCGTCGCCCATGGACACCTAGAACACCAAAGGTGTTACAAGTGCGTTACCGGCCTTTTGCGGTTTAAAAATTTGAGGATTGTTCGGGTCTTGAGGAGATTGGAGATAGGGGACCATTACCAGAGGGTAACGTCACTCACACGACGAAATACAACGCAAGCGTTGTTTCATGTCGATTTTCCGTGAAGCCGTAGACTTCGGTCGAGCCGGCCCATTCGTGCCGAAGCATGGCTCTCCCATACTTACGCTAAACAACATTTTGATTTTTCCCAAACTAACTAATAAGTGATAGTCACACCCAACAATACTAGTTAGGGGTTAGTTTAATTTTACGTTCGTTTTGAAGTTCATTACGTTCTTTAAAAAATAACCTTGCGAAATATCAGCCAGGTCTTTTTATTTCAACCTGTTAAGTATAATCTGTGATGATTGATGACTTGATCAATGTCGACTGCATTCGTTTAATTTCTCAATTACAACTCAAATATAACTAAAATCTGAAATAATACATGAAACATTTTTTATGCCTTTTGAAGCCTAATGTAACATTTTTATATTTTTTAAGGTGTAAATATTTTAGTTGTTAGTAATTATTTGTATTTTAAATAATAATACAATAAACAATATAATTTGGTAATGACATGATGCTTCGTTATATAGATCTACGTATTTTAATATAATATTTATTTCATGGAAACGTTTCTTTGCACTTAAATTTTCATATAAATTCAATCGTTCTTTATTACCTTTAATCAGAAACAAAGAAACTGAAGCAATATACAAAGCGAAATTCCTCAGAAAACATACTTTACAATGCAATTGTTAGAATCAATATATTTAACACCAATAACTTTTTTGATTGAAAGAACATACGAACTATGGTATGTAGTTTTTAGTTTTCCAACACACCATACCTCTAGTTTCATGAAAAGGAGTTCAGTTTCCACTCTTTTCCAATAGTCACTTTTTTGCAATAACTCTGAGTGTTTACTGAAAACGTACTCCTGTACTGAAGCGTACTAGACCTGAGTACAAAACATACGTTCATAGTATTTAGTATAAGATACCACTTTTTTCTCTCTACCTCTATATTGTGGGTAGGTAAGTTTAAGTGTGGGAGAGCCATGCTTCGGCACGAATGGGCTCGACCGGAGCGATACCACGGCCTCACAGAAAAGCGACGTGAAACAACGCTTGCGTTGTATTTCGTCGTGTGAGTGAGGTTACCGAAGGCGCAATTACCCTCCCCAGCCAAATTTCCCCAATTTATGAATCCTCAACGATCCTCCAACTCCTAATCCCCAAAATGCCGGTAACGCACTTGTAACGCCTTTGGTGTCCCAGGTGTCTATGGACGACGCCGATTGCTTACCATCAGGTGATCCGTCTGCTCGTTTACCGGCTTATGCCGTAAAAAAATGTAGATAAGCAAAGCTAATTCATTTTGGATTAACAATAGAAAGAGAGCTAAAAAACGTTCCCAAACGTCTATATTAAACTTCGCTGGCCGTTAGCAAACCGCATTATGGTAATAGAAACTTATTTTGTATAATAAATAGGTACTTTATCTTAAAATAGTCAATGCGGATTTGCTGCCGAAGAGAAATACATAATATTAATATAACAAAGTAACCGACGTCTTTCTGATAGAGTAAATAGTCGTAAACAAGACACCAATTTGTTTTTAATAATATTCTTATGAAAATCTCGTGTAATCAGCTTATTGTATAATACGGACAATTCTAGAATCTTTCCTACTACTCAGAATTTATCCAGCCCACACTAGGTACCACAGAACATTAGAAAACGCAAACAAAACTCCCCTTATCTTATATGTGGAAAATACACAAAAGGTTTATTGGATTCTCGACCTTATTACCGTTGGCCACATCAGCTCAGTAATTCAAGGCCGTCAGCCTCGAGGGGAAAACATAGATTAATTCTAACCGATTGTTATACAATTTGGGTGAAGTTGTTACTTCGGACCTATCCCATACTAGCCCCCATGGGCTGGAGGCAATGACACCTCTCGATTCCCTCACTATACTCAAGGGACAAATAGACTTGTTTTATAGTATATTCATTATTTCAGAGTTTGGTTATCGTGTAATTAAAATTTCCCCAAACAAGATAATCCCCTTTTACGATATTAGACCTGTGTTTATAAAGCTATCGACCCACGTATGTGATAACCGTAATGAAAAATAATTAGGTATTGTTGCAAAGACCATTAATGTAGGTACAATGTTTTAATTACTTAATCGTTTGTTTAAAATTCGTGGTTAGAAATGTAAATTAAAGTTTAAATGGAACCTTTCTAAATAGAAAGAAAGGTCTCATAGTCTCACGCATGTATCGAAATATGGGTGTTTAAATTAAATGAGAATAAATGAGTGTTTACTTAATTAGTTGAGTATAGTCTTAAAATCGGTTACGCAGGTGAATCGTGTCACCGAAATTACTAAAACCCAAACAAAATCTATCTTATACACTTCTGAGTATGTACTCTTTCAAGGAAATACAATATTAATAATGTTTTCCGTTGCATAACAACAACAGCGCAACGAAACTTTCGTTTCCTCTAAACAAAGCGATGTATCATCTTAATAAATAATTTATAAAACTAGCTGTAGGTCTACCTACAAATAATATCGGAAACGCAACTTATCACTTAGCGTTAGAGGGTCTGATGAAAACTTATTATCCCGGGACAAACAATGGGTGAATGGAAAGAATAAAAAAACAGACAAAAGGAACGAATATGGTCGCAATAACGATAAATAATCTTTCTTTCTGTCGGCATAGCAATGACTTGAGCTGACGAAAAAGGTCTGTGAATACTCTTTTGTACATACAGAGCAAATAAATCGCAGCTCATGATGGAATTTTGATGTCCAAGTGACAAGGACCAAGGACCAATATTCGAGTGTATCTTAGGAAAAAAGCCTACGGACAATATCTTTACGATTGAGAGAAGTTATATTTGAAGGAACTGTGGCGATTGTTATCGTATAAAAGTCCAATAAAGACAAGTAATTTTGAGATAAAACTATTGTTGATTGATTCGTTTATCGAGATAAACAATAAACAAGTTTGTAGAAATTGATTCTTCATCTACAAAAGTTTAGTATTAGAGACACATGAAATGTAAATCTAATAAGTACAATTTACTTACAATATTTACATCACATTTAATTAACATTTAACAATTTCACAAGCAACAATTTAACATTAACATGTTTTCAACAAAACACAATACACGAATCTCTCATTGTACCCTCTCATCCTACATTAATTCGGTAAAATAATACACACAAACTCATCAGTTCTGTATTAAAAATGACATTTTACCTCGACGAATAAATAAAATTGTATCTACAAGGAAATATTTAAAATGATCTCCACATACACACGAGATACAGATTGGCATGTTTATGAAAAACATCCGGGTTTAGTCCTTCTGAGAAATCGTCCGCCATTTTTTATTCTCTTGTTTTGTTTTCATACTTTGTAACAACATAACATGAAATAACATAATCATTTTAATCCATGAAAGGGGTAGTCTGTTAGGTAATATTTTACGGGTGGTATTTAATACTTTAACTGTAAATTCCCTTTTTTCAATCAAAATGTTCGAAATTACTACCAAAAATACTGAATTGCACTCTAAATTTGCTCATCAAATAAATCAATTATACTATACTGTTCTGATCTTTATATGCTTAAATGTTTTACTGAATGAAAAGTAAATCTAATAATGCTTCGTGTGCAACAAAATCTTAACCTAACCTAACCCATAATCTTAAGGTCGTGAAAAAATAAATAAAACCGAACCTAACCTAATATTCAACAATTTGTGTGCAAATCAGTATTTTTGTTCAGTGGAGAAATTTGGTTTACTTAAATTTTTAAATAGAGGTGAAGTAAAAAATTCCCCATATTTAACCACTTTGGCTATCTCATTAGTTATGTTATGTGCCCCAGATGACTTTGAGCTTGACAAGTACCGTATTTTGGATAAATAAATAAATCAAATAATACTTAATACGGCTCGATAATCATATATATTCTAACTAACCTACGTTCTCTGCTGTACGTTCTCAAACATATGAAGTTATTTACTCCAGTTATAAATCCAGTTTCTACGGTACCACTGAGAATTTTGGAATCGTAAATCTATCAGTACTACCTGCAACTAGGTAGACTAACCAGGAAACCATATTAAATACCTGGGTGATTAACGGTGAAGGCGTGGAAATACCAGCAGATCTTAGAATTGAATTAATTATTATTCATGCGAGTGCTCTCCAATTGATTAGAGCATGGAGACTGTGTATGGTAATATGTTAATCCTATGATAGGCGCATAATATGTCTATAGCATAATAATAACATAACATAACTTTACGCCTTTTATCCCCGTAGGGTAGGCAGAGGTGCACATTACGACACTTAATGCCACTGTACAATGAAACACCCACTATTTTATTTTATGAGTCCCATGTAATAGCGGGTGCGCCTATTGCCATATACCACATTTCCAGATTTCAGGCTACTACTGAGTTTTTTTTTAAAAAAAAGCCAGTAATACTTTGCCGGACCCGGGAATCGATCTCGAGACCCTTTGACGGCAGTCGCACTTGCGATCACTTGGCCAACGAGGCAGTCATAATAATATTATAATATAAAACGTACTAGGTGAAATGTGGTAGGTGACAGATGCGATGTTAAGATAATTTATCAGAGTATTTTTAGTAATTTCTATATTTTATTATAAATTTATGTTAGATGCAAATTGATCTTTCTATAGGTGTTAGACGTCGTCTACTCTGCTAAAGAATAAATGGCTTGATATTAAGTTAAATATGAACCATAATATTACAATTATTTTTTTTATTTATAATTTATAAAGGGCATTCGATCACTCCTGGTGGTAAACGAATTACTCCAAACGTGTTAAATTGTTTCACCATCGTTCATAAACCATTACGTTAACCTATTTTTGGGGACTACAATATAAATGCATAAATGGATTTTCGCAGTTTCTGCTCTGAGCATTATTTTTGTGTAAACAATTTTCCTTATAAAGGAAAGCTAAAAGCCAATGTGCCAGGGATTACAATGATAGAGGCGAAAATGAAAATCTGTTTGTTTTTCTATGAAAGGACCGTTTTGCGGGGAATTTTGTTATAAAAAAAATTAATAAAAAATGTGTTTTCTTTTTTGACTGACACGTTGGCCAAAAAGAAAATGAATCTTATTTTTCTTTTGGGGTCTTTTTTATCAGATTATTTTAAACTTCTATTCGTAAGACGTAGCTTACAACTGTCATCATCAATTATAATAGTCTTTAAGTGCCCACTGCAAAGCAAAGCCTCTTCTGAGAGGGTTTGAGCATTAATCACCACGTTTGCTTAATGCGGGTTGGCGATTTCAAACTTTTAATTAGAAATTATAAGCCCAGGTTTCCTGACGATGTTTTCCTTCACCGTTTATCAGTGGTGGTTAAAATATCTTGAAAGTACATACATAATTATAACTCGGAAAAAGTCACATTGGTACTTGCCGTTGGTAGGTTTCGAACACTCGTGCATTAGAAGCGGATGTCTTATACCTCATAACTATAACAACTAGTTGAAAGTAACTATTACATTTTAACAAAATAAAAGCAAAAAATAAATATAATAAAAGTCCATCTTCACGGTTTAAAATATGTCATGTAATACATAATTATAATGAAGCTGTAATGTTGTGTGAATATTGAGACGGAAGAGTCAAAGCATTTATTTCAATTAAACCATAGTCTGGTACTTCTGAAACGTCAACAAACGTCGTCAAAGAGTGTGGCGATAGTACTAATCAAGTTGGTTGTCAGCTTTGTGGGAGTAGCCTCACGGCTAGTGTTTATCTAAGAGTACATTCCTAGAACTCACTTAGTGTTAAGAAAAAATAAACTTAGTTAGAATTTACACAGTATTAAGTACAAATAGAACTGACTGTAGACTGTCTTATTAATTTAGTGTTCACAAAATTTCAAATTTTATACTTACAACAAAATTATTATAAGTTTTCATAATATATTAAAGAACAATAGGTCGCGGTCACCGGTGACCGCTTGGTGTATGACAGTTTAAATCGCTAATGAAAAACCGAAATAATTTTACACTAACTAAAGATTGAAGAAAGCTAAGTAAGAGAGCCATGCTTCGGCACGAACGCGGCTCGACCGGAGTGATACCACGGCCTCACAGAAAACCGACGTGAAACAACTCTTACGTTTGTTTCGTCATGTGAGTAAGGTTACCGGAGGCTTAATTACCCCCCACCCCGCTGCCCCCGCTTCTGGAATCCCCCGCAATCCTCAAATTCCCCATTCCCCAAAACTATAAAGGTAACGCACGTGTAACGCCTCTGATGTTTCAGATGTCCATGGGCGACGCTGATTGCTTACCATCAGGTGATCCGACAGCTCGTTTACTGGCTTATCCCGTAAAAAAATCATTATAGTGCAATTCTCACTATTTCTCCTTTTACAGCCATTCCTTAATAAAATCATACCGTACAATTTTCACAACAAATATTGCACACGAGATTTTTATCTCTAAAATACGGGATTCTTTTTTCTATTTCCCACTCGGCAACGCCATTCGTTTCTCTCATAGTTCCCATGACATTTAAATGCTTTTTCGCAAAGCTGAGCCCCAGTTATATGTTACGCTGTTTCCTATAAAATATGCATAGGGTAAACGTGTCATACTTTTCTTTTTGTTGTGTTTAATTAGTGCTTCTTGTTTGTTGTCGTTCTAAAGAAGAATATTATAGAAATTAAAATAGTTAGTGAAGAAATCTCCTACTGAAACTGTCCTATACGATGGAATGGCTACTGATTTAACTAAAACAATCTCATTATGACTCGAACGACTGATGGCTGATAACAAATGTTAAAAAACATACAAGTTACACTAGTTATGTTTCTGCCACCGACAGAGGGTGCAAATGAAAACTATAACCATTTTACTAAGTTTATTATAATTAAAATTACATGATGATTCCTAAAATCTAGCTAACCTAAGATTCGCGATTGCGTTCGATGTTATAACAACGCTGCTTTCTTATTTTCAAATTCTTTATTATAAAATTAGTATGACGGTTTTATTGAGGTTAAATCTAGTGGGGTGAACGATGATGCAGCGATTTGTAGCTGGGCACAAGGCGGCGACAAGAGGAGACGACTCAGCAGTTCGAATGTTGCAATACTCCGTAGAACCTTCGTTGCATCAAAGTAGGTGTAATGTCCTGATTCAGCAGATCTGGACCTGTTGACACGGCGGCGTTGATCACGGTGTAGGTATATGTGTCGACACCGATACGTAACACACTATTGTGAATGTTTACACAAGTTGCTATAACTATACTACTTTCAACTATAATTTCTCAATCTCATATCTCAACTTTAATAAAAAATACGAATCTGTTGCCCAAGCCAATCTACCTTCATACCCTCATAATTAAAGAAAAACATATAGGTACAATATATGAATGTACAAAATATTTGTCGTTTATGCGTCGAATATAAAAGACGTTTCGTGTAACCAGGCTTTTTGCTCGTTTGTTGTGTTAGTACGTAGTGGTTGGTGGCAGTTATACATTATTTAAGGACGCGCGCTATTCGACTAGCCTGAATATGCGACCTTTGCCTCCCTTCCGTGTTCGTGATAACTAAATTATTAGGCCAGGGTCCGCAAAGGAAGGAAATAAAAAAATCCAAGCATGAAATAAAATATTTTTGTTAAATAAATTGCCTTGAAATGTTTATTATATTTTGTGTAGCGTATTTTTAGGCGCGTTAATTATTTTAAGGCCGCCTTATTGGTGTAATGGTCGTGAAAAGGCGACTATATTTTGTTATCTGGAAAACCTATACTATTTTTATACTTAGACATAATTATAAATTGTAAGTGGAGAATGAACTAGAGATAACTCGATATTTATAGATAGCGTAAAGATTTCGATTGATTGAGTTTTCCCAAGTTACATGAGTGGGTGTAACTTGGGACCACATGATAAATACGAAAATGAGAAATGCGTTGTTTGTCAAAACATTACTTATTGTTTACTTAGTACCTTTGTTTAACATTAACATAATTTTGATTTAGAGTTAAAGGATAAACGTAACTTTATACTATCAAAATACAAGCGGACATAAATCGTCGGATTAGTCCGCCCACTCCGCTTACATTCGTATTTATTCAGACCCTACAAATTGACCCCAATTATTGTAATATTAGCCTCCGAAATATCCTCTATTTTGAACTTTATAAATATTAAATGTACGTAGCTTTAGGTACCTAATCGTACAAACTAGTAATCCCAAAGGCCTGGTCCCTGGGCAGCCATAACTTAGACGCCTGCGCGAATCCTGTACTGAATTTTAGAAAGAACTGCTTGTATACAATTTTAGTTATGTTCAGCGTTGCTAAGTTATGAAGTGGACGGAATATTTACATTCATAATGTAAGTCCAAAGTTTTAATTTACGACTTAACACTATGTCTTTGTGAAAAAAGTTTGAGAAACTGTTTTTTTATGATGAAATTCTTTTTTGTCAAAGGGTAAGGCCTGGCTAGTATTTAAGGTACTATCCGACCTTGAATATTCAAATTTCAGATTCAAATTACCCAGATTTTTTTATAACTCGTTTGAAATTTTAGAGCACCCAACTGCATTAATGAAATTTATGAATATACCAAATAATAAACAAAAAACCATAACAAAAAGATGACGGGCAAACATGTATGGGAAATGTCTGGGAAACTCATGATAACAAATAATAGTCATAGAATGAGCTTTCTAACGACATACATCTGGTCGTTATTGGTGGGTAGATACATTTTGCCCGTCACACTAAATAGATAGACTAAACACATTTATCCCATATCGCATATAAACTTTTTGTCCTATTTTATTTATACACAACCCGTAAATGAGCTACCACATCCGAAACTGCACACAATTTCGTACTATCTACGTGAAACATTCCGTAAAGATTCCATTCATCAGGTCTTTTCAGTATGTCAAAGCCTGTTACACCGTTTGAAGTCGTTTGATGGAGTCTGGATTCCGAAGCCAGCAGCCAAAGCCGCCGGCTTTTTCTGGATTGCCTCTCAACTGTGTTTAACTTTGCAGAGGCTTAACGGAAAAGCCTAAAAGTGGAACAAAAGACCTTAAGTCCATTGTTTTAGTGTTCTTTTTTATTAAGGCATAGTGGACTGGAAAATGGTGAATGGATTTTATGCAATGCGATATAGAAGAGAAGTGACTTTAGTACCTACGTAGGGATTGCTCCTACTATTTAGAAACTAGGCAGAATTAAGATTGATCTTGCGTATCGTTTACTTAGTAGATATAACTTTATGTCATACGAGTCGATTAATATTAACAAAGCAAATCATTTCATTGGCCAGAAAACATGTGGAAGTATTAAATACTCATTTTTTTGTTTTTGACCGACGGCGGGCCGACGTTTTACTACTATTACACATAGGTAATTGACTTATTTGCCTTATATTTCTATAGATTTGATCAGTTTACAGAAGTCTTCAATCATAATCAGTTACTTTAATTACGCTATATCTAGAGGTTAATAGCTAAAGCTTCTTAAATATACCTATCTAAAAATATTGATAAGCTTATTAAGCTCAATAACTAAACGCACGATATCACCCAAACCAAACACACAAGCTATCTTTACTTAACCCTCTAAACAACACAAGCATGTTGTCATATAATACCCCCTTGGCACCAGGTTGCGTCGACACGCGTTGCCCTGCGGTTATGCTCATAATTTAATACAGTGATATAATATTATGATCTAGTAATCGTACATCCGGTTTTCACCGGAGGATTAGACAGGAATTACCGGCCACAGACATTACCTAACGTACTTAATATATTAATGTATATATAATGCTGATATTAGCCTCAAAGCCTTCAAACTATTAAGTCTATCATTGAATTATTCATGCATTCGATTTAAGTGTGGGAGAGCCATGCTTCGGCATGAATGGGCCGGCTCGACCGGAGTGATACCTCATAGAAAACCGACGTGAAACAGCACTTGCGCTGGGTTTCAGGAGGTTACCGGAGGCCCAATTATCTAAATCTCCGAATCCCTAACGCCTCACTTTTTGAGGTGAAAGACTATAGTGTGTAGGATTCATCAATAAACCACACCGGTGGCCTCTCAGCGCCTATAAGGGGCACTAGGTCCTCTGAAAGAGACTGACTCCGGAACCCCCACCGTACAACGCCTGCGACGTGCGTATCACTTGATCATAGGGTTGTACGGCAGCACGCGATCACTGTGCTACCGTCTTCTTTGACGCCACTGGATGGGCACCTAGAATCCCCACTCCATGCACCCGTGGCCTCAAAGCTCCGCATGGGTATCGTGGTCTAGGCAACATTTATCTTGCTTAAATCAACCACTAAGTAAACTTTATTATGATTATATACATACATACATAACATCACGCCTTTTATTCCCGGCGGGGTAGGAAGAGGTGCACATTCTGCCACTGTACAATGTAACACCCACTTTTCACTATTGGTGTTATGAGGCCCATGTAACAGGGGGTGAGCCTATTGCCATATACCGGGCAAAATTTTAGACTCCGAGCTACTAGTTTGACCAACCCGTGAATCAAACTCGATACCCCTTGCCTGGCAGTCGCACTTGCGACCACTCGACCAACGAGGCAGTCTTTTATTATGATTATATCTAAGTTATTAACATCCAACCTTTTTAGTATGATGTAGGAGGATACTAAAACTAGTCTGAAATTGTTTCAGGAGTACCGCTTTGGCCGCTTTCAGCAGGACAACCTTTACAGCTCAACCGAAATAGTAAGTTATAAACATTTACTTAATCTTGAATAAAATGTTAATTTTATTCATCAAATTAGGAATCTCTTATAATAATAGGTGAGAAGTTTAGATTACTGGCTATCGTTGAGTAACAATTTACCATACATTAACCAGTTCATATTACATGAAAGACATATTGCGTCATCTGGCTTTAGTCAATGAAAAACGAGCATTATTTTCAGTTTACCATTAAACGACTTCAAAAAAGGAGGTTATCAATTCGACCTCCATGTATGTATGTTTGTGGACAACTATCTCGCGATTTAGTATTTTAACCCCTAGTGTACCGGAGCGTAGATCTATGTGAGACACAATATGTTTTCTATTGTGTCTTGTATACCGACAGTCAAGAGGTTAAATATCCGACTTCAAAGAAAGAGGGGGTTGAAGTTTATAAAATAATTATTTTGTCCTAACTCTATCTACATACATACGTCTTACAAAAACCGCTGAATCACACCAAAGATATAACATAAATCCTTTAGTATCGCTAGATATACAAATAAGTCTGACACGAAGCCTAGATTTTTATACTTGGAACAACTAGACTGAACAAAATATTTATATTTTATTCCTGAATGTGACACGATATGTATAGGCCGTCCATGAGCTCAATTTCTATTATTAATTTTTACCTAGATACGTAATATTTTATTTTCCTTTTATATGATAGACACAACGCTGGTTCCATATTATTTAACAATAGGTTGTACAGTACAATGGAAACAAAACCAAATTATATGACACAGATATTCGGTACACCTTAATAATATATACACGAAGTTCAGTGATATGCCTATCTCTCAAAATACGTGGGAAAAAGTGAGACGATGACAATATTGTTGAAATTACGCTTTAAACTCAAGCCTTGGGTTGCCGGGGTACCGGCTTGAAAGGCAGAAGTAGTGACTGGGTGGTCTTAGTAAAAGTCTGACGCTCCCTCTCGCCCAACCCAAGGCGGGAGAAGTAATTGGATGATTTTCCTTCCTCAAAAATGCTTAGGAATTGCCTGACTATGAAGGGTAATATAAAACGTGACATTTAACTTAAGAAGAAGAACGAATCAATTTTTGCCAATTGGAATGATGACAGGGTATGAAAATTAAAAATCTACCTCTAATTATCCCTACCTAAGTTAGGTAATTAAAAAATATTAAACACGTATTGTTTATGTTGTCGTATAATAAAACAATACTTAGATAAAACGAATCAAAGTTTAAGAGTGGGGGTTAAAACATCATTTCTAATTATTAAATGTACATAGAAGTGACGTCACGCGATATTTCAAATCAATATATCGCCGAAAGTATCCGTTTCTGTAAGAAAATAAAAAATAAGTGTCTAATGATTTAAAATAATCTACCAGACGGACATTAAAACAAAAATTAGGCATCTATCCTGTTATATTACCTATACTAACTTCTGCCACGACGGCGTTTCCAAAGAGACATAAACAGTAGCCTATGTGTTATTACATACCATAATCAATCCCTATACCAAAACAAATTTCATCCCGATCCCTTTTGATCCATTTTGATTCTGACGACATGATTGAGTAACAAAAACACAAACTGATAAGAAAGTAAAAAGAAGTATTAAAGTTCAATCACCGGTGTATTGAGAGTTGATTCACTGAACTTCCAACATCTATATATAACATTTGACGTAATGTAACACTGATTATTTTTAGCCCTGTAACTGACTTCGTTTGCAAACTTCGTACTCCAAACTACGAGGGACGTTGCAAAAGGAACTTTATGTTTTAGCAAAAATGTACTTATGAATGGAGTTAAAAAATACGTCATAAAACTTTACTATTATTAGAATAAGTCGTATAGTGACAGTAGATTAGAATAGTTTTTTTTTATATTTGATGGGCCGACGCGACGTTTGATCACTACAATGCAAGCGGTCCATGATGGAGCGGGTCGTCCCATAAGCAACCTATTCACTGGGGCCTTGAAGACACCCCCTTCAAGAAATACAATATACAATCTGGGAAATAATTCCACTTCTTAGCAGTATGTTTACTTGTAACCACCCTTGCTTTACCTATATGTATGTCATAAAAGCCGACTAAGGGACTTTTGATTTTACAAAAGCCCGAGCAACAGGACTCTTTAATAAAACAGATCTTTTTAAATAATGATCTCCAAACCGCGTTGTCTAAAGGAATAGTCTGTCACGGACTAACACAAACAAGGTAGACTACGGTCCTAATAAATTCATTGATAAAAGAGTTCAATATACCAGCTTAAACTCAAAGCTCTTCAAAAATGACTGCATGGTGGTTGGACAACTGACTGCCGCGCAAAGTCTCGCAGGTTCTTTTTCCACACGGAACAACTCTTTGTGTGATCCGGGTCGGATTGTTGTTCCGGGTCTAGGTGTTATGTGTTTTTGAGCTTGTATATTTGTAAACGCACCCACGGCCTAAGAGAAAATCTTAGTGTAAGATAAGGGCAATCAGGATTATACGTAATTAAAAAAAGATTGCCTCGTTGGCCGAGTGGTCGCAAGTGCGACTGCCGGGCAAGGGGTCTCGGGTTCGATTCCCGGGTCGGGCAAAGTATTACTAGGTTTTTAAAACATTCTCAGTAGTAGCACGGAGTCTGGAAATGTGCCCGGTATATGGCAATAGGCTCACCCCCTATTACATGGGACTCGTAACATAAATAGTGAAAAGTGGGTGTTACATTGTACAGTGGCATTAAGTGCCGTAATGTGCACCTCTGCCTACCCCTTCGGGGATAAAAAGGCGTGATGTTATGTTATGTTATGTTATGTTCATTTATTACAAGGTGTTTACTTAACGAATTATCCTACAAGACTGATATACAACTAAAATATTTAAAAAAATTATATAATGCTAATTATGCAGTTTAACTTCTACTCGTCGTGGGTATGCAATTTGGTCGGCTTCATCAGCAATCGGTTTCGTGGTGGTACGGGCTGATCGATTGCTTAATTGGGGCAACGTTATTCCATACAATATTTTGAACAGGGCCTACCCTGTTAACAAATCACCCATCCCATCTACCGATGTACTAAAATGGTACTACTACTAGCCCTCTATTATCTATAAGTAATAAATTAGTTTTGAGTCCCATTGGATTCATTAACACTGTATTTAAAGCTCTAGTGTGGCTCATATTTTGTGTAGATAATTATGATACAGGATTTACATTGATTAATTGCTCTATCGAGGGTGTACATACACATATCCAGTTGACCTTCTATTTGTTTATAATACAGTCCAATTCCATATCATTTTGTAAGGCTTTAGTTCCGAAACTAGTAGAGCTTTTCTCAGTATATTCACGTGTTTGTTTTTCATAGAATAATCTTTGGAATGTTTTTAAGTCTACTAGGTACCCGTTTTTAATAATTTTTCCTAAATATTAAGGAACTATTAAGGTAGGATAGGTCACACTTAACGACTTTTTTCACCAACGTAGCTATTTAAGCGACATCTAATGCTTACTTCTTTTAAGAAAACTCTCACACATACTTATAGGTACGGTACGTACACCATACATAAGAAATATCATGATTTTGATAACACATAATTAACATAACATCACGCCTTTTATCCCCGAAGAGGTAGGCAGAGGTGCACATGATATCACTTAATGCCACTGTACAATATAACACCCACATTTCACTATTTATTTATGTTAATGGGTCCCATGTAATACGGGGTTAGCCTATTGCCATATATCGGACACAATTCTAAACTCCGTGCTACCACTGAGAATTATTTTAAACCCAGTAGTACTTTGCCCGGCCCAGGAATCGAACCCGAGACCTAGCCCGGCAGCCACACTTGTGACTACTCAGTCAACGAGGCAGTCCATTATTCGTTTCGTTAATAATGAAATGCAATTTTATTTTCTTCAATAATATAATCACACGAAAATAAATTGAAGTATTGTTGAATGTACTAAATATGCGATAACGAATTTCTTTACATGAAATTGTTTCATAAAATAAATGAAAAATAATTTGGAACGTTAATTACACTCAATGGCGTAGAAAATGTACGAAAAGCGAATGTGCTGTAAAAATAAAACTGAATAATTTCTCAAAGGAATTAATAATAAATTGCGATGGGCTCGTCTACGGTTCTTACGAAGATAGGTACTCGATATATTCGGTTTTAATATACAATAGACCTAAATGTAAATAGTATAAAGTAAAATTTTGTTCGTTTCAATCTAAATAGATTATGCTGTCAAAGAAAAAATTTAACAATCAGACTATAAAACTAAATTGAAGTTTTCAGCTGCTGTATTAAGAAAAACTTCATCAAAATAGGTCAAGTAAGTAAATACTTGTAATAACTGGAATATAAATCAACTAACACGGAAATCAAAGCCACACGAATCACAATCGTGCACCTATATATACATCACCATAAAATCAAATAACCAGTCACTTTTAACTAACAACACGAAGTAAAAATAAAGCCACATCCTTCAGAAAGCCACACGGAAACAATTTCAACTCAACAAACACATAAACACTAACACTACAATAAATCCAAGTACTTTCCACAAAAATATTTATAGCTATCCAGAGTGATATATCCCTTTCTCAATAGTCCAGCGGTTTCACAGTTCATTCTTGACAAACTTACATACATAATTCATGTAATGTAAACGTTTCGGGACGATTAACTGTGATATTAACAGCTGTATTTTTAAGATGGCCGCCGAAAGTCCGAAAGAACATCAAAAGATGTTATTGGCAAAGAACATCAAACGAAAATGCGTATAAATATGTATGGGGTATGCTGAATATAGATGTAGACATTATTCATGTCTTTTTATGGGATTGATTGACTGTGAGCATCAGAATTTTGTCCCGTAGTCACTTTAAAAATTAATAATACTAATCACTAGCTGACCCTGCATACCACTTAAATAAATATGTATTTCTCCCTAAAATTAGCCAAATCAGTTCAGCCGTTTTAGAGTTTTAGCGAGACTAACGAACGGAAATTCATTTTTATTTATATTTATAGATAGATGAGTTTTTATGTCATAGTGAAACCAATGAATTTATTTCTGCAAATAGGCTACAAGGCAACACTTTTACACGCCAATTTTATCAAGCGATCGATGAAATCGACATTTCCTAACTGACTACTCTGAGAAGAAATACCGAAACAAACTCAGAGGTTCGTCTCTTTATAATTAAAACTATGTAATCTAACAGTGTAGTTTTATAGATCTCAAACTAGAATACGTTCTTTCGTGAATATATTTCGTAAAAGTAGGTTAAAGAATATAATTATTATGATTTACATTACGATATTCGCATCTGCATACCCGTTTGGGGAATACAGATATTTGATAAACACCGAGTATTAAAAGAAGTCGTAAATGAAAACTACTTGAAAGTCGTTCAGTTAACACAAATAAATATAATTCCATCCGCGCATTCGAGCGTGGAGTAATATTTTACGAGTGTTTACGTGATTTATTGGATCTCTGTAAGAATATATTACGTTCTCACGATATTTCTTGACGCTTCAATCGACTTGTAGACGATTATACTCTTTCGTTCCCAGTCCTTTAGACTTGTTGATAATAATATTATGTAGATATCTTCCTTTCTTTTTCCTGATCTTTTCCCAGTATTTTTTAGAAGTCAACAAGTTTAACTAGATTTTGCGAAATGTGAATACCTAACCTATTTATTTAATTCAACTCCACTAGACCAAATGAGATCATTAATAATGTAGTTCAATATGAAATGATAGATAAAAATATAATTAGCCATTCCTTTAAATAAATTGTAACGTTGCGATTTCTAGTTAACTCATAAAATAAACTAGTATTTTAATAGAAAAAAATACATCAATTCACATTAGAATTCAAAATTTAGAAAAGAAACAGACGCCATCTTGCAACACTTATAAGTTGAGTAATGTAAATTAATTTGACAGTTAATATCTACCGTCTTTCTCTAGTTCCAATTGTTAGATAAGGAAAGAAAAACACCCATTCAGTTTCTTCTTATTGTTATTTTCAAAAGAATTTATCTGCGAAATATCAACCTTAATATTCGTGTTTTTCTGAGATCAAAGTCATAGTCAAAATCATTTATTTATTAGACCAGGAAGGCACTTTTGAACATCAACAAAAACAAATTAAAGTGAAGCTATTTTGCTCATTCCAAAGTATAGATTCCTATGGAAAAGAACGAAAAACTCCACAAGTTTTTTTTTCAATCAAGTTCACAATATACCTCTATACCTGGTTTTGTTGATTCAAATGTGTGAGAACAATGCAACGATAAAATATAAAAATAGCAATAACACTTTTATGCTAATGAATTTAAAGGCTTATAAATCTGGCCACAAAATGACATTTTGCTGTACCTACATCAAAGCTCCTACTATATTTATTTAACACAATAATAACTACAAATTATCATTTCCTTTTGTGAACACCATAAAACTTCACTGCTCCTTCAGTGGCCTATTTCATCTAGTATAAAGACTATGAAGAGATATTATGTCACAATTGTTATAAAACCCATTGTTTTGAACGCGGCTAAGCAGGTCGATGCCCGGAATAGTCCGACAGATGGCGACGTGCCAATATGGACGTTATGCGATTCATTTATATGTGTATATTACGCAATACGCAATTGTGGCATGCGGAATTGATAAGATTTAGACGTTTTGAACTGAATGACGTTTATAATACTAAAATAGTAATGTCGGTCAATATTTATGATATCATTTTTTTATAATAATAAGTGTGAAGAGCCATGCTTCTTCGAATGGGCTGGTTCAACCGGAGTGATACCACGGCCTCACAGAAAACCGACGTGAAGCAACGCTTGCGTTGTGTTTCATCGTGTGAGTGAGGTTACCGGAGGCCCAATTACCCCCCTCCCTAGTCCCTGTCTCCCGAATCCCCAAATCCTCCACAATTCTCAAATTTCCAATTCCCAAAAGGCCGGTAACGCACTTGTAACGCCTTGGTGTTTCGAGTGTCCTTGGGCGGCGCCGATTGCTTACCATCAGGTGATCCGTCTGCTCGTTTACCGGCTTATTATTTTTAGTTAATTTAGTTAAGAATTGTATCCTACACTGCGTAGACTTGTAGATCTAATTGTGGATGTAACATTTAAAACATAGGTTGTGCACGTGTTTTATCTGTTAAACTATATACATTTATAAATATTTAAAGCAAAAAGAAACTTCAAAAATGAAAACGATTTGGTATAACATCTTAGAATACTCTATACCTACATGTATCTATGTTGATATATTATATCTTGTGTGCATTGTGAGATAGGTCATCGACCGACAATGCATTGCGGTTTTGATAGTGCAACGGAAATTACTGTTGCTTAGGAAATTAATATAACGGAACACTCTTGTTAATTTCTAAAGGTATGTATGTATATAGAAGGACGACTATCCGAGTTTACATTTTTGAAATCATTGAGCGTAAAATATTTGATCAGAACAAACATACAAAGTACCAGATTTGAATGGATTTTCTACTATCTTATAGTTCTATTTATTTATTTATTTAATATGCTTCATGCACAAAATGTACACAAAGGTGGACTTAATGCCGCAGGCATTTTCTACCAGTCTGACCTTTTTCTTCTACTATTATAAGAAAAAAAACATGAATACTACAATCATATGTATACATGTTTTTTTTATATATACGGCCGTGGTACTTATGGCATAATATTATTTATTTATTTTTTATATTTGATGGGCTGACGTTTGACCACTATCTCGCCTGGTGGTAAGCGATGATGCGGTCTATGATGGAGCACGTCGTCCCATAAGAAACCTATTCATTCGGGCCTTGAAGACACCCAGGTTATACCCTTCAGGAAATAAAAGGACTCTGGGCAAAGAATTCCACTCCTTATTACCTATATGTAACAGTGACTCTTTCCACCATTTACATAATGTCTCGAGTCCTGTGGGTATTACATTTAAAATGCGGATGTCTACTTACCTCCTTCTCAAATGACTGGTATCATGTTAGTGTCAAAAAACCATAAAGGAAACATGTAACAAGCAGTAAAATGTCACTCGGAGTTCTGTCAAACGTAACGATGTCAAATAAAGCGCGATTCCGATATCCGGGACAAGGGAAACTTGAAGGAATGAACGCCGAGACGAAATACACGTGAGCGATCAAACGATAGGATCACTTTGAACGTTTTGGAAGTTGCAGACTTAGGAACAAGACAATAGATCTGCAATTAGGTTCTTTCTTATTTACACTTACGACTTTTTGAGAATATGTTGTTTAAGGACTAGATTTTGTAAGTTGAGGACTTCTCTGGTGTGTAGAAAATTTTTAGTAGATAATATTATTATTACCTTCACAAAAATACTTAAAAATCAACGACAATTTCGAAGGTGACAAAACACCATTGTTATGTCGGTCAATCAAAAATATGGATTTCCTCAAACGTATCTCTTTAAAATATTTGTTGAGTTTACAAAAAGTGCCTATAAATAATCTAATTTGAAAATAGTGTCCCATACTAGAATATTCTCCTGTATCGTGGGGGCAATATACAAATGTACAATTTCATATACACTACACATGACAACCAGACCCTGAACAACAATTTGCGGATCAAACAAAAGCATTTATTTTTTAAAGTTATTATTGGACTTACCAAACAGCCTTCGTAGTTGGTTTATCCATACTATATTTACGGTTTCTCTTAATAAACTCTCCTCAAGTCAGGGGATTTTGTGCTTCAGACACGTAGTTGTAGATCGGGATGATCGCACGCGCATCGTACCCGCGACACGTTGCACGGCAGTCAGTTGCCCAGCCACCGAACTACATGACTTTGAAATCCCAGAGAAAGTTATAATTTGTGTTACGTGTGGTATTTAGGTTAGGTTTGAGGTTTAGTTCCAGTCATAACACTGTTATATTAACTCACTAAACATTAACAGATAGGCACACATCCGATTAATTGTTTTGACAGTTAGTACATAGCTATGCCAAGCACCTAAGGGCGAATTCGCCATACTGTAATCATCTATAACGTCTGTGAAGAAAAACACCTCTTGTGATTTTGAGAACAGTGTTTAGTTATAGTCAATAATGTGTAATTAATGTTAGTTGATGGTCGAAATTTATCGTTTATCTACATTCAAAATATTTAGACTGATACCTTCTTTAATATATCTGTGACTGATACCTATCAATTTTTATTTGACTACGTCGTTGGCCGAGTGGTCGCAAGTGCTACCGCCGGGTAAGGTCTCGGCTTCGATTCCCGGTTCAGGTAAAGTATTACAGGGTTTTTTAAAAAAATCTCAGTAGATAGTAGCACGGAGTCTAGAATTCTGTGACTTAATTCACCTCTCACCCCCAAATGCATTGGATTCGTTACTTAAATAGTAATGAAAAATGGGTATTACATTGTACAGTGGTATTGAGTGCCATAATGTACACCTCTGCCTACCCCTTCGGGGTTAAAAGCCATTGTTACATGTGTTACTGTGTATATTTGGTACCCAATCATGTCAAAACGGCTGAAGGAATCATAATGAAATTTGAAACAGGGATACCATAGGGTCTGAAATAACACATAGGGTTCTTATCCCACAGCAAAGCCGCGGGCTGAAGGTAGTCAGAAATACAAGTAGGCGGTAATGTTTTTCAAAGTCAAAATCATTTATTTCAATTAGACCAGAAAGTCACTTTTTAATGTCAAATAAAAAAAAATAAAATCAAAGCTTTTTGCTCATTCCAAGGTGTAGATTCCTATGGAGAAGAACGAGGAAGAAACTCCATAGGTTACTATTTTTCAATCAAGTTCACAATACAATTCACTAGTTCATCATCATCAACAGCCTATAAATGCCCACTGCTGAGCAAAGCCTCTTCTCACACGGAGAAGGTTAGAGCGTTAATCACCACGCTTGCTCAATGCGGGTTGGCGATTTCAAACTTATAATTAGAAATTATAAGTCCAGGTTTCCTCACGATGTTTTTCCTTCACCGTTTGTCAGTGGTGTCTAAATAATCTTAGAAAGTACATATAACTCGGAAAAAGTCACATTGGTACTTGCCGTTGGTAGGTTTCGAACCCGCACCCTCATGCATGAGAAGCGAGCGTCTTAAACCTCCAGGCCACCACGACACATTTCACAATTCTCTAGTTACATAGTTTTCTTGTTTGAATTGTTTCTAAATCATATTAATATGTTGTGCAATTACTATGCAAGTGACGGGTTGATTAAATCATCATACCATTGTAGTTTGCGAATCGATAGTGCAATTATGGTTGCCATTCAATAGCACAAAGTCATATGATAGTTTCTAATTAATAAGTAGGTACTATCAAATAGTATATGGCTACTATGAATGAGCTATTGTCGTCATGCGGCAGACAATTTAATGTTCTAAAAGAATTGATTATTTATTCTATCTTGCCTGTAATAGGACAGACACAAAAATATGGAGGTATTATAAATGTGAATACCTATTCTTTTATTATCGACTTACTATATCCGCGATGTTTCACCCCCTCTGCTCAGCTCCTATTGACTGTAGCGTTATGTTTAACACATATAGCCTTCCTAGATAAATGGAGTATCCAACACAATAAGAATTTTTCAAATCGTAGCAGAAGTTCCTGAGATTAGCACGTTCAAACAGACAAGCAGACTCTTCAGCTATATATAGTAAAAAAATGTATATAAACAACATATAAGATTTTAAACTGCATTTGAGCGAAACAGCGACGTATTTTATATTTCTAAATATTAAAAAATCTATTTAGTTGGTAGTAGAAGCTTAGCAATCAAGGCTGATGTTACTTTCTTAAATAAAATAATTACATTTTAAAATGTATTTTATTCAAGTGACTTGTGTCAATTACTGAACTTTATTTTGAAATTTTAATACGCTATAATTTATCCAGTCAATCATCTGAGAACGATCTCATGGATGATTTGAAATATATTCAATAATATTAAAAAAATATATATTTATGAATTATAACAAGTTTCAAAGTAAATTTAGTTCTTTAATCTTTTTAAAGCTATACAGTGATATAGAATGATAAAAAATATGAAAAAGTTTAGAAGGTTGAGCCTTCATAGACGCACATCTCAAAAGATCACGTTTCCAATACCATTTGATCGAAGTTTCATTAATCCCCGAAGAAAATTGGGCAATATTGTTCACTAAAAAATAAGACACCTGGGTTCTGGTCTTAAGAAAAAAGTTCCTAGACAGAAAAAAAGCTTCAAATTTCTAGCCTTTCTTATTTTACAAGAGGGTCATATAAAAGTCAGGAGAGGTTATTTTGGGCTCTGCGGTACACCGCCTAAATAAACATGATTCAGACACTTCTTACCAACGCCTCGTAGTATTTTGATAGAAGGCAATACTGAACTACGCTTCAAGACTCGCTTGAGACTGTGTAAGAGGAAATTTCTTAGAAAATTCTTGTGATTTTATGACAATGTTCCCGCATTCGTATGTTGATCGGGTCTAAAGTGTGCTTCATACCCTCGCCTAGGATAGTGACTGAGAATTATTGCGGGCTTGGGATTGAAAAAGGATGAATGTATTTTTATTCAGACTGGATTTTTTTGATATCTCCTTGCATGGGTAGTCATGCACAGCTGCTGAATTGGTAGCCCTTGTCTGGTCTACCTTTGGTAAAATAAAACTAAGTGTGAAGGTTTAGAAATCGACTAAGATTGTCTAGTCAAATCACGTAAACGACCTGAAGGTCTGAATCTAGTACTGAATAACTGAATAAAACAAGATCAATTACCTACATTTTTGCCTTACAAGACTTCACTTACTTTGATTAGTTTCACGGTAATTTTGATTTAACAAAAGTACCCTTTTGTAAATCAAGTTAGAGTTCTTTTTTATTCGACATAATTGGATTATTCAGGATTCTTGTGATGTCGCGTTTATTTCATTAAGGAGTTTTGGAGATATTTTCTTTAAAGGCATGTCAGGACTGTTCTTTGTTTTATCTGATGTTTTATTTTGTATTTGGGTCGGTTTTTTGAAAAGAACGTGATATCATTCTTCTTTGGTTGTGGAGAGTTGATGGTAGTCGCTCTAAAATACTGACTATATATTGCCTGCGGTTTTATGAAAACATACGTATTTCGTTTTTGCAGTGTTTAACGTTAATAAATTGTCAGATAGCCACCCAAAGACTTTCGTCATTCCGTATTCCACACTTCTAAAACATTCACTCCAATCTGCTTCATGGAACACGATTGCGGTATCATCGGCATAGCAAATAATCTCAGCATTTTGCAATGAGAACGACGCAAGATCATTTAAATATATTAAAAATAACGTAGGACCAAGAACACTGCTCTGAGGTACCCCAAAGGACAGTCCTCTGGAGGAACTAACCCAGGAATCAATTTTTAAACATTGCTGTCTTCCAGTGAGATAACTCTGGAACCAATCAAGGGCAATGCCTCTGACACCGATGCTTTCCAGTCGTCGCAGTAGGATTGGAATTGACACGGTGTCAAAGGCTTTTGCGAGGTCTAGGAAAACACCAATGCATGCCCTACCGTTGTCCAAATTATGCACAATATTATGGGTGAGTAACTTAACTGCATCCTCGGTTGAACGTTTTGACCTGAATCCAAATTGATTTGGTGATAAAATATTATTGGTTTCCACATATTTCACTAAACGTTTATTGGCCACTCTCTCCAATATTTTTGCGAAGACTGGCAATAAAGAGATTGGTCTAAAGTTATTGGGACTATTAGTTTCACCACTTTTATGAATCGGGACAACAGCTGCTGATTTCCAAGTATCTGGGACTGTTCCAGTAGTTAAACTATTATTTATAATAGCAGCAAGGGGGTTAGCAATATGATCCCTAATAGCCTTTATGTACTGGACTGATAAGCCATCGAGACCCGGTGCAGTATTAGATTTTAGACTAAGAATAATACTGCCAATCTCGTCACTGTCAGTCGGTTCAAAAAAGAAAGATGAGGAGGGAGAATCACAAGTATCTATTTTATGTGCAAGTTCAAACTGTGTGGTATCTAATTTTAATAATATTTCATTTGCAAATGATTCACCTACCGAAGCAAAAAAGTCATTACATAAATTAACTGATTCTTTGGGACAACCCTTTATGGTAATCAGTTCAAGGTTTTGGGACTTTGTGGTGGCTTTCCGGTGTGTAATGTCATTAATAGTATTCCAAAGTTCACGAGGATTGTCTTTGTGTTTTTCTAGTAGGTTAGATTGATACTGATTCCTAACTTTCCGTATTATTGTGGTATAAAAATTCCGATATCTAGCAAAAACTATAGCTTTTATATCACTTAAGGGATATTTTTTAGCTTCCTGGTGAAGCTTGTCTTTTACTAGAGAACACTTTAGTAAACCTTGTGTCATCCAGGGCTTCAATATGATCCTTGATCTAGACAGACGCATACGTTGGGAGTTTTTATCTAATATATCCTTTACAACACCAATAAAAATGTCAACTTGTTCATTAACATTGGAAATACTACTCAAAGAAGACCAATCAATATTACTAAGTTCATCCGAGATAGAGTTGTAATCAATACGTAGTCTATACCTAGGTCGGGGGACAGGTTTTGCTATTGATCCAGATATGCCAGTAATAATTAAATTATGATCAGTTATGGTTGAAGAGCAAATTATAGTTTCAACATCTACTTCACCTGCATAGAAGACGTGATCAATGCAAGAACCCTCTCTCGTTGGTTGGTTTACAGCTGGTTTTAGACCTAGTTCAGCAAGCGTACAGAGATAAGTTGCGACATCATTAGAGGCCGCATTATTAATGTTAATATTTATATCGCCTGTGAAAATGGTGCAAGGTTTTAGTTGGAGTGTGGTTATGTTTCTTTGTAAAGAGTTAATAAAATTATCAGTATTCCTAAAAGACGGAGATCTGTAGACACCCATGATGTTAATTATATCAGGAATGCTCAGTACAATACAGTCAGCATCGTCAATTAAAGGTTCATGGACCAGTGGGGACCAAATATTCAAAACATAGACCACTACCCCGCCTGCCCTGTTTACGTGATTAGTAGTATGGAAAGAATTATAGCCCTGGATTCGTGGAAGTGTTGGAGAATTTTCTAGCCAGCACTCAGTTAGTACTATTGCGTCAAAATCTACATTAATTCTGTTTAAAAGTAGCAAGAAAGAGTCGAAATTACGATTTAAACTGCGAATATTTAATGTTAAAGTTTTAAATGTATGGTTATGTATGATGCCACGACACTCCTCTGCTAAGTTTATAGAATGACATTTTATAGGTAGCGTATTATCTATACATAGTATGAGTTCATGAGTAGTCATGGTGGTTTTTTACAATTATAGTTAGGGTAGGGCAATGTGTATTGTTTGTCATTCTATATCGTGCTAGATTTAGCGAGAGATTTATGTGGTTGAAGTGTAGTGGAGTTAGTAGCTTTAACGGAAATAAGAAAATGCTATTTATGTACTTTTTTGTGAGTTTTATATTATATGTGAGTAGTAAAGAATTGTTTATCGTGTGTGTGGGTTTATAAAATAGTACAAAAAGTAGTAAACATTTATCAAGACATTGGGAATCAAGAGAAATACATGAAAAAACCGGGAACATAATAATAATTATAGTAACAGTAACAAGACTAGCCAGAGTCATCTGCAGCAACCACAGACGGACTGGGACCAATGAGTTTATCCAGATCCTCAAAAGATTGAATGCGCATCGCAGGAAACTGTCCATTGGGTCCACTCTCATTCTTCCTGATATATATATTTCCATCACGTAACCAACAAAAACGAAATCCATGCGTTCGAGTTCTCGCTCTGGCCTCTCGAAATAAAAGCCTTTTTTCTTTGGTGACTCTTTCATTCAGATAGATGTTCGTAGGAGTAGTGTTCACGATGCTTTCCGAAGTTAGGGTTTTCCTGGATTTTGTAGCTTTCAGTAACTCGTCTCGCTTTGCCTTCCTAATTAGTTTTACCACGATAGGACGGGACTTAGTCATGTTATTCCCAATTTTAGGTCTTGGACCAGCCCTCGAAACAACATCGATATCAGTCTCCTGCAGCTCCACATTCAGTTTCCGAGACATCGTCAGCAGGATGTGTGTCAGGTTTTCAGCATTTTGCTCGGGAACACCACATACTTCAATCTCATTTTTTAACGAGGATTGTCCCATGTCGCTGAGGGTAGTTTGGAATTGAGATATTGTTAGCTTCAGACTTTTTATTTCCTGATCCTTGGCTTCAAGGATGCTATTGAACTTAGCCAATTGTTGTGAGAAGTTCGGAGAGAGGTTAGCAAGCTCATCTTTAATGTCCTGCACAACTTGCCTCAGCAACCATATGTCACCACAGTTTTGCTTCAAATCCCTTATCTCTTGTCTCAGTTCCCTAATTTCGTTAAACAACTCAACAACAGATGTCTCAGAATCCAGCACAGCTGACCCCCGCGTTCCTCTCGTCATATTTACATTTTCACAGGAAGACTCGTCAATATTCAAAGTAGGGTTCCGGGCAGGAGTTCTAGTGTTGTCTATCTTGGGCTGAGAGCACACGCAGTTAGGGCAGAGCCAAGATTGTTTGAACTTAGTGGTGAATTTTTCCCAGGATAATTTTGTTATATTAACACACTCCAAGTCATAAGCTCCTTTACATTTTACGCAACTCATAAAATATTTATTTGAGATTTTCTTACCGCATGCATCGCAATTCGCATTCATCTTGAAATTTGATGAAGAAAATTTGTGCGAACAAAATGTAAACAAACGTTGTCGTCAGCGCAGACGACACAGGTGACACAGGTGAAGCGCGGGAGGCGGTGTGGCGGGCAGCGGCCAGCGGCGCGGCGAATGAGTCACGGGTTGCTGTTTCAACGGCGATGAATTACGATTTTATTAAATTGATTTTGCTATATCTTCGGAAATACTTTAGTTATTAAGATGGGGTCTTTAACACTGTTTTTCTAACAAACTTAACTAGTGGAATGTAATAAGATATGCACTGGTTGATAACTTTAAATTACTTTATTTTTGGAATAATTACGGAGCAAATTTGCACAGTGGCGTCCTACTCAGTGCCGAATGACGGAATGAATATTACAGTAGAGTACTACAAGAATCCACAATTGATTGTGGGATACTCTTCAAGACATTTTTGATGACAGTATAATATCTAAATAATAATTCTTAATGTTAATACTAATTTTGTAAATTATATTGTGATAATTATGTAGATAGCAAATTTAATAATTTATTAAATAATAATTGGTCTTTTTTTTTGTTCGTATTTTTTTAAGGGGGGAAAATCATCGAATGACTTCTTCCACCTGGGTGAGCCGGGAGGGAGTGTCAGACTCTTACTGACTAAAAACCACCCCGTCCCTTCTCCTGCACTTCGAGCCGGAGACCCGGTACCCCGTTAGGTTCTCCGCTTTTTTGTTCGAATAAATTGTATCTAATTGCTAGTATTAATTTTTGTTTGTAATTATTTTGTATTAAAATTATATATTTCCTTGCTGTGCCCAATCTGTATTATTCTATGTTAACACCTAAGCCAAACGTTGTGGAACGCAATAAAGCATATTTGTATTCATAATCTAATACGTTGACGTTTCAAAAGTACCAAACTATGGTTTAATTGAAATAAATGCTTTGACTTTGACTTTGACTTTGAAAAATAAAGAGATAGTAAAGTTCTTGTAGCGGTGTTGCATTTAGCTATCATTAATATTGACAGACGCATTCAATTTGAGATATATTATGTTCATAAACGTCTCTTGCTTTGAAATCAACTCGATATTTTGTGCAATAATTCATCTAATATCATATATGAGTTGTTCTATACACATAACAGAACACATTACATTTCTCTGAGGAGTCTGCAAACTTATTCGTGTTATACGTAACACTAACTTATGAACTGTTATGTTACGAGTACCTTGTATAAGAGCAAACCTAATACCATACTCTGGACGCAATTGGGCACTTCGTACCTACTATGAAGGTAGGTACAAAATTTTGAAACCAATATCGAATGAGAGGAATGCTTGGTACATTATTTAAGCGGTGTAAACCTAAAATACAGCAAACTTTTCTACGCGTTATAGTCACAACGCGCGGTCTGCTCCCGACAAACGCTCTCCATAGCGACTGAAATCCCAAAAGCCAGGTTACCGATTGATAAAACCCCCGGGCCCCTCGTATACGTTGCGTTAACGCAACAAGCTTAATAAATATAAAATTATTTTGAAACACCTTGTATAATAACACTTTTTGTTATCACTTAGTAATTAAATGTTGGTTAACCTATAATTCGCGACTGTATAAGCCTAATACATTGTTACTTTCATAATCTCTTAATACTATGTATACAGAAGCTGTTGGTATACCTATTTAAATAAATAAATAAAATAAATAACAATAATAAAAAGTGTTTATTGGAACAAAACGTACTTATTACCTCTACATGTGCTAATTTCAAGCACGAAAGTACAATTTAATTGAGCACTTGTCACTTAGTAGCATGTGTGTTGTTGTTGTTGAATGGTGCTCAAAATCATCATGCTCATTTCGACAGACGTTCGAATTTTGAATACTTTGAGCCTTTAAGGCGGAGAAACGAAGAAATATTGACCAATAGGATTTCAGGAAATCTCCGCTCCGCTTTAGTGGAAAGAGATTTGCGAGCTAGTTTAAAAACTCTGAAGAAGCTGAAGTTTGGCAGTCCATTACTCTGCTCAGCAATACTCGCTGGCTCCACACTGCTGCCTCGCTCTGCGGTCATGGACAGACACAGTCCTGTAGGAATCGATATCAAAAGTAAAACGCAGTATTATCAAAATTACGCTTTATTAACTTTGACTATGTTTCTATAAAATGCAATTACGTCGACACAAGTATGCCTCCACTCTTCGACCGCTGCCGCCATAATGAATCCTCGATCAACGTCGTCGTGCCACCCCCACCATGCGTCCTTACGGCGAGGACGCCACTGCGGCTCAAATAACAACCGTACTCATGACTTATTTCCTTTTACAACTGTAGTTATTATAGCTAGGTTACAAAATATTAAAGGATTGCTATATGATACCAGTTGATACAATATTCGATAATTAATATATTACTATTATCATGACACAAAGTACTGGAAACATATGATATCTAATTAATAAGCTAACAGCTCGGCCATCCTGTTCGTAGCGAGTCCCTTCGCTACTTTAGAGTAACAAAACCGTGGAAGAAATAATCACAATCATTTTAAAGAATATTTACTAGAATAAACTTAAAATACAATTTTAATAATAGGGTGGAGTAATGTATACAAAACAAAAATACCATAAAAATTAGTATAATTATAGTAGTAAGTCTCAGTAACAAAACAATCATGTGCTATATAGTAACAAGATAATATAATCGATAAATTAGGTGGTTATTAATAACAAAATGACAATGATAATTATAATTATAAAGTAAACAAATTAACGTATTTAATAACAATATCAAATTTACTCAACTAATATGGTAATTATAAGTTGGACATGCACAGAGTATGACTAAATTCATAATTCGACTTTACTCACCTTTATCACTAATAGGGCTTTCATCATCAGTATCACTGTCAAAATTTCTATTAAAATTTAACCAAGGTTGCATTTTATCTAGGGCTATAATGTTTTCATATCTACGACCATTTTTACGTGTTAAAGGGGTATCTTCTATAAGGTATCGATCATTGGGTAATATTTTTATTATACGATAAGGTCCTTGATATTTATTTACGAGTTTTTGTGATTTACCGTCGTGTGGAATTTGTCTTTCAACGCGAATTAAGTCACCCTCTTTGTAAGCAGTACCAATTTTGCGGCTTTTATTGAACCTATGAGCATCTTTAGTTTGCTGCTCTTTAATTTTCTCGTTTGCTTGCTCTCTAATGGAATTTAAATTATCTGAGGTATCTACTGTTAATGTATCATTTATCACAGAACTTAGGATGCCCTGCGAATTACTGGTAATATTAAACCCGAAAAGCAATTCCGATGGGGATTTTTGTGTAGTTTTATGCGTAGTAGTGTTAAGACCAATTTGGATCTCAGCGACGTGTTCGTCCCAGTTTTTCTCGTCATCACCATGGGCCGAGGTGGATAACGCGTTAAGTATCGTTCGGTTAAATCTTTCCACTTGCCCATTCGCTCGGGGTGTGGATACTGCATTCTCAATATGTTTTATACCGTATGACCGAATAAAGAATTTGAATGTCTTACTCGTAAAACTAGTACCTCTATCAGTGATTACGCGAGTGGGGACTCCAAAGTAACTAATGTGATCTTTAAGGACTCTAACGGTTGTAGTTGATTTCGTATTTTTAACAGGGGTAATATTTGCGAATTTAGTGAAACCATCGACTATTACGAGGAGATAACAATTGCCTTTTTTGCTTTTTATGAAGGGTCCTAAGTGGTCAGCGTGGATAGTGTGAAAAGGGATACCAACCTTGTCTATTGGATGTAATGTCCCTTCGCATTTACCACCAGGTGCTTTATGGTGGGCACACTCCAGACAAGATGATACGTACTTTTTTATAAACCGACGCATCTTGGCAAACCAGTAATGTTTCTGGATTCTCTGCAGGGTTTTGTCGAAACCGCAATGACCGACATCATCGTGGTTTTTTTGTACTATCTGCCAACGAACACTCTTGGGTACTAACCATTTTAATTCATCACCTAAAATGCGATAGACGCGACCATTTTTAAGTTTATAATTGTTGCAAATATCAGAAATGCGCTCAGAGCCTGAATCTTCGAGAACATTTCTGATTTTATTTACTTCATCATCTGCAATTTGTACAGTAGAAATCCATGCTTGGTCTACCTCTTCTACAGCGAGTACATCGAGAACATGAGATTCAGACATACATTCATCAACGGGATTTCGACTCAATGCATCCGCATGTAACATACGGGATCCCGAACGGTAGTCTATATTGCAGTCATATTCCTGTATTTGTACCCACCACCGGGCAACTCGAGGGATTACGTCACGTTTGGTCAACGTGTATCTAAGGGCGTTACAGTCCGTAAGAATTTTGAACTGTATGCCTATCAGATACACCCTAAATCGATTTAATGATGCTACAACCGCGAGCGTCTCCAATTCATACGAATGGAGCTTGCGTTCGTCGGGTGTAGTTTTACGACTAAAATACGATACCGGCTGGAAAGGTCCATTTGTAGAGGCCTGAAGAAGTATACCAGCAATACCATCCTTGCATGCATCCGTATGCAGTTGAGTTTCAGCCCGGTGATCATATAATGCCAACAGCGGTCTCCGAGTTAAAATAGTCTTTATTTTATCGAATGCACATTTCTGGGCCTCTTGCCATACCCATACAGAGTCCTTTCGAAGCAGATCTGTTAGAGGGGATGTAATGAGAGCGTAGCCCTTAATGAAACGCCGGAAATATCCAGACAGTCCTAAAAACTGTCTTATTTCGTGCTGATTGTTTGGCGTAGGGAATTTGGAGACGGCATCAGTCTTCCTGGATCCCGGGCGAATACCTCCAGCGCTAACCTCGAGTCCGAGAAAGTCAATCTGATTTTGGAAAAAGTTACACTTACTCAACTTTAATGTTAGACCCCCTGCTTTTAATAACTGTAAAACTTCCTCTAATCGTTGTAACCCTTCGCTGACATCTTTTGATGGAATTAAAATGTCATCCATATAAACTATCGCGAATTTAACTTTGGCCTCGGATAATATTTTGTTGATTGTCCTTTGGAAGACCGAAGGAGCATTCACGAGTCCGAATGGCATTCTGTTATATTCGTATAGACCGTCTGGTGTGACAAAGGCAGTTTTGTGTCTGGACTCTTCCGCAATAGGTATCTGATAATACCCAGAGGCTAGATCGAGAGAAGTAAAAAGAGTGTTCCCCGAAAGTTGATCCAACTGATCTTCAATTCGGGGAAGTGGATAGTGATCCTTTCTCGTTTTCCGATTAAGTGCCCTATAATCGACACATAACCTCTTTTCTCCTGTCTTCTTTTTGACCAGTACGATGGGACTTGCATATGGTGATGAAGACTCCCTTACAATCCCACTATCGAGCATTTCCTTAACCATGTCTCTTACAAGGCCCCTTTCGGGGTAAGACATTCGATACGGGCGATACACAACAGGACGAGAGTCTTCAAGCTCGATATGCATTTCAGTAATATTTGTGAATCCGAGATCGGAGAGATCCTTTGAAAAACAATCACCGTACTTTGACAGTAATTGTTGGAGTTCTAGACGCTCCTGTTCGGAAATACCCTGACCGCAATTTACAGTTTCGTCAGGTTCCGTTTTATTAAAAGTTACGTTGCAACAGTCAAATACAGAAAGGTCACTCCCTTCGAAAACAGCGCGCGTCACGAGTGAACCCTTATCAATAGTGACAAGTTCGGAGGATACATTCAGAGCTAGTACTACGCTACGACCGCGATGAATGTCATATTCCCCGGGGAACAAGTAATATTCTCTGCCTTCCTTACCTCGCAGTGATCCATTGACACGAATCGTGCCTGTAACGATAGATGATGATTCGACGGGTAACGGTGACAGAATGTTGCGAACTAATTTTATTTGTTCACCTACAATGAGATGGACTTTGTCACTACTGGCCCTTTTGAAAATTAGTTCATTAGAGGTTTTAGTTATAATTATCCCTGGCCTTTCAGTAAAGGAGTGACCTAATAAAACTGGGTGTTGAATTACAAAATCTTCGACAACATACAGATCGATTACTTCGTAGATGCCTTGAACCTCGACTTCACCCGTCACAACGCCCAATGGTGACACTAAGCTTCCTCCTATACCCCTCAATACTGGTAGGATTTTGGGTTGATGGATGCTAAGATTTAATTCTCTGGCTATGTCTATTTTAATAAGGGAACACTGACTGCCAAGGTCAATATGGCATTTGGTGACTGCTTTATTGAGTTTAATATCTAAAATGTATTTATTGTTACTATCATCTACGCGTAATTCGGCTACTTGTTTTTCAGGTCGTTCTGTACCGTGTGTATAGTCCTTCTCTTTGGATATATTTAATTTCCTAAAACAGTGCTCCGCCAAATGCCCCATTTTGTCACAGTAGGTGCATTTTACGGTAGGTTTATTGCACTTATTACTGCGATGTCCAACTTCGTTACAGTTGAAACATTTAACATTAGCGTTAGTATAATCTTTTGTAGTATTTGGTCTGTAGGAAACAATTTGCCTTTTGTCGTTATTACGATAGCGTTGGGAAGGGTCTTGGTCTCTACTTTGTCCTACCTTTACGGTTCTAAAGTAACCCAATACCTGTTCGGGTTCGGGAAATTGGGCAGCTTGGGCACCTACTCTAATTGCTCGATCCTCGACACCATAAAGAATACAATCTACTGCCTTTTTTCCGTATATGTTGCATCTATTAAGCAAATTAATCTTCGCGTAATAATAATGCTCTAACGATTCACCGTAGCGGACCTTCTTGGATAACATTTCTGTAAGGAGTTCGGCATAGTCTTCACGGCAAGGAAAAGATTCTATCAATTTTCTTTTCCATTCGGTCCACGAAAGTAAGACAGTTGATAAGCCTTGATACCAGGTTTTAGCAACACCTATCAGCTTAGGAAGGGCATAGTGAATAGTTTCTCTATCGTCCCACTGATAAATAGTAGCGCATTCCTCAACTTTAGTAAGCCAAGTTAATATAGTCTGCTCTTTAGACATCGGATCAAACTCAGGGATTACATTTTTGTCGAAGGTAAGTTTCGGTTTATCAGAAGTTTTTACATGTTTTAGAATATCCAAAAATTTATCAAGTATAGCCGAATCATGATCTCTAGATTGTTTAAACCGTTTAGTGGAATTATAAAAACGCTCACCCGAGTCTTCAGACGATGAACTGGACCGCCGTCGTCTACGGTTGGTCCTTATATCACCTTCAGGTCGGACGTATGTAGTCGCCGGGATGCATTCTTGGTTTCGTAATGGATGATCAGTCGTCCCACGGCGCCGGCACCTCTTGGTTGTTAAAATTGGACTCACCTGGCGACGATCCTCAGATACTCGTTTGTCTGAATCACCATCATTAGAATCCCGGTCCTGTGTCCTGGGTGCTTCTGTGTCATGAAGGTCGGAATCTTGCCCCTGTAATCTGGGCGCTGCTGGATCATGAAGATTGAAACCCCGGCCCTGTGACCTGGGCGCTCCTGGGTCATAAAGATCGATACCCCGGCCCTGTGACCTGGGCGCTACTGGGTCGTGAAGATCGATACCCCGGCCCTGTGACCTGGGCGCTCCTGGGTCATAAAGATCGATACCCCGGCCCTGTGACCTGGGCGCTACTGGGTCATAAAGATTGATACCCCGGCCCTGTGACCTGGGCGCTCCTGGGTCATGACGATAGAAACCACGGCCCTGTGACCTGGGCGCTACTGGGTCATGAAGATCGATACCCCGACCCTGTGACCTGGGTGCTCCTGGGTTATGGAGATCAAAATCTCGGCCCTGTGACCTGGGCGCTTCATGGTCGTAATTAGTTTCCATTTTCTGAAACTCACAGTATTGAGATTTAATTTCATTGTAAAAAAAAATAAAATTATATATAACAGTCGTCATTATAGTAAAAAGCAAAATATGTATATCCATTAATAGGTTTTTCCGGGAGTGACAAGTACGACAGTTTACTTTTGTTAGAATGGTAATAAAGCTAATGATATCAGTGAAGTAAAGTAACGTGAACTCGTGATTATTTTTCACGAACATAATCGATGCGACTTCATTGCTAGCGAAATTCTACGTACGAGTAGTATTACGAACGTTTAGGTTATTAAATAAAATTGTTTTCGCAAGTCCCTTTGACTGTCGAGAAAACAGTACGGAACCAAGATGAGGGTAATTTTATTTTATCAGAAATCGAAGGTCGGTAAGATTTAAATGGTGACTCATTTCTGGTCCAACGGTAAAATTGTATTTAACAAGAATTTTGTTATTGTTATAGCCACTTGTGTGAATAATAAAAGAGAGAAAAAAAAATAAAAATATTAAATCTAAATTTTATGACCACCTTCATAACTTTAGTGTGTATAGCTGTACAATAAAAAAAAATAAAACAATGATTATCTAGTTCACCAACACCCACCAGTCTAAATTGTGGTAATAAATATGATTTATATCATAATATAAATCATGATTTTACAAGAGAGCATAGGCAGCTACCATGTTAAATAATAAAATTTTGCAATGTGATAATAATAATAAATAAAATAAAAGAGATTACTTACGTTTTGTGGCGTGGCGAAGAAAAAAAAATCCTTTTGATTTTTGTTGATCCCACTTCTGAGTTGTAGGAATCGATCTCAAAAGTAAAACGCAGTATTATCAAAATTACGCTTTATTAACTTTGACTATGTTTCTATAAAATGCAATTACGTCGACACAAGTATGCCTCCACTCTTCGACCGCTGCCGCCATAATGAATCCTCGATCAACGTCGTCGTGCCACCCCCACCATGCGTCCTTACGGCGAGGACGCCACTGCGGCTCAAATAACAACCGTACTCATGACTTATTTCCTTTTACAACTGTAGTTATTATAGCTAGGTTACAAAATATTAAAGGATTGCTATATGATACCAGTTGATACAATATTCGATAATTAATATATTACTATTAGCATGACACAAAGTACTGGAAACATATGATATCTAATTAAACTGTCAAATACCAAGCGGTCACCGGTGACCGCAACCTATTGTTCTATAATTGTGTCTGCAAAACCGGTATTCGACGAGTTAATAAGTCCGTAACATCGCTCCGCAATACTCGCCAGCTCCGCTCCGCTGCCCCTCTCCGCGTCAATGGACAGGCAGCCTTAGCATGCTATTTTAGAGCATATGTAACAGAACCTTAACTGTTAACATTAAAATCCCAATATTCATGCTACCTCCACACAATTATTCCTATCAGAAAACCTCAAAAACGTAGCTCCTAAATAAAAATAAGTTGTAAAAGCGTTCAAAGTATTCCTATTCAAAATAAGTACCTTATCTTACGCTATTTACAAAACCGGTACAGGTACATACATAGATATCACCGCGAAGCACGTAGTTTCTGAGCTATCGCGCAATCTGGTTACATACAGTGCGACCTCCGATGTTGGCAGCTGATTGATTGCCTCAGCTTACAGGAAGATGGCAAAAAAAAAACCGTTGATGTCCCGAATGTGCCTACATTTACAACAAATATTATCAGTGGAGAAAATGTTTTTAGTCTACCTACAGAATCACTGTTGAAGGAGTCACAAAAATGATTGTCATTTATTTTCTCTTGAGTTTGCTTTTTGATGAGGTGAATGTAAATCAGTAAAGTAATTGTGTCATAAATATAATGCAATATTCATGGCCACGGCCGTGATATCAACCAGAAGACTTCACTGCTAAACATAAATCTCTCCCAATGAGTTCCAGATGCACCTGCACTAAGTATGCATGTTCCTACGACCTTTAACAGGTCATCGCCCCATCGGTCTACTGCCTCCTATTAATAAAACAGCAATTGCTAGACACTAAATCTAATTTCAGACTTCTTGCTCAAAAACAGTCTTATAGCCCATAGATCATATTTTAATGTTGCTGAAAAACCTCTTGAAAATCACTCCCATAAAACTGGAAACGAAACGGACACTTATATTCACCCCAAAAATTGAACTTCTGTACTTATATAGGTACATAATTTGAAAGTGCTTTACCGTTCTTCCGAAAATATAAACTAACGCGGAACAAAATTCTTCATAGGTAACTAGTATAATTTTTTTTTATTGCATAAGCCGGTAAACCAGCGGACGGATCACCTGATGGTAAGGAATTGACGTCGCCCATGGACACCTGGAACACCAGAGGCGATACAAGTGTGTTACCGGCCTTTTGGGGATTAGGAGTTTGAGAATCGTTGGGGATTCAGGGATTGGGGAGATTGGGAAAGGAGAGGGTGATTGGGCCTTCGGTAACTTCACTCACACGACGAAACACAATGCAAGCGATGCTTCACGTCGGTTTTCTGTGAGACCGTGGTATCACTCCGGTCGAGCCGACCCATTCGTGCTGAAGTATGGCTCTCCTACATTTACACAATTACAAGATTATACCTCTAACTAATCTAACTATATAAACAAAGGGTTAAAAAACTAGTTAACAGTATTATTAATCCAAGGTCAGCCAGTCCCTGCTTCATTTCTTTTACCCCAGACATTTACTATTTCATTCAACACAACCATTCGCGCTGTTAAGGTAAATTTACGGAACATTTGTTTATTCGGCCGAGTTACCGAGATGAAGGTCGGGTCGCGAACCTAGTTCCCGACCGATCACGGTGAAGCAAGCGATTTATTTATCTGAACGTAGTGGAAGAATTACGTTTGAATGTTTCTAAAGCATTTTAATGAGGCTATATTAGATATATGTGGGTACTAGATACCATTACATATTATTAAGTACAGCATTTTTTGATAGGCCTCGTAGACCGAATGGTCGCAAGTGCCACTGCCGGGAAAGGTATCTCGGGTTCGAGTTTACTTTAAAAAAACAGTTTTTTTTTATTCTTTTTTTTTTAATTTTGGATATGTGCCTGGTATATGGCAATATGCTCACCTCCTATAACATGGGACTCATAACATAAATAGTGAAATGTGGTTGTTACATTGTACAGCGGCATTAAGTGCCGTAATGTGCTCTGTACTCTGCCTATCCCTTCGGGGATAATACGCGTGATGTGTTATGAATTGTTAAACTTTAATCTTGTATAGACAAATAGGTGCATATAAGTGATCAATTCAATAAAAAATATTTAGTTTACTGGACACAATATCCAATATAAAAGCAAATAAAAATTAAGTGTGGGAGAGCCATGCTTCGGCACGAATGGGCCGGCTCGACCAGAGTGATACCACGGCCTCACAGAAAACCGACGTGAAACAACGCTTGCGTTGTGTTTCGTCGTGTGAGGGAGGTTACCGGAAGCACAATTACCTCCCTCCCTGGTCTCCCGAATCCCCGAATCTTCCACAATCCTCAAATTCCCAATTCCCAAAAGGCCGGTAAAAGCACTTGTAACGCCTTGGTGTTTCGGGTGTCCATGGGCGGCGCCGGTTGCTTACCATCAGGTGATCCGTCTGCTCGTTTACCGGCTTATGCTATAAAATAAAAATAAAAAGAAAAATATTTAATGTTATTCTTTACTCTAGATTAAATGCACTATTATTTTTAGAGTAACCATAAACACGTTACTTCTATTTATATTAACAGCAAATGGACAGAGCCTTCGACAAGGGTACACCTGTGTTTTTTCACACTTACTCAATGGTTGAAACAACAACTTGGGTAAAGTAAACGGAAGGTCTGAAGTTCGCCTTTAACGACTTCTTTAAATGTTTTTCTTGTTCCAAGTGCTATGGAAAAAGTAATTACGTTTGACTGCACGGTTGGTGCGGTGGCTGGGCAACTGGCTGCCGCGCAACGTGTCGCGGGTTCGATTCCCGCACGGAACAACTCTTTGTGTGATCCACAGTTTGTTGTTCCGGGTCTGGGTGTCATGTGTATATTTGTAAACGCACCCACGGCACAGGAGAAAATCCTAGTATGGGGAAATGTCAATAGGCTTTTTGTCCGTAATAGTTTTCTTTGTAATTACTAAAGAAAAAATCATATTTTCGTAATCGTATTTTAAACTGGTGTCTCTAAAACTTAAATAAAGCTTCCGAATATCACTTTCTAAGCTCTATGTTACGTTAGAAACTCTGCCCAACTTAAGTTATCACTAGAAGTGATGTACTTCAAGTTAGGACATGTGGAGGCTAAGTTATATATCGTGGTTACTGGATACTTAACAGTGTTAGGTTAAATACTGACTTTGTATTTGGTATGTCCCTATCTACACAAAGTTTAAAGAAAACTTGTATATTAACTAATATCGCGTCGCGGGTCACTCACTCACTGAATATAATGAAAAAAGCTCTACTACTTTATGCCGAACCCGGAATCGAACCCACTACACGCGCCGCTGGTGAACGCACCGTGCGCTTTAACATCGTCCAACGCGCCACCACCGGAGTTGGAAGCAAACGCTCGTGGTGTCCGGCAGAGGGCGCGTTGGGTTCGCAGCGCAAGTAGCAACACCGGCACCGATGCGATTGCCAACGCCAGCCAGTGAGCTGCGCGATATCGCCGCGACCGCGCACGCTGCTCATGAGGAAGAACCCCTCTATAGTTCGTAACTAGTACAGCTTTTCTTGGGCTCGCTGCCATCGCAGCGGTAAGTCCCCTCTTTGAGGAGTGGCTTGAGAGACGCTACGGCGTCCTCACCTACCGCCTGACGCAGGTCCTCACCGGACATGGAAGTTTCGGGAGGTACCTGTGTCTGATGGGGCGGGAGGAAACGCCCGGGTGTCATCACTGCGAGGACCGCCCTGAGGACATGGACACACGGTGGGAGAATGCCCTTCGTGGGCTGAGCACCGCCGTGTCCTCAGGGAAGTGATCGGCGATGGCGACCTCTCGCGTCCGGGCCTAGTGCAGGCCATGATGCGGAGCGAGGGGGACTGGGATGCCGTCTCCTCCTTTTGCGAAGCAGTCATGCTAGCTAAGGAGGAGGCGGGACGCGTGAGGCAGCGAAGCACTGCCTCCTCGCAACCCAGCCATCGCGAAGGACACACCGGGCGTCGGGGATCGCGAGACGATCTCCGGCCACCGTAAGCGCGGGCCTGCGGACGGCGAGCATGGGTGGCTCCCCGTCCGACCAGAAACAGACCCGAGCGTACGGCGCGTCGCGTTCCGCGCGCGCCTCAAAGAGCCATCAGACCACCACAGATGGGGCCCAATACGGCCGATGCCGATTCGGAGTCGCGGAGAACCTAACGGGTAACCGGGGCTCCGGCTCGACGTGCAGGAGAAGGAACGGGGTGGTTTTTAGTCAGTAAGACTCTGACACTCCCTCCCGCCCCACCCAGGCGGGAGCAGTCATTCGATGATTTTCCCCCCTTAAAAAAAAAATAAAAAAAAAAGTACAGCTTTTCTCAGTACATTCACGTGAGTAACCCGCGATTTTAGTTAATATAGTAGTTCTCACGATAGTTATTATAAAAACATTGTGTATTTACTTTCTTATAAAATTGAGAATTTCGTTCGAATTAAAAATATAGTAAAATTAATTTTCTTTTGCAATCCTTGTGAAGCCTAAGTGCCTTAGTATCGAAACTCTAGTTTTTACATGTACTCAGTAGTTGCATTGGTAACTACTCGACAAAACTTTAACCTCTTTTCTGTCGATATATGAGACACAATAGAAAATGCATTGTGTCTCGCGTAGATCTACGCTAGGACCACGAGGTCGTAGCCGGATGACGGCATCATCATCATCATCATCATCATCAGCCCGTATTCGTCCACAGCTGCACATAGGCCTCTCCAGACATTCTCTCCGCTCCGACATACCAGAGGTTAAATAAGATAACGTCGGTATTTTAGTTAATACTATATTTGTGCCATGAATATAAAATATGAAGTACCAAGAACATGTATCTTCTACGACATATACATACAAAGGCTTAGCTTACGCCCCATCTGTGCCATTTGACTGGCCATACCATCTGCGTTTGACAGTTGAAATCCTTATGCTTTATGCAGGAACCATAATCCTGCCATAGGACACAGTCAGCTAAGCTCATAAAGGCTACCTATGTGTGCCTACAGATTGTCACAGTACATCTATGTCTTAGCCTATAGTATGCCTACATTTGTCACTACCCCTAAGGTCGTGGCTCGCAGGTTTAATACGCCCGCTTTTCATGCATGAGAGTTCGGGTTCGAAACCTAGTAACAGCAAGTTTAAGTGTGGAAGAGCCATGCTTCGGCACGAATGGACCGGCTCCACCGGAGTGATACCACGGCCTCGAAGAAAACCGGCTGGTAACGCACTCATAACGCCTCTGGTGTTCCAGGTGTCCACGGGCGACGCCGATTGCTTACCATCAGGTGATCCATCTGCTTGTTTACCGGCTTATGTCATAAAAAAGCATGTACCAATGTGACTTTTTCTGAGATATATGTACTTTATAAGATTACTTAGACACCACTGACAAACGGTGATGGAAAATGTCGTGAGGAAACCTGGGCTTATAACTTCTAACCTGCATTGAACAACCGTAGTAACGTAATAATTAATGCTCAAACCTTCTTCGTGCGAGAAAAGGCCTTTGGTGGTTACTTAAAGGCTATAGATGATGATGATCCCCAACGTACTATAAAAATTGGATTAAAAATTAAGTTTGCTTTGTCACAGTTTTTTTTCGTTGGTCCAGTAGTTTCAAGTTATCGGATTATTAGCATTTTTAATTTCTTAAAATAATCTAAAAATTTGTAAAATCATTCAAGTTCTATGTTAATACACATTCTTTTCTGGAATAGTGGATCTAATATGTTATATCTATTATCTTCGTATGAGTCAATTGCAAGGAAATCTCTACGAGAAATCGTGCACATTATTGCATTCTGAGCGGTGCAAGCAGGAATCTTGAATTCCTATGAGCTACCAATTTCTGATTCCCATTTTATTTCATGACTTCTTTAGATTAGATATTATTATATTTTATTTTTTTTAAAAAAAAACGTTGCCCCACCCTAGGATTTTCTCCTGTGTCGTGGGTGCGTTTACAAACATACAAGTTCACATACACAATAACACCCAGACCCGAAACAACAATTTGTGGATCACACAAAGTGTTGTTCCGTGCGGGAATCGAACCCGCGACACGTTGCTCGGGAGCCGGTTGCCCAGCCACCGCACCAACCGTGCAGTCATTATATCATTCTTTATTTCTGTATTGTCTATACTTATCATTCTTTTATTGTATAATAAATATTTATTATATTTAACTAGTATCTATGTATTGTTTAATAATATATATAATTATATACCTACATATTAAATAATGTTCAAAAACTCACAACAGTGTTAAACTTTTACACCTACTATTATTGTGTCTCTCTGCATCACCCTAAGGTTGACTGTTAGAGAATGCCACTAGGCATTAAGTCCGCCATTGTGCGCCTCGTCCATTGAGCAAAGTGTAAATAAACAAATAGAGGTAAATAATGGTTTCGCCTCTTATCAGCACTTACGTAATATGTTATTTGTCCGAATCCGAAGTAATAAAAAAGCATTTTATTACTCAAATCAGATACTTATAGGACACAAAAAATATTAATTGTTTTACGACTTTACGTTATTAAAGACAGAGTTAGTGCTCAGATTTTTATAATGTTTGATTTGCTGAAGTTTTCATAACCATTCATTTTAGTTATAGGTACTTTAAACTGTCAAACACCAAGCGGTCACCGGTGACCGCAACCTATTGTTCTATATTTGTGTCTATAATGACGGTACTCGACGAGTTAAGATGAAAGATTATAACATGATTAGTGCAGTGGACTTCGAAACGAATGATTTGTTACGTGACCTACATAATTGTATCCAATTTTCATTCTTGCTATAAATTCCATTTTAAACGAATTGAGAATCTCCTCCTTTTTGAAGTAAGTATTAAAAGACTTTTCCTTAATTCAAAATAAACATTACCATAGAACACGGTCCAAAAGTTTTTATAGTTGTTTATTAAATGTTTCGTTCGTTTGTTCAATTTTGTTTTGTTAATGTGGTTCATTGACCCCCAGGGATGAATAAAAGCCTGTTCTTATGAGAACTCGCCCTTTCTTATTGTTTTTGACGGTAATTGGTGAAGTTAGCTCAGTACTTATTCAAATACTTTAACGTGATTTATTTAAATAATTCACTGTTAGAATGTTGTTGACGAAACCAAATTATGTGTGGGATAAATGAATTAAGTGTGGGAGAACCATGCTTCGGCACGAATGGGCCGGCTCGACCGGAGTGATACCACGGCATCACAGAAAACCGCCGTGAAGCAACGCATGCGTTGTGTTTCGTCGTGTGAGTGAGGTTACCGGAGGCCCAATTACCCTCCCCTTCCCCAATCTCCCCAATCCCTGAATCCCCAACGATCCTCAAACTCCTAATCCCCAAAAAGCTGGTAACGCACTTGTAACGCCTCTGGTGTTCCGTGTGTCCATGGGCGACGCCAATTTCTTACCATCAGGTGATCCGTCTGCTCGATTACCGGCTTATGCCATAAAAAAACAAAAATGATTTGCTTAAATTATAAAGATGTTTGCTTTTATATTTTCATGTATAAACTTCTTTATCGAAAAGAGAATTATATCATCATTTCATATTTGTACTGAAGTCTTAAACAGACTATGTCTGATAGGCGTCTGATTCGATGCCTGGGTCGTTATTACTATAATGTTTCGGGATCTTGTAAATTTTCAATAATTACTTACGAGTTAGGAAATGAACTCACTATGACATAAATGACTGCCCCGCCCCATTGGTCGAGTGATCGCAAGTGCGACTGCCGGGCAAGGGGTCTCGGGTTCGATTCTCGGGTCGGGTAAACTATTACTGGGTTTTTTTTAAAAGATCCCAGTACTAGCACGTAGTCTGGCTTTGTGCGCGGTGTATGGAAATAGGCTCACCTCCTAATACATGGTAGTCATAACATAAATAACGAAAAATGGGTGCTGCAATGTACAGTAGCATTAAGTGCCGTAATGTACACCTCTGCCTAACACTTCGGGGGTAAAAGGCGTGATTTTATATTAGAAAACATCTGTTCATTTCTGATAAGTGCATTTAAATTTAGAGTGAACGCCAGATCGGGGTTCTTCAAGTACCTACCTACGACTAAAATAATTCTCCATCTACCAAACTACGGCAAAAATTTCTTCATCTACCTACGACTGCGAAATTGCTCCATATACCTACCTACCTTGACCTTCGTGACCTTCACGCCGAAGTCAGCTAGTTTACCTGGCAGCATCGATAGCTGTGCTACTGAGGAGCTGCGAGCAACCTACTACCGACTGGCTACAAATACAGGATAGTGGTGTTCCTACCGCGCGCTCGATATTCTAACTCACTCCCGGCTACCGACAATTAATAAATTTGTAATGACCAGGGTTCAAGTAACTGGGTAATGAAAGATTAAACAGCGGCAATAGGTAGGTACATAAAAATTTATTCACCACTGACAAATATTAAACTAAATTAAATCACTGGAAATCACTAAAAAAATAACGGAAAGACATAAAACCTAAATAAAACAGTAAAATCAGAATACAGAAATAAACAGGATATAACAAAAGTTTTCTAAGGCCTTGGGTTCGAACCCGAGTTCAACCGTGTCGACGCATACGATGCTACACCCCGAGACCAACCGGTTACTTGAGAACAGCGGTGAATATGTTGATCTGTAAGCGTCGAGATCAACTGGCGTAACGGAAGCTGAATCACAGTTCTAAATGTTTCTCCCAAATAATTAAGGGCGTATCCGCAAGCTGAGGACAATGTAAAAACAATCAGCCTTGCAAAATATTGCCGATGATCCAGTGTACACTTCCGTAAAGTAAACGCAAACACTTACCCCGTTACTGCAACCACACTCACTTGTCACTGGCAATAATACTTATATATTTACTATTCATTACACATTTCTGAGTAATTATGGCTTTGAATTACAGCAATTATGTAAATTAAATGAGGAGCCCGTTAGCTGTCTCCTTTCTTTATATAATCCTCATCTGTCAGATTTATTTTTTTTATTTTCTTTTACTGCCACCCTCACTTTACCATGATAAATACATGATTTATATTAATGTGGCTAGTCTTGTAACGCCATCTATTAATGCACTTAAGAACCAAATATCGATCATTACAATATCCCCTCTCCTCTGAGGAATCCAACCGGATTCAAACCAAACGTTTAAGATCACAAGAATGCCATTTTCCTAAATCTTTGCCCTTGAAACTCTTTAGTCTGTAAACGTCGTTTGATATCTTTTCGGCTACGACTGCTTTTTCAAACTTAGGTGCCAACTTGGACATAAAAGACTTGTCAGCATTCGATAGCAGTTTAGTGCGCTTCCAAACCAGATCACCCTCATCATATCTACAAGTACGACGTCTCTTATTGTACTGATCACTGTTGGTCTCATGTGACTGCCGCATTCTTTCAGAAACTTCTTCATAAATTTTATTTCTGAAGGTCATATTTCTTTCAAATCTCTCTTTATCGAAAGTTATCGGTTCACCCGGTTCAAAGTTGTAAGGTTTCATGCCCCGGATTATTGTTTCGCGTCCAAAAAACAAATACGCTGGCGTTTTTCCGGTCACTTCATGAACCGATGTCCTGATTGCATGACCTATGTGTGGTATATACTTGTCCCATTCTTTGTGATTATCTTCAACGTAAGAAGCTATAGCCGAGCCAATGACCTTGTTTACTCGTTCAGTGGGATTAGCCTGAGGATGATAATGAGGAGTGTACCATAGTTTTACACCGTACTCTGAAACTAAATCCTTAAACTGGTTGGATACAAATTGCTTCCCATTATCACAAACTATTACGCTGGGGGTTCCATACATTAAAAATATATCTTCCTCCAGTATTCGAGCTATAGTTGATGACTTTCCATTCCGGAGAGGGTACAAAAAACAGAATTTGCTGAACCAGCACGTGATGACTAACAGCATAGTATTACCATGCTTCGATTTTGGAAAGGGCCCCATTAAGTCCATTGATATAATCTGAAAAGGTTCTGATACCTCTCGTTGCTTTCCCATTAAACCTGATGGCTTACTTTGTGAGTACTTATACTTTGCACACACTTCACATTTCCGTACAAAGTCTTTCATGTCCTTTATTAATGTCGGCCAGAAATATCGCTGTCTTGCTCGGTTGACTGACTTTTTAACACCAAGGTGGCCAGCTGTGGGGTCATCATGGCATTCCTTAAGGATGCCTTGGCGAAGCGCTTCGGGAATCACAAGTTTCCAACTGTCATTTTCATCTGGAAATTGTTTTAATTGCAAATGTTTCCACAGTTGTCCTTGGCTAACCTCCCAATCCGGTTCATTCTTCCCAGACAGCACCAAGTCTTCTTTTGATTTATACCACTCATCTTTATCTTCTGGTTTTATTTCTAAAATGTTAATTTCCTCTTCAATCGCTCTTGATAAAGCATCCGGCACAGTGTTGTATTTACCTTTACGGTGGACTATTTCATAATCAAATTGCTGTAAGCGCATTGCCCACCTCGCCAAACGTCCGTGAGGATCCTTGTTACGGTGTAGCCACTGAAGGGCGCTATGGTCGGTGATGACTTTAAAGTGATTCCCTTCTATATATGGACGAAATTGTTCTACAGCATGTAGAACACTTAATAGTTCCCGCTCAGATGCTGAGTACTTGCATTCCCTTTCCGATAATTTTCTGCTCGTGTAAGCGATAGGAGCCTCGAGTCCGTCGACTGTTTGAATTAGAACTCCACCAGTTCCCCTGTTAGAGGCGTCACATTGAATAGAAAAGGGTTTGGTGAAATCTGGCACTCTTAACACTGGTGTCGAGGTCAAGGCAGTCTTCAGGTTTAAGAAAGAATCTTCTGCCTCTTTATTCCATTCTATACATTTAGTTCTCTTGCCTCCTTTAGTTAATTCATGAAGCGGAGCTGCGACAATGGCAAAGTTTTCCACAAACCGCCTGTACCAACTAGCTAGACCAATGAATCGCTTTAGTTCCGTGTAAGTAGTAGGCCTGGGATAGTCGAGAATCGCCTTCACTTTATCTGGGTCGGTACGTAATCCTTCCTTGTCTACGATGTAGCCCAAGTATTTTAATGATGATCTCGCAAATGCACATTTCTCCAGATTTATCGTTAATCCTGCCTCTTTAAGCTGATTTTTGACATGTGACAATGACGATAAATGGTTGTCAAAACTGCTGTCACAAATGACGATGTCATCCAAATATGTAAACACTCGAGTCTCAAATTCCGGCGTAAACAACCGATCCATCAAACGTTGTTGTGTTTGAGAAGCATTGACTAGTCCAAACGGCATGACTTTGAACTGATACAGTCCTTTTCCCGCGAGTCCAAAAGCTGTCTTTTCCTTGCTGGTTTCTTCAAGCGGTATTTGCCAGAAAGCTGATCGTAAATCAATAGTAGACAGAAACTGAGCATTTTTTAGACTGTCTAAGATGGTTGTAACCCTAGGCAAGGGATAAGAATCTTTTATTGTAATCCTATTTAATTGGCGACTGTCGAGGCACAATCGATTCTTACCCGAAGTCTTTTTCACTAGTAATACTGGAGAACGCCATGAACTAAAGGAGGGCTCTATTACGTCATTGTCCAGCATGTCCTGAATTTCCTTCTCAAGCTCTGCCATAATTGGGGGGCAAAGGGGTACTGCCTATGTTTGATGGGCAAGCTATCCCCGGTATCGATTCTGTGCTTGATCAACGATGTTCTTCCCAAACCTTTACCAATATCTGCTGCCATTTCATCCAACAGTTTGTCGAGCCGCTCTTTCTGTGAGACAGACAGTTCATCTCGTGCGATCACTGGTAGCTGTACCTTTATTTCCGAGATGTTAACCATTGATTTGCCTGCCCCTATTGCTAAATTGAATAATTCAAAGAAATTCATGCCTAAGATAATATCATGTTTTAAACAATCCATGATATAAAAATCTACCACATTATATTTTCCCATAAACTCAATGGGTAAATGCACAATGGAATTCATGGTGTGGTAAGTGCCATCTGCCGTAGATACCATTTCCTTGTCAACTTTATGCTCTGAAAATCCTAATTTCATAACTCTCGTTGCAAATTGCGGAGAAATTACTGAGATAGTGGCTCCAGAATCTAATAATCCCACAAATGGCTGATTCAAGATTGTTAGTTCAGCATAATATCGATTATCTTGACTGTGTTTATTAATATTATTTATTTTCCCTGTTTTCCAAAACATTGAAACCGTGTGTAGCCATTTTTTCCAGTCATCCGAGATAGAATGACTTAGTTTTTCGGGGTACGATCGGCCGGCATCGACTCCGACTTGTCGTTTCCCTTATCAGTGGTATTGCATGGGCATTTATTTGTCGTTTTCCCGAAACGTCCACATCTATAACAGAAGAGCCTCTGTTTTGGCAACTTACAATCCCTGAAGCGATGGCCTGGAGATCTGCAGTTCCAGCACTTTGTCAACTGCACTTCTCTATTATCTATAGCTGCTAGCTCAGTCGTATCTTCGTTTCGTGAGGTCCTCGAAGTATTACCCTTGTATGCTAAATCTTTTTCCAATGAATAATCACTTTGGGTAGGTTCTTTGAAATTTTCACAGCTCAACTTGGTGCATTCAATAATCCTGAGAACTGCAGTTAATTCGCCCACTGAATCGAAAGTATCTCGACATATAGCTTTTTGAAAGTATGGTTGTAAATTTCTTCTTAGTATTATTAATTTTTGCGTTTCTGGGATTGGGGTAGGTAGTCGATTAAACATATTCTGCATAATAGCTATATAGACCGAAATACCTTCCTGATTACTTTGAGTTCGACGCTTAATTTCTTCCAATAGCTCTTCTTGATAATACGGTCGTTGAAATGTGTCTAACAGTAGCCTAACCAATTGTGACCAATTTGCCGCTGAATTTTTATTAGCCCTAAACCATATCAACGCTTCTTCTTCAAAGAAGTCTATGGCGTAGCGAAACAAGTCTTCATCGGTAGCATTCCGCGCTTCTTTAAGTTCCTCAATTCTTTCCAAGAACGCGTTTACACTTATGGTGCCCTTACCACTAAACTTGACACCCCAATCTTTAATCGGTACCAACTTCCGTTTGTGAAAGCCATTATCAAATGTAGAAGTCCTTTGTAAACCAAGATGACGAGAGGAATGACTAGGTCTCTCCAAGACGGGAGTTGGCGTGTCAGCCTCAGCCACCGCAGATTGTGGAGCTCGATCTTGATGTATTTGAGTGTTAGTACCCTTCGGTAAGGAATTTTTCTCTGGGTCTCGGCACTTTTCCAACTGCTCCATAATCTGTATGGCCTCTTCGCCCAGCGACTTCTGTAAGATGTCCTTATCATGTTCAGAAATTCCCTCATCATCCTCACCTTCTTTTTCAAGTTGTCTTAATGACGATAAGGTATCTTGAATATTCTTTAGCAAGGTCGAATGATTCGCAATATCACTAGACTCCGAGGGTATTATCAGTTTAGCACGATTTGACAAGTGTGTCAAACGAGAGTGTATGCGTTTACAAAACGAGTGCTCAGGACTGTGTGATACTTCAGATATAAGTAAATTGATAGCTGACAATTTCTTTTTACAAATTAATATCTCATCTTTTGGATTCTCGATGCATGACTTAGGTGCTTTAAAGGAAATAGAGGACTCACCTGACTGCTCGCGAACTAAAATTTCTCGCAAAAATTTCCGCATAGTCGCCACGGTTTTACAATCAGAAACCCCTCGACATGCCAACTCAAACTCGAGCTCATCTTTATATAATGCATTAACATCCATGACTAAGCAATAATAAAACTTTAAACAATCAAAACAATATTTACTTGATGAATATAATACGTACTACCTACCATTACCCACGAAATTACAATATCTGTCCGGAATGAATGCCTACTTACACTGTTACACAAGAATCTTTTTTCAATACACCTTGTTAATCCTTCATTCAGTTAACCCTTGGGCGCCAATGTAATGACCAGGGTTCAAGTAACTGGGTAATGAAAGATTAAACAGCGGCAATAGGTAGGTACATAAAAATTTATTCACCACTGACAAATATTAAACTAAATTAAATCACTGGAAATCACTAAAAAAATAACGGAAAGACATAAAACCTAAATAAAACAGTAAAATCAGAATACAGAAATAAACAGGATATAACAAAAGTTTTCTAAGGCCTTGGGTTCGAACCCGAGTTCAACCGTGTCGACGCATACGATGCTACACCCCGAGACCAACCGGTTACTTGAGAACAGCGGTGAATATGTTGATCTGTAAGCGTCGAGATCAACTGGCGTAACGGAAGCTGAATCACAGTTCTAAATGTTTCTCCCAAATAATTAAGGGCGTATCCGCAAGCTGAGGACAATGTAAAAACAATCAGCCTTGCAAAATATTGCCGATGATCCAGTGTACACTTCCGTAAAGTAAACGCAAACACTTACCCCGTTACTGCAACCACACTCACTTGTCACTGGCAATAATACTTATATATTTACTATTCATTACACATTTCTGAGTAATTATGGCTTTGAATTACAGCAATTATGTAAATTAAATGAGGAGCCCGTTAGCTGTCTCCTTTCTTTATATAATCCTCATCTGTCAGATTTATTTTTTTTATTTTCTTTTACTGCCACCCTCACTTTACCATGATAAATACATGATTTATATTAATGTGGCTAGTCTTGTAACGCCATCTATTAATGCACTTAAGAACCAAATATCGATCATTACAATATCCCCTCTCCTCTGAGGAATCCAACCGGATTCAAACCAAACGTTTAAGATCACAAGAATGCCATTTTCCTAAATCTTTGCCCTTGAAACTCTTTAGTCTGTAAACGTCGTTTGATATCTTTTCGGCTACGACTGCTTTTTCAAACTTAGGTGCCAACTTGGACATAAAAGACTTGTCAGCATTCGATAGCAGTTTAGTGCGCTTCCAAACCAGATCACCCTCATCATATCTACAAGTACGACGTCTCTTATTGTACTGATCACTGTTGGTCTCATGTGACTGCCGCATTCTTTCAGAAACTTCTTCATAAATTTTATTTCTGAAGGTCATATTTCTTTCAAATCTCTCTTTATCGAAAGTTATCGGTTCACCCGGTTCAAAGTTGTAAGGTTTCATGCCCCGGATTATTGTTTCGCGTCCAAAAAACAAATACGCTGGCGTTTTTCCGGTCACTTCATGAACCGATGTCCTGATTGCATGACCTATGTGTGGTATATACTTGTCCCATTCTTTGTGATTATCTTCAACGTAAGAAGCTATAGCCGAGCCAATGACCTTGTTTACTCGTTCAGTGGGATTAGCCTGAGGATGATAATGAGGAGTGTACCATAGTTTTACACCGTACTCTGAAACTAAATCCTTAAACTGGTTGGATACAAATTGCTTCCCATTATCACAAACTATTACGCTGGGGGTTCCATACATTAAAAATATATCTTCCTCCAGTATTCGAGCTATAGTTGATGACTTTCCATTCCGGAGAGGGTACAAAAAACAGAATTTGCTGAACCAGCACGTGATGACTAACAGCATAGTATTACCATGCTTCGATTTTGGAAAGGGCCCCATTAAGTCCATTGATATAATCTGAAAAGGTTCTGATACCTCTCGTTGCTTTCCCATTAAACCTGATGGCTTACTTTGTGAGTACTTATACTTTGCACACACTTCACATTTCCGTACAAAGTCTTTCATGTCCTTTATTAATGTCGGCCAGAAATATCGCTGTCTTGCTCGGTTGACTGACTTTTTAACACCAAGGTGGCCAGCTGTGGGGTCATCATGGCATTCCTTAAGGATGCCTTGGCGAAGCGCTTCGGGAATCACAAGTTTCCAACTGTCATTTTCATCTGGAAATTGTTTTAATTGCAAATGTTTCCACAGTTGTCCTTGGCTAACCTCCCAATCCGGTTCATTCTTCCCAGACAGCACCAAGTCTTCTTTTGATTTATACCACTCATCTTTATCTTCTGGTTTTATTTCTAAAATGTTAATTTCCTCTTCAATCGCTCTTGATAAAGCATCCGGCACAGTGTTGTATTTACCTTTACGGTGGACTATTTCATAATCAAATTGCTGTAAGCGCATTGCCCACCTCGCCAAACGTCCGTGAGGATCCTTGTTACGGTGTAGCCACTGAAGGGCGCTATGGTCGGTGATGACTTTAAAGTGATTCCCTTCTATATATGGACGAAATTGTTCTACAGCATGTAGAACACTTAATAGTTCCCGCTCAGATGCTGAGTACTTGCATTCCCTTTCCGATAATTTTCTGCTCGTGTAAGCGATAGGAGCCTCGAGTCCGTCGACTGTTTGAATTAGAACTCCACCAGTTCCCCTGTTAGAGGCGTCACATTGAATAGAAAAGGGTTTGGTGAAATCTGGCACTCTTAACACTGGTGTCGAGGTCAAGGCAGTCTTCAGGTTTAAGAAAGAATCTTCTGCCTCTTTATTCCATTCTATACATTTAGTTCTCTTGCCTCCTTTAGTTAATTCATGAAGCGGAGCTGCGACAATGGCAAAGTTTTCCACAAACCGCCTGTACCAACTAGCTAGACCAATGAATCGCTTTAGTTCCGTGTAAGTAGTAGGCCTGGGATAGTCGAGAATCGCCTTCACTTTATCTGGGTCGGTACGTAATCCTTCCTTGTCTACGATGTAGCCCAAGTATTTTAATGATGATCTCGCAAATGCACATTTCTCCAGATTTATCGTTAATCCTGCCTCTTTAAGCTGATTTTTGACATGTGACAATGACGATAAATGGTTGTCAAAACTGCTGTCACAAATGACGATGTCATCCAAATATGTAAACACTCGAGTCTCAAATTCCGGCGTAAACAACCGATCCATCAAACGTTGTTGTGTTTGAGAAGCATTGACTAGTCCAAACGGCATGACTTTGAACTGATACAGTCCTTTTCCCGCGAGTCCAAAAGCTGTCTTTTCCTTGCTGGTTTCTTCAAGCGGTATTTGCCAGAAAGCTGATCGTAAATCAATAGTAGACAGAAACTGAGCATTTTTTAGACTGTCTAAGATGGTTGTAACCCTAGGCAAGGGATAAGAATCTTTTATTGTAATCCTATTTAATTGGCGACTGTCGAGGCACAATCGATTCTTACCCGAAGTCTTTTTCACTAGTAATACTGGAGAACGCCATGAACTAAAGGAGGGCTCTATTACGTCATTGTCCAGCATGTCCTGAATTTCCTTCTCAAGCTCTGCCATAATTGGGGGGCAAAGGGGTACTGCCTATGTTTGATGGGCAAGCTATCCCCGGTATCGATTCTGTGCTTGATCAACGATGTTCTTCCCAAACCTTTACCAATATCTGCTGCCATTTCATCCAACAGTTTGTCGAGCCGCTCTTTCTGTGAGACAGACAGTTCATCTCGTGCGATCACTGGTAGCTGTACCTTTATTTCCGAGATGTTAACCATTGATTTGCCTGCCCCTATTGCTAAATTGAATAATTCAAAGAAATTCATGCCTAAGATAATATCATGTTTTAAACAATCCATGATATAAAAATCTACCACATTATATTTTCCCATAAACTCAATGGGTAAATGCACAATGGAATTCATGGTGTGGTAAGTGCCATCTGCCGTAGATACCATTTCCTTGTCAACTTTATGCTCTGAAAATCCTAATTTCATAACTCTCGTTGCAAATTGCGGAGAAATTACTGAGATAGTGGCTCCAGAATCTAATAATCCCACAAATGGCTGATTCAAGATTGTTAGTTCAGCATAATATCGATTATCTTGACTGTGTTTATTAATATTATTTATTTTCCCTGTTTTCCAAAACATTGAAACCGTGTGTAGCCATTTTTTCCAGTCATCCGAGATAGAATGACTTAGTTTTTCGGGGTACGATCGGCCGGCATCGACTCCGACTTGTCGTTTCCCTTATCAGTGGTATTGCATGGGCATTTATTTGTCGTTTTCCCGAAACGTCCACATCTATAACAGAAGAGCCTCTGTTTTGGCAACTTACAATCCCTGAAGCGATGGCCTGGAGATCTGCAGTTCCAGCACTTTGTCAACTGCACTTCTCTATTATCTATAGCTGCTAGCTCAGTCGTATCTTCGTTTCGTGAGGTCCTCGAAGTATTACCCTTGTATGCTAAATCTTTTTCCAATGAATAATCACTTTGGGTAGGTTCTTTGAAATTTTCACAGCTCAACTTGGTGCATTCAATAATCCTGAGAACTGCAGTTAATTCGCCCACTGAATCGAAAGTATCTCGACATATAGCTTTTTGAAAGTATGGTTGTAAATTTCTTCTTAGTATTATTAATTTTTGCGTTTCTGGGATTGGGGTAGGTAGTCGATTAAACATATTCTGCATAATAGCTATATAGACCGAAATACCTTCCTGATTACTTTGAGTTCGACGCTTAATTTCTTCCAATAGCTCTTCTTGATAATACGGTCGTTGAAATGTGTCTAACAGTAGCCTAACCAATTGTGACCAATTTGCCGCTGAATTTTTATTAGCCCTAAACCATATCAACGCTTCTTCTTCAAAGAAGTCTATGGCGTAGCGAAACAAGTCTTCATCGGTAGCATTCCGCGCTTCTTTAAGTTCCTCAATTCTTTCCAAGAACGCGTTTACACTTATGGTGCCCTTACCACTAAACTTGACACCCCAATCTTTAATCGGTACCAACTTCCGTTTGTGAAAGCCATTATCAAATGTAGAAGTCCTTTGTAAACCAAGATGACGAGAGGAATGACTAGGTCTCTCCAAGACGGGAGTTGGCGTGTCAGCCTCAGCCACCGCAGATTGTGGAGCTCGATCTTGATGTATTTGAGTGTTAGTACCCTTCGGTAAGGAATTTTTCTCTGGGTCTCGGCACTTTTCCAACTGCTCCATAATCTGTATGGCCTCTTCGCCCAGCGACTTCTGTAAGATGTCCTTATCATGTTCAGAAATTCCCTCATCATCCTCACCTTCTTTTTCAAGTTGTCTTAATGACGATAAGGTATCTTGAATATTCTTTAGCAAGGTCGAATGATTCGCAATATCACTAGACTCCGAGGGTATTATCAGTTTAGCACGATTTGACAAGTGTGTCAAACGAGAGTGTATGCGTTTACAAAACGAGTGCTCAGGACTGTGTGATACTTCAGATATAAGTAAATTGATAGCTGACAATTTCTTTTTACAAATTAATATCTCATCTTTTGGATTCTCGATGCATGACTTAGGTGCTTTAAAGGAAATAGAGGACTCACCTGACTGCTCGCGAACTAAAATTTCTCGCAAAAATTTCCGCATAGTCGCCACGGTTTTACAATCAGAAACCCCTCGACATGCCAACTCAAACTCGAGCTCATCTTTATATAATGCATTAACATCCATGACTAAGCAATAATAAAACTTTAAACAATCAAAACAATATTTACTTGATGAATATAATACGTACTACCTACCATTACCCACGAAATTACAATATCTGTCCGGAATGAATGCCTACTTACACTGTTACACAAGAATCTTTTTTCAATACACCTTGTTAATCCTTCATTCAGTTAACCCTTGGGCGCCAATGTAATGACCAGGGTTCAAGTAACTGGGTAATGAAAGATTAAACAGCGGCAATAGGTAGGTACATAAAAATTTATTCACCACTGACAAATATTAAACTAAATTAAATCACTGGAAATCACTAAAAAAATAACGGAAAGACATAAAACCTAAATAAAACAGTAAAATCAGAATACAGAAATAAACAGGATATAACAAAAGTTTTCTAAGGCCTTGGGTTCGAACCCGAGTTCAACCGTGTCGACGCATACGATGCTACACCCCGAGACCAACCGGTTACTTGAGAACAGCGGTGAATATGTTGATCTGTAAGCGTCGAGATCAACTGGCGTAACGGAAGCTGAATCACAGTTCTAAATGTTTCTCCCAAATAATTAAGGGCGTATCCGCAAGCTGAGGACAATGTAAAAACAATCAGCCTTGCAAAATATTGCCGATGATCCAGTGTACACTTCCGTAAAGTAAACGCAAACACTTACCCCGTTACTGCAACCACACTCACTTGTCACTGGCAATAATACTTATATATTTACTATTCATTACACATTTCTGAGTAATTATGGCTTTGAATTACAGCAATTATGTAAATTAAATGAGGAGCCCGTTAGCTGTCTCCTTTCTTTATATAATCCTCATCTGTCAGATTTATTTTTTTTATTTTCTTTTACTGCCACCCTCACTTTACCATGATAAATACATGATTTATATTAATGTGGCTAGTCTTGTAACGCCATCTATTAATGCACTTAAGAACCAAATATCGATCATTAC